>JAVANC010000025.1:28896094-30096094 GCA_033319125.1 Parnassius glacialis | reverse complement strand
CCTGCCTCGCAGTGTTTACCGCTTCCTCTACCGTAGCATAACTGTCTAGGTAGTCATCCATGTAGTGACTACGTACGATAGCGTTAAGTGCCAACGGATGTGTCTCTGCGTGTGCGCGCGCGTTATGATCCCTAACACTATGTGCGAGAAACGGCGAGCTCCTCGCACCGAAAATCATTGAAGTCATAACGTATTCCCGCGGTGGGCTGGATCGCTCGTTGCCTCGCCACAGAAACAATTGCGCGGGTTGGTCGCGACGGTCTATCTTTACGCGTAAAAACATTTCCCTAATATCCGCGGACACGGCTATTTCGTTCTCCCTAAATCTAAATAGTATGCCCGGTAGGTTCCGTAACAAGTCGGGGCCGTCAAGTAAATAATCGTTCAAACATTTACCGGACGCACGCGCTGCCGCGTCGAAAACCACTCTTGTCTTCCCAGGCTTGTTCGGATTCTGTACTGCGAAGTGGGGCAGGTACCAGCTCTTGGGGTCCTCTCTCTCTGTCCCTTCAGCTTCCCTTGCGTATCCTTTCGCCAGGAGGTTGTCCATTTGTGCTGTATAGGCGTCTCGAAACTCCGGCGATTTGTCCATCTTCTTCTCGATCGTCCGCAGTCTTCGAGCAGCCATCTCGTAGCTGGGAGGCATCCGCACGTCGTCGTCCTTCCATGGCAGTCCCACCTGGTATTGCTCGCCGACCTTCTTGACGGTGCGCCGGAATATCTCGACAGCGCGCTCCTCTTCCCGTCGCGGCCTACTCTTTAGCGAGATACCGATGGAATCGATCTCGTACTGCCGTTTAAGGAGTTCCGTTAACTCCTCGTCCTGACTGGCGAACGTTCGAATGTCCCTATCTAACCGTCCGCTACTGCTTACGACGTGTAATACGGTTTCACCGTCCTCCCTACACGTGAATCGCGGCACGGTTCCCTGTATCACCCATCCCAATAACGTTCGTGCAGCTATAAGCTGCCTTCGACGTCCTATCCTTAAATTACGGGTGATTATTAAATGCCAGTTGTCGGCGCCTAATAATAATCTCGGTTTGGCGTCCTCGTAGCAAACCGAGCTCGGTAGGTTGCGCAAGTGTTTCAACCGTAAACACTCTTTATTTACCGACTGCGAACCTATCTGTAAATTTGTTACTGTACGCGCATTTATTCTGTACATCTCGCTGCGCGATTTTCCACGTATGCCTACGTTAACTAGCCTGCTATCGGCCTCGCGCTGACTATTGCTTATTCCTCTAATATTCAGCGGCTTTACCGGTCCTTCCGCTCCTAACTCGCGCGCTAAGTCGTCGTCGATCAACGAAATGGTTGAGCCTTCGTCAAGCAACGCATACGTATCTATTTCCCTACCGCGTGGTCCACGTAACGTAATGGGACACACTTTCAATAATACGGACGCATTACTAGCGACGTTAGACGCGACGAGCACGGTCTCATCCGGTTTTGCCGATGTCTCGGGTGCGCGGGTCTTGCGGGTGTGAAGGAGGGCATGGTGGGGGGCGTTGCAGCCGTCGACGTCGCATTTCTTCGCTCTACATTTGAACCGTCGGTGTTTACTACTTAAACACAGAAAACATACCCCACCTTCCTTTACCCAATTCCACCGGTCGTCCACACCCATTTGCGCTAACTTTCTACACTTAGCGATCACGTGTTCACCTCCGCAGCACATACAAGAGGCACTACTGGTGTCCTCCTGTGCGGTGAACGTTTTTACGTCGCGAGTCCTATTCTCTACGCGGCGTGTCACTATCCTTTTCGACGACGGGGCCTCTCGTCTTACGGGCGATTCCTTAGTCGGCTCTACGGACGTATAGGCATGACTCAACGCACGATCAGCCTCTCTCATCATGAACCTGGACAGTGTAACGATGTCTGGTTCGTCTGCACTTCCGTAGTGCTCCGCATAATCACACCAACGCGACCGTAAGTGAGGGCTTAACTTACTCGTTACTTCCCTAGTAAGCATTGGATTTTGCAGATATCCCTTGCCGTCAACGTTTTGCAAAATGCACACGATATTTTGCAACTTTATTGCGAACGCATTTAATTCCTGTGCGGTTTGACCCGGGCGCGGAAGGCGTTTCAATTCTTCTAACGCTCGATCGATAATTACTTCCGGGCGGCCGAAACACTGCTCTAATGTTCGCATAATATCTGCTGGATCCTTCGCGGTAAACAGCAGTGCCGATACTACCTCCCTAGCTTCACCGCGTAGACAGTTTCTTAACCTTGCCATATTTTCCGTATCTGTGAATCCATATAGACGCGTGGATTCTTTCATCGCGGCTTTGAACGCTAACCATTCCGCGGCCGAACCGTTAAAAATAGGCAAGTCCTGCGTCTGCTTCGCGGCAGCGGGCCTAACTCTGACCATATTCTCCAGAGCTTCCGCTAGTCGCTCTATACCCCTATCTTTCCCTCGCGGAGTAAGCGACCTATCTCTATCCCTATCTCTCTCTAGCCTACGTTGTGGCGCTGGCGTCCTATGCGCACCTACATCCCTATACGGCGACGATAATCTACGATCCGCGTGGCGATGTGGCGATCTATGTGTAGGCGATAGAGTGCGGCGTTGGACGCGCGACGGCGACGTAACCCGTACACGACGATCCACCTGGTTCATTCCTACGGCGACTCCATCTTCCCTCTGTACCGAATCTATGCGGCGCGGTTGAACGTTATTCGCTTCCGTCCTCCCCTGGGCATCTTCACTGTGGTCGTAACCGGTTACCCTGTTCGGTAGGGTCTGCTCTAACTCGATGCGGGGCGCGGGCTGAGAGGGGCGGGAGGGCGACTCCCCCCGCACAGTCTCTACGTTTTCTAACCACCTATCAACGCGTACCCTATTTTCAACTAACTCGTCTTCGTTGACACTTTCCCTATCTGTTTCTTCTTGCAGTTGCGCGACGTCCCTAGCGTACTTCTTCCTAATAAGATCTTCTTCCAACTGCAATTGCTTCCTCCTAATTGCAGCTAGTTCCTCCGCGGCGTTATACTCTATTTGCTTTAATTTAGCTATCGCACTAGCCGTCGACCGGGCTGAACGAGCGGAGCGAACCGACGGGGCGCGGGGTGCGGGCCTATGTACGTCTGTTACAGGCGCGACGGTACGTACTAACGAACTAATCTCTGTAGACGGAAGATCTTCAATAATCGCGGCGAGCGTCTCTGTACGCGGCGCGGAAGTGCTAACCTCTCCCAAACGATCGGTCGTGGACACGGACATAGCGGGGCGCGGCGGCGGGGGCGCGGGCGCGGGCGTAGATGCGGGCGCGGGCGGGGCCTGGAGCGCGGGCGCGGCGGAGGGCGCTTGTGCCATTGCGAGATAATCGGACGGGGACGCGGGTGCTTCTTCGAATATGCGCATTCCTACCGGCATGTCATCATCGTTCCGTGTCTTCTGGCTTCGTGTCTTCCTCATGGTCCCACGTTGCGACCTCCGGTCGTCTTCAAAAAGACGTACGTACAGTCTTTAAAAAGACACACGTATGGATGTCGTTCCCGCCACAAGGGCGTTACCAGATGGTCACAGTTTGGCACCGTTAGGGAGTGACCACTGGCCGCGTAAACGCGGTTAAGAAACAAGAAATTGTCTGGAAACAGACAATAGACGTATGTGACGTAATCGTGACAAGAAACAGGGAAGAAATTAGTACCGACGATCTTCTCTCTTCGTCGACGAACTTCTTTCTTCCTTGAAGATCTTCTATAATGATCTTCTCTCTTCTATAATTATGTTCTTTCTTCTATAATTATGTTCTTTCTTGTTTCTTCTTACTTCTTGCTTCTTTCTTCTGGCTTGAATCCGGCGGCGATGGACCAAGAATATAATGGATGAACAGTGGACTGTATATTTATTTGTGACTGATTACTTAACGACTGATCTGAGGTTAGCTATACTAGGGGACTGCTTGAAGAAAAGATGGTACTTTTTAATATACTGTATTAACTATTTACAACAATTCGGCACTAACTAACTATAACTATGTCTAACACTATGTACAGAGGGAGGTCTTGATTTGGAGTCTTGAGTCTTCTTCAGGTTTCTTCCTTAGTGCCGCTCCGAAGTGAAATGAACAGCTCACAGACCGAGACGCCCTTCTTATATCTCGCTAGAAGGTGCCTCAGTCTGTGAGTAGTGCCGTGCGACGACAAATGGAGCCACACGCGCGCTGATTGGACGCCGACATCGCTGGTCGGCGCCGGTGTGCGGGGTGCGCGGGGGGTAGCGGGGTACGAAGGGGCGACGGGGCGGCGGGTCTCTAGCTGTCCTCAACATTTATTAAACAAAGCCTTTTTAAAAAGGGTTATTCTTATTATATAATTATAGAATAAAACTAAATAATAATAATAATAAATAATTTATTTTGTCAAACATTAAAGTTACATTATACGATCAGTGATCGAGGTCACCTAGTAAGCAAAATAATGCCTGTAACAGGTGGCTTCGCTCTTCCATAGCTAAAAATTAAAGTATTATTAACAAAATAAAGAAACTAATAGGGAATAATAAAGACAGTAAAAACATGATTTTAGTATCCTACTTTTTAATTTGATTTTAGTATGCTACCTATAATATAGCATTAATACATCAATAAATAAATGAATACATCAATCACTACAACGTGAATGTGTATAAGGGTGATCAAAAAGAAATGGAAAAAAGAAATTTTATTTCTTGACGGCTCCGTGGCGTAGTGGCTTAGCAATGAGTTGCTGCCCTGGGGGCCGCGGGTCCAAATCCCGCACGGAACAAGTATTTGTATAGCCTGCACATAATTTCTCCGGGTCTGAATGTTTGTCCTTATGCAATTTATGTTTCTAAACTGCCTCCACGATACAGGAGAAAATCCTGTGTATAATAACATTTTTTTTTAAAAAGACTTGTTTTACAAACAATTTTCAGCTTGGTAGGGCTCTATAAAGCGAAAAGTTTATTCATTGGTCATTGTTACTGCCGTTATGTAGACACTAGTTACGATGCGTGCATATAAAATTTAAGCGTGCGTGCGTGCGATCACTCTGAAAGCTCGTAGCAAACTAAACGTGCGCCCAACGTGTGGACGCGGCGGCCAATACTCTGCCACAACCCTTTGATCTTTTGTAAAAAACCGACACCAGACGGATCTCGCGCCAACTTGTGGGCCATCGTCCCAATACGTACCAACGTAGCTTAAACACCCGCTCCACACGATGGCCATCGTTGTTGGCCAACACATTCGCCAGCGTGTTGGCCAACGTGTAGAGGCGGCACGAAACTTGTAGTTTTAATATTAAATTCATTGATTTAGTTCATGAAAAACCATGTTTATATGATTATCCTAGACCCGATTACAATAACAGGAACACGCAAGATGCTTCTTGCAACTTGTAGGGCAAATCTATGCGAAATGTAATTCTAATTCCTTCATAAAATTGAAAGTACCACCACTTTCAAATTTTTTCCCTTAGGGATGTACTCAAAATCTTCAGCTGGCACTTTGAATGTTTGAAATCTGTAGCAAAGCAAAGGCATGTTTATCCTCTTCAGGCGAGATTTTGGCCCAAAATGAACTCTGCGACATGCTATTGTTGCACAGGTTGGTGCAAGCTGTGTCACTCGTGGTCACGTCAGAGCATCGTCAGAATCATGCTACAAGCCATGTCGAAATCATGTAGCTTAGGTGGGCGCCGCGGCTACCACTGTTAAAAATTGTATTAATATACTTGTTTAAAAAATATAGGCTTTATAATCGATACATGATGATCTGATACATTTACACAGTACAACTTAATCAAATGTTAAATACGTTGAATAATACTAAAGAACACTTGTAAACAAGTATTTTAATTGATGTAATAAAAATTTTAATTTAATCTAAAGACTGGATTAGAGCGAATGCTATAGTATCTACGCGCTTATGGACGCCACTGAAGTTAGTTGTCTGCCTGGGTGACAAAACCTCAATATATGTCTGCCATCATCATCATCATCATTACAGCCCTTCACAAGTCCACTGCTGAACATAGGCCTCCCCCAAGGAGTGCCACAAAGCACGGTTCTGAGACACCTGCATCCATCGACTTCCTGCATGTCTTACCATGTCGTCACTCCATCTAGTGGAGGAACGCCCTACACATCGTCCGCCGGTACGGTTCCATAAGTCATCACTGGCAACACGCACTGGTTGTACAGTCTCGTTTTTAAGTTTTGAGGTATACCTGACGAGAAGATTTACCGTAATTTCCCGAACGCTGCCCAACCGAGTTGAATATGTCTGCCATGCAAAATATATATGTGATATAATATTATGAACAACATATATAAATTACTGTTTTATTGAAATAACGTAAATTATAGAGAAAAATTGTACTTGTCAACCTATCTGCTATGGCTTTGGGACCGCCATAGGTGTCTGCCAATGTTATTTTTCAGTAACTTTTATTGAATATTACAAGATGTCCAAACGGCAGACCTATTACTTTTACGTTTACTGGGGTAATTTTTTTGCACCTTTCACACCTGAGCGTCTCTATATTGACCGCCGTTCAAACTAAAGAGTCCCCATTTCATGTACCTCAGGTATAGGGGATTAACTGAAAAAAAACGTGCAGCTAATTGAAATACCGTGATTCTGCCACTCACTGGCTCTTAGACCAGAAGTAAACGAGACGCCAAGACAGTTGTTTGCAACACGTGTTAGCGCTCGCGGGCTCAAACTTAGTAGGTGTGCCATTTTATACTCTGTGGCTACTTCGACGTGCCCGGCACTGCCGTACAGATTTTGTCCGCGGTGTTTGTTCTAGTACGTAGTACATATTACTCCAATGTATATTTTACTCGATTATACTTACATCATGTAATTTTAATAATCAAGCAGTAATTAAAGCGGTGCGGACTAACTACTTTATAACCCTCTTAGAAATGGGGGGAGGCCAGTACCTAAAACATATTATTATTTTAATGCGTTAAACGCCAAAACGAAGCCCATCACGATTGCCATCGGATTTACGAAATCGCTTGTTTTTTATGTTGTTAGTTGCGTAATTCAGGTGCGGCCATCACCAGTCATTGAAGTGTAATGTACTACCTACATAATATGTGTCAACGTTGTGTAGGTAGTAGTGGAGTAAAGATATACATTACCCCTATATCGTGCCGTGGGTTTCGGAAGAGGGGACAGAGGGCAACTTAAAATAAGACAAACCTGGAGATAAGCAGCAAAGTCTTCGTAATAACAATTACATTAAACAACTGCTTTTGCCAACCCGTCTGCCAGACATGGCAATTATAGCAAATATACTTCTTTACAACGTTAACTTCTAAGTAGTCCTTAGTTAACCCTATCTAAGCAGAACTTGTTCCCTATAACATTGATCCTTACTGTTATTCAAAACTGATACCTATTATTTGGGTGTTAAGGTTTAAATATTTAGAAAATAATCACAGCATTAGTGACAAATGGCGATCATTGCGCACCCGAGTTATGATTTAGATGCATTTGATACAATAAATGTCTACTGTTCGACTCAGAACGGGTATAATTTGTATTGGTCAGTGATATACTAGGCTATTAGTTTGATAGAGTTTTAGGTTATGAGTTATAAGTTTTATGATATGAACTATAGTGTATTAGTGTACGCTTTCTAAATATTCGTGAGAATCTGTCTCATCATTTAATACCGTGAGTGTCGTATGAGGGAGGAAGATGGGAGATGCCAGAGCGATCGAGCTAGATCAGCGGTATGGAACAGTATCAAAGTTACGATACGTTTGTTACTCTAAGATGTTTTTAAAGTATAGATACGTTATACTCGCTCTAAAATGGCAATACAAAAGTCAGGTAATTGCCCGACCCGCATTCAGTCGGGCACGCTCTCGCGTCGCGGCTATACCTTCGCTACAGCGCGTAAATCTTCTAGTTATTCGTGGTAAAAATGCCTTCCTGTATTTTTAGGTGGTGCACAAATTACACGGCAACTGTTAGAGACAAGAAAAACGTCTCATTAATGTTTTGAATATAGATGTTTTGTTCATAATTGGTTTTATTATTTCAACACTAAGGGCTAATGTAAAATGACGCTAGCTAGTGTGTTCATTTCCATATCGGTATGTCACGCGCTAGCGCCAATGAGCGCTCAGCAGCAATCAATACGCAACTAATGATGTATATTATTCATCTTTTTCTAACGATAGGTATGCCGTATCATCTGTCTCTTTTTGTTAGCGCAACGTGTCATAATAAGTAACTGTACGTATATATAGTACTACCTGCGCCACTGTCTATCTTTTTTAATACGTCTTTGTTGTTACTACGGTCGCTATTGCGCTTGTTAAGCGCGGCGATTAAGGTAGGTAAATCAATGGTAGAGATCATAGAATATATAGTATACTATATTATATTATAGTATACTATAGTATAATATATATAATATATTCTGTGGTAGATTCATGTCCAGCTGTGGACTCATACGGACTTTTGACGAAAAGAAGAATTGTAAACAACGCAATACTAACTAACTTCTACTCTTTTTCATAGAATAAGGGTGACAAACAAGCACATAGCCCATCTGATGGTAAATAGATGCTGTGGTTTATTTATCTATCCTCAATTATAAATCAAAGTGCAGATGCGTTGTCACCCGTGAGGACTAAGATGGAATGCCTCGTTTCCAGTAAAAAGGGTCTGCGGTTCTCTACACTCACCATACGAAACAGAGCAGCATTGAGCTGGCATTTTACGCTCGTTTTCTGTGAGAGTGTGGTACTTCCCCGGTCAAACTGACCCATTCGTGCTACAACAGTAATATAGCTGCAGCATGGATCTACCACGTATATACCCGCTTAATTTAACATTATATTATTACATTACATTATTATTAAAAAAATGCAAACATTTATTTATTTAATTAATTTATTTATTTATTCTTTTTTACATCTACCTCATAATAAGGGATATAAAGGGCGGACTTAATGCCTTGTGGCATTCTCTACCAGTCAACCCTGGATGATTTGAGAAGCTGTGGTAGGTGCAACACCACTCCATAAATTATTAATAATAAATTTAGTCAATAAACTTCCGTCTACGGCGTCCCTTACTGACTCTACTATCCATTTCTGCGATATTTTGCTTTGTCATTCAGAGTCACGCCTAACATACTTCGTATTCTCGAGTAATTCTCTATTATTCTTTCTCTCATACCTCTTGTGCCATATTCGACTTTAATACCATACATTAACCAGCAACCAGCAACAATAGGTCTTAACCAGCATTATGTCTATATTATATTACATACGTACCACGTATCTCCCACATAGAGTGATATGATCCTAAAAAGCTAAAAACCTCTAAAAAGCTTGGCGTGCTCAGCAGAACGGGAAAGTATTTGATGCCGGCCCACCGTTTGCACCTTTAGAAGGCGCAGGTCCGGCCCCACATGAAATGCGGTTCCCATCTCTGGGCAGGGGCTCCCCAGTGCCAGCTCCTTCCACTTGACCGCATCCAGTGCAGAGCGGTTCGAATCGTCGACAACCGAGGTTTTTCCAATCAGCTTGACTCACTGGCACTGCGTAGAGATGTTGCATCTCTTTGCGTATTTTATCGCATCTATCACGGGGAGTGCTTTGAGGAAATATTCGGACTAATTCCAGCCGCTCAATTTCACCATTGCACATCGCGACAAAATTCGCGATACCATCCATACCATTTGGGTGATTTGCGGTCCACCACTGTGCGATTTAGAAGAAGTTTTCTCCTTTGCACAACTTGCTTGTGCAATCGATTACCACCAGCGTTTTTTACGGACTTAGGGACCTTCAAGAAAAGAGCCTACTCCTTTTTAAAAGGCCGGCAACGCATCTGCAATTCCCCTGGTGTTGCAGTTGTTCATAGGCGGCGGTAGCCACTTACCATCAGGAGAGCCGCATGCTCGTTTGCCCCCTCTCCTATAAAAAAGACCCATTCACGCTGTGTCTTGCATTCACTCATCGTTCTACATCCCTGTTGAATACACAGTAACAAAATATGAATAGACATAGACATAGACATAGACATATAGACATGCATTTATTCAGCAACTGACACTCATACAGTTTGATACAGAAAGTAAAATAATACATAAAAACATCAAAGATAAAAGTAAATAACTAAAAACAGTCATAAAATGATCCGATTGCATGAGTGATGTAATGCTGAAAAGGGTACTGACTCAGCATAATGCTATCGCAGGATTGCGGTAGCGTTGGTGTTCAGCAATGCCCATTGAGGTTGGACGCACGCGAGGATAGTATGTTCGCTTTATCACAAACTTATCACACATATTTTTACTTTTGTCTCTTTCAAAAATACATTTCTTTCGTTTTACTCGCGTTCTTTCTTTCCCCTTACTTTCAAAAGTTCATTGACGCCACCACCACCATATTATGCAACTCGCCCGCCAAATATGACGTGATTCACGGCGTACAAGAGAATTTGATGGCTAACTGACCCATTCTTAACACACGTTCTTCAACTTTCAAAAAATTCAGGTTATACTTTAAACGATGGTGAAAATCCCATCGAAATCCAAAGTCTGAAAAGAATACATCAACAGACGCAAGTAAGCGAGTTGATTTTATTTTATATTATTTCGAGATTAAGTGGCTTTCTTTACGTGGTAGAGCCATGTTGCAGCTGTATTAGTGGTATAGTTCTAGTACGAATGGGTCGGCTCGACCGGGGAACCACGAAAGACTACGCTCTCACAGAATACCAGCGTAAAATAGCAGTTTCATAGTGCTGTTTTTGAGATGGTGTGTGTAGAGAACAGGAGACCCTTTTTACCGGAAAAGAGGCATTCCATCTTAGTCCTCACGGGTAATAACGCATCTGCATTTTGATGTCTATGGGTCACAGCAACCACTTACCATCAGGTGGACTGTGTGCTCATTTCTCATATTATCCTTTAAAAAAACATCATTTGTCCAAAAAATGCAATAACATTACCGTTTCTACAAATATCACCACCAGACATCTCGCACTTCAGTTTACTTGTAATGTTTTTGCTTTGTTGAACATTCATATCCATATCATAAACTCTTAAATAAAGTGGGATTATGATGGGAAATAATGAACCTGATTTCGAATCAATTATGAATTTTTAAGAAAAAATCACGCATAACTTTCTTTTAATTACATAACTATGGGATTTACATAAGCCTTTATAATTTAAGTTGATGATGTAGCTCCCAACGTCGAATCATGTAAAACTGATTGAGAAGGGTTCGGGCGACACAAAAACAAACTCTCTTTAGACACACTAGCGACCCCTGTCAGCGAAACAAAACTCTTTAAGAATGAAAAATGAAATCAAGTGGACAGTGCTTACATGAGGCCGACTACTGAGCTTTAGAACTTAGGTCCTTTTTTACATTACATTTTAAAATATTGTATGGGCGGACCATATAACCTCACTTGACAGGCATCATCCTATCGGAAGCCACAATATCTTCCGACATCCCTGGAAAAATGTGGTCAAATATTTATAAATTACATAAATTATTAAAAAGACGTCTACGATTAGCGTTATTGACATACCAAATATCACTAACGCTAATTCTAACCTATGACAGCATTACCATCTTAATAGACAGACTCTATGAGCTTAACATTTACCAACTACGAAAAGGGCCAACTCCAAAATTCCAGCAGACTGTGCGCATGTTGACGACTATGACAAATCGTAAACTATTTTCATCTTTGGCCTAAGTCCACAGTTACAGTGATAATATTTCGAAAGCTTGACCATCCATTTATCAGGGGCACTTAGGCGAATTTACATAAAATCACGCATGATTAATGTCCGTACGTGACACGAGCTGTGCGATACAGCGGCCCTGAATGAAGATTTACCGGGTGTTTATTTGCAGTGCGTTTGATTAATTATTTTTATTTGTAACTAGGACATCGCAGAAGAATGATAAAAACTCGTTTATTTTACAAACGACATGAAATATCATCTATTTACGAGTATTATCAGGTTTACAAGCGAAAGATTAATGCCATCAAAAACATAACTTGTAAAAAAACTAAGTCTCGCAAATCAGTTCTTCTACCGTAAAAAATTGTGAGCCCATGTAATACCAAGTCGGTTAATTTATTCAGTCCCTACTTAAGGGTCCTTATATCTTAAGTTATTACGTAATTAGCTAACCTAACAACATCTTACAGTGACCACATCAATACTAAAAATCTTTTATATTTTAAATAAATAGATTACTTGTTGTTAAAATTACGTTTCTAATTTCTATTACGAACACCACGTAAGCTTCTATTACGTTTAGTACCTGCTATCATTTATACTTTTATGCCGAATTTCATTAGAAACAGACTTTTACAATTCTTATATTAGTAAGATTGGCCCGAAACATCTTGATATTTAAAATCTATTAGTAAAGTAACCTTTTGTGGGTTAGATCCCTTTTGCGTAACAACGTTTAATTGTCAACGTTCGTTTTACGGAACCCTAAAAATTAGCAAACAAATCATTTCTTTATTTCTATACATTTCCACGTCCGTATTTCAAAGCTTAAATGAATAATGGCGCGTCTTCATAATACCTGCAGGGTTTTTACACGGCGCTCATCCATTATTTAGGTGCAGGTTTAATGTTAGATTTACAGCTTCCGTTTGACAACGCTGTATGGATATTTGTCATTTGTTTTTCCGCGCTTATTGTAAAACGGAATAATGTAGGTATATACATACATACATACATATTTATTTCACGTAACGGCACCAATTATAATATGGTGAAATGAAGAATTGCAGACACTGGTCATGGAAACGCACTATCAGATCTTCGTACAGCACGTGTAGATAGTGATGCATGGACAACAGGGTCCGCTGCTGCACCCACCACAACATCCACCACAGCAAGGTCCGCAAGACATTTTTGGATGAGTACAACGTCCTAATTGAACAGAAAACCTGAAAGGATATAAAAGAGGTTAAGTTTTAGTACAGATAGTTTTTTTTTGTCTTTTTATGTATGTACGTATTTCACAAGAGATTTAGTTGTACTGATATTATTTGAATTTGGTGGGTATACTGGTTGACAACGTTTTTACGTTTGTCATCTGAACAAACGCACAAATGTTTAAGAAATACTGACGTAATAATACACTAAAAGTGTACAATTTCGTTTGTTATAGGCTACTTTTTTACGTAGTAGAGCCATGCTGCAGCTATATTAATAGTATAGTTGTAGCACGAATGGGTCGGCTCAACCGGGGTAGGACCACGCTCTCACAGAATACCAGCGTAAAATAGCAGCTTAATGCTGTTGTGTTTCGTATGGTGAGTGTAGAGAACCGGAGACCCTTTTTACTGAAAAATAGTCATTCTATCTTAGTCCACACGGCTGACAACGTATCTGCATTTTAATTCGCGAACGAAGATAGATGTAGATGTCTATGGGCCACAGCAACCACTTACCATCAGGTGGACTGTGTACTCGTTTGTCCCCCTTATACTATAAAAAATAATGTCATACGCGCATTTTAACTTGGTAGAGCCTCGCTGCAGCTGGATTATGATTACGGCAAGAATGAGTCGATCGGTGAAGTAGTAGTGGTAATTTATTTCAGGCTTTTTTCAACCATTTCAAATTCAAATAACTAAATTATTGTTTAAAAAAATGAAAGAAACAAGCTAAAGATAAAATTATTTTATTTTATCCTGGTGATCCTGATCAAGATACTCGGATAAAGTTATTAAATAATTGTCATTACAAATTTTCAAGTCAATAATCGGCCGTCTACTTTGTGAAAAATACATTTAAATATTCCGTTACATAGATAGATAGAAATGGAATGGATGAATGGAAGCTAACAAAAACGTGTTAAAAAGGACCACGCTCTCGCGGAATACCAGGGTAAAATAACTGCCAAACGCTGCTGTGCTTCGTATGGTTAGTGTAAAGAACCGAAGACTTATTTACTGGTAATAAGGCATTGCCAGTTCTGATGGGTGACAATTATTCGAGGATAGATGTGTAATGTGTATGTCTATGGGTCATAACATCCACTTACTATCAGGTGGACTGTACGCTCGTTTGTCACCCTTATAAGCGAGCTACGCAGATACAAATACATAAAGGAAAATTGTGTTAAATTTTGTTATTGCTAAATACATATACCGACGACAGAAAGCAACGCAAAGGCGCGAGATGATTTTTAAAAGACTTCTTGGCTGTTGTGATAAATCATTCTTGAAAATGGCGGTATTGAACTTTTTGGGCTGATGATAAAGAAGAAAAAGTGGACTGAAAGTCAAGTAATTAGAATAGATAAGAATAATTTTTTATTCCATATTGATTATTACATAATACTTATTGAAAGTCATTTTTTATTTACCGCTTTACCACATTAAAATAATTAATTAATGCTAAGAAATTAGTAATAACAATTAGTTAACATAGAGCTTGGTGTAAGGGAAGATCGATTAAACCTATACACCTAGATATAACCTATGTAAGTAGTACCTATACGCAACATAACTTTACATTACATTTGAATAAATTAAATATTTTAAATAAAAAGTAAAAAACGACTGCAAAAACAAAAACTAACAAAATTACTCCCACATATTTTATAGTTTCGGCAGTCGATGCTAAGATTTAGTGTATAAAATAATAAAGGAAGACTAATTAACGTAAAAAAAGTTATATCCTACCTGGGTATCATGCTCTAAATTAGCTTGACTTGTAATGATGTATGTTATATAAAATGTGTACGAATGTAACGGAATTCCGTTATTCAGTTATCAGGTTATCACCTACTTCCTGACGTTCGAATAATCTCATATTTAGCAGAGGGGTTCTTAGTAAACCGATGACAATATAGCAATTTCATGACTATTACCTAGTGTAAGTATTCTCAATACACAATAATTTCGTTTATTAAGTACCTATGCGTTTTGTCTAAGATTCTTATCTTATGTTATCGAAAACAACGCCACTTACTCCAAAACATGACTCTAAAACATGTAGGGATTAGGGACCCATTCAAAAACACAAAAAATTATGAAAACCGATAGAGCCGTTTTTGAGTTTTAGCGAGACTAACGGACTCCAATTGATTTTAATTTTAATTTAAAGAGATGTAGAAGTTTCATTCTAAGGCTAAGCGTCCACTAGGCTCGCCGAGCCGAGTCGAATCGAATTGCAGAAAGTCGCCTCCTATATATTTACTATAAAACTGCGTCCATTAGCGACGAGCCGCGGCGCGCCGAATTGAATCGACCGCGCGACTTGCTTGATAGGCGAATTTCTTCGCCGATGCGATTCGATTCAACTCGGCGCGCCTCAGTCGACGCGGAGAAGCGGATGCGCGCCAAAATATTTTTATTAATTTCTATTTCATTTTCGTAAAAATGTTTTTTAAAATGAATGAAGGACTATTGATATCACTGGTCCAACAATATCCAGAGTTGTTTAATCATTAAGATCCATATTATCACGATTGCGTCATGGACATGCTGTCCATGACGCAACGCAAAAAACGACCTATTTTGGTGAAGAATTTGAGATGAATGAACAATTCGATTCGATTCTTCAGAGGTGGACGCACTAGAAATAAATGCGACTCGCTTTGATTCGACGCATTTCTGCTGTAGTGGACGCGTAGCATAAGGTATCAAAATCAAATTAAACAAAATCTAAACTTGCGATATGTTCTGAGACCTTTCAAAAAATGTGGAACGCTTCACGATTTTGCGTGTCATCCTTGCGCAGGGGCCATGCTAATCTTCTCTGTATCGTTCCAATTTTAGTATATGTACTGCCGAAGCAAGTACAACCGTAACTGAAAGTCAATTGTATATATACTTATTCTACTAAAAATACCTATACCGCGATTATGGATTTCATACATTATCTATGTAAGTACGGTAACGCCATCTTGTGGTGAGAAAGTGAAATATTACTAGCGCCCTCTATAAATACTGTTCAAATCGTAAACCATTGCCTTTAGCTATACCTACCTACTAATCAAATTTAAATTAACAAATAAACGGGTTCAGAAAGCTTTAAATTGTGTACGGTTTTTTTTTAAAATTATGTATGTTTATGACAAAATTAATTAGAAAAAAATATCTAAAAGTATTTGACTGAGTTTAGAATCCAGGATCTGCAAGTTTACACTGTCTTTACATACTTTGACTAGAAAAAGTCCTATCGTCAAATAAAGATGAGTTTTTAATTAAATAAAATCAATGTAGGTTGGTAGATAGGTCACACACGAAAGAAAGAAAGAAAGAAAAAGTGGAAAGTTTTTTTAAGTAACCGATTGTAGATGGTTGTTTATACGTTACATTATTTAATTTTATTTGTTTATTTTTTTTAAATTCGTAGTTACTTTAGGAACTTCTCTTGTATTGTGTTATGGTATGGCAAACAACCAAACATTGAACAATAATTATTTGTAGAGCATACAAAATTTGTTTTGTGCAAGAATCAAACCCACGGTCGGAAGCGCATCAGACAAATGCTTTACCAGAAAGCTTTCAGCTTTATTAATAATTATCTTGTGATATTGTGTTATGCTTATAATTGTGATGATCATGAACTTGAAGTTTTATTGAAGCTCATGACGCATTTTTCGTGAAGTGATTGATGCATCATGAAACTTTGTTGAAACTGATATCCACTCAATAAGCAGGTTTGCCTGACTTACTTGGGTACACCTGGTACTGCGCATTCAGGCGCACTCTCAAAAAAATTTGCCTAAAAAAGTGTTTGATTGAAATAACAATAATGATTGAAGAATGACTAATCGGCGATCGTCGCTCTCTGTCGCACTCATTACGACCCGTAGCACATTTGTCTCCGTAAATTATTCTACAGAGAGGTCATACGCGGAAGAAAACTCCTAGTGAAACGTACAGTGGTGGACCGCCAAGCATCCAGATATGTTTTGCGTGGTAGAGCCATGCTGCAGCTACATTAGTAGTATAGTTGTAGCACGAATGGGTCGGCTCGACCGGGGAAGGACCACGCCCTCACAGAATACCAGCGTCAAATAGCAGCTTCATGCTGCTGTGTTTCGTATGGTGAGTGTAGAGAACCGGAGACCCTTTTTACTGGAAATGAGACATTCCATCTTAGTCCTCGCGGGTGACAACGCATCTGCATTTTGATTCGCAAACGAGGATAGAAATGTAGATATCTATGGGCCACAGCAACCACTTACCATCAGATGGACTGTGTGCTCGTTTGTCACCCTATACTATAAAAAAACCTGTCCGGATGAAAATCAGTACCCGTTCTCTTTCTTCCATTTAAAATTATTGCCAAAACTACCATTACTAGTTCAGCTGTTTTTGCACAATACTCCGGCGATATTCAGTATCAAACGAGTGCATAAACAAAATGGGAACTAAATAAAAACATAAGTCCGTCGTCCGAAAACTCTGAACACAGATTATATTCGTACTCATTGCTCTCGCCGTCTCACGTATTCAAATTTGACAATGACAAATCTCCGGTCATTTCCGGTTGCGGTTCGGATGTTCATATCATTTATATTCATTCGAGATTCCCGCTTTTGTTGCGGAGATAAGTCAGCGAAAAGATGCTCTATGTTTGGGGTGGAAATTAAAAAAAAAACAGGTTGACAATTACTGATGAGGCTGTACATTGTTTTGATCGGTCTGATTGTTACGCTTGAACTAAATACGTAAGGTCAACGCCTATCACGTAAGCCAGTCAAGCTGTATTTTGGTTGCTGCATAAATTGGTCGGATCAACTGCGTAAGAACCGGGATACAGAATACAGAATTATAACCAAAATAGCATAGCGAGTGGACGAGACATCCGGATACCCCTTTTATAACGAGACATTCCATCTTCGTTTTCAGCGGTGACAACGCAACTGCAGTCTCTTGGCTACGGCTTTTACTTACTTTCAGGTGAAATGTGTGCCCGTTTGTCGCCCTTATAATATAATTTACACATATTATGTGTAAATAATTTATCAAAGGAAGCGTCAGTAGCCTAATGGTAGGGCACGGACCGCGAACTCGAAAGGTCGTGGGTTCGAATCCGCCATTCGACTCCTGTCGTGAACCACTTCTAACACAAGCATTTTAAGCTTACCAGAAGTGGTTAAAGGGAATATTAGTAATGTTTAATCCCATTACTAGTATTTTTTTTATAAAAAAAGGATATCGGGACATATTATATAAATTATGTGTTAATTATTGTTGTAATCCTTATATTATATCATACCTTAAAACTTTCTATATATAATAATAAAATATGAATCATAGTAGCTAAAAAATGTCTATATATATAATAATAAAATGGGTCATAGTAGCTCAGAAGATAAGTGTTTGCAGTAAATACATGAGCCATACGTTCGGGTACCGGCGTCATGAATAAAATGCATTTTTGATGTTGATTTAATAAAAAATGTAATGTCTTCTAGACTGTATTTCGGTTACGGCGCGATGGTCGTCTCAACGGAGACTAATCATCGGCGCAGGACAGGATTAAAGTGCACTAGTGTGTGCGCAAGCAGGTGCACTTTCTATTTCTTTACTGTCATAGTCGATGGGACGGCGATCCGACACGACCGGAGGGAGATCAAGCGCAGGACCAACAGCTTTGCGTGTTTTTTTTTCTTCATTGTTGATGTTAGTATATTGGTACAGTTTCCCGCTCTGTATACCATTAATAATTAAGTGTTTAATCTGTATCTGTATCTACCCTGAGACATTAGTTTTCAGAATATATATATATATATATATATATATATATATATATATATATATATATATATATATATATATATATATAATTTTATTTCTTCCCAATAATTTTAATTATCTTTGTTTTCTCATTTAGCCTGTTTTTTCGTTCTTGAAATTTGTTTTAACTTCGTTTCTGTGTTCTGCTGCCTTGTGTGTGTGTCAAAATAAATATTTCGTTCTTTCTTTCTTTCTTTCTTTCTTCTTTAATCTTATGGATGAAATTATCGAAGATCGACTGAACTAAAATTTACAAACATATTATATAATCTGTCCGGCCGGTCTAAACGGAGACTAGCTACACGAGCAAAGGTACACTTTCTATTCCCTCTCTCTCTCTTAGTCTGAACCAACGGTTTTACATGCTTTTTGAGTTTTCGTGGTGAAATAGCGACAACTTCCTGCACGTCTAGCATGGGCTGGGGACAAAAAAAATTATCCCCCGATTATATCCACTGACAAGAGATAAAATTTTCTTGTCCATAAAGCCAAAGTACGGCAACAAGGAGAAGTATATCCCCGTTTGACATAACGAGTAGACATATATCCCCCGTCCGTAGCATGGAGCCAAATGAAAGATAAAATATTGTGATTTTTTGACATTTGAAAGGGACACTTTTATCCTAATTCATTTGAAGTAGGTTTGAGTTTATATTCATACAATAAAATATATCTAAATCTAAGTCTATCTTCCATTTTATCTACTGTGGATATTATATTCACCAGTGTGCCCATGTTCGATGGGTGGATAAAACTAAGCGAGGGGTTAAACATTTTTTCCTTTCCCCGGGGATAAATAAAATTGTCTCCTGCCCATGCTAGCCCTGCAGTACCCTGACCAATACCCACTGAGAATTCTTTGACAGAAAAACTCAATACCTCATATTTTTATTGGTCCGACCTGGGATTCAAACCAGGGACCACATGATCAGCAGCCGCATTTATTTACGCTAAAATTATTTTTTGACGTCTTCTTTCATAAATAACATAAATAAAATCATGGGAAAATACAAGGAAAATCTGGAGTTCCTCACAAATGCCTGCATTAACGTGTTAAGCGACCCGTTATAAAATCACCCCCCGAGACTCAAACGTCCGTATGTAAATGGTATCGTGAATTTATTGTTATAACTTCTTCAGCTAAGTGATTTTCGAGATTTCCTTCTAAATACGCTTCGAGTGTTTTTATTTCTTACAAATATTCATGAAAATAACAAGGTTCTCCATTTTCTTATAATTGAGGTGATACGGCTCCTTTCTGCCTAAGTTCGAAGAGAGAGAAAGTTGGATCAGGGTTGATCCAACTTTCTTGCTTATTTCTGCTGCTCCAGTAATATTGCATCCACGTGCATTTAAATAAAACTAGTTTTTATGAATTTTATCGCAAATTATTTTATATTCCCGACGTTTCGAGCACTTTACAGCACCAATGGTCACGGGGGGGGAGGGGGGGGAGGGGCATGACCATGGGTCCTTTAAATTGCATCCACTGTTTTGTTCTAGTCTGTAGGAAAAGATAAATTAATTAAGCCAATATGATAATTAAACAAGGCAATAGGATTATCCGGATGAATATGGTTTTCTAATAAACGTGAACACAGTCCATCTGCTGGTAAGTGGAAACTGCGGCCCATAAACTTACATACTACATTTCTCCCCGATTAAGAATCAAAATGCAGATGCGTTGTCACCCCTGAGCACTAAGATGAGTTGCCTTGTTTCCAACAAAAAGATCTCCGGTTCTCTACACTCACCATACGAAACACAGCACGAAGCTGCTATTTTACGATGGTATTCTGTGAGAGGGTGTTCCTTTCTCAGTCGAGCCGACCCATTCTTGCTACAGCCACAACATAGCTGCAGCGTGGCTCTACCACGTGCAAACACACGTACATCCTGTATTATCACTGCAATCATAAATCAGAAACATAAACTTTCACCTCTGTTTGCACTCGGTATAGGCGAAAATTACGATAGTCCATTTGGCACGATTCTGACACACCTCTCTCGCTTCTTTCATATCTATATATCTACGTATATTTGCTTGTTCATTACTTTCTCTTTCATTCTTTCTACGTTTCTATTTTCAACAAATGTCAATAAAATTATCTTCAGTTTTACACAACATGGAATTTTAAGATAAGTTGTGATTGACGAATGATAAGTGAATGCTGCGGCCGATAGACATCTACATTGTATCCTCGATTAATTAATTGAAACGGAATATCTCGTTAACAGTAAAAAGGGATCAAGATCTAAGTTTGAAATATAATACTTCGAATACGAGTCGGACTCGCGTATGAAGGATTCCGTACCATCGTAAAACACGTTTCAAATAGGGAAACCAATTTTTATTATTTGTTGTTATAGCGGCAACAGAAATATATATATTCTGTGAAAATTTAACAGTCTACTTATTACGGATCATGAGATACAGCCCGCTGACAGATGGACGGACGGACGGACGAAGAGCGGAGGCTTAGTAATAGGGTCCCGTTGGTTATCCTTTGGGTACAGAACCCTAAAAGGGTCCCAGTTCTCTACACTCAGCATACGAAACACAGCAGCACTAAGCTGTTTCGCGCTAGTATTGTAAGACCATGTTCCTACCTCGATTTTTTTTAATAAGTGGCTTTACGGTTCTAGGATCTAGCCCTTCTGAGCCTGAAGTTATAATATATTATAATTATACTTCATAGTACACTGCTTCACAATATGTTGATGCGTCATATTGTGCAGTCCTTGGGAGATTTTGACGACTTGAGATGGTATCTTACCTTATTTGGAGAATCACATCACCATCAGAGCACTTGTTTTACAGTTTCCACCAATAGTTCACATGCGCAGACACTTAATACACAAAATTGCACCACTTTTACATACCAAAGTCTACTTTAAACCATTATTTAAACAATAATACAGGAACAGCAAACCGCCGCCGGTCAAGTTCCCGCCAAAACTCCTCCTACCTCGATTTAGCAGACCCATTCTTTCTGCAACCATTATACAGCTGCAGCCTGGCTTTACCACGTAAATTAATATTAGAGTTTAACTCTATGTTTACAGTAAATCTTTATGTGATAATAGCTATAAATAATCACGATGTCTTAGTAAGGACGTAGTATATTCGCATTTGCGACAAATCCCTTTAAAAAAGAATTAATAAGAATGTCAGCTTGTCAATTTATATATAAAGCTTCAGAAAGCCATTATCAAGTCAATTCCTTCGAGGGAAACGTTGGGAACAGAAAATGGATTTTCTGAAACAAATAGGGAATAAAACGTTTGTCGTCCCATCAAAAAGGTTTGCACAATAAATTAGAGGTAATATACATGTTAACGGCATAAGAAAATATACATCTACCCTAATGCGACACTGTTTGTGAATTCTGGTATCGAAATTTTGGATACGGTATTTTAAATAAATAAGGAGGCACAGGTATTTCACCAATTCTGAAAGGATAATGGAGTCATTAATCTACCGCGCTGATCCAGTATGCAGGTTACCCAGGAATGCAGGATTCCTCATCTTTTATAGAATAAGGGTGACATACGAGGACGCAGTCCATCAAACGGTAAGTGGATACTGTAATCCTTAGACATCTACATATATCCTCGATTAATTGATTGAAATTCTCGTTATCAGTAATAATAATTAAAAATTTAAAATTTTGTACAACCGACTTTAATATCAATTATTAGGAATAACTCAAAATCTACTGGTCAGACGATTTCATGACTACATGAGGAGCACCAGCTTTCAAATAGAAATCGGTTCACCCAGAAAAAAGTTACGAGGTAACACACAAAAAAAAAGAAAAAAAAACATATATATTTTTAACAGTGGTAGAGCCACGCGGCAGCTTTTGCTGTCGCACGGATGGGCCGGCTCGAACCGGGGTGGTCCCACGACCTCACAGAATACCAGCGTGAAGTAGAGGTTTACCTCTGCGTTTCGCTTGGTGAATGCAGGTGGCCGGAGGCCCTTTTTACTGGAAATGAGGCATTCCATCTTAGTCCTCACGGGTGACAACGCATCTACATTTTGAATTGTAATAGAGAATAGATGTAGATGTCTATGGGCCGCAGCAACCACTTACCATCAGGTGGACTGTGTGCTCGTTTGTCACCCTTATCCTATAAAAAAAAAACAGTCGAATTGAGTACCGTCTCCTTTTTGAAGTCGGTAGAAAAGGGATCAGTTATATCTATCTAAATTACACTGCTAAACAAAGACCTCCTCATAGACTGTTTCATGTTCCCCATATTTGGCATAGCTGCCGTGCTTGGCAGGCGTATTAGCAACTGCTGTTTTTTATTTTAGTTTTATTTGTTATTAGAAAGTCACTGCTGTCATCTCCTGGTTTGTTTCCCTCTGTCGCCTCCTACGACACCCATGGTAGTAGATATTCATAAACTGCCACTACAAATTTTCTTTACGATACACCGGTATAATATTCACTGAACGTAAGTAGATTTTCGTACATTATCTACTGGAATATTATTACAACACCACATCCATTCTATTACAAAATCCCTGAATTCTCGCTGCGAAACAGATCGCTTGCTAACGTGTGAGGAGACCACTGGCGTGTGACTAAAAGCATTGTAAATTTTACACAATTGCCGCAGCTACGTTTGACTTGAGACATCGTATCGAGATGTAGTGCTCCCTGATGTAGCATTTTAATCATTTTATTACCATGCTGTCTTATATAGTTTAGTTTATTTAACTGGATAAATTTTTTTAGTTCCAGTTTAAATAGTTGTACGTTTATAAAAATAAAATTGGACTCTCCTGCTCTGTGTTCAACTTGGCTTCTAACTTGGCTCTTGTATAGTGTTGTGGTTGAACTGGTTGGAGTGGTTAAATAAAAAATATTAATAATATGATTGACTATAAATATAGACGGTGACTGGTGCGTAGTATTTTCTTAATAATGCCAATTAGTGAGTGCTTGGCTGGTTAAAGGTAGAATTGGTAAGAATGTATCTAGCCGAATGGAACTCTAAACAAGGAGGTCAATCGTAAACGCTAGTTCAGTCCAGTCTGGGTTGCCTTGGTACTAGACTAAAAGCAGAGCCCATAATAGAGTCAAGGGAAGGCAAATGTTTGTAAAATCCTTAAAGAAGCGAGAAAATAAATTTCCTATATACGTTCAACTGCTGGAGCTGCTTCTACTTTTTTACTTTTACTTATTTCTGCCGACAAGTTGCAGTGTCTGCACTGTAGTATAATAGAACCAGTATAATTAGAAACTGTCTATCATTTAATCTTAGTCTTCAGAGATGACAACACATCTGTAACCTTCTTTGTTTAACGTCTATAGGTTGCAGTAGTTATTTATCATCAGGTACTTACACAATTACGGGATCGTAAGTTCTTTTGTCATTTCAATTTAAAAAAATAAAATAAACGACAGGTCTAACATACCACAGAACCAAGGCTTTTCAGACTAAAAACTTAAGTTCTTAAAGCTTTAACATAAAATTCTGTAACGTAAACGTAAAACCGGAACAATATCATTAGATAGTAAAGCAAGTATTATAAAAGTGAGTTAAAGCGTAGACCATTTTGATATAAAACGTTTTATAGTTAAACCCCACTTTAGTACGGACGCCAATCAAAAGTTAACGCTAATGGTACACGCCGTTACGTCAAAGTTTAAGATGAAATAGAATAGGAAATGACGAATAAGTTAGTTGTGGAGATTATGACGAGTGTTGTTAATTTTACTGATAAAGTTACAACGTTTATATCTTTAGTTTCACGCGTAATTACTTCAGTAAAGATAAGATAACGTAAACAACTAATGTTATATGCGCTGAAAACAATTTGTTATTCCACCTGATAGTTTCGGGACTTTGGATTAAAGTACGAAGGGGACGAAGCGTTGACTTCAGTAGACGTGACCTAGATTAAACGTGATTAGACTATTTTTTTTAATACTAGCAATGCTATTAATATTACTAATATTCCCTTTAACCACTCCTGGTAAGCTTAAAATGCTTGAGTTAGGGAGTCCTTCACGACAGTAGTTGAATGGCGGATTCGAGTCCACCACCTTTGGAGTTCACGGTCCGCACCCTGCCGCGATACCATCGCTTCCATTTCATTTACTTAACGTTTAAGTTCAATGTCCATCCATCCATTC
Organism: Parnassius glacialis; assembly: GCA_033319125.1. Lineage (NCBI taxonomy): Eukaryota > Metazoa > Arthropoda > Insecta > Lepidoptera > Papilionidae > Parnassius > Parnassius glacialis. The sequence continues at coordinate 30,071,160 of JAVANC010000025.1, read as the reverse complement.
ATTACAGTCTGAACATAAGCCAATCCCATAGATTGCCTTATAGAAGGGATTTTGCTATGGTAGCTACGCTTGGCAGGCGAGGAGGTTTTATACGTGGTAGACCCATGCTCCAGCTATATTAGTTTTATAGTGCGAATGCGAATGGGTCGGCTTGACCAGGGAAGGACCAAGCTCTTACATAATACCAGCGTAAAATAGCAGCTTAACTCTGCTGTGTTTCGTATGGTGAGTCTCTACACTCACCGGAGACCCTTTTTACTGGAAACGCGACTTTCCATCTTAGTCCTCAAGGGTGACAACGCATCTGTATTTTTATTCTTAACTAGTTGTGCCTCGAGACTTCGCCCGGGTGGGCTACCATAATTTCACGGGTTTCAATTTTTTTTTGCGCGGAACCCTAATCCTTCTTCTAAAATAAAAGTATCCTAAGTTACTCCTATACTATATAACCCAATCCAAGGTGTTAAGTGTACCGTGCCGATGTGTGCGTGGCTGGGCTCCCCCCAGTCTCTAACGGTAACGGTGTTAACAGTGGTAGAGCCACGCGGCAGCTTTTGCTGTCGCGCGGATGGGCCGGCTCGAACCGGGATGGTACCACGACCTCACAGAATACTAGCGTGAAGTAGAGGTTTACCTCTGCATTTTGCTTGGTGAGTGCAGGTGGCCGGAGGCCCTTTTTACTGGAAATGAGACATTCCATCTTAGTCCTCACGGGTGGCAACGCATCTGCATTTTGATTCGCAAACGAGGATATATGTAGATGTCTATGGGCCGCAGCAACCACTTACCATCAGGTGGACTGTGTGCTCGTTATCCTTAAAAAAAAACGGTGCCTACCCAAAACCAGGGCGATTCGGGTAGTATTTTAGCCCTTTCTGTGCCGTAGCTGGCCCCGCACGCGTGGAGCAGATGCGGCACTGCGGCACCGTGCCACTAACGCACCCAATAAACTGTTGCTTTTAGGGATCCAAAAGCGACCTCCTGGGATGTCTATAGAGATAGCCTAAGGAGGAATTTGGAAATGAGGAATGTAAAAAGAAATTAGGAAAGCTAAGAGAGCATCATGGAGGAAGCTATGCGAAGAAATTGAGTCTTTGCCTCGCAGTGCAAGACTACACAAAATGCTATCGAAAGTTAAACCTAATCAGATCGGGCTTCTATAAAAGCCTGATGGTAACTTCACTAATAGTGAAACGGAAACACTGGAGCTACTAGCGTATGTGACTCTGGGTTCGAACTCTTTCAGAGCCCTACGAAGGCCTTGTAATGAGGACTGGTGTAGGACTACAAAGATAATAAGCCCAATCCTGGTGCAGTGGGCTGTTGACTCCTTTAAACTATATAAGACAAGTGGGAAGGATGGAATAATGCCCATCCATCTACAGAGGGGTATCGATATCCTTCTTCATTATCTGGTGAAAATCTTCAGAGCAAGTTTTGCATGGAGATATATTCCAGAACGATGGACAATTGTCGAATTTCTTTTTATACCTAAGGCTGGTAGAAAGGACTACGCTTTACCTAAGTCCTTTACACATATAAGCATTTCTTCCTTTCTTCTTAAGACATTGGAAAAGGTTATAGATAGATATATTAAGGATGTAGTTCTAGCTACGAGACCTATACACTACTGAATCTATGGAAACAGCCCTGATCAGTGTTATTGACAGCTTCGAAAAAGCGCTGGAGGATAAAGAAATAGCTCTTTGTGTCTTTCTAGACATTGAGGGCGCCTTCGACAGTAGCCCTACACCACTGCTGGTCGTGGACCTGACATTTAAAAATGTTGACCCCACAACCATCAGGTGGGTGAAGTCAATGTTCTCAAACAGAAAGGCAAAAATATAGCTGTTTCCAACTTCGATTGAGATTGCAACTACAAGAGGCTGTCCACAAGGTGGTGTTTTGTCAGCCCTCCTTTGGACTCTTGCGGTTGACCAATTATTATACAAGATGGCAGACCTTCGCATCATTCTTTGATATTATTAAAATGTCATTCAATCATTATTAAAATGTCAATCATGATTGTCCTGATGGCAGATTCATTGAGGACGTAGGGCTTAGCAGTGAACTGTAAACATAGCAGCAATCACAATAAATCTTTTAGGTCGCAGTGATACTGGTCTCTCTAGAACTTCATAGTTGCTCGTAATAAAAAAAACTCTTTATAACGTCAGCTATCTGCCAGTGAAAGTCCCGTCAAAATCAGTCCAGCCGTTTCGGAGATTAGCCGGAACAAACAGACAGACATACAGACAAAACTTTTATAAATTGTTTTTTTTGTTATTAGTACCGTATATACGTTCATATGCATTTAGTAAAAAGCTGTTATTTTAAGATTACAAACAGACCCTTTAATTTTATTTATTTGCATAGATTGAGGATAGATGTAGATGTCTATGGGCCAGAGTAACCAGTTACCATCAGGTGGACTGTTTGGTCGTTTGTCACCCTTATCCTATAAAAAAACGCAGTTTTTTTATAATTTTGAGTACTATCAGGAAGACGCTGCAGCGCATCTGTTTCAGTTTCTCTCTGTCGCCTTTTATGACACCCTCGAGATTATATGGGGTAGTGGATATTCTTACACCGCCATTACGTGTTTCTGTGTGTGTTCAATATTCGGTGATCGCTGCTAGTTTTTACCCACACGATTACTGAAATATCACTGAGCTGTTGTCGGAATTCCTTCTCTCGCTTCCTTTACATTCATATATCTACGCATACACGCTCGTCTGTTAAGGGTAATCCTAATCTGGCCCATTTTCAATATATCGCCAATTTGGTCGATACACCCTTGTCTAGGGCGTCCTTCCCAACTCTGCCGTTCACTTCTGCAACATAAATTTACTTTGTCACTCTTTCCATTGCGGAGGCCCGTCTGGCTACGCTCTTTATGCATTATTATGTTATGACTTACATAATCAATTTTTAGAAACTTTCTTTTTCTACTTCAGCAGGCACTAAAATCTAATGCTGTACATTGAGCCTCTCTCTTTGGAGGATTTTCCTTAATTGTCACTCTTAGCTAGCGAATTGACCGCTGCAGTACCAGACGTATCGCATCTTTGAAGCTGCTGGCGCTGCCGGTGTCTTACTTCTGCTATAAGACTTCTGGCATATCCCAAATCCACGAATTTTTTGTAAAAGAGATGATAAAATATTTAGTGTAATTAGCGTTCGTGAGAGTAATACGGTACATCCGGTTAATATGGTCACTTTCTTTAATTCAAAAACTACAGCCTTGTTTGCATAGATGGCTCTGTAATACGATAGCTCTCTCAGAGCAATTTAAGTACCCATGTAATTACTTTAAGATAGGTCTTTACGAGTCTATCAAATAATAAAAGGTCAAAAGGGCGTTGCTTTATCGACGCCATTTTGATAGTTGAAAGTGTAGTAAATATGGTCATAACTGTTTTTTTTAAAGTTGATTTTCCGTAGTGTTCTAATTAATGCCAAAACTTGTTTGCTATTCATTTCTTAATATATTAGTTATTATAGACGACTTTGTGTTTTTGTCTCTGTCTAAAAAATAATACACAATACTACTAGGAAGTAGTATTGTGTATTATTTTTTACGTGGTAAAGCCCTGCTGCAGTTATTTTAGTAGTATAGTTGAAGCACGAATGGGTCGGCTCGACCGGGGAAGGACCACGCTCTCACAGAATACCAGCGTAAAATAGCAGCTTAACACTGCTGTGTTTAGAGAACCAAAGACCCTTTTTACTGGAAAAGAGGCATTCCATCTTAGTCCTCACGGGTGACAACGCATCTGCATTTTGATTCGTAATCGAGGATAGATGTAGATGTCTATGGGCCACAGTAACCACTTACCATCAGGTGGACTGTGTGCTCGTTTGTCACGCTATCCAAAAAAAAAATTGGTTTTATAGGGCGGAAAAGCTTAAGGTGATTTACCTTCACGTACCTTAGTAACCGAGCAAATAACAATGTCGAAATGTATGATAAATGCAATATCGAAAAAGGTTGACAACGTAAAATAAATTCTGGATTATTAAAATGTACGTGCGATTAAAATAAATTCACACCAAAGCGAGCTACGCTTTGTGCACCATCGATTTTAATCACGGTAAGTGAGAATGTATTTATCACCTAACACGGCCGAATCGAATAATGGCCGGCGCAGGGAATAAACATGTAAATTTGTGGAGCCATTTAACCGAAAATTTTGATTTCAAACGGTAAGTCCTGTCGGCTATATTAGATTACGACACGGACGACGTAATGACCCGTGTTAATCGATCTCGATTTATTTATGGGATTAGTAGCAAATTTTAGATAAATTTTATACAGTAGTTGAGCAAACATATTTTTATTGAAGATTGGGCTAAAGACCATGCGGCTCACGTAATGGTAAGTGTTTGTGATGTTAAATACCAGCCTAAATGCTACTGTGTTTCTTATGTAAAGTGTAGAGAACCGGAGACCCTTTTTACTGAAAATGAGGCATCCCATCTTAGACAATCTTCAGGGATGACAACACATCTGCATTGAGACTCTTTAACGAGGATAAATGTACTTGTCTATGGGCCTGTTACTGTCAGGTGGACTGTGTGTTCGTTGGTTACACCTATTCTATAAAAAAAGGGTTGACCGCCGTCAAAAAATTGCAACACTAGGAGAATTACAGGTGCGTTGCCGGCTTTTTACGAGTAAAATTAGTACGCTCATTTCTTCCCCTAAATCGTATCGGTCCAGGAAAATCGCCGCTGGCATATAATTCCACAAAGAAGTCAAATGCGAGGAAGAAAACTAATATACGTGTACGGTTTTTTTGCCACTACAAGACCACTGCGATCATTCAATTCGGCCCTCAGCGTTTATGCTCATTCCCGGACACACACCTACGCTCATTTCCGAGACGATTTTACGTCACGGTTATGTACACCGCGCTCTCCCAGTGCGTGTTGGTGAACTTTTCTTACTGAATTAGGGTGACAAACGGGTATACAGTCCACTTGATAGTAAGTTGATAGTGTGGGCCATAGACATCTACATGTATCCTCGATTATGAATCAAAATACAGATACGTTTAATCATTTAATTATTGGGAATTATATGGATTTCCGATTCTCCACACTCATCATACTTAACACTGCAATATTATTCTGCTGTTTCACGCTGGTATTCTATGAGAGAGTGGTCCTTCCCGATTATATTGGTATTGTAAATCAACACTTAAAACTGCTATTAATCATTTAATTGGTAAAGCCGGCAGGGATCAAACCCAGGTTACTGGCCATATTATATTATATACGGTGAGCACTTAGCCCCTTAGTTATTACGGCTTTGTGCTCATAGTCATAATATAAATAAAATAGCTAGAAAATGTTTTAATATTTAGTTAATAAATAAGCTGCATTTATCTAACTAATTTAATTAATATTAGGTAGACTAGTCACTAGATGGAGTGACGGCCTGGTAAGTCATGCAGGAAGTCAAGGGATGCAGGTGGCTCAGAAAAGTGCTTTGTGGTTTTCTTTGGGGGAGGCCATATACAGACGTGGACTTGTGAAGGGCTGTATTGATGATGATGATGATTACATGAAAATTTATTAAACTCTTTTAACCGATTTTAAAATAATTGAAGGTTATCAATTCGGTAAAGATACAAGGAAGGAAGGATACAATAATGTAAAGATTTAAAATTTATATCAGAATAACAGAATATTTCAATCCTGTGTATGTTAACGTCTTTTAATTCATTATTTATTTACGTCAGGTAACACTGGTCTATATATACACATAGACAGATACAATTATAACTTATATACTAATACTATACACATTATAGTATAATAACAACGTCAGGGTAAAAATAATTAATTACACATTTTACTAATTTTTTAAAGAAAATAAGTAATGAGAAGTTTATTACCTTATACCTTATATTATCTGTATTCGTATAATTTCAATATTGTTATTAGAAAAACAAAAGATATTGTGGAACAGTAACTAAAAAGCATTTTTATTGCAAGAGTTTTGTATTTTATTTAAAGCATTTTTTCTTAAAAAAATAATTTAAATAAAATACAATTGTTTTTTTGTAATATTGCTTTAAACAACCTTTAATTGAAGCCCCACACGATTACATCAAAAATATTGTTTTATTTCCGAAAACTAATTCTTTAAGCCGAAATTTTTTAAATTTGCCCTTAACATGCCTAAATTAAATTTTTATTTTTATTTTTCTTAATTTGAATCAGCCATAATTCAAGATTACTCATTAAATAATATTACAGTATTTATAGACCAGTCACAGTATTACTACCCACAAACTTCAAATAAAGCATTGCTATATTTCACAAAAACTCATGCCGGTTAACTAATACTCATGCAACATAGTCAACTTATCTACGAGCGGTTAAATATATATTATACATATTGTATGAGCCGTAGTAACTTCAGGGCTAAGTGCTCTCTGTAAATTTCACAGTACTCGAGCAACCCGGGTTCGATCCCCGCCGGCACCAATGGAACTGTTAATTGCAATTTTAAGTACTGATTTACCACGTGCTCCGCGGTGAAAGAAAACGTCATGAGGAAACCTGCATGTCTGAGAAATAACAAAAAAATATTTCGAAGACATGTTAATTTCGCCATCACGCATTGGGTAGCGCAGCGGATATTTCCTTGCCCTGAAACTCTTTTACAAATGAGAAAATGCCTGTGCCCAGCAGTGGGACGTATATATGATGTGTTTTTACATATACATGTAATTTTTACTTTAACGTGACTAATTTCATTGAATATTAAAACGAAACATCCTCGTCAAACGCTTGAGTTAAAGGAAACGTTAAAGGAAACGAAAATGTTTTTATGAGTAGTATTCCGTTTCTTATCTGCAATACTTAGAAACAGTAGCGTTAGAAAATTGCCTATCATACGTAAAATGTTTCCCTATCTCTTCCACGCTTACGGCATCCTGTAGTTACATTATTGCCTAAGGATATAATCAGCTAGGTACTTTGTGGCTCTAACACCACCTTTTCAGCTCACTGATGCGTAACCGTCACAGATGTCAGCACTAATTGCATATTGTGTGCGTGTGTGCGGGTGACGTCCGCGCGAAGCATTCCAATTAAATTGTTTGCGATCGGCGCTAATCAATTTAACTATTAGAGATTTTTTTTATAGATAAAGGTTGACAAACGAGCACCAGTCAATAAATTAATGGTAAGTGGATGTTCTAGCCCATATTTATCCTCGATCAAAAATCAAAATGCAGATGCGTTGCCACACCTGAGGACTAAGATGGAATACCTCGTTTCCAGTAAAAGGGTCTCTGGTTCCCTACACTCGTACGAAACAGAGCAGTATTGAGCTGCTATTTTACGTTGGTAAATATATTCCGTGAGAGCGTGGTCACATAATATAGCTGCAGCGTTGCTATACCACTTTAAGGTAAATTTTATCTATTTGATTATTATTTGTCGGTCTTCTTACAAAATGTTTATTGATAGTTTCGAGATCACGAAAGAAATACGATAGCCGTGGCGCCACAATCTTCGCGAAACTTGGCATTTGCTGTCTCTATACTTTAAACTTTAGTTCATCATCATCATCATCATTACAGCCTTTCATAAGTCCACTGCTGAACATAGGCCTCCCCCAATGATTGCTACAAAGCACGGTTCTGAGCCACCTGCATCCATCGACTTCCTGCATGTCTTACCAGGTCGTCACTCCATCTAGTGGGGGGTTGCCCTACACTTCACCTACCGGTACGAGGCTGCCACTCTAGAACCTTTCTTCTTCATCGGTTGTCGGTTCTTCGAGCTATGTGGCCGGCCCACTGCCACTTCAGCTTACTAATCCGTTGGTAGCCCAACGGAGTCAGTCGGTTACTCTGGTTCTACTGCGGATATACTCATTTCTAAGTTTATCACGCAGAGAAACTCCGAGCATAGCCCTCTCCATAGCTCGCTAAGCGACCTTGAGCTTCCTCATACGGTCACTTTATATTACTTAACGCTTTAGTTCGCATACTTTATTGGACTTCTTTCTTGAAACAGACTCTAGTTCAAACCTGAGTTGAACTAAAACTACTTATTGTAGGTGATAGGACTTCTTTGCTACCACCCTCTTATCAATTTTGGACGCTTAATAACAGCGCGTGCACTGGTGGGTTCTGATCTGAAGATTATATTTGTTTTAACTTTAAAAAAACGTTACCCCAACACTAGGATTTTCTCGTGTATCAGTTTACAAACATAAATTGCACGAGGACAAACATCCAGACCTGGAACAATTACTTGTAGGCAATACAAATATTTGCATTTGCAAATTTGCAGGAAATAGAGTGAATGGGGCTCTACACGCTATTAAGAGGAGTCAGAATGTGTCAAATAAGGCACGTATGGCAATTCATAATGCTGTGTTAGTCCCTACTTTAATGTATGGTAGTGAAATTTGGGTCTGGCAGAAGAAGCATGAGAGTAGAATAAATGCTGTAGAAATGCGGACCTTAAGGAGTATGGTAGGGCTGAATCTGAATGACAGGGTTAGAAATAGTGTGATAAGAGAAAAGTGTGGTTTGCAAGATGACGTTGTGACAAAGATTAAGAAAGGAATGCTTCGGTGGTTTGGTCACGTAGAAAGAATGAACGAGGAAAGAGTGACAAAGCAAATTTATGTTGCAGAAGTGAACGGCAGGGTCGGTAAGGGACGCCCTAGACGAAGGTTTATCGACCAAATCGGCGATACATTAAAAATGGGCCAGATTTGAAGTACCCACTGGGCCACGGAGCCGTCCATATATAGTTAGTTATCTTAATAATTAATATAATTACAGTCTGTAAGACATTCCCACCTAAGTCACCATAGGTGACAAGGCATCTGTAGTCTGTTTTGTTTCAAATTGGCTACAAGTGTCCATGTAATGCAATAGCCAATTACCATCTAGACTGTAAGCTTGTTTGTCACCTCATACTTATGAAATGACTAAATAAGACGGAGTATACGTTACTTCTTTTGTTTTTATAGAACAAGGGTGACAAACGAGCACACAGTCCACCTGATGGTAAGTGGTTGCTGTGACCCATAGACATCCACATCAAACAAAATGCAGATGCGTTGTCACCCGTGAGGACTAAGATAGAATGCCTCGTTTCCAGTAAAAAGGGTATCCGGTTCTCTACACTCACCATACGAAACACAGCAGCATTGAGCCGCTATTTTACGCTGTCATTCTTAGGTATTCATTCTTAGTTCTCACTTGATTCGTAATCGAAGATAGATGTAGATGTCTATGAGCCACAGAAACCACTTACCATAAGAGCAGGCATAGGATATATGATCTTTACCATGAAAGGTCATATAATCATAGCGTCGAATTTAGGGAATATGTAAAAAATATTCAAAAATATTTAAAAGAGTGTGCTCCACAGCCAAGTCTTTGTATTTGAGCAACAAAATTAAGACGGTTTCCAATAAAATTAAAATGACATGGAGTAATTAATAGCGAAACTGGTAAGATCAACTCTCGCAATTCAAATTACCAGTTAAGTGTTAACAACATATTAACTGTATCAGATCAGGACGTAGCAATGGTTTTTGAGAAATAGTTTACTGATATTCCGCCACTAAGTCACTGAATTCTTCTCCTGCCGTCACCGAATCATTACTTAAACAAAATGTAAATGCGTGTACAAAGAATTTCACATTTCATAAAGTGTCATCAAAAGATATTGTAAAATATTTTAAAACTATTGATGTTAAGAAACCTGCGGATCTGTGGGGGATTTCCGTTAAAGTTATTGCGTCTGTAATAGATACAATCGCGCCTCATTTAGCTATTATTTTCAATACTAGTATCGAATCTGGTGTGTTTCCTGATTTAATGAAGCATAGTAAAGTAATACCTTTATTTAAATCTGGTAGTACATTAAACCCCGCCAATTTTAGACCTATTTCTGTACTACCAACACTTAGTAAGATTTTTGAAAAATTGTTCTTTATCAAATGTTAAATTTCTTTAAAATAAATAATTTACTTCCTAAAAATCAATTTGGTTTCACAAGAGGTCGCTCGACAACTGATGCCGGTGTTGAGGTGATTAAATATATCTTTAATGCATGGGAGAATTCACAGGATGCTTTGGGTATATTTTGTGACCTATCCAAGGCCTTCGATTGTGTCATGTGACGCTTCGCTGTGTTCGTGATAGAAAGAAATGACGCTCACTTTAGGTTTTTTTTTAACTAGGGACGTTTATCGATACGCATTGTTTTAATATATGATTTTTTTCTAAATGATCTTAATTATTTGTATTTTTTTGACAATTTTAAGCCAGCGCTTAACTAAGTTCGCACCTGATGGTAAGTGGTGATGCAGCCGAAGATGGTGAAGCGCACTGAATTAACAGAAGCCTATTCACTCTTGCCTTGAAGATCGGATGTAAAGACAGAGAGATCCTTTATTTCAATCTGGTAGCACATTAGACCCCGCCAATTTTAGACCTATTTCTGTACTACCAACACTTAGTAAGATTTTTGAAAAAATTGTTCTTGATCAAATGTTAAATTTTTTTAATATAAATAATTTACTTCATAAAAATCAATTTGGTTTTACAAGGGGTCGCTCGACAACTGATGCCGGTGTTGAGCTGATTAAATATATCTTTAATGCATGGGAGAATTCACAGGATGCTTTGGGTATATTTTGTTAACTATCCAATGCCTTCGATTGTGTTCACCATGAAACATTTATCAGGAAACTTCAACACTAAGGTGTAAGAAGTGATGCTCTTAAATTAATTATTTCATATTTATGTAAGAGAACGCAAAAAGTTGTCATTAACAATATGAGCTCTTCCGGGTCGATGGTACAAATGGGCGTACCTCAAGGCTCAATTCTCGGCCCCTTTCTGTTTCTTGTATACATTAATGACTTACCTTACATAGTAGGGGATAACCATGATATAGTATTATTTGCAGATGACACTTCTTTAATTTAAAAATTAAGTCGACAATTACTAAAATATGACGAAGTAAATAATGCTATATCTAAATTAGTAAATTGGTTCAATGTTATTAATTTGCATTTAAATGGTACTAAAACGAAATGTATGAAATTCATGACTCTAAATGTTAAACAATTAAATACTAATGTAATTTTAATGGGGAGAAACTGAGTCTTGTAGATACCACCATTTTTCTTGGAATCACACTAGACGCGAAGCTTCAATGGAGCCCCATATATCAAAACTAGCAAGCAGACTTAGTTCTGCAGCATATGCTGTAAAAAAAATTAGAAGTCTAACCAGTGTTGAAACAGCTAGACTAGTTTACTTTGGCTATTTCCATAGCATAATGTCGTATGGTATTTTGCTATGGGGACACGCAGCTGACACTGAAATTATATTTGTTTAACAGAAGAGGGCCATAAGAGCAATTTATGATTTAAAGCCTAAAGAGTCGCTGCGACAAAAATTTAAGGAAATTAATATATTAACTTTGGCCTCTCAATACATTTATGAAAATGTAATGTACGTACACAAAAATAAAAGTAGTTTTACAAAAATAAGTGATATTCATTCTGTAAATACTAGGAACAGACACAAGCTAGTAGTACCAGTTACTCCACTCCATCGAATCGTATCGAGTAATTCATTCTTGGGGCGATATATACCCTTTTATAACAAAATTCCAAAACATATACTAAGTTTGACCTGCGCAAAGTTCAAAAACTTTATTAAACTAAGTTTGTATAAAAAGGGTTATTATAATATTAAGGAATTTATGGATGATAATAACCCCTGGAAATGAGTTGATCGCTACCAAGCTATTTCTAATTTGTTGTGTTGTTAATTTGTGTAACATCATGATTGTAAGTTGTTATTTAAAAAAAAGTCCCGCTGGGTTTCTTGCTGGTTCTTCCCAGGACAGAGGTTTTTTTCCGAACCAGTGGTAATCAAACAAAAGAGTGACTTTAAATAAGTATTATTTATAATCTATATTGAATAAAAAAGTTTCTGTTTGTGTTTCTGTTTCTGGTGGACTGTGTGCTCGTTTCTCACCCTTATCCTCTAAAAAAAAAAAAGAATAGCGGCTCCAGTGACCTGCCCTACAGCAGAGATCAACCGGTCAGTGACCTTCTGTTCTGGAAAACTGATATCACACCACGTTGGGTTCGGGAACAACGAGGTGGACGTGACCCCTGAGAAAGTGTGCCACTCAAAGACCGTCTGCCCCCTTTCTTAAAAGAAAGGTTAGACGACTAAGATTACGGGTCCTAATGCAATGATCCCGGTCTTGACGTCCGTTGCTTAGCGGACTGTATTGGCTTCAGGTGGAATTGGAAATAAAACATCGATTTCCCTTTAAGAGTGCGACATTGAAACTTCCGCTACTTTTCATATCACTTGCCCTACTATCTTCTATCTTAATTTAAACTGGTAGCTGGTCCCGAACGAATTTATGTGTACACGGTACACAGTGGCGATATAAGAATATTCACTCATCATCTCGTGGGTGTCAAAACAAGAAAAAAACTGGGGTTGCTAATCAGTTCACCCAGTAAAAAGTTATGCGGAAACACACATAAAAAACATACAGTCGAATTGAGTACCGTCGCCTTTTTAAAGTCGGTAGAAAATATGATATCGAATGAAAACTAAACCATTAATTATGCAGTATAGCAGCATATTATGTTATTTTCAATTAAATATAACTAGGTAGAGCCACGCTGCTGCTATATATGGTTGTAGCGTGAAAGGGACCAAGTTTTCACAGAATACCAGCGTAAAATAGCAGCTTAATTCATATTGTGTTTCATGTGGTGAAAGAAGAGAATCAGAGACCGTTTTTACCGGTAACGAAACATTCTTAGTACTCAAGTGCAGTAACACTGCATTTTGATTCTTAATCAAGGTTGGATCACATTGTTTATGAGCCCAAGTATGTGTCATTTATCAGATAGACTGAGTGCTTATTAACTCTTTTCCATGAAATAAAACAAATTGATTGCAGATCATATGAAATCGCAGAATGAATATGTTCACTTAGTTATGAACGTAGCAGCAGCAGTATCACAGCGGCCAATGCGGCATATTTCACAGACACTAAATATATTTAAAAGCTTCTCACAAACACCACATCTCCTCTTTGCTACCTTATATTACTTGAAATTGCCAAGTGTGAAAACATATGGTTCTGCGACGTGGTCTTTCACTACTGACCGAAGCTCAAAGTCGCTTAACGAGCTATGGAGAGGGCTACGGCTATACTTAGGATTTCTCTCCATAATTGACTCAGAAATGAGGATATCCGTAGTAGAACCAGAGTGGCCAACATAGCCCAACGGATTAGTCAGCTGATGTGGCTATAGGACGGCCATATAACTCGGATATCCGGCAACCGATTGGGACGAAAGGTTCTCGAGTGGTAGCCTTGTACCGCTATGTGAAGTGTAAGCCATCCCCCCACTAGATGGAGTAACGACCTGGTAAGATATTTTGGAAATCGAAGGATGCAGGTGGCTCAGGATTGTCCAATGTGGCATTCCTTGCAGGAGGCCTATGTTCAGAAATGGACTTGTGAAAGGCTGTAATGATGATTTACAAGCGCACTGACGGAGCCTGCAGTATAGAAAAATTTTTGGGACAGGAAAATTTCTTATCAATATTTTTCTTCAGTACTGCACTGTAGCTAAGAAAATAAACTGCAAGTATTTTTTGAAGCTGAAACTTGTTTAGAATCGTTGTTAAACCCTACAATTTGTATCATGCGTCTCCTTCTTTCGAAGCTTAGTTTTCTGAAGGTCATCTACCGCGTGTGAACTGCATACATTATTTTTTATAAGTTCTGACGGGAATCGAACTTGAATTTCTCTCTGCAAGCTTTCAGCCCTTTGCTACTACGGCCCTTGTTATTACTAATGCTTATTCATATTAATTTAAACATTAGTGCCGTTTCTGATTTCTCATTAGCAATAACGCCACACGTGTCTCGCTATTGACGTCCGGCTGCCTCATTACACTGTCAAACGTACATATATTATTGCGATACATCATATCTAAATGTTTTGTACATATACAACAGCAAGTAAATAGCGCCGGCAATAATTTTCAGCTATCAGTACTTGAATTGTCAATGGGTTGAGATATAATTAGATTAATTTAGGGTAAAGTTGTCAGTTCATCTTAATTATTGTTCTTAGCACGTATAATGTTAACTATATGAAATAATGTTGTGATTGATGATTCAATGATAAAGTCTTCCTTTATGAGTCCTTAATTGTCCTCTACTGAAAACAAATTTATTTCAATAGTAGTGTGCCCACACCCACGTAGTAAAATTGTACATAAATTTTAAACCGCAAAAAAACAGCAGCAATATTTGTAAAGCTTACCTTATTATTTGAATATTCTTTTGACTCCACATTAGGCCAGGTCTGTCCTGTGCCGCTCTGATTTATATTTTACCAAAAGTGAAGCCGACGTTTACAGATAAATTATTACTATATCTATTAAATAACGTGAATAACACACAATAATTACGAACAACAAGTATTTGATTACGTTAGATTTAACATTTTTGATTCTAATTGACAAACGTTTTAACAATTAGTATCAACCCATAACTGTCCATCCATCCATCCATTAGAATGTAGTTTGCTGAATGTAGACCTCACCCATAAATTGCCTCAGAGAGAGGATTTCGCCATAGTTGCCACGCTTCACATGTGGTTCCATATAAATCAAGGTCTGATCAATAGTTTTTGATTTATTCTTAATAATTTATATTGAAGTCGGTTGTACAAAATTTTTAATTTTAAATTATTCGAAGAACTAAACGAACTTGAAAAATCAGTTCGTCTCTTAATAAAAATTGGTAGTGGTATTCCTAAGGATTTCTTAAAGAATGTTGTAATAATATACGTTTATTTATAATACAATATAACAAATGTATTTGAATCAGAACTATGTGCAACTGTAACAGCAACATCGTGTAAAAATCCGGCGCGAACACAATTTTCTGTACCATAATTAATCCGCAGCAAATCCTCTATAAAAGTAGATTAACAATGGTCCACTCGGACAAATTGTGTATTAATATTTTATGTGGCAGTTCACACCGTCGGCCCATAGTGGACTGGGCCCATAAAACTGTCATCGCGGGAAGACAAAGTGCTGAGCGCTTCTTATGGGTGATTTAGCTGGGGATTATAGGATATTGAGGCTTGCGAATGTACTAAAGCAGTCTGTTGTAATCTTGAATTTACTTAATTAAATATGAATAACAAACTGAATATTAATGTTTCATTTGGTACTGCATTAGAAATATTTAGTGATTAAATAAACGCATTATCTGATATTTGTAAATAATTAGTTTATCCCCAGGGCTTCGCGCGCGTGGTTTTCGGTTTACCAACATCATTAGTAATCCTTGTGAAAATTACCAAAATGGAATATAACTCGCGTATTTACCTCGGCGTGTGTCTGTCTATCCAACACGACTATTTTAATGCAGATGATTAAAATTTTGCTTAGTTATATATGTACTGACAAAGATATAGAGTTGAGATATAGATTATTTTAGGCCAGTAAAAATGAGAAGTTAAAAAGTTAATGGTGCGGGGTGTTCTCTTAATCATTTTTTAAATAGAGTAATGATGACAAATGAGCACACCGTTCAACTGAAGGTAAGTGAATGCTGTGGCCCATAAACATCTACATCTGTCCTCGATTAAAAATCAAAATGCAGATGCGTTGTCACCCCTGATTATTAAGATGGGATGCCTGATTTCCATTAAAAGGGTCTCCGGATCTCTACATAAACATCATACGAAACGCAGTAGTACTAAATTGCTATTGTATGCTTGTATGCTTGTATTCTGTGCTACAACCATAATATAGCTGCAGTGTGGCCGTATTACGTGTAGTTTTTACTGCATTTGTAAGCATTACATAACACACAATATATCTGATATTTCAGGAACCTCTCTATTAGCTAGTCTTTATATATAAAAATTACGTGTCACGTTGCTTGTCCGCGGTGAACTCCTAAACTACTGAACTGATTTCAATGAAAGGACAATGTTAAAACTAGCCTAAGAACCAACATATATTTGACAATTACCAAAATTCTTATCCTTAATTATTCATTAGATAACATTCATTAGATAGTAACGGACACTTGTTAATTGTGAAATCCAAATATAAAGGACTTTTTCGATTTTGAACTTTGTACCTATTTATTAATACTATTGTGCTGCGTTTATGGCCTCCTGTAATTTGGCCAATCGCACAATGTCTTCACTCACATATTTCAAAAGTTGTCATAAACTCAAATATATAATGAAAACGTTTATCATATATATATCATATATCAGAATAATATATGCCACAAGGAACTGGGGTACAGTGAAATCATCTATTTTCATTTAAAATAACAATGCTATTGTCATCTCAAAATTAATCATTCATCTCATTTGGCAAAACAGCATTGCGCCATGCAAAAAAAGTCAATAACGTTGACAGATGACAACAAGTCAAAACAGATAGACGTCAGACGTGCTATTGTTTTGGTTTCGTTTGATAAAATACATTTTTGTAAACGTTTTAGGAATCTAAGTGCACTCTGTAGTTGGTTTGTTATGCGATAAGTTTATATAAATTACGAATAACGGCTTGAACAACGGATATCGATACTCTTCTTTAGCGACCTACCTGGCTTGAATCAGGGACTTTAACCAAATGAGACTGTATATGTTGTATATATTTGGTATGAATAAAATAAATACCTAATCACAAACTGAGTTTTATTTACCGTATAAATGCTAGGCTAAGACTAAACTGCTTAAATTGGCAATAACATAGTAATGTTTCATAAACATAAAACATAACCTCAAAATCTCTATGATAACTGCAAATATCTAAGTTTTCAGAAGTGTACGTCAGGAGTTTTTGTTCTTACATACAATTATATATTGCGGACTTAAAAAGGTATTTTTTTCACTGTTGGTTCTTAGGCGAACATTGTATGGACGCAAAACAATGTCCTTTTGCACACTGTGTGCAGTTTGGTCCAACTTGAGAGATAGGATAGTTTTTATCCTGATAAGTGACACTCAATATTTTTTTATTATGAATTTAAAGATTTTTTATATGAAGGGTCATCGAAACAGGCAGAACAACGTCTGTCTGGCCAGCTAGTTAACTATAAAAAGTAAAGTAAAGACCTCTCATTACTAAGGAGGTTTAAAAGCAATGTGCCCGATACTCTCCACTACTTGCGTACTGTTGTGGACAATCATGCTTAAATATTATTATTTCTCAGATATATAGGTTTCTTTACGATGTCTTCCTTCACTTGCGAGCACGTAGTATTCGAACACTTAAACACTTTAATTAAAAAAAATACAGTAAACAGTTTTTTTGTGCGGGGGTGGTGGGGATTGAGCTTAGGTTGCTTACATACTGTGATATTTACAGTGAGCACATAACCGTTAAGATTCCATGGCTATAGCTAGTTAAAATTATAAAACCATTCGCTCAATCTCATTCCACATTCTATTCTACTCAGGAGATCACGCTTCATTCAGCAGGATTACTCAGGAGAATATCATCAGCATAATCTAAATACCCAAATCCCAATCTGTTTACAGTTACCTGCTTTTATAACCCAATTTAATTATTCAATCGGATACAACGTCAGGTCATATCCACGGTCGAAGCTTTATAAAATATTTTATATTTAATAAAATTATATGTGTTAATACATATCGATAATGTGTGTTAAATTGCAGTGCAATAAGCAGTGTCATTACATCCTTGGGCGCTCGCAAAATAACCTACCAAAGTTGCATCGTAATCAGATGAAAGGTATATGAACGCATTGAAAACGAGCAAAGAAATAAACAAACACTTAATAATTTTGTTATTTTAATAAGATACATTCCCTTGTACTTACAAGTCACCAATTTTATTATGATCGGCTTAATGCTATACGCATACGGGAGAAACAAATGAAAATCGTTCATTTTATGTGTATTATAGATAATACAAATTGTAAGATTTATTTATTAAGGAATTCATCATTTTAGTTGGCTTATAAATAATTCTGAGAGCCGTGATAGCTTAGATGGTTAGCGCTCGCGGTAAATTTCACATTACGCGAGCAACCCAGGTTCGATCTCCGCCGGCACCAATGAAATTGTTAATTGCAATTTTAAGGCTCGGCGGTGAAGGAAAACATCGTGAAGAAATCTGCATATCTGAGAAATAAGAAAAAAAGTATTTCGATTGAGGCAGCGCGGCGGACGTTTCCTTGCCCTAAAACCCTCTCAGAAATAAGAGGAGGCCTGTGCCCAGCAGTGGGACTTTAACTTTTTTAACTTTTATAAGTAATTCTACTGAAATTTTAGAAGAATGTGAGGATTTTCTGAAACACTGTGCAATGTGCTACGCAAGAGAACGAGCAATCGTAGTAGGGGAAAACACCTAGATAAGTATTGCTCGTATGCCTTACTTAAATTAAAAATATGAAAAACGGTTGACCCTGCACGCCATCAATGGAGATCTAATGAAAACTCCCATTCTCAAAATCGAACCGAAATCTATAACTTCCTACTTTAAAAAAAATAATTAATTTTCAAAGCGGGAAGTTAGAAAATACTTTTTCCTTGCGATTTGGTCTACAGGGCCCTAAGTGCATAAAATAAATTATAAAACATAATACCAGGCTTTAAATTAATTTATTTTTGGTTGAAGTAGAATAGAATAGAATAGAATAGAATAGAATAATTTTTATTCAATATAGATTACTACATAATACTTATTGAAAGTCATATTTTTATTTACCACTGATCCGAAAAATACCTCTGTCCTGTAAAGAACCAGCAAGAAACCCAGTGGGAGTTTTTTCAAACATATTTCATTTTATAACAAATTTGTTTTTTTGTTTCTACACATTTTAAATGAGTTTTAATAGACCCAGCATGGTGGTGATCACCTTAAATAACAGAAAGAGTAGTTTTCTAAAAAAAAGAGGTTAAACTATAAGTCGTACATTATACGATTAGTAGCGGAAATCAAAACCAATATAGGAATAAGGTAAGTGTATGCTTTAGCCGACGAACATCTACATTTATTCTTCATTAAAAAACAAATGCAAATTGACCGTGGTAGAGTCATGCTACAGCTATATTACAGTACTAGCACGAATGGGTCGGCCCGATCGGGAAAGGACCACACTCTCACCATCGTAAAATAGGAGTTTAATGCTGCTGTGTTTTGTATGGTAAGTGTAGAGAAGCGGAGACACTTTTTACTGGAAACAAGGCTTTCCATCTTAGTTCTCAGGGGTGACACCGCATCTGGATATTGATTCTTAATCGAGGATAGATGTAGATATTTATGGATCTCAGCATCCACTTACCATCAGGTAAAATGTGTACTAGTTTATTAGCCTTATTTCACAAAGAATAGTATTTAATATGACTGATGCATCTAACTCCGGACTGGATTGGAGGAATCTTATATTCTACAGTAGACTTGTGGTAGGCGACAGTGATGATGGTGATTTTTGAATTATGTTTATAAATAACATATAAGTAAGTATTACATATTTAGTCACATACAACAGCATTCACATTCAGTTAACATACCGATGCGTTAGACGTGACATTGTCCACGTTGTCGCCTCGAGCAACGAATCTAATTAAATGCCCGTCTGTCTCTATACTGTATTATTGTATATGGCAAGTAAGAGGACAAAGACAGATGTCTATATGTGTTGTTAATGATGAAGTCTATACAAACATGTAACGACTTTAAGGCAGTAGTTGGAAGAAAATGATTAAGAGAGTCTTAAATGTGAAATAAATGCCAACATAACCTTCTCGTATATACAATATGTGAGATGACCAGACTACTATACTCAGGTGCGATGGCCAACCCGCCTCCCAAACATGGCAATTGTATCAGATTTACCCAACTGTGGGAGAGACCCATTTTCCATTGAGGACTAAGAATGTTACCTAAGAAGAATAAAGGTCATATATCAATGTCGGCCACTAGGTAAGTATCATCAAGACAAAAGTGAAGAGGCTTTTGTTTAACTAAGTAGTTTTCGGCTATATTACTACTTACCAACAGGGATGGTAGCTTGTTGATGATGTAGTGAAACATACTAGTTAGAAAAACTTGCCTTTGTTTGCATCCGTTTCCAAAATCATCAAAGGTTTCCATTACATTGGCTCAAATACGCTTTGAATTACGTTTACTTTTGTATAACTGCATATATTGCACAAAGCAAAGGCTGTGTTCAATTACAGTGAATTTCAATACGCAGTTCAAACGGTTCCACGTTATCAAACGCGCCTAACCTATCAGATGTCACCATCGCGTACATAGAAACCGCATTCTGCTCCTATTCCATCTATAATATACCGGTTCATTCCCCTTACATCTGGCTCAAACTGGTTCATAACCAACATAAATTGACACGAGCGGTGGATAAGCGCGCCGGACTTTATCGTCGGCAATAAATGGAACGATAGAGCTCGTGATACCCTGGCCAAATAATTGTAGCCGCTAGCTAAATGGACAACGCTAGCCACTGAAATTCTGAAAGGCTAAAGGCCGTCTTTGTTTCGTACAGACGGACAACTAAAACAGCGTTATTATAGACGTATATGGAAAGGATTAGCAGGTTTGTTTGACGCGGACAACCAAGGAATTTTGTCTTTGTTTGCTCGGACGTGATTTGATTAAAGTCTTGATTGCATTGCCATATTATATTTTAGACGTCTTTGTATTTCTATATTTTAATAACTTCATGTTAATCAAGTCGTTCACGTTTGTTATTATTGTAGAACACTGTTTGCATTATTATTTTATTATAGCAGTTTTCTCACTATTAAACCTAAAGAACTATGTTTTCTATAGAAATATATTTCGAATTGTCTTTTTATAGTATGAGGGTGACAAAAGAGCAGACTGTTCACCTGATACCTGATGCTGCGGCCTATACACATCTTAATATTATCTCTATTAACAATCAAAAAGCAGATCTGCCAGAAGCAGCCTCCTTAATAGTAAAAGGGGTCTCCGGTTCTCTATACTTACAATGCAAAGTAGCATTATTATGCCGTGTCACGCTGGTATTCTGTGAGAGCGTGGCCCTGTCCCGGTCAAGCCAACCCATTCGTGTTGCAGCCATAAAATAGCTGCATTTGTGAGGATAGTGAACTAGTTAAGGTAATTTTTCCAAGGTTTATACGTAGTAGAGCAACGCTGCAGCTATATTATGGTTGTATCACGAATGTGTCAGGTGGGACCACGCACTCACAGAATACCAGCGTAAAATGGCAGCTTAATGCTGATGTGTGCTAATGGTGACTGTAGAGGACCGGTGACCTTTTTTTACTGAAAACGAGGCATTCCATCTTAGTCCTCAGGGGTGACAACGCATCTGCATTTTGATTCTTAATCGAGGATAAATGTAGAAATCAATGGGCATCAGCATTCACTTACCGTCAGGTGGATTGTGTGCTCTTTTGTCACCCTTATTCTACAAAAAGGCAGTGTCAAAGCTTACCACTAAGATTTGATACGTGGGAATGGGTCTGGGTAGATAAGATTCACTACTGTGTTTAAAAGGCATGTAAAGACAGTAGTATTGAAAGCTCTCGGATAATCCTTGGTGGTGACAACGCATATTATGTAGTCTTTTTTTATTTAAAAAGGGTTGTAGACGTGATTGTTAGGTTATTTGCCATACTATGCTTAAGCAAGTCAAGACAAACATTTTAATTGGCCTTTATATGAGGCACATGAGTGTCTCGTACACTTTCTGATAGTCAAGAAAGCTACGCCATCGCTTCAACAAGTTTTATCAACCGACTTCAAAAAAAGGTCCTCCTTTTTTTGAAGCCGGTTCGAAAGGAAAACCTCCGAGTTCTTCTTTTAACTGTATTATTTATGAGTGTTACCTCAGAATTTTTCTCTAGGTGAACCGATTTTGATGATTCTTTTTTTATTTGAAAGCTTCTATGTGGTCCCATATGAATTTGATCACGATTTGACCGGTAGTTTTTGAGTTATCCTTAATAAAATGTAGTTGAAGTCAATTAAATACGCATTGTATTTAATTGACTTCGACTACATTTTATTCATATTGAAGTCGGTTGTGCAATTTTTTTAATTTTGTTTTTTTATTTTGATTTCTTCGAATGTTTATTCTTTCTTATTTATATGTATAATGTTATATATATGTTTGAGTCTAATTGAATCTAATTTAACATATTTTGTCACGTTTAATTTTAAGTTCTTTAAAATTCTAACGTTTCGAGTGTTTGGTATCACCCATGATCATACTAAAAGCTGAAGGTAACTCGAGTTCATGACAAAGAGCGATGAACACTCGATTCCGTCGTGACTAAAATTAAACACGATAGAATACGTAAAATTGGTTGTAATCAGAATGTAGTATTCGCAAAAATTAATACCTATTATTCCATTGTTCTTTAAAAGATGCGTCACCAACGCGCACAGGTGAACTACGTAATACTGTGTTACAATATTTTTCAAAGTAGAGATTACAATAGAAATTTATTTTTGAATTAAAAGAGGAACTAAATCAAACAAACTGCAAAGATATATAACTTCAACAAAACAATTAAACCTTAGTGTTAGTGAAACTCGGTAATCCGCGCTGCGTACACGAGGAATCTCAGATTCATTTGCATCTGGAAGCAGTTACCGTGGCCATTATTGAAATTTTATGTGAGTTTGATTATTATTCAGTAGACCGCTATTAGAGGAGTGGACAAGGGATTTAGTGTTCGCATAGTGTAGAATCAGATTTTGTTGGAATCTAATTTTATTAAGGACCGTCTTATTTAAATCCACATATGCGCCAAGGAAATTATTAATTGCATTTTAAGTATTGATTTATAACTCGCTCGGTTTAGTTCAAATCCTGCGTGTTTGAGAATTTTAAAATATTTTAACCTTTTAGGTTAGGTATTGATATATAAAATATTCAAAAACTATAATAAAAAAAAACTAAAACTAATAACTTACTTATCATACAGTCCTACTACCCGTGGTATCGTGCGCTTGCTGCGTTTCCTCGCTAAATGGCCATACTTAGCCTTTGAGCGAGAAAAGAACCAGCCCAGTCGCGGGTGGAGTTCCTTTAGGAACTTCACCGCACGTGGACCCCACGGACCGATAATCTCTACAGCAAATGGCACATATATGCAGTCATCTCTCAGAGGCGCATATCTGCGCCACTTAGTCCAACTGCCTCTGATGTCACCCCGGCTCTAATAAAAACGAGGTATCTTCCTTATAACAATTCAAAATTATAAAAAGAGACTGCGGCTACCAACACACCTACCAAACATGACATGGACACAATGCCAAACATCCCACTTATTATGCAATATATGCAGAAGCCTTTTTCCAGCAGTAGACTTCTATAAGTTGTAATGAATGAATGGATGATATGATAATTATTAAATCGGTTCTAAATATCTATACTCTATACAAATAAATAAAATTACTTAAAAGTGTCTGTTTGTAATGTCAAAATAACAGCTTTTTACTTAATGCATATGAAAGTATATACAGTACTTATAACGAAAAACTATTATTAAAGTTTTTGTCTGCTTGTCTGTCTGTTTGTTCCGGTTAATCTCCGAAATGGCTGGGCCGATTTTGACGGGACTTTAACTGGCAGATAGCTGATTTTATAAGGAGTAACTTAGGCTACTTTTATTTTAGTAAAAGAATTATTCCGCGTAAAAAATTTAAACCCTAAATTACACGCGGGTGAAGTCGCGGGGAACAGCTAGTTATGGAATAAAATATTGGCGTGTCGAGGCAGCGTAAGAGATTCCATTCTTCTCGTGAAAAGCAAAACGCAAAAGTTGTAGTTGTGTTGTTTGTAGTGTATATATACATAACCAACAGTGGTAGAGCCACGCGGCAGCTTTTGCTGTCGCACGGATGGGCAGGCTCGAACCGGTGTGGTACCACGACCTCACAGAACACCAGCGTGAAGTAGAGTTTTACCTCTGCGTTTCGCTTGGTGAGTGCAGGTGGCCGGAGGCCCGTTTAACTGGAAATGAGACATTCCATCTTAGTCCTCACGGGTGACAACGCATCTGCATTTTGATTCGCAAACGAGGATAGATGTAGATGTCTATGGCCCGCAGCAACCACTTACCATCAGGTGGACTGTGTGCTCATTTGTCAGCCTTATATAGGATAAGGATAATAAAAAAACAGGTGATGGTGAAAATATCTGTATATCTATCTTACTATATATTTTCGTATATGAGATGCAACACTGCATTAAATTGATTGTGAATATAGTCTGTTTCTATGTATGGCAAAGAGAAAGATCAATGGCATCAAAAACATAACTTGTAAAAAAAGCCAAGTCTCGCAACTCAGTTCTTCTACCGTAAAAAGTTGTGAGATCCATGTAATACCAAGTCGGTTAATTTATTCAGTCCATAGATTGATACATAGATTGACTTGGCAATCGCATGAAAACATAATATATCTCTCAAGTAATACATATTATATTAAATTAGATTGTTTAGTGTGTATTACAACCAGGTATTAGGACATATAGTGACAGGAAACACTACCCTCTAGGAATTCTATAGTCGGTTTTTGTGACTTAAGCGATGTTTGGTCATTAAACTTTTTTTTATAGAAATATGGTCCACCCGATGGTAAGTGGATGAGTATGGCTGATAGACATCTACACTTATCCACAATTTAATTCGTTTCCAGTAAAAAGGGTCTCCGGTTCCCTACACTCACCATACGAAATACAGCAGCATTAAGCTGCTATTTAACGCTGGTATTCCATGAGAGCTTGGTCCTACCCCAATCGAGTCGATCCGTTCGTGCTACAACCATAATATAAATGCAGCGTGGCTCTAGTAGAGCTGTGAAAGTAATTTCTTCATGGTAACATAGCGACGCAAAATCCTACGAATGAATTTAGTGCATTAAAATCATTGAAACTAGCACAGAATAAATAATATAAAGATAATTGCAAATAATAATAATAGCACAATAAATAGTGATAATAATAGCATATAGAATAGTTACACTATCGTATTAGGATTACCTGTAAAGATAGTTGTAAGTGTTGAAATAAATAAATAAATATCTAAATAAATATTACTAATAATAATGTCCTCCAGACCGAATTTCGGCCACGGCGGCCAGTCTCAACGGAGACTAGCCATCTGCGCAGGACAGGATTATAGTGCGCAAGTGTATGCGTAAGCACAGGTGCACTCTCTATTCCCTCACTCTCATAGCCCGATGGGACGGTAAACCGACACGACCGAAGAGAGATCAGGCGCAGGACCAACGGCTTTACGTGCTTTCCGAGGCACGGGGGTGAAACACCGCCAACTTTCTGACTCCGGGCAGATACTGAGAATTTCTTGATGGAAAAACTCAATAACTGATTTTTTGGCCCGACCCGGGAATCGAACCCGGGACCTCATGATCAGCAATCGCACTACTACAACCACTAGACCAACGAGGCAGTCAACTACTACGATACTACTAACAATAATCCATAAATTCGTATCGCTTTTTTATTTTTCCTCCCCTGAATTAAATCGAATCCATATTAATGTACCCCATCTTGAGTGAGTAGTCATCGATGAGTTATGTAATGGAAACCTGGTAATTGCTCTCAAAGTGCTAACATACATAATTTATGCGGCGTGAATTATGTAGCGAACAGACATACACACAGCTTCCGATTGTGCATACTGTACGCTCCGATGCCGCCGTGTATTAATTGCGAGTGTAATTTCATTGCTAGTGGCTTAATAACACCACATTTGTTTTAACAGATGTCACGCATTTCAGTGTTATTGTTCATAAGCTTGTAAAAGTTCATGGCTGGACAAATATAATATATAAATTATTATCCTTCCAAATGTGGCTAGCGTGGCAACTATGGCAAATATCCTCCTTTTTAGGCAATCTATGGTGAGGCTTATTTTCAGCAGTGGATTTTGATAGATTTCTAATATATTTATTCTGCAGTTGTCATTCACTATACCTTCGTTCAATAACTACTAGAAAAAAATACATACAATACAATATACTTTAGGTTAAATATTACATTTGCATTACGATATTCAACACAATTAATAAAAAATATATTATGAAACAATGTACAAACAAAATCATAGAGTGCCTTTTAATTTATACTTTGCAATAGTAACAACAAATGTGATAGGTACACAAAACACAATTACTCTCTACAGAGAGATAGGTAGGTCACCAACTTTGAGACAAATCAGTATAAAATATTGGTATCTAATCACTTAATAATAAACTATAAGTAATAACAAATAACAGTAGATTTTTTTTAATCCTAAGAATTAAATATTACTGTAATTAATATGATGCGAATATGCTTTTATTACAAAATGTTTTTCGAAATGGACAAATTTCAGTGACGATTATACTTGTATCCTGCCGGCTCGATTCGTGGCAATTAGATATGATACACTTCCAAAAAATGTTGCCGTGTAAACTACAACCCTATATCATCCCGTAGGTGTCGTGAAAGGCGACAGAGGTTAATGAAACAGGAGAAGGCGCCAGAATCTTCGTGATAAAATTCCAAATAGCTAAAAACTGCAGTTGCCTATCCGCTTGCAAGGTGAAGAAACTACAAGGGAGCCAATCTATCACGGAGTCCTATGTTAAGCAGTGGATTTTATTTTGGCATTTACTATATTAGTCATCTCTTACTACACTGACGGAAAGAACATTTGAGTGGGCCCTTTTATAGAAATGGGTGTTAACGAGCATGCGTGTTAACTGATGGTAAGTGACCACTGCCGCCCTGCATCCGCAACACCAGAGAAATCTTCGATCTCCTTTTTTAAATGTACCTAAGACATTTATTCCAGAGTAAGTTACTACAATAAACTCTGACCAACCGACCGATAGTAATAGCTTTTTCGATAATATTAGAGTGACAAACTGACAAACGAGCTAATAGTGACCTGATGGTAAGAGCCTGTTCAGTCCAAGGACATCAAAAAATTCACATTAACAAGACTACCCATTTTGTCACCCTAATGAACATCTAGACATTGTCTCCATAATGGCCTTAATTAAAAATCATAGAGTGCCTTTTAATTTATACTTTGCAATAGTAACAACAAATGTGATAGGTACACAAAACACAATTACTCTCTACGGAGAGATAGGTATGTCACCAACTAAACAAAACAATTATATTTGTTGAGTTTACAACAAATTATATTTGTTGTAAACACAACAAATATAATTGACATCTAATTTCATTCCTCCAGGCTCAGGTTTTCCCTCACTCACTGATCTCTTTCTGAATTTTAATGAGCCGTAACCGTGTAATGTTACAATTTAATTGGTAAGATTAAATTGACTGACGCTTGTTTTTTTTACGAAACTTTCCACTTGACAGTTCGGAAATCCACCAGATAAGAGAAACGTAATTGCGACCGTTTTTTAACGATCTAATCTGATTTTTCTTCACCGCCATATCGGAAGCAATCCGAACGCTGTCGCTGAAGTTATCGATTTTAAACTTTAAAACGAGTAAGGTAACGTTGAAAGTTACTGAAACTATTATCTTATAAAGGATTTCTAGAGAAATTTCTACGTACGTGGACATCTATCAGGATGGACAAGCGTTTTGTAGAATAGGAAATCGGACGTTGGTCGGAGCGTTTTATATGTGAAAGATTTACGTTGAAATAATAGCGTAGAAGCCATTCCGAGGTGGAACCAATCGTGGTTTTGATTCGATTTATAAATGCAATTGCAGTTTATGTTATATTTATAAGAGATATTAATATTTGTATTTGTATTTATGGTAAACCTCAATCTTTCTAGTCAATATATTTCTTATGTATTTCTTGCAATAGGTGTATTACTATTGCGTGACTAGTATCCTTTGTAGTTTATAATATGAAATATGTAGTTAGTGATATATCATTTTCATTAGTATTTATATTTTATTAGTCTAATTTTTCTTGTTCTGGTGTCGTCAGAAGCAACTATGGCTATGGGAATGATACTATAATACCAGTACTTAGATATATCTTCCATCCATCAATTAACACCCATAAAAGTTCACTTCTCAGCTTTTTTTTATAGGATTGGGTGACAGACGAGCACACAGTCCACCTGATGGTGGTTGTTGTGACCCATAGATATCTACATCTATCCTCAACAAAGAATCAAAATATAGATGCGTCGTCACCCGTGAGGACTAAGATGAAATGCCTCTTTTCTAGTAAAAAGGGTTTCCGGTTCTCTACACTCACCATACAAAACACAGCAGTGTTAAGCTGCTATTTTACGCTGGTATTCTGTGACAGCGTGGTCCTTCGACGGTCGAGCCGACCCATTCGTGCTACAACTATACTACTAATATAGCTGCAGCACAGCTCTACCAGGTAGAAATGATGCCATGATTTTGCCATGTTGCCATGCTTATCAGGTGGGTTCGCAACTTCAGTTTTTTTAATTAATTTTAGTTCTTATCAGAAAGGTGCTACCGCCTATGTGCTATTTCAGTTTGCCTCTTACGATACCCACCGGACGTTATGGGGTGGTGGATATTATTACAACGTAACGTTTTGTTTACTATCCATAACATACCATACCATAGGTACTATTACAGCCTAAGAAAAGTCCACTTTGCCATTTGCCATTGTTGGCAACCGTTATTTTTCAGCAGCATCAAGGAGATGTTTCTGCCCATCTCCTTGTTCAGTTTCCGTCTGTTGCCTCTTACCGTTACAGATTGATATACGGCACAATATCACGGACGGATGCGGTTTTTTTTTTGGGTGACAAACGAGCACACAGTCCACCTGATGGTAAGTGGTTGCTGTGGCCCATAAACATCTACATCTATCCTCGTTTGCGAATCAAAATGCAGATGCGTTGTCACCCGTGAGGACTAAGATGGAATGCCTCATTTCCAGTAAAAAGGGCCTCCGGCCACCTGCACTCACTAAGCGAAACACAGAGGTAAATCTCTACTTCACGCTGGTATTCGGTTACATAAATTTATCTTTATATAACTACATATGTAACACGTTATTCTTAGTGTTGCTAAAATTGCCAAATGAACTGATGAGGGGAGGTCTGTGTAGCCTGTCTGGTTCACGTAAATTTGCTTTAAAGTAAAAATAACGTATACACTACACTATACATATTACGTTTATAAAAGTACGTTAGCATACTACGTAAATGGTCATACAAACCACTCTAAAACTTTGTCCATTACCATCCGTTAAGCATTGAACACACGAAACGACGGACGGGCGATCATTAATCTTCCCAGATGTATGTAAATCTCGGCCCGATACATCGTCGGTCAAATGCGGTGTATGCTGCAGTGATGGGGACTCCCATCCATTATTTCGTGTCCGGTGAGGGTCATCGTTCATTTGTGAAATAAGTTTGCTTGTGTTTTACATTTTTACAATGTTCCTACGGGAAAATCGTGCACCGCGTTATAGGAGATCGTTTAAAACCAGAACTTTTGTACGAATCATGTAGAACTTTTGTACGACCTCACTATGAATGTTTCTGTATCTAGTTGTGTGAACATAACTAAGTAAAAAAAAGATATGTACAATATGGTTCACGTGGTAGAGACTTGCTGAAGCTATGTTAGTAGTATAATTAAAGCACGAATGGGTCGGCTCGACCGGGGAAGGATCTCTCTCTAGCACGATACTGGCGTAAAATAGCAGTTTAACGCTCTGTTTCGTATGGTGAGTGCAGAGAACCAAAGACTCTTTTCACTGGAAACGAGGCATTCCATCTCAGGCCTCACGGGTGAAAACGTATCAGCATTTTGATTAGTAATCGAGGATGGCTGAAGATATCTATGGGCCACAGCAACCATTTACCATCAGGTGGGCTGTGTGCTCGTTTGTCACCCTTATCCTTAAAAAAATATCGCTTTGAACACTTTTTAAAGTGAATTGATTTAAACATAATATGATCGCTAAAAATCGCTAAAGCGTCGTTGAGTGGGCTTTTTAAATGACGTTACCAAACCAGGATATACTTCCTCTTCTGTATTCAGTTTACAGACATATATTTTAGGACGACAAACATCCCGGAACAATTATTTGTAGATCATATAAATACTTGTTCTGTGAGTACACTGCTAAGCCACTGCGCTACGGAGCCGTCTTTACTATCATAACACGATGTCTTCTTGTTTAATTTGGCATTAATATAACTTAATAAATACTTCTAAATTAGAGATTTTCTTTAAACTAGAAGTTTGAATGTTAGAAATTAATATATTCAAGGGTCGAATGAATTTTATGTAAGTGTAGAAAAAATGTGGTTAAATGATAACTTTTTGTTCTATCTGTTGGTGTACGGGTATCTATGTGTGTTAACACGATAACAAATGACTGAAGCTATTAATCACTAAACTATCTTACCAAATGTTTCCACTTATACTTTGGATCATCCCTAATTTTCCATAGGAATCGTTCATTCATGAAATTTTTATAATTAATACTTTTGGAAAACTTAACCGAGATTAGCAATTTTAGATTTTGGAAGTAAGAACGTAGTATGGTATCTATCTTTTATTATATAAGTTAAGAGATATCATATATAATTTTATACCTGGTAGAGCCACGCTGCAGGTTTATTAAGGTTGCAGTACAAATGGCTCGACCAGGGAAGAAACAATCACGTACACAACATCTAGTCAGCGTGAATTAGCACTTTTATTTCTTTGTCAATTTTATTATAATATAATAAGTCTCCAAGAATTCGACAGCATGAACGCAATTTTGAATTTCTGTTACAGAAAGTGATTTCTATGTTTCATATCAAAGTCTACTTCAAAGTACGTTTAGGTGGCAATTACTCCAGCAGCGGTGTAAAGCACTTTAGTGATTCTGTGGCTCTATAAACAAAAAAATTAAGCAAGAGTTGTTTACTAAACTAGAAGTAGACAGTGACGGCAGACCAAATCGCATGTCAATGATTTTCGTTTAGCATATTTAAACCTTTTAAATTCAATTAATGGCACCGTTACGAATATAGCTTGTGAAACACCGTAGCTGTCATCATCATCATCATCATCATTGTTATAGTTTCTCATAAGTACACTGCTATATTAAGCAGCGATTTCCAAACAACAACGTGTTTTTACGTGGTAGAGTCACGCTGCAGCTATATTATAGTTGTAGAACGAAAGGGTCAGCTCGACTGGGGAAGGACCACGCTCTCGCAGAATACCAGCGTAAAATAGCAGCTTAACGCTGCTGTGTTTCGTGTGGTGAATGTAGAGAACCGGAGATCCTTTTTACTGGAAACGAGGCATTTCATCGTAGTCCTCAGGGGCGACCACGCATCTTCATTGTGATTCTTAATCGATTATAAATATAGATGTCTGTGGGCCACAGCGTTCACTTACTATCAGGTGGACTATGTGCTAGTTTGTCACCTCAATTCTGCAAAAAAAAACAAAACAAAAACGGTCATATGCCGCCTGCATCTAGCTGTCTCCCGTATGTCTTATCAGTTCGCATATTAGTGTAGTTGTAATAATAAATAAATAAGAAGTACACCTACTAATCTTTTAATAATTAATAATAATTCATAAATTACAAAATGACAGCAATAGCAAATATGAATTATAATACAAATATTGTTTAAATATACAATAATATTTGAATGGACCACATATCCCCCATCATTACTCCACGTAACATATCCACACGCCTGGGGCTACGCGAGGGGACCTACGTCGATTGTACTGAAGGCGCAAGGGTCACTGTACGACACGATGCGACTGTCGTCAGGATATTGAACTAATATTGCAGTTGGATAATCCAATTAGAGGACCGTTGGTATGGACGGTATGAATCGACAGGCGCCTTTGATGTAAGCCGATTGAAGATTCTGTTTCAAGACAATAGGCGTATTTGTCTGTAGGACAAATCATGCGTATATTATGTATATATATATATATATATATATATATATAGCTGGCCAGGCAGACGTTGCTCTACCCTTTCCGAAGACCCAGTTCTATGAAAAAATACTTAAATTTGTAATAAAAAACAATATTGAAGGTCACTTATCGGGATAAAGACGATCCTATCTCTCAAGTTGGACCAAACTGCACACAGTGTGCAAAATTTCATCATCAAAATCAGTTCAGTAGTTTAGGAGTTCATCCGGACAAACAATGTGACACGTAATTTTTATATATAAAGATTTTTTCAAATATAGCACATTGTCTTATTATTAATGTAATTATTTTATCATAAGTCGAGAATCTTGGCCGCCATCGCAAGGTTAATTAAAGTTATCACATACCTAAAAATATTTAAAATAAATAAAAAGGAAAGTATAAGATTATTATTCCCACCCTAAATTCAGAAATACCTACTTTAAATTATTCCACAAAAAAAAAATTAAAAATTATGGCAAGATTTCACCTGATGGCAAGCAGATGCGTTGTTACCCATGAGGACTAAGATGGAATGCTTCGTTTTCAATAAAAAAAGTCTTTGGATCTCGATACTCACCATACGGAACAGGGTAGCATTAAGCTGCAAGTTTTCGCCAGTATTCTCTGAGAGTGTGGTCCCTCCTTGGTCGAGCTGAACCTTTGTTCTTCATTCATAATTTAACTGCAGCAAGACTACCACGTATATAATTAAATCATTGATTTTTTCATATGAACGCTTAGAGAATTTTCTCACGGTGTGAGCAAATAATTATGCAATTCAACTTTAAAACTGACAAACTGCGCAAATCCACTCATGTATGAATACGCGTGTCGAAATCATCGCAATGGAAAAATTCCTCATAACTGCTATTCAATTTACGGCTTAAATTACTTTAAAATAAAAGTGAATGTGATTTAAAATAGCGTGAGTTTAAATAAAATTGAAATATAAACTGTAGGGCGTGAGAATGATAAGTCAACGGTTGAATTTAGAGATGTTTAATGGTTTTTATAACACTCAATTGATCACGCATGATGTCACAGTCGAAGGGAAACTTCCATAAATTATATTCTAAACATGGGAAAAATTGATGTACACGTGTTAGTTGTTTAAATGCAGTCTAAGGATGTGTTGTTATAATATTACATGTTATAAAATTAGTCAGTTTTCTTCGTCGTCATATTTGTCAAAATTGCAATATTACGTTGTTTGTAGTTACTAAAAAATAAGATTTGAAATATTAAACAGCCTGTTACTATTACACACATTTCTTGTTTGTGTGTAGGAATTTTGGTTCACACATATAAATTTGCTCCACTCTTTATCAGTTTATATAACTAATACTCGCTAATTAGTAGCACATGTAAGATGTGCAGATATTTAATACATAAAATCGCACTTGCTACTTTTTTGGTATTTTTTCACATTTTGGTTCTTATATGTACCAAGATCCACTTCAAAACATTTATATAATTGATAATACAGGGGTCAATCCGCTGGCAGTCAAGTTCCCGCCAAAACCTCTTATACAGGGTTATTATTCACCATGGGATCTGGAGGCGATAGTCCTCGCGCGCCTGCACGAATGGCGCACGGAGGCACTATGCCGGGGGGAAACCCCGCTGCCGCGGCAAGTTGTCGTGCAGCGGACAGACTTCCGGCGTGATCTCATGGCGACATGGAGAGAGCGACTGTCGCAACCCCGTGCTGGGCACGCCACTATAGCGGCGATAAGACCCCTCTTTGAGGAGTGGCTTGAGAGACGCCACGGCGTCCTCACCTTCCGCCTGACGCAGGTCCTCACCGGACACGGTGTGTTCGGGAGGTTCCTGCACCGAATTGGGAGGGAGGAAACGCCC
The DNA here is from genome assembly GCA_033319125.1 of Parnassius glacialis. NCBI lineage: Eukaryota > Metazoa > Arthropoda > Insecta > Lepidoptera > Papilionidae > Parnassius > Parnassius glacialis. The sequence continues at coordinate 30,037,266 of JAVANC010000025.1, read as the reverse complement.
GGGTGCTCCCACTGCGAGGATCGACCGGAGGACACGGTGGAGCACACCGTGGAGGTGTGCCCTGCTTGGGCGGAGCACCGCCGTGTCCTCGTAGCGGCGATAGGCGGCGGCGACCTCTCGCGTCCGGCCCTGGTCGAAGCCATGGTCCGGAGCGAGACGGAATGGGATGCCGTCACCACCTTTTGCGAAGCAGTGATGCTAGCGAAGGAGGTGGCGGAGCGGGAGAAGGAGAGAGCAGCAGCTTTCCTTCCCGGCCGCCGCGGGAGACGCCCCGGGCGTCGGGGGCTACGTCGTGGCCCCCGGCCACCGTAGGCGCGGGCCTGTGGATGGCGAGCAATGGGTAGCTCGCCGTCCGTCCGTCTAACGATGACAGGCATTGTCGACGGCGCGTTTTGTTCCACGCGCGCCTCAAAGAGCTGTCAGCATCGTGAAGGGGGCCCGCAAGGGCCGACGCCTGCCGGGGCTGCGGGCTGTTCGAAAGAGATACCGCGGCTCCGGAACGTAAGGGCACTGAAGGAACACGGATGGTTTTTAGTCAGTAAAAGTCTGACACTCCCTTCCGCTCCACCCAGAGCGAAAGGCGTCATTTGATGATTTTCCATCCGCAAAAAAAAAGGGTTATTATTCAGAGTAGCAAAATTTTAAACTTAAGTTGAAATATATAAATAATGATATACTGTTATTGCAGTTTTTGAAAATACGGATAAATAAGGCTTCTACTTTTATTCGAAATTATCCCTAATTGAATGTGATTTATATAGGCATCAACGTTTTTGCCTACTGATCGGCCCTTACAAATGTGTGCGTGTGCAGTGAAATCAGTTATAATCATGCAATTAATATAATGCATTACACCGCATTTTGAATTTAAAAGATAAAAAGAACACAATGTTTGAGATTCTTTTTAATTATTTTCTTCTGATTCTTTGATTCTGAACTTTCTTAGCAAATTTGGCCGGTTATTTTAAAATACCCCTGTATATAATATAATGACCAGGCATTAGTAAAGTCTGACGACATATTAGACATTACGGCGACATTACAATACGTCGAAATAACGTATAAATTAGCGACAATGACAGCGACAATAAAAAAGGCATGTTATCTACCACAGGAGACGTTATTCCCCGTATTTCTAAATACTGCTTCACCTCTAAGTGTGTTTAAGACTGATTATCCTATATTAGAAGCGTTTACAAGCCGATGATTTTGAGAATTATGGTTATAATAATACATTTTTTTATTTCCAATGATGCCTTTCGATTACAACGGATCGTATATCTGCGGATATATTTGTGTTTCTAGTGTCCGTTGCAGCGCGACTTTTTCGTCAAAAAATTTCGCGGGCGCGAGCTCTACAAGTTATCAAAGTTTCTTTGTAATCAAATGAACGGTGTAGGAATATAAAAGACGAAAAAATAAAGAAACAAACAATTATTCATTTTATTGTCTAAACCATCGTGGGCGCGCACACAATAACTCACCAAAGTTTCATCGTAATTGTACAGGATATCTATACCTATCGTTCACCCGGAGAATAAACAAACAGATATTCATTTATAAGATTCTGGTCGTTCTAATTCAACAATTGTAAAAAGTCAACTTGTTTTACAATATAAAAAATAATAGCTTTTACTCTTAACAGAAGCGTAAACAATCAATTACAGAGCAACCGAAAACAACTTCTAAAAGTCGTCAAAGCCGGTAAAATTCGGTCTATTAGACCGAGCGGTCAGTGTCGACCATCGATCAAAGTCTCAACTAATTCGCCCGAGCACACGATAAAGTCGGGGTACGTGAGACCCGGCGAATTGGATGTTTTTCCTCCACTTTGGTGTTATTTAGGATTGGACAAATAGTTTTCTAGGGAACGTGAGAGGGTTTAAGATAATACCGGCTAATGAAATTTCGGTTGTGCGTCGAGAGTTTACAAATTTGCTTTTGTATTATGGATGAGTTTGTTTTGTAGCGTATAATAAGTACTTAAGGTTGAAATTAAAATATAAAATTTGTTTTAATTTACAAGTTAGTCGCAGTACCAGAGGTCTCGCAACTGCAACTAAGAATCCAATCCACCTGCTGGCAATTGGATGCAATGACCAATACGAGCAGACACCTACATCTATCCTTAATTAAGAATCAAAATGTAGATGCCTTGTCCTCAGGACTACGATAGAAAGGCAACTTACCAGTAAAAACAGACCAAATGCGTGTCGGGCTACGCCCAATGTAGAGATAGGGTTCCGTAGTTGTCTGTCATAATACGTGGGCTTTCCTGATAATGAGCATAATAAGTGAGTTCGCGGTTTGACTGCTGAAAATTTTAAATTTTAAATTATTAGTCGTTATACTAATAATTTAAAATTTAAAATTTTGTACAACCGACTTCAATATAAATTATTAAGAATAATTTAAAAACTATTGGTTTGGCCTTGAACACACTTTTATGGGACCACATGAGAAGCACCAGCTTTCAAATAAAAAAATAATCATCAAAATCGGTTCACTCAGAAAAAAGTTGTGAGGTAACACATATAATAAAAGAACATACAGTTCAATTGAGTATCGTCTCCTTTTTGAAGTAAGTAGAAAACAGGCCCAAATAAGAAGATGATAACTAAATTACTTATTTTTAAATCAGACATATAACTTATAAGGAATGCTATTCAAAAAAGATTAAAAAATACTTTTCGATTTTGCAAATAATTCAATTTACATCAAATCATTCACATGCCAAGGTACAAACATGATCATAGTTATCTATCTATATATATATTCCCGGCAGTGCAACGCTAAGAGATATATATATATATATATATATATATATATATATATATATGACTGTAACGAACCTTCCTTCTTCTTCTTCCTTGGAATAGGGCAACGGAACCCAAGGGGCCAGCAGCTGGCCGACTTCATGGAGAAAGAGGGACTCTTTATGATGAACTCTTTCATCCAGAAGCGGCCCCACAGGAAGTGGACCTGGTCGAGCCCCGACGGTTCGACAAAAAATGAGATTGACTTCATTATGACGACCAAACGACAACTGTTCAGTGATGTCTCAGTGATCGCGAGGGTGAAAACCGGCAGCGATCACCGAATGGTTAGAGGCACACTGAACCTAAACGTTAAGTTGGAGAGGTCTCGTCTAATGAAGTCAACGCTCCGTCCCCCTCGTGCTCTAATCCAAAGTCCCGAAACCTTTCAGCTCGAGTTACAAAACCGTTTTCAGTGCCTAGAAGACTGCAATGAAGTGGACGATTTGAATGACAAGCTCGTGGAAACTGTCCATGCGGTCGGAGCTAAGTTCTGCAAGATCCGCCGCAGAAGAACACAAAAACTCTCCGATCACACTCTTAATCTCATGGCTGTTAGACGGGAGATGAAGCTACATTCTTCAACAGATTTGGCAGCATACAGGCAACTGAACAGACAGATCTCCAAATGCATGCGGCGGGACTTACGCAACTTCAATACAGCTCGTATTGAAGAAGCGATCAAGCGGAACCAAGGCTCCAAAGTCTTTGCCAGAGATCTGTCTGCCAGAAAGAGCCAACTGTCAAAGCTGAAGACCGAATGTGGCAGTATCGTTTCCGGGGCACCTGAGATTTTGAGTGAGATTGAGAGGTTCTATGGGCAGCTGTACACGTCATCGTTGGAGCCACACGCAAGTGTGAGTAACGATCCAAGAGCGAGTCTTATCCGATATTATTCCGATGATATCCTGGACGTCAGTCTGAGCGAGATTAGAATGGCTCTCCAGCACCTTAAAAACGGCAAGGCCCCAGGCGAGGATGGAATTACAGCGGAGCTTCTGAAAGCGGGTGGAAAACCGGTACTTGAAGTCCTTCAGATGCTCTTTAATTCCGTCCTCCATGGTGGCATTACACCGGAGGCGTGGAGCAGAAGTGCGGTGGTCTTGTTCTTCAAGAAAGGCGACAACGCTCTCTTGAAGAACTACAGACCGATTTCCCTTCTGAGCCGCGTCTACGTGCTGTTTTCGAGAGTCATTACGAATCGTCTCGCGCGCAGACTTGACGACTTCCAGCCTCCCGAACAAGCCGGTTTCCGAAAAGGCTTTAGCACCATAGACCACATACATACCCTACGGCAAATTGTACAGAAGTCCGAGGAGTACAATTTGCCACTATGTCTGGCGTATGTGGACTATGAGAAAGCCTTTGATTCCGTCGAAATTTGGGCGGTGCTGCAGTCCCTTCAGCGGTGCCAAGTTGACTGTCGGTATATTGAAGTGTTGAAGTGCTTGTACAGTAGGGCTACGATGGCTATCTGAGTACAGAACCAGAGTACGAAACCTATCCAATTGCAGAGAGGTGTAAGACAGGGTGACGTTATATCCCCGAAACTCTTCACCGCTGCATTGGAAGACGTTTTCAAGCTTCTGGACTGGAAAGGATACGGTATCAACATCAATGGCGAGTACATCACTCACCTTCGATTTGCCGACGATATAGTCCTTATGGCAGAATCGCTGGAGGACCTAAGCACTATGCTCAATGACCTCAATAGTGTTTCCCAACGGATAGGTCTTAAGATGAACATGGACAAAACAAAGATCATGTTTAATGTCCATGTCACACCTATGCCAGTAGTTGTTGGGAACACTAAGCTCGAAGTTGTTGACGAGTATGTTTACCTGGGACAAATAGTCCGACTAGGTAAGTCCAACTTCGACCGAGAGGTCAATCGACGGATTCAACTCGGTTGGGCAGCGTTCGGGAAATTACGGCACATCTTCTCGTCAGGTATACCTCAAAACTTGAAAACGAGACTGTACACCCTGTGCGTGTTGCCAGTGATGACATACGGAACTGAAACGTGGTCCTTTACTGCTGGCCGGATAAGGAAGCTCAAGGTCGCTCAGCGAGCTATGGAGAGGGCTATGCTCGGAGTTTCTCTGCGTGATAAACTCAGAAATGAGGATATCCGCAGTAGAACCAGAGTGACCGACATAGCCCAACGGATTAGTAAGCTGAAGTGGCAATGGGCTGGCCATATAGCTCGAAGAACCGACAACCGATGGGGAAGAAAGGTTCTCGAGTGGCAGCCTCGTACCGGCAAGCGAAGTGTAGGGCGTCCCCCCACTAGATGGAGTGACGACCTGGTAAGATATGCAGGAAGTCGATGGATGCAGGTGGCTCAGGACCGTGCTTTGTGGCATTCTTTGGGGGAGGCCTATGTTCAGCAGTGGACTTGTGAAGGGCTGTAATGATGATGATGATGAACGAACCTTCACGTAAACCACTGCCCTAAATTATCCTGAAGTCGCCCGCGTAAACCAAGAGTGTGACGAATGAAACTGTATGAGGCTAAATGATTGTATGAATAATTTGAATGAGGCCTACAATAAATACCAACTAAAAATAAGTGAAAGTAGAATGTTAGTAAAAAAAAATCCTCCCTGCCTATCCCGCAAATGAAAAAGTAAAGCTAGGGTTATAATGCATATAAGTCGTTTTCTTTATATAATGTTTATTTTTAAAAGTTTACAATAACTTTAAAAAGTTATAATGCGGCTAGTTTTAAGTCAATTTCTATCGAGTTGTAACGAAATTTTTATTCATTTTATAAGTTGGTGGACTATTACTCGTTAACCTCTTAATTCTACTTAGCTGTGATAATTTTCCTTACCTTTCACGTTTCCAAAATCAGCAGTTTAGTTGGTAGAGGGGTACCGAGAAAAATATGTTTTTTAAGATTTTTTTCTACAATTTTCTAGGTAATTAATATCTATAGCTATGCCAAATTATAGATATATGTAGCATCTAGGGTACCTGAGCAAAACCGCGGACGGACGGAGGGACGGACGGATAGACGGACGGACGGACGTGGCGAAACTATAAGGGTTCCTTGTTGTGTAACTACGGACGCCTAAAAAGTGCGAAATATTAGTACTCTGTCCCAAATTCAACAAATTGAACATTATGATATCGCGGTGATTGTTTGCTACAGAGGTTTATGTCATTGTTACAGAATGTAGTTACTTAAATACAGAGGTTAAGAACTTCAGAACATTGATTTAAAAAAGGTTTGATTTATACCAATGGTTAAGATTTCGAATATTTCACTTAGTGGGTTTTTGAGATCGTACTTATTATTTAGAGCTTGAAACGCCGTTTTAAAATATTATCGGCACTAACATCTTCGTTATATGATGATAGGCTAATATTAAAATTCGAAAATAATTATCAAAGTAAATACGAACTAAAATCGATTGTCCGTATTACTCAATTCAGCGAAGTAAACACTAATGTGCATCATTAATTTTCATTGGAATCGCTATATCAGCTCTAATTCCGAACTTCGCCGAACGTAACGACTCGTCTGACTTATCTCGAATGCAAATACGAATTCGACGGATTGCGTCGTATCGTTTCGCAATTAGTGTAAACGCTTCGCGCGTCGCCGTCCGAACAAAGCTCGGTTGATCCGCGTGTTGGCTTTGGGACAGGAAAATCCGTCGAGTTTTCGCAGGGAAATAAAATTACTAGATGTACCAATTACAGAATTTTATTTTATTATTATGTAATGTAATTTAAGTTTGTATCTAGTGGGAATGGGCTGGGGAGGGCGTCATATGCAAATGTTATGCAATGACTTTAGGGCGAAAAACAAAACGGAAATAAAGTCATTCATAAATATTACCATTATATCCGTAAGTAACCAATTTTGACCTGGGGGATAGCATGATACATTTTTTAATACCACAACCAGATGGCACTAGCCTCAGGCATTAGCACGCGATCCTAACATAATCCTAACTACAGCCTATCAAAGTTTACTGCTGAACATAGGCCCCCCACATAGATTGACATGAGATAATATTCTCCCTATGAAGGTAGGATATTTGCAATATTTGCCAAGCTAAGCAGGCGGGTTGTCAATCGTTTGATATTTTGATTAGTTATATGGAAGGTGCTGCTAACCATTTCCCGTTTCAATTTCCGTTGTTTGCCTCTTAAGACACCTATGGTATTGGTAACGCCAGTTAACAATCTAATTTCTAAATCTAATAGAATACTTGGTAAATAACTTTAACCCCCCTCCATTCCCTAATCCTTCTTGTATGCACGTATAGCCGTTGAAGGCGACGCAAGCGCCACGCAGCGGCAATTAGTTGCAATCAATTAATAACCGCGACTGCACACCGCACGAAAGACATTGCGTTCTTCGATCTCCTCTTTAATATCAATTATCACCGGACATTGAGTCCTAGTACTATCGCGAATGTGATGCGCTTTCCGCGATTACAATAAGTCAAGAGTTAAGGAGCGTGACATCCTAGAACTGATCTAAGAGTGCGTGCGCCGATCCACGTGGCGGACCTGCTGTGTTAGCTGATACTCCGGGAGGAAGGCGAGGCTGTCCCTCACAAGGTTAGTGCGTGCATTCCACTCTCATCCATTTTCCTTGCTCTGTTTGTTGTATGCACCAATACAGTCCACAAATCTTTATCGAAGAACCCACGTTACTGGCGCGTCCAGGTATAATATGTGTATTAGCGGAATATCTGACGCCACCATCACACTACCGATCGTATTATATTTCCTTATTTTGTTAAAACAATTGACACTTAGGCTGAGATCTATAAACCGTACTTTGACTTTGCTCAGACTTTACTTTCGAGCTTAGACAATGTCGGTATTTATAGAGTTAACTTCGAAGTCGTGCTGAGTGCGCGCTTAGCAAAGCCTAAGTCAACGATATCGACGACTTAGGTAAAACTCAGGATATCATTCAAAATCACCGTATTAATTTTAAATTGTTGTTTTTATGTTACTCTAATTAATTAAAACAATAAATAGGTAGTTTTAGGCCGTCTTCTAATTTTAAATAGCATTAATCCATTTTCTATTTACGTAATTTCAATCTTATTTCGAATTTCTTAAAATCTTATTTTTTCTGACTTTGCACTCATCTCATCCGTTCCCGTTCTCATAGGACCGTTTTCTATTTCATGTAATAATAAATTTATAAAATACAATTTGAAAGTTTTTTTCGATTTTAAATATATATATTTTTTAATTTTATATAGTAATTTTGATTTTAAATATATATATTTTTTAATTTTGTACAGTAAAGTGAAAAACGTAATGTGGAATGAAATATCCATTAATATTTGGACTGTCTGGGCCTTAGCATAAGCTTAGCTCAATCTTAGCCCGATACAACTATAAATTCAGAATCAAAGATTATGCTGAGCATATACTCAGCTAAGTTTGTCGTAAGCTAAGTCTGAGCAAAGTCAAAGTACGATCTATAGATCCGTGTAATGGCGGCTAAGGGAAACAAATCAGAAGATCCGCAGCAGCGTCTTCCTAATAATTAATAAAGAATTAAAAAAAATCGCAGTCACCAACCTGCCTGCAAAGCATGACACATCTATGGCAAATGTTCTCATGCGCCAAACGAATTGGAGAAACCTTCGTTCAGCAGTGGAATTTTTGTAGGCTGTAACGGTGTAGGAGAAATCGCTTCCAGTATTTTTATGCTTAGCATCTGTTGTCTCAACCCTTTTTGAATATTTACAATATTTTAAGCAATTTTGCGCCTTGTTCAATTTATAAAAGAGCATAATTTACTTCTGTTCCGTATATTGCATTTCCAAACGAGCTTTTAGAATTAACTTAAGTTACGGTTGTTTGGAAAATGGACAGGACAGCTGTAAGTTTTTATTTCATTTTGCATATCTGTGTATGATTTATTCGTAATGGATTTAGTTAGGAGAGAATGCATATGACTGCAAAATTATACGTAGGTATATTTTATTTAACTGGTTAACCACTAAGATTTTTTTAATTAAAAAAGAACAAAGATTACTAGCAAAGCTAATATTAAAAATATTCGTGTTAAGCAGGTAAGTTTAGAATTCTTGTGTTAGCAGCGGTTTACGAATCAAACTAAAAACGCTACTGCGTTTCATATAGTGTGGTTCCGTATCGTAGAGGTGAGTTACATAAAGACTCACAGAATACCAGCATAAAATAACAGCTTAATGCTGCTGTGTTTCGTATGGTGAGTGTAGAGAACCGGAGACCCTTTCTACTGGTAACGAGGCATTCCATCTTAGTCCTTAGGTGACAACGCTTATGCCTTTAGATTCTTATTCGATGATAGATGTATAAGCCTTTGAACCATAGCATCCACTTACAATCTTGACTTATAATATATCCTGGGAATGACGTGATCGCTACCATGCTGTTTCTAAATGTTTTCATAACAATTGTATAAAATATTATATTGTAAATTGTGCTTTTTAAAAAAAAAAGTCCTGCTGGGTTCTTGCTGGTTCTTCTCAAGATAGAAGTTTTTTTTTTGGGAACCAGTGGCAAAAGTAAAAAAATGAAACTTAATAAGTATTATGTCGTGTAATCTATATTGAATAAAAATTATTCTATTTTACTCTATCCTAATCAGGTGGACTATGTGCTCGTTTGTCAGAAATATTAAAAAAAACGATGATCATAACACATTTTCAAATTTCAAAAGCATTGCCCATAATCACGGTGGCTGAAATATTTGAGGTTCCAAAGTTACAATTAGATTAGATAGATTTAGTCCACATAATAATAATATTCTTACTCTTAATAACACTTGGAAATCGAAATTGTAGAAAATAAATACTACAACTTCGATGTAGTTTTCCAATATCAAACAAAAAAAATGACGGATCGCAGACACGTGTCCCCTCCGACAAATCTAGACGCAATGGAAATGAATGATCACTCAATGATGAATCGGATTACTTTATCTACGTCGTTTTAATTTTAATCTTATTGTTTGGGGTTCGTAAAATGAAAGATATTGAATAATTTGTATTTGGAATAATTTTTTCTAGTATGCTAGGGCTGAATCTGAATGACAAGGTGAGAAATTGTGTGATAAGAGAAAAGTGTGATTTGCAAGATGATGATGTATCAGGATTTAGAAAGGAATGCTTCGGTGGTTTGGTCATGTAGAACTAGTTGGATTAGAATACGTTGCTCTGCGCTTTACGGTAGGTGGCGCAATGAGTTTCATTTCAAAATTACTCCAGACTCTTTACAGTGTGATAATTACGGCTCCGTGGCGTATTGGCTTAGCAATGAGTTGCAACGGTTGGGGCCGCGGGTTCGAATCCCGCACGGAACAAGTATTTGTACAGCCTACAAATGATTGTTCCGGGTCTGAATGTTTGTCCTTGTGCAATATATGTTTGTAAACTGCCTCCACGATACAGGACAAAATCCTGGTGTGTGGGTAACGTTTTTTACAAAAAAAGAAAAAGAAAGAAAAGAAAAGAAGAAAAAAAATTTATTAATAACTCGAATACGGCGTCGCCTATGGATTATAGATGAATGAGTGAATATGACCTATACTATCATTTAAGCCATTGTGATTACTTTACTATCGGTCAAGTTGTTTAGAACTTACACGATCACTAAACAGACGCACCGTCGATTAGATATATAACGCCTATATTTTAATTTGCACATGTTCCATTTATGAAACAGCTGCGTCAACATCCGATGGAATCCGCCATGATGACCGAATTAATGACGGTATGACATATAAAGGCTAACACAAGCAGAACTACTAAATTATAAGCACGTCGCTTAAAGCAACTAACGGCCGAGTAAACTGAAACACCTCCAACCGCAAGATTAGTGAAATATCCTATTCATCACAGGAGAACCCTCGTTTTAGAACAATACAACAACTATTTGAAACTGTCAAACATTGAAAACGTCTCAACTGGCAATACGTATGTAAATAGCCGAGTCCCTCTGTATATCAACGTTTATTGTCATGGCAAGAAGCCTAAGTCGAAAGCATAAGACGTTGGGGACACACGGTTCCGGCAGGCAGAGAACTTTCTTGTTAGGGAACTTTTTCCATTTTGTCAAACAATGTTGTGTGTAAATTAATTTGTGGTGATGGTATTATTAAGAATTCTTTAAACACATTACATTTAATCGAAATCAGAGATTAAAATTTACTACACGATTAAATCAAATAGCCGAGTCACCATAAAAAAGTATTGAGTCGTTTCTAAAGTATCTATCATCATTTAGCGATTTCCAAATATCTGAGGAAATAACAAATATTTCTGACATATTATTCAGTCTTCTAAGAACAATATTAAAATGCAGAAAGAAATTTCACATTATGATACTGATGCAGAAACAGCGAATAGTGTACACCGCTCCACGCTACAAAAAAAAATTGAAAATATAATCCATAATATTACACATATTTAACGCTAAGTGGAGAGGGTGGGATTCATTTTTGAAGTGAAAACTCCTTTAGCGGCGTTGTGCACTTTTTTTGTAATGGGTAAAAAATGTTAAACTTGCGTCAGGTCACGTGTCCTGTATGCCTAGTGCGAGATTTTGTTTTTAAACGCGTTAGATATCGAGAACGTTAAGGATGGCTTTTCACTATGGGATATAATATATATTATATCCCGAAATATAAATTATATCCCATGATTGGCTTTCACACTGTGAGATATATCTTTTAACCAGTCTGCATTCGTCATTGGTCATTGGATTATCCCCCTTTACCCCGTACACCGTCTGCGGGGGCACGGAACGGTGTGCGGGGTACAGGGGGAGAAATATAAAATGAAAATATCGCTCGGTCGATCGAAAAAATATTTATAGCTTGAAATGTAATATATATTATAGCACAGTGTAAACGGTTCCATATAAAATGTATGGTGAGCGATATTAATTTATATCTCGAGATGTAATATATATTATATTATATCCCGTAGTGAAAAGCGGGCTTAACTACGATTTGTATAGAATAAAATCAGCGCCAAGGCGCCAACTAGTGGCAATAATTGGAATCACAATTCATTATTAGCTACTTGTTTATGTTTCGTAATTTGAACAAGGTTTCGTCAGTTTGTGTTAGTATTATGAGATTGAGAATTAGCCATTTTATTTTAATGTTAATTATTGAAAGTATTAAATTGAAAGCAAAAAATATGAAGGTGTTTTCATTCTAATATGATTTTATGTTGACATTTATGGAGCAGTAAATGTAATTTAGTTACTTAGTGTTAAGTGAACTTATGATACTTACTACTGACTTAATTATTAAATATTGATGTTAGGAACTTGGATTTATCAAACGCTATTTACACAAAAACTTGAATACTTTCTTGGAAAAGGCGATATCTATCCTTAAATTACTTACCTGTCATTGGGGTGTAACAACGGACTAAAATATGCACAAGCTCTTGCTTCAGCACTGGCTTTATAATAGTAGTCATCTATTATTATTAGTTATTAATGTCTTTGTGGCTGCAAACATCCTCTTAACGAAAAAAAAAAACGGCCTGCCTAAATTATATATCGTTCTCACAAAATGAAATAAAATTAACTCTTCAACAATTATTCTCACTCTTCTATCTCACAGTAAAACTTTAGGTGAAAACTTTTTGGATATCGACCGCGTAAAATTTTACGTCTCGAATGATCGAAATTGCCGCTCCAACCAATCACGTGCGTTAACGTTCTCACAGACGAATGAGAGTCAATGCTCGATGGTGATTCCGATTATTGCCACTAGTTGGCGCTGATTTTATTCCATACAAATTGTAGTTAACTTTCTCGGTATCGAGCGCGTAAAACAACATCTCGCACTAGGCACACTGATCGAAAATTCACGAAAGACGACGGAGAGTTGACAGCTGGCGCGGCGTAGGAGAGGAAGTAAGTTAGGTTTAATTAATTTTCATTTATTATTTAATATAATTTTATTATTATGATTAGGTTTCGATCGAGTCTACTGTACTGCTTGACGAAATTATTAATATAGATACATATGTACTTACACATTATAGATATAATATTTGTAATATGTTTAAACTTTATAGCACATGTGTGGTGTAGGTTTACCAAACAAATAATTTCGAATGAAAATAAATGAAATAAGATAATAATAAAAAATCTGCGCCATTCCAAAATATCAAAAATGCACAACGTTAATATTCAAGTTTTCACTTCTGCCGGCACTCTCGGAGTGCAACCCGTCGTTTTTTTATGAGATATGGGTGACAAACGAGCACACAGTCCACCTGATGGTAAGTGGTTGCTGTGACCCATAGACATCTACATCTATCCTCGATTACTTATCAAAATGCAGATGCGTAGTCGCCTGTGAGGACTAAGATGGAATGCCTCGTTTCCAGTAAAAAAGGTCTCCGGTTCTCTACATTCACCATACGAAATACAGTAGCGTTAAGCTGCTATTTTACGCTGGTATTCTGTGAGTTCGTGGTTACTCCCCAGCCGAGCCGACCCATTCGTGCTACAACGATACTACTAATATAGCTGCAGCATGGCTATTCTACTTCAAAAACTTTAAAGAGCATAGCACTACCACGTGAAAAAAATTATTGTCGACTTGAAAAGGTTATGCTACCCACTCTCGCTAAATTTGGTTTATTTCAATAAAATATGCATATGACTTGTTTATGATGGTATTTATAAAATATTCGATTTCAGTGGCATAGGTTTTAAAAAGACAACTTTTGAATTATCTAAACAAGACCTCCAGTTTTCTGTTTATTTTTTCTACATGAAGCAACTCTACTTTCTATAAGAAATAATTTGGAACACCATATGAATCCAAATATGAGAAACACAACCGATAATGAGTTACGCAATTGTGTTTGGTGAAAACTCTCCTCGAGCATCGCATCCGTATGTACGACGGGTATCCAACCGTGTCTAAGTGCTTCGGATCTCGATTGCAAATGCTTACTAAATTCAAAACAGGCCGTTTGTGCGTCAACGAGTGTCAGACCGATTTATTGGAGTGAGTTTAAGTTGAACTCGCCCATTTTACGATACACTTCAGCGAGGCGTGAAACAAATTACGCTATATCTTTAAAATAGAAAACGAATCACAAGTCGTCCCATTGTTGTTGAGTAAAAGCGACAGATCTATAAATAAGGCAGTCCTTATAATTCATGAGGCTATCTTAGAGGTATTTTCTTTTCGTAAAACTTCTTAGCATGTTAGGCACAGATTCTTATCTTCTACATTGACGAACGAGACTAATGAAGGACAGTTAACAGAAAATCCATTTAATTACTCAAACTTCACATATCAGGTCAGCAACAGCAACAAGAATGCTATCTATGCACTCACCATTCCGCTTACGTGAGTATGAAACATCTTTTAACGTATTCTAGTTAACGAGTGCTTCTTAAAATTGTATACATACTTTAAACACAGTCCATCTTATTAAAAAAAGTAGTTTCATATTAGTCTCAGGTATAAACTGCAGTTTTAATACAGAAGTCGAGTGGAAAATGTGCGAACTATAATGTAATAAGAAATTTGACGGCGAAAATGTTTATAAAAAAAAAACAAATATCACAAAGATAGTGACGCTGCGGTTAAGGGATTTATTCAGTTAGAAAGATTCTTCTTAAACAGCTTTATTTTAAACTCGACACTAGTGAAAAACAACGTTTTGTAATCACACCTACACCTATACCCCGTCGGTGTCGTAAAAGGCGACAGAGGGAAATGAAATAGAAGATATAGCAGAATTTTTCTGATAACAATTAATAATAATAATAATACAAAAAACTCCATGGCAACATTTCGTTCCGTGGGTGTCGTTAAGGGTGACTATGCGAAAATGACAGAAAAATCTTTTGGCTCCCGATAGATATTCTGGTAGACGTACGATTGATTTCGTTTACGCCAGGAGTAAAATTTTAAGACCAGAAACGAGCAGCAGCGTTAAAGGTACGAAGTATCTCGCTGCAATCTAAGCCGCTTGAAAAGCATGACTATTAAGAGATTCCTCTTTAACGTCTCTAACGTCAGCAATGGACTTTGGGACACACACGATATTAACAGAATTTTTGCAAAACAGAAACCTAAAAACTTATTACAGTAATCAATGAGGGCTGATAATATTACGCTTACCAGATGTCGCTAGTTGGGACTAAGGTGAACTTATTTGTTACGCAGATGGTCACACAGTGTGATCGTTATTGAATACTTGCTATTTAATTATACTTGCGATAAATAAACACACAAAACAATACCTCTGTGCTGCATTCGTAATTTTTTTCACATTTTCACCTTTAGGAATATCCGTTGTTCGGTTTATCCATTCCTTATCTTGTAAATATAAAATATAACAAAATTTTCAGAAAAAACTTTAATCTTATACTTTTTTAACAAATTAACTTCAGCCACTATAAAATCTCACACATATTTTACCTCATAATGCAGTTATTTTTGCAATATATAATATAATTGCATAGTTACATAAAATACGTATTTGAATAGCGAATATACGATTTTGCAGTCAGTACGATGACACAATAGCTAAAGTCATCATATACCCAAAAAGACGTTATTTACATCTCAAAATCAAAATATCTCAATCTATTCAATATCCTTTTGTTACACTAATTAGACATGACAGACAAAATAATATTGGAAATGTATTCTTGTCCTACGAAACAATTACAGACCGACCTCCGAACCACTTTGATCATGTAATGTTTCCAGCGCTGCCAAGAACCGGCGACTCAAAGAACCGCCATCAATTCGCACAAACGTCTCCTTTCCATTGTGACAAATACGCGAACGTTGGTAACAAACTGTGCCATTAGTCAAATTAATTATTTACCATCTTGTAGACTGAAAGCATTTGTCCCTTTGACCATATCGCTGTGCTAGAGTTTGAATTATTATCAATCTGGTTAAGAGGCAAGTTGTCGATAGCTTTCGGGAGGTATTATTCATGAAGGTGGAAGTTTGCGTAGTAATTGTTTATTTTAGTGAAGCGTGCGATATTGTTGTTGTGATTGAAGTTAGTATTTAATTAAGTATTTGAACAGATTAAAAATAAAATTACATTCTATAGTTGAATTTGTATAGTTGTCGTTCTAAAATTAAAAGTTAAATACACAAAGGGCAAGCAAAAGTTTTATAAGACGCATTAATTTTTTTATGATTTGTGTCCGATGATACGACGAGTCATAGTGCGTTTTGTTACGTTGATGAGATTGAAACCTAAAGTAATAAAAAATTGATATTTTTGTTTTTATGTATCATTAAATTAATTGTTAAGGCCATTAAATTAATGCTGAGAGAGAGAGAGAGAGAGAGAGAGAGAGAGATAGAAAGATAGAGTTCATTTAGGAGGCACTAAAGAGAAAACTAGATATTTAAAAGACAGGGACAGTTGGCAAGACATGGAGTCATTCATCCAATATTAAATGGTCTCTAGATAATTATATAAAACGAAGGTAATTTATACACATACATGTACACAACTAATTAGGTACAAAATAGAAATGTATGTTATATTATTATAAAGCTCCTAGTTAGGTCTGGCTCTTCTCTTAAGTATAATAAATAGTCGCATATCTATGAAAACAAGTACTGAACTGTAGACGATTGGAATTCAAAGTTCTAATTAACAGTAAACTTATCCTGGTTTACCATGCCGTAATACATGTGGTTTTCAAACCTATACGATGTATAGACTTTCTTAGGTTTCAATTTATTAATTTTAGGTTTTTTTTTACTTATTATAAGCTAGTGCTTGACCACAATCCCACCTGGTGGTAAGTGATGATACAGCCCTAGATGGTAAATCGTACTGTTTTAGCGTAACGAAAGCATATTCACTCTTGCCTTGAAGACGCCCAGATTGTATTCGGACGGAAAGATAGACGTCCGAAGATTTATCGAGTTTAACAATACAATCAGGTAAAATCTTGAGTATAATGTCACAGACGTAGTAAGACAATAGATGTGTATCTGAAATAATACCTAACAATACTCAAGCTTACTCGGACATAGGTAAACTGCACGTTGGCTGATAGAATGCAGCTGATGGAAAAGCTCAGAAACGAGATCGTTGATAGTTGTGTACGCAGTCAGAAACAAAGTTTTTTTTTTATAGGATAAGGGTGACAAACGAGCACACAGTCCACCTGATGGTAAGTGGTTGCTGCGGCCCATAGACATCTACATCTATCCTCTATTACAATTCAAAATGTAGATGCGTTGTCACCCGTGAGGACTAAGATGGAATGCCTCATTTCCAGTAAAAAGGGCCTCCGGCCACCTGCACTCACCAAGCGAAACGCAGAGGTAAACCTCTACTTCACGCTAGTATTCTGTGAGGTCGTGGTACCACCCCGGTTCGAGCCGGCCCATCCGTGCGACAGCAAAAGCTGCCGCGTGGCTCTACCACTGTTAGTTAGTTGATCGTTACATAACTTAAGTATGGATGAGATGACTGCCTCGTTGGTCTAGTGGTTGTGCTAGTGCGACTGCTGATCATGACGTCCCGGGTTCGAATCACGGGTCGGGCCAAAAAATCAGTTATTGAGCTTTTCCATCAAGAAATTCTCAGTAGCTGCCCGGAGTCAGGAAGTTGGCGGTGTTTTACCCCCGTGCCTCGGAAAGCACGTAAAGCCGTTGGTCCTGCGCCTGATCTCTCTCCGGTCGTGTTGGTTTACCGTCCCATCGGGCTATGAGAGTGAGGGAATAGAGAGTGCACCTGTGCTTGCGCATACACTTGGGCACTATAATCCTGTCCTGCGCAGATGGCTCGTCTCCGTTGAGACTGGCCGCCGTGGTCGAAATTCCGTCTGGAGGACATTATGGATGAGATGTATTAGCACTTGAACTGTGTCCTCTTTTATCACTCTTGTTCTATTAAAAGATAGATGTAGGTGTCTATGGGTCCCAGCATCTACTTACCATTAGACGGACTGCTCCTCGAATGTCACCTTTACTGTTATAATAAAGTATGATCAAACCGAGCTATAACCCCGCCAGCATAAATGAAATTGTTGGCTGCAATTTTGAATGATTATTCACCACCTAAACTACGCTGATAAAAAACATCGTGAGGAAGCATTAATGTCCGGGGAGTTTAAAAATATGTTTCAAGGACATGTGAACCTCGCTCAAATGTATTGTGGCACTGATGTGAAAATTTCCTTCTCTGAATTTATCCCCTGGAAATGAGGTGATCGCTACCAAGCTATTTCTAATTTGTTGTGTTGTTAATTTGTCTAACATACATGATTGTAAGCTGTTATTTAAAAAAGAAGTTCCGCTGGGTTTCTTGCTGGTTCTTCCCAGGACAGAGGTTTTTTTTTCGAACCAGTTGTAATTAAACAAAAGAGTGACTTTCAATAAGTATTATTTATAATCTATATTGAATAAAAAAGTTTGTTTCTGTTTTGAATAACCTTTTCAGTGAAGAGAGAACATCTATGTCCAGTAGTGGGATGTAGTACCTAGGCTGTTTTTTTACTTTAAGTATGCGATAATATATGCCGTTAAAGGCCATTTTTGGCTGACTTCATAAGGGTATGAGGTTAACAACTGGACTGTACTCGTATGCATTTATGTGTTTGTTACGCGATATCTTCGTCAATTGTAAACCGATTTTTTTATATTATTGGTTATACTTCAGGTATGTTACCATATAATTTAGAAAAAAATTCTACACCTTAAGGGGAAAAAAATGGGAAATTATTTTTTTAATGGAACTGTTTAGACGACTTAGATATTTTAATATTCATTCCTTAGTTAACTAAAAAGAGTAAAAATTAACCTTTTATAAAAAATAAAAGCTGACTTTAAACAACTAATAAGAATAAAACAATTGTATGTTCCCAAGTGGCATTCCTTGGGTGAGGCCTATCTTCAGCAGTGGACTCGTGACGGGCTGTAATGATGATGATGATGATGTTTTCAAGTCGAGTCTTTAATTCTTCTATACAATATGTCTTAGAACCTACTTCAGTGAAATTAGTTTATTCTCTTCGGATGTTTTACATTTTTTTTAATACCATTGATGAAGATTGATCAAGATACAAAAGTATTAGTTTTGGGCCGTAAGCAATTTTTTTAATATAATAAGGAATAGGAATAGGAATAAGGGTGACAAATGAACACAGTTCACCTTATAGACGTCTACATTTAAAAATGCAGATGCCCTGTCATCCGTAAGGTCTAAGATGGAATGCCTCGTTTCTAGTAAAAGGCGTCTCCGGTTCTCTACACTCACCATATAACCTACATGATACAAAGCAGCATTAAGCTGCTATTGTACACTGGTATTCTGTGAGAGCATGGTCCTAACCCGGTCGAGCTGACCAGTTCGTGCTGCAGCTATGAATAGCTTCAGCGTGACTCTACCATACCACAGATTCCTATAACGTTTTTCGTATGTAAAACGAGGAACGTGTGCATTACATCAAATAAACATGAAAAAAAATGTGAATTTATTTGTACTTTGTCGATTTTACTATAAAATATTTAAAATCGACATAAAGCATTTAAGCTCTATTATCTGTAGCAATTTGATATCAAGAGCAATCGTAATCTGTCTGTCTGTCGAGAACAATACGCCGGAATGCATTAAGTTGGAGTCAACAACAAAACCGCGGTCTCCATTTAGAGGGCAGGTCACCCCCGGCCTTTGATACCTTAGCTCTATTATAAAACCACATAATATTATATTTCTATAAATGTAGCTTACTAAATATAGCCTTACATCACAAGTAAATTAGCTTTTAAGTTGGAAGATTTTTAAAAGAAAAAATTACTATGATGTTTGTTACATACTGTCATTTTATATTCAGCATCGTCATTACGGCTCTTCACAAGCCCACTGCTTAACATAGACTTCCCCCAATTAATGCCACAAAACATGGTCTTGAAACACCGGTGTCTATCGACTGTATTTCTTACCACCTGCACTTCGCTCACCGGTACGAGGTTGCCAACGGCGAACGTTTTCTTCTCCAACGGTTGCCACTTTAGCTTATTATCCGTTGGGCTATTCTTATTCTATTGCGGATATCCTCATCCTCATTCATATAATAAACTAACATGAATATTATACTTGTACTTATGGTAGATCACTATAGGCCATTGCCAGTCAAGATATTCTGGCTTTTTAACTAAGATCTACTAAAATTGTAATTATTTTTCCTCATAAATTAATTTATTTCTTTATCATCGATCAGTTGTTCATCAGAGACTCGCTCGTCAGTCAGTAGAATACCACGTGCAAGTACTATTGATTGTGCTGACAAAGTATATTTAGGATTTTTGTCCAAGGGTAAAACTTAATGTTATATCGAAACAGGTTAAAAAGCAGAAGTGTCATAGGTCTTTAAAGCACGACGAAGCAATGATTATGAAAATGTTCTCATATTTCGGTGCAAATGCAAGCGCAATGTTGGGCAAGCTGGGGGCTCGTTTACTTTGCATTGCATATTTGCCCTACATTGCAGTCACGTTAGAGTGACCACGATGAAACATATTGGGAGTATATGACTGCAAGGCCTGCTTTGTGGGTAAGCTTTATATGGAGGCATATGATCAGTGGTCCTGAGAGACTGTCGTGATTGTACTACTAATAATAAGACATATTACGAAGATATCATTTTGAGATATCCTCTGAAAAATGCAATTTTCAAACAACAAATCTTTTACACGGAAACAAAATAACATAATTGATGAATTAATTAAAAGAATGAGATGAATATTAATTACAACAAACATGAGAAAAATAATTGTCTATTTATAATAAAATTGCCTTAAGATTATATTAGATGAAACAAAATACATCTTTATTGTTGTAATGAAAAAGTGGTTTTGTCTAATTTTAAAAATATGATTGAATCAACACTCGATAAATTCAGGGAGCTGTTAAGGGTCTCCTATTGTTTTAGTTTTTGAAAAGAACTATAAAATCTAGACGTGAAACATTTTCATAAAGGATTTCTCAATAGGGATACTCGAACTTTGACAGCGTATAACGGCCATCTTGGTAAAGCGACAGATGAGATGATAAGACTACTAATTTAGTCTTGACCTTTTACCATGGAACGCTACACTCTTCAACAACGCTTGGAAATTGTTAAAATTTACAATCAAATTCATTGCTCTGTTCGCCTAACGTTCTGTGCGTTGCGTCCAATTTATGGCATTCATGGTCGTCCTGATGAGAGAACAATTCGTCGCTTAATGAATAAATTTACAACAACCGGTTGGGAAGCAGTGCCTCTACGTCAAAAAAACGGAAGATCATTGTAGGATATTCCCGTTCGGGAAACAATACGAGACAACCGCATTCCGCGTAGTGCGCTAGAGCTGGGTTTTTTTATGTGACAACAAGTTGGCAGATTATGCATCGAGACTTGGGTTTTCAACCATACAAAGCTCGGTTAACATTTTTCTTTTTTTTAAAAACGTTACCACTAGTCCACAACGATTTTGTCCTGTATCATGGAGGCAGTTTACCAACAGTTTAACAGTGGTTGAGCCACGCGGCAGCGTTTGCTGTCGCACGGATGGGCCGGCTCGAACCGGAGTGGTACCACGACCTCACAGAATACCAGCGTGAAGTAGAGGTTTACCTCTGCGTTTCGCTTGGTGAGTGCAGGTGGCCGGAGGCCCTTTTTACTGGAAATGAGGCATTCCATCTTAGTCCTCACGG
Organism: Parnassius glacialis; assembly: GCA_033319125.1. NCBI lineage: Eukaryota > Metazoa > Arthropoda > Insecta > Lepidoptera > Papilionidae > Parnassius > Parnassius glacialis. The sequence continues at coordinate 30,015,737 of JAVANC010000025.1, read as the reverse complement.
GTGACAACGCATCTACATTTTGAATTGTAATAGAGGATAGATGTAGATGTCTATGGGCCGCAGCAACCACTTACCATCAGATGGACTGTGTGCACGTTTGTCACCCTTATCCTATATAAAAAAAACATAAATTGCACAATAACAAATATCTAGACCCTGAACAGTTATTTGTAGGCCATACAAATATATGTTCCGTGCGGGATTCAAACCCTCGGCGCCCAGCGCTGTAACTCTTTACTAAGCCACTGCGCCACGGAGCCGTCAAGACTCAAGAGCTAAAATCCAACGACCACAGACAGCGCGGTGTATTCGTTGATTGGCGTTTAGAGAATTTGGCGGCTGACATTGCTTTCGGTAAAAAAAAATCATCTTCAGTGGTGAGGCTCATTTCTGGTTGAGTGGCTTTGCTAAACGAAATTGCCGGATTCGGACAGCGGAGTCGTGGTGGCCATTTGGCTGAAATTATGTTCCATACATAATGTTATCGAATACAAAGCGCAAGTTTGGCCTCACATAGAATACTGTCCTCATCTCCGGGCCGGGGCACCCCAATGCCAGCGCCTTCCACTTGACCGCATCCAGCGCAGAGCGGTTCGAATCGTCGACGATCAAGTTCTTTCTGATCAGCTCGATACACTGGCACTGCGTAGAGATGTTGCATCTCTTTGCGTATTTTATCGCATCTATCACGGGGAGTGCTCTGAGGAATTGTTCGGATTAATTCCAGCCGCTCAATTTCACCATCTCACATCGCGACAAAACACGCGTTACCATCCATACCATCTGGATGATTGGCGGTCCACCACTGTGCGATTTAGAAGAAGTTTTTTCCCTCGCACAACTTCCTTGTGGAATCGATTACCACCAGCGATTTTTCCGGACCGATACGACTTAGGAACCTTCAAGAAAAGAGCTTACACCTTTCTAAAAGGCCGGCAACGCATCTGCGATTCCCCTGGTGTTGCGGTTGTTCATGGGCGGCGGTAGTCACTTACCATCAGGTGAGCCGCATGCTTGTGTGCCCCCTCTTCTATAAAAAAAGAATGCCCTTTAAAATAAAATAAAGATTGTGGTAATACTACTTACACAGATTGTTTTATTTCTACGATATAAATCGGAATCGAATCGTATCGCTAGTTAATTTATATAATTTATTAATGTATAATAATTTAGGAACAAAATCTCAATGTTGAATTCACCTAGGTTTAACTAACCGCAATTGGCTGTACCTAGTTGTAGTCGGCAATATATAGGTGTAACCGTACTACGGCTTTTAGCCGTAACATTTACATAGATTGATGTGATGATGAATATTAAATTTTAACTGCGGCGAATTCAAAAAACTTAAAGGCACTTCCAAATTTACTATATCCAGGAATCAGTGTTTTACAAAGCAATATTGAGTGCGAATGTCGGGGCAAGTAATTGTAAAGATGTCGGCTTCGGTTTACGGACGCCCTTTGCTCCTACTTGAGGGGTCGGCTTGGGGATAAGTGATACATCAGTGTCTGTTTATATCCGGTTGATTGTAGTTCCTTAAGTTCGAGCAGTGACGTTTACAATAGAAATGGCCATTCGTATTTTAGATAAACTGAAATTATCTTCATATCATATTAACAGCAATATTTTAAGTCAATACAGATTTTATTCAACCGACTTGAAAAAGGAAGAGGTTATCAGTTCGACTATTTTTTTATGTGTGTTACCTTTTTTCTAGAACGTTTTTCAAGGTGAACAGATTTAGATGATTCTTTTTTTATTTGATATATGATTAAGATCTTTTTTTTTATAGGATTAGGGTGACAAACGAGCACACAGTCCACCTGATGGTAAGTGGTTGCTGCAGCCCATAGACATCTACATCTATCCTCGTTTGCGAATAAAAATGTATCTGCGTTGTCACCCGTGAGGACTAAGATGGAATGCCTCATTTCCAGTAAAAAGGGCCTCCGGCCACCTGCACTCACCAAGCGAAACGCAGAGGTATACATCTACTTCACGCTGGTATTCTTTGAGGTCGTGGTACCACCCCGGTTCGAGCCGGCCCATCCGTGCAACAACAATTCTGCCGCATGGCTCTACCACTGTTATCTAACCAGTAGTTTTTGAGTTATCTTTAATAATGCGTATTTAATTGACTTTGACTACATTGATGATGTTCTCATTTTATTTATATTGAAGTCGGTTGTACAAATCTTTTAATTTTATCATTTGTTGTTATTACTCCACTGTTAAATAACTTCAAAAAAGGACGTTCAAAATTCGAATGTATATTTATTTTTGTATGTGTTACGCAATATCTTAGTTATTCGTTCACAATTGTAAACCAAAGTTATTTAAAATTTGTTCAGGATATAATACATTTCACATGACAATTGTGAATCGAGTAGTAACATGACCGTGTAGTGGCGGTTTAAGAATATTCACTTTCTCATAGCGCCCCATGGGTGTCGTAAGAGGTCAAAGAGGGAACAAACAAGGAGATGGGCAGCAGTGCCTTCCTAATAACAACTAACCAATGACAAATACCTTCTAACCTATGGGGGAAACCTATGTTCACTTAGTGAACTTTTGATAGGCTATAACGGAGTAACATTCATATTAAAAGAACATACAGTCGAACTGAGAACCATCTCCTTTTTATGAAGACTGCAAAAATGGAAAATCATCCCTTTGTTCAATAACAGAATGTTACAGACCGATGATAATGAAGATGAAAAATCATATACTTATAAAATCTTGTCCTTATATGTGAGGGAGGTCTTAATTGTTTTCACCAGTTACACTCGTAAGTTAATTTTAAGTTATATGTTTTTACCAGCCGCTATAAGTATTTATTGCTGTCATGACGCAAGCATGTTTACTGAGACAGTACATACTTCGAGGTGTTTCGTTGCGTAATTTGTTTTTAACGTAACTTGTTAATTATTCATATGTTATATTAATATTTTTTTGCTGCAGTACCAAGTAGTTTTGAATTGATTCAGTGTCTTGAAAAAGTAGCTAGTAGCCCGTTTTAACTATTAGTTATAAACCATTGTCAACATGCAACTTTCAATAAATAATTAATCAAGGATAAAACTTTGGATTTATGAAGCACGCTCTGGAGAAATTTTCTTTAAATATTGAACGAGGCGATCCATAATTCGACCTGAAGCTACTAGTGCTGAGATGAAAAATCCGCGTACAGGATAAAAAGTAACATAATACGAGGGTGGATTGAAAAGTACTCGGCCTAACCAAGAAAATAAACACATACTAAATCAGTTATATTTTTATTTTTCTACATAATCACTATCAAGTTCAATACACTTTTGCCACCTCCCCTTCCAAGCATTTAGACCGTTGAAAAAAAATTATTCTTCCTTAGAGTCAAAATATGCGTCTACAGCTGCTTTGCCCTCGTCATTTGTCGAAAATCTTTGACCTTGTAGTGTAGTATAGCCCCCACGACTATATATATTAGTGTTAAGGTAGAATAAGAACATTATAATTAAAGTTATAGAAGCAGCAACACGTCTTCTCTCTCATTGACACACATCCTATATTACATGGCGACCCTGCCAGGCGGTGCGCTGCTACATTCCACGCGCACCGCCGAGCCTACATAAAGAGAGAAAATTTTACAAAATAAATAAATAATGTAAATTATCATGGATTGATCGTTTAAAAACAATTATATTACAACGGAGTGGACGCAATACCGGATCTGACGAAAATTAAATGAATATGAATAAAAGAAGAGGCCACAATAATAATTTTGCAGAAATTAAAAATTTAAAAGTACGTATAGTATCTGAAGACAACAGACAACAGCTACAAAGTGTGAGGAAAATAAATTATGGATTTTTTTATATAATGACCAAATACTAAAATTATTCGAGAAGCGGCAGATTAATTTAAAAAGGAAAGAAGCGGTTGTAATCTTGAAAGCTTCGTCCAGAACGAGAAGAATGTCAAAATTGAGCCGAAAAGAACAAAGAAGAACTTAAGAGGTAACTTCGCACCTGTGTGATTTTAATTCCATTTAAAACTTTATTTATCAATTTGAAATTGTTTTTATATTCTTTTTGCTATAATATTTGTTGAAGTTAAGTATTAAATATTCTATATTTAATACATGTATGTTTAAATTGAAATTATTTATCAGACAATTCACGATACTATTGATTTTTCAATATTTTTATCACTATTTATATATAAAAAATGCAATCATAATACAATATCAAAAATTAAGCACATTACATTTTAGGCACTTATGGCATTTATATTATGGCACAAGACAATTTTATATTAAATTTTATTGTTTATTGTTTCATATTATTTTTATAACTGTGCAGGATACAATACAAAAACGAATGAAATAATATAGTAGTAGATTACATTTTTAAATCTACCATGGTTTATCATACATTAATTTTTCGTTTAGTTAAAATAACACCGATGATATTTTGAGTTGTGATTTTTTTTATAGTAAATTTTATTTAAATGTAAATATTAAATTTGAAAAGGGTTAAAAATAATTCGGTATTAATAAGTGTTAGGTTAGTTAGGTCTTTTCTTTTATAAAGGCAGTGACTTTAAAGTTATATATTAACCTACTTAAAAATTAAAACTTTTCTTTCTTTCTTTGAATGTCAAATATTAAGTAAGTAATTAATGTTTTGTTGTGTAAAGTTGATATTTGTTACAGTAATTATTCAATCATTTTCTGTAAACGATATAGTAAATACCATACTTCTAGAATTTTTTTTCGATCTAAACAAAAGTAATGTGTCTAAAGTTCTGTGTAAATATGGAATTTAAAACGATCATTTTACTTGTATCCACATATTATGTATGTAATAATAACATTGTATAAGTTACGTTTAAATTAGGTGATCATAATACGATGTAATCGCAAACGTTGCCATATACGTACTTTGTTAATTAAAACAAAAGTGTCTCAAATCGCTTGCACTGCTAAGAGTGGAATTACAATGCGATAATGTTATTGTTATTGAAAACTATTCCGTTGCTATGACTTCTTTGTTCTATATCTTAATATGAAAAACAATAATTTATTTTTGATTTAATATTGATTAAACTTTCATATCATAAGGTTTTAACTATTATAATTCATTATATTTTTGGGATAACTGTTGGAATATCTAGCTTATTTGTGTGGATTATGGAAATAACTGCTTTATTTAATTCAATTTTGGAACTCTTAATATTATGTATACAATTAATTAATTTAAATTTTATTGTACCCATATTGTGAGCCTCTATCCCTAACTGACAACGATGTAACTAAATATTATACGAGACTATTTTATGATATAAATTTGTAAAAGACGCGAGTAAATGTTTGGCTGAGTTACGGAATACGTAATTGTAAATGAAAAATATTAATAGTGTGTAAGTGTGAGAGTAAGGTAAAGAAAAATTATCGGAGGTTAGCATATCCACATACAATCGGCTCGATCAGCTGAGAGTTTGGAAAACCTAATAACCGATTAATTTTTAAGGTGGTTCTGACACTATTAAATACGGAATAAGTTTTAATGTATTGTTAATAAGGTAAATGAGAATTTATTTTGAATTGTATAAGAATATTATCCATAATTTCAATCATGTATGTACGCGAGCCGTGTAAGTGAAAATTATGGTTCAATTAAATAATGGTTAATAAATACTATAAAGGTAAAGAAATAAATAGAAAGAAAACGAAAGTTGACCTGCAATAATAAGTAATAGAGAGATACGGGAACGTCCATCACTGGTAAAGCATATAGTCCTCGAGCAGGGTATGTTTCCATGGTTGAATGATAAAATCGGGAGTAACGGGTACTAGGGAACAATACCTTAAGTACAAGTGAGATGTGAACGAGTTTACTCATATTAGTACTGTTGGGGACAAGAGAAGTCTTAAATTTGTTACCCTTAATAATGGTACATAGAGGTCATATCCTTCATTGGATCATAGTGTGAACTTAGTTTCCTCCGTGACAATTGTTGGAGTCCTTTTAAAATGACTTAAACGTAGACCTCAAGGTTGTGCACAACCCAAGGTACAGTTCTACCTTGAGATAGTATGATAAAAAAAAGTTTATGTACCAATAAAATAAAACGAATGTAATGAAAATATAATACCCAAATAAATGGGGGGCCCATATTTATAAAGTACCCGCGTGATAAATATCGCGACATAAAATATAAAATATAAGTGAAATGAATTAATACTCCGATTCCCGGTATCTAAATAATAAATAAATATATAAGTGAATAGATAGAAATAAAGCTAGCTAAAGGTCAGAATATTGAGAAAAAAAAGTACGTACAAGAATCATGAAAAAAGAAGATAGTAAAAAGGCTTATCAATCAAAAATAAGGAGATGAAAAAGTATGAATAAATAAATAAGACAAGAGTATTAGAAAATATAAATGAATGTACAACTATTCTAGAACTTCGCGAATTACCTAATTATGTCAAATAAGTATGTTGTATGTATGCATGATACATCATACCAATCCTATTATGACGTTGAAATTACTATGGGTAGAGGGATATGGCCACCCGAACTACCCATAGGATATACCTACCTATATTTACTTTTGTAATTTATATTTTTATTAGACTAACGTTTTGTATTTATTTTATAAGTTTAAAAAAAAAACAAATGTATTCATTTATTTTTTATTTTTTTTTGTCGGTGGGAGGTGTAGTGTAGTATAGCCCCCACGACTATATATATTAGTGTTAAGGTAGAATAAGAACATTATAATTAAAGTTATAGAAGCAGCAACACGTCTTCTCTCTCATTGACACACATCCTATATTACAACCTCCCAAGTGCTTTTTTAGGTTAGGGAACAGAAAGAAGTCTGGTGGTGCCAGATGGTGTTTTGTTTCCGGTGTATAGTAATGAACCCATGTTTCGTCTATAGTAACAAAACGATTCAAAAAATCATCTGCATCGGCTTCAAATAACTCCAAACAGTCGCGTGAAATAGTCAATCGCGTCCTTTTTTGTTCAACTGAAAGCAGTCGCGGAACCCACCTCGCAGACACCTTGTGGAAACCCAACTCGTTGACAATGATGTTTTGAGTTCGTTCATAAGAGATGCCTATAATCTCGGCTATCTCTCTAATTTTTAATCTGCGGTCTCCCATTATTAAATCAAGTACTTTTTTAATATTTTCGTCAGTAGTTGACGTCGAAGGCCTTCCAGAGCGGGGTTCATCTTTCACACTCTCTCTACCACGCTTAAATTCTGCTATCCATTTTTTGACGGATGAATATGACAGAGCACAATCGCCTAATGTACTGACCATGTCATCATGGATGGCTTTTGATGATAGCCCCTTCTTATGGAGGTACTTAATGACGGCACGCTGCTCGATTTGCTCCATTCGCGGAAATTATGTCCGATTACTTTGTTAATAAATTTATAAAATCACAACTAATTATCGCACACGTTTCGAACTTCACACAATGAACTAGTCTGAACTGAACTAAATAATGTGGGTAGATTTGATTTTTAGAATTGAATGGATCTGTGTTAGGCCGAGTACTTTTCAATCCACCCTCGTATATAATTTATTCCATATGTTTAAGTATGTATTGAAATACACTCATATAATATTCTGCATGCATATTATAGGAAACTAAAAAAAAAACAATTTAACATGTATGTTTTCATACATTATGATTGGGCATTTTAAATAACCGTTTATATGAATAAATACCTTATATAATAGCTTTATTCAATATGGAAGAACCATAAGTTTCATGAAATATTTACCTTTAAGATGTAGATAAATAAACTATATACATACTAAGTAATTGTTCAAATTTTTGTGAGCAGTTCAAGCAAGAAAATTCTTCAATAGAATACAATTTTTCTCCCACAACTGAAAAGATACTTGATCAAAGCCATCTGTCTTAATTCAGATCCGACCAATAGTGCGCCAGATGACACTTCAGAGTGATCGCTCTTATTGAATATTTATAAGTTTTCTGTCCACGAGGGTGATAGGTTTAGAATAATATTAGACAAATTTGTTACAAATTCATAGCGAACTTATAAATTTACGACATGTGGTTGAAGCTATCTAATTTCTATAACCTATAACATTTTATCCAAATAAAATATTGAAGGTTACATTTTCTTATATTTTTTTAAATAAAAATGAGGTGACAATCGAAATCACTCACGAATCACAATTTCAAACAAAGGTTACAGATGCGTTCTTACTTCGGAGGACTAAGATGTAATGCCTAACAACACTAGTAGTACCTACCCAGACAGACTCCTAGGCAGCAAAAGAGACCTGCCATCTAGAGGAAGCTTACCACCCAGAAATATTTCATATTAATATGGTAAAATAAAGTAAAGTTATAACCTATATACGTCCCACTGCTGGGCACAGGTCTCTTCTCAATTATGAGAGTGTTTTGGGGCAAGAAAGTGTCCACTGTGCTTCCCCAATGCGTGTTGTCCGACTTCACATGTCTTCGAAATATTTTATTTTATTTCTCAAACATGCAGGTTTCCTCAAGATGTTATCCTTCACCACCAAGCACGTTGTAACTCAGCACTAAAAATTTCAATTAAGAATTTCTTTAGTGCCGGTGGGTATAGAGCGTTTTCGAGCAAGAAAGTGGCCACCGTGCTTCCCCAATATGTGTTGTCCGACTTTACATGCCTTCGAAATATTTTTTTTTATGTTTCAGACATGCAGGTTTTTTTTTCTTAAAAAACGTTACCCCCACCCTAGGATTTTCTCCTGTATCGTCGAGGCAGTTTACAAACACAAATTGCCCAAGGACAAACATCCAGACCCGGAACAATTATTTGTAGGCCATACAAATACTTGTTCCGTGCGGGATTCGAACCCGCGGCCCCCAGTACAGCAACTCATTGCTAACCCACTGCGCCACGGAGCCGTCAATTCCTCACTAAGTTATCCTTCCCCACCCAGCACGTTGTAACTCAGCACTAAAAATTTCAATTAACAATTTCATTAGTGCCGGTGGGTATTCGACCCGGGTTGCTTGCGTACTGTGAAATTTACAGCGAGCGCTAAGTCCCTGATCTATCACGACTCTGTATGGTAAAGTATTCCATCCTAATTAAACTTAAATTATTCATTTCATTTTATTATCATTCCAAATGGCCGAATGAACCCTATTTTATTATTTTGCAATTATTTTTCAGAAAAAATTTCCTTTTAGTATTGAAAACAAAATTCGCTTCAATTAAAGTATACAATATCGTATACGTAACACTATCCTTCCGGTTTCAAATAAAAAAACAACGGCGGTATACGACACGGCTTTTTAAACAAGCCGCTCTGAATTTTTTATAATATAATTGCTAATTTGCCTCGTCTCCCTCGTATCCCGTTCCAGGATAAATTTCCCTTTTTTCCCCGAGCTTTGTTAAAATTTCTGGATTATCTCTCCTTTTACCTGATGAATTATTATTGTTGTTTTTCTCATTTCATTTCCTTTCGCATCTTCATTCGAATCTGCTCTAATTATTTCCCCTTCGGTAAACAAAGGCGCTCCTGCTCGTACCTTCCGTTTGTATTTTATTTTATAATAAATATCAAAGCTATTGAGTTTCTATAGTATAACTATTCTATAACTATTCTAATGTGACATTATCTTATTTATTTTCGTAATCATTCATTAATAATTCATTTCAGCCTATCTAAATTCCACTGGTGAACATCTCTCTCCCATATATTGCCACATTGGGTAGATTTGACTTTAGATGCCATCCTTGGCAAGGTTTCTTATTAGTTTATTTTCACTTATTTCTTGTGACTTAAATCCTGCTGCCCATTTTCCGTATTAATTTTCTTCTGTTGATGCATACGAAACTTAAGGGACGATTTGGGGTAGTCGATATTTTCAAGGAGCCACTATAGAGCAATTTAAATAAAGATTAATTTAAAAGCAACACACTATAGCTTCTGCCTTCTTTATCATCAATCCGCCAGCAGCTCATTGGTCTTCAGAGAGATAGAATATAATAGGATGTTTATTAGAAGCGATACGATTTTTTATCATTTCCTATGGTCGAAAATGGGACACCCGCAGGCCGCAGGAGAAGGAATGTATCGCCTGACAACGCTACATTACTCTATCCATCCAGACCTTTTTTAATTAAAGCGTGTTGTGAAAAGTCATTATCCTTTTTCATTTTTATCGATAATCAAAATTCAAATCCTCACATTCATTACTTTACAAGTCACAAAGTATGACGCATGCAAATTTATCTCTTGTCTCATTTACATACAGCGTGTTAGGACATGTCCCAGCACGTGCCGCGCAACGTGACACGGGGATTAAATTTATTTTCAATATACTTACTAGATTGGTCAGAGATTTTTCCGTTGCAGTGGATCCCAATTCACACTTTCATTATAGTGAGTAAATAGTTAAGCCAGTACAAATATTGTAACGTTTTAATTTGCTTTGTCTGGTGTTTATTTCTTTATTTAAAGTATTATCTGCCTTACTCATTAGACATGTGACAATCGTGAATGATTCGATTTTTTGACCCGAGTCGCATTAAAGTATTGATACATTTTTGGAGCGTTCCGGAACAAACGATTGGACGACAGGACCTACGACCAAGGTGTATGGTAATGTCCGACGCCCGACATTATCAAGCGAGTCTCACAGAGTAATGAAACTAAAAATGATGACCCGAATGACCCACTTCGTAAGACTAATCAATATTTGAATATACGGCTTACTATAAATGAATGCATAGCACATGTCTATTACTCATAAAATCGACGTCAATTTAAATAAATGTTTAAAGTTTATTTCACACTTTTAATTAAACGACAATTGAAAGAGACAGACAAATATAAAGATAATTGATAATTAATTAATTGAGCGATATTTAACGATTATAAGTAAACCCCTGTATGATTATGACCTTACAACAGAATTTTATTAAAGAATTCTTGCTAATTGTATAATATTAAATTTATAATGTACCACGAACCTTTGGTTCGTTCTGGTTATCGAAATTAATAAAATAAATAAAAACTGTACAGTGAAGTGAATTGATAATATGAATGTAAAAAACGAAAAGGGTTAGTTTTGCCTTTACAGAATTTAAGAAAAGTTGATAAGTGGTTAAAAATCTTGAAATAGTTGAATATGAACTTCTGACGTAAAAGTAGACATGTGTTATTCATTAATTTCTAGTGACCCGATCATTCAATTATTGATTCGTTTTACGAACCGGGACAGTCGGTTCGATCATTCAAATGGATCATTTCGAATTTCAGTGCTCTGTGATCTGTGCGACCCGCTCGATAATTTCAGTTGTCGGATATTACTATACTGTGGGGTCGTTGGCCCTGTCCATCATTTGATCCAGAATGTTTAAAAATTTAATTGCGATCATCAATAGTTTGATGCGACCCGGGTCAAATGCACGAACCATTCACGAATCACGATTGACATTTGTCTAATAGAAAGGATTTAATGTATGTCGTTGTCCTAGACAGCCTTTCTCTTGCATTACGTCGCCAGTCTAAATAGTAAATATTTTTCTATAAATACGATATCCTTAGAAGTCACTTAGAGGTTACTTAGAGGCGTAAAGGTACTGGCGTATTTCTTTAAGTTGTTTTCACGACTTTCAAAAAACGATATGGGGTGACGATATTTCTTACATGCTAACCTGTTTTTGTGTTTTTTTAGAAGTAAATGTTCTCAACAAAATAGATTGGTTATATAATAAATAATTAGACGTTATATTTGATAATTCATTATAGGTACTAAAGATGAAAGAAATATTTATTAAGATATTTATTTTCATATATGCTATATACCTATGTATATATATTAAGTATGGGTATCTGTCTGGTGGTATCACTAGACCCAAAATCAATATATCCAACACCATTTTACTTTTGCAGACCGATTACGTACTCTATATTAATAACAATACATATATATATATATATATATATATATATATATATATATATATATATATATATATATATATATATTAAATAACATAGATAAAAAATATATTCTTTCGTCTACCAAATTATGCTCGGGTCATTCTCTCTTAACGGGAGGGTCAAGCAAAAAACAGAGACGGTTTCAAGCAAGATGTCCGGTGCAGTTTGTCTTCATTGACGACAGGTTTATTGCAGGGGTGCGGTAAATAATATCAACGCGAGAAAATACTTCGTGCAACATTCATAGAAATCATCGGTGATACAGGATGACTTTTTTTTCTTAATCGAATTTATACCATTTTTTTAAATTACATTGTGTTTTCTAAAGGATTACAAAGTGGAAAATAGAAAACGCCTTATAAAACTTAGTTAATTCGAAAATTATGTGACTGTTAATAGCATTATTCTTTTAAACGGTAGACTAACAGTAATGTATTAGAATTTTCCAGAAAGTTCTATCGTAAATTAACTAATTAATTTTGTATACACTATTATCATACACATAACATACATCTGCGTTAGTCTAATATAGAAAGGTGGGTGATTTCACTAAGCGTTCGAAATATTCTTACCGAGGCAACGAAGGGAATTTATTATAAATAACATTATTGCTTTTTGATTTATTACCGATTTTATCCTTTCAAAAACTATACCTTCTTACCAAATATTTCTACCGTATCACGGGAGTATTTTATTAGTCTCAATTTTAATAGTCGTTTTACCAGTAGATCTTCAAAGAAAAAAATGATTATAAGAGCATTTGGAAACCAGCAATTTATATTAAAGGTTTTAATTATATCACTTTCTTGAAAATTAATGACCCGTATAACTACAACAGGAGGTATGTAATTTGTGTTATCATTGCTCCTTTTCGTATTTATATGCTTTGGTTCAGTAATAATAATAACGTATCTTCTCGAAAGTTTATTAAATTATTTGAAAACAATTTAAACAACGAATATTTGTGAATAAATTTGATCAAAAATGTAATACGTCTTCTAAGCAACGTAAATAATGGGAAATTCCCTATAATATGAGTGGCGTTCTGTTTTATTGTAATACTCATCAGCCTGTATGTCTCTGTAAGTGGATTCTCATAAATACCTCGAGGTAGGAATTATCACTGCTACTATTGGACCCTAACAAGAATTATGAGTGGGCAGCTGGCGCCGGACAGAAAATGGAGGAAGCTAGCGTCAAATTGTGGTTCGTATTGAGACTGACTGTGAGATTATAGAAATGTAACCTCATTAATTTGTCGTTTTTATCATAAAATAAATTGAGAAAATTCAACACAGAATACACATTATACATCCCGATTAATAAGTAAAAATTATCATAACAATCTATTACTAGTCCAATACTGACATGAAAATTTCCAAGGATTGCCTTCTTTTCGTTGTCTCGGATCAAAAAACTAAGTTACATTTCAAGATCAAATTATAAGAGGTATTCTCTAAAAATTTCATTTAGATACTAATTTAATATATGTTTTATTATAGTGACTTACATTTTATATAATCAAGTTAATTACTTCTATAATATATCAATCAATTATTATGACGATTTCACATTTATCCAAATTGTTGACAATGGAGATGCACTGCTGTAATCCGATATAAAGGGTATGTAGTTAGTTAATTAAAGGATTTGAGGCTCTGTACCCTTCTTTATTTACGGTTGGTTGAAGTGGTGCATAGACTACTGTAACCACTAACCATTAAGTGGGCTGTTGGCACGTATATCACTAATGAAGTCGACCGCAACATTTGGAATAGCAATGGAGTTTACCATGAATTAAAAAACTCGTTTGATATCATTATTTTTATATATATTATCAGTTTTTTTATAGGAAAGGGCAAACGAGCATGCGGCTCACCTGATGGTAAGTGACTACCGCCGCCCATGAACTACTGCAACACCAGGGGAACCAGGGGAATTGCAGATGCGTTGCCGGGATTTAAAAAAGGAGTAGGCTCTTTTCTTGAAGGTCCCTAAGACGTATCGGTCCGGAAAAATCGCTGATGGTAATCGATTCCACAAGGAAATAGTGCGAGGAAGAAAACATCTTCTAAATCGCACAGTGGTGGACCGCCAATCATCCAGATGGTGTGGATGGTATCGGGAGTTCTGCCGCGATTTACGTTCGTGAAATTTGGCAGCTGGGATTAATCTGAACAATTTCTTAGAGCACTCCCCGTGGTAAATGCAAAAGAAAATGCAAAGGGATGCAACATCTCTTCGCGGTGCCAATGAATCGAGCCGATCGGAAAGGACTCTGTCGTCGACGATTCGAGCCGCTCTGCCCTGGACGCAGTCAAGTCGAAGGAGCTGGCATTGGATAGCCCCTGCCCAGAGATGTGAACAGTATTCCATGTGAGGCCGAACCTGCGCCGTATAAAGTTACAGGCGGTGTGCCGGCATGAAATACTGTCCCGTTCTGCTGAGCAGGCCAAGCTTTTTAGAGGCCAATTTGGCCTTCTCTTCTAAGTGACCACGAAACTGCACGTCACTCGATATGTCGACTCGAAGGATTCCGATACTGGCTGAGGCAAGAAGGGGAGTGCCTTGAAACTTGGGTTCTTTTTAGCGGTTAATGCGCAAACTTGTGTCTTCTGAGGATAAAACTGGACTAGATTTAGTCGCCCCCAATCCGAGACTTTATTCAGCAAAGACTCGACTTCAGACACAAGTTTGTTCCGGTACTTGGCGACGTTTTCCTGAGAAATATTGGCTCGGCAGGTGTATAGAGCATCACCAGTGCTGTCACCCGCATAGCAATGAATGTTACTAGTTAGCAACATATCATTGATATGCAGAAGAAACAGCGTTGTGGAATATCGACATGGTGATAGCACATAGCCTTGTGGAACACCAGCGTTAATAGGCTTGTAGTCAGAGCATGTCCCATCTACAACCTTCATGCACCGATCTGCAAGGAAGCTGGTAATCCAATTGCACAATTTCTTGGGAAGCCCATGTGAAGGTAGCTTCGAAAGAAGCGCTTTGTGTCGAACCCGATCGCAGGCCTTCGCAATGTCCAAACTAACGGGCAACGCCTCCCCCTTGGATTCTACTGCCTCCGCCCCTCTATAGGTCAGGTAGACCAGAAGATCACCAGCTGATCGGACCTCGACGAAAACCGTATTGGCGGTCACTAATCAGCTGGTAATCCTCAAGGTGCCGCATGAGCTGGCAGTTAATAATGGATTCCATTATTTTGGAGAACAAGGAGGTGATGGCGATAGGCCTGTAGTTGGACGGGTCTGAGCGGTCGCCTTTTTTAGGGATCGGGTGGACAAAATAAATAAATAGTTCCATTCTCTGTAACACCACATCAGTGACAGAGTCAGCAACAGCGTTACGGGTGCTTTACGTCGAGACGAGTGTTTGACGTCCCGATGTCATAGTTAGCCCGGCTATCGTCAGGTTTTTTTTTTAATTAAATTTTGGTGCGATCTACGCAGAACGAGCTTACAGTATTTTGAAGTCTTACAGTAGTATTCTTGGGTTGGATTTAATTTTATTAATCATATTCTGTATTGAAATCACTCATAGGATGTTTTTTAATTTCAATTGCCACGGGAATCATCATTGGTAGGAATCGGTGTACGAGGATTTGTGGTCAATCAAATTTTATGTAATGGCAGAGACGACTTAGAACACAGATTTCAGACTTTTTGGATCTTCGCGTTGGTTGTTCACGTCAGCTGTATGTTGTTTTGCGCGAGTTTTAACAGATCTTTGAATCCACGTAAACGAACATATAGTTAAAAAAACACCCGATATTTCGGGAAATAAAAAGTTAAAATTAAGCAAGATAAAATACATTATATAGCATTAGTTTCATTTAATGTGTAGTATTAGCGTAAATATAACAAACCATTATAAAAAAAATCAAGTTTTCCGTATAAAAAACCCTAGATCACACCAGACATTGCTCTGTGTCTGTGCGTGAAGATTCATTACAATTGGTTTAGCCATTTCGAAGATTAGCCCTATTAGAAAGACAGACAGACACACAGAGAACAAACATTTTAAAAATTAATTTTGACCTGTGAATCACCAATTGTATGCCTCCCTTTTTAGGTGCCGTTTTTCCGTACCCGAAGGGTAGCTAACGGGACCCTATTACTAAGCCTCCACTGCCCATCCGTCTGTCTGTCAGCGGGCTGTATCTCATGATACGTAAAAGGTAGACAGTTGAAATTTTCACAGAATGTGTATTTCTGTTGCCGCTATAACAACAAATAACAA
This sequence comes from Parnassius glacialis, assembly GCA_033319125.1. Classification (NCBI taxonomy): domain Eukaryota; kingdom Metazoa; phylum Arthropoda; class Insecta; order Lepidoptera; family Papilionidae; genus Parnassius; species Parnassius glacialis. The sequence goes on along the minus strand of JAVANC010000025.1, from coordinate 29,999,491 downwards.
TAAAAATAAATTAAAAATTAAAGAGGGCTCCTCTACTAGAAACGTGTATTACAATGGTATGGAACCCTTCATGCGCGAGTCCGACTCGCACTTGGCCGGTTATTAATCGCATGTAAATAACTCTCAGATTAATAAGAGAGAGTTATTTCAAAAGAATAAACACTTCAATATATAACATAACACAAATGTTGTACAACAAGGTTGTACAACAATACAATCTTGTTGTATAACATATACAATTGTAAGGCTGTAGTGCTGTAAATATTATTAAATTAATCTCATCAAATAAACATGTTAATCGAAACAAATGTGTAATTTGTTTAGACAGAAATAATCCTAGCATTCAATCAAAATAAGTTGGTGCATTACATATAGTATCATGATAATGAAATTTCTGAACGAAATATTATTCACCCCAAGTTCCACTAATCCGTAGTTTCTCCCCGAAATGTGGTTAAATGCAACTATTTCTGGTAAATTGCAGTAAAAGGGAGATTTAATCAAATCAGTACGTACAACGATAGAGAGATAATCGAATATTACGATCCACTTTAGTTTTTTGCAGCATCTCCCGTATATGACTCGGCGCTATTTTGAAAAATGGCATATTACTCGAATAAGGAAAAATATGCACTTTGTAGACTTTGATAATAATTTTTCTTAATTTTATTTATTATGCAATATCTCAAAAGTTTTTAATAATATTAAGTGAAGTATTATGATCTTTTTTTACCACGCTTTTAGTAAGTCTTTCGTGTATGTCTGGTCGATTTTTGTATGAGATTTTAAAGCAATTATCGGATGAGCTAAAGACTTAAAAATTTGAACATAGCACAGAATTGGATGACAATGTAAGATTGATGTGAGGTATATTAAAAAATGGAATATAACATATAATGGAATATATTCAAATTTAATAGGCTTTCCCTAAGGAATGCCACACGGTATGGTCCTGAGCCACCTGCATCCATCGACTTCCTGCATATCGTACCAGGTCGTGATAAATTTCACTTGTTCCCCTGAATTAAAACAAAGCACAGAGTACATAGCCATACGGCAGCTAGTCTAAGTTCTAATTATAAAGTTACAGTGAATGATAATGTTGTATCACATTATCATATAAAAAATCATCATTATCATTATCATCATCATCATCATCAACAGTCCGTAAAAGTTCGTGTTGTCCGAGTCGACATGGGCCTTTCCATTTCAGGTACGATTTGCCTTAATCGCCACTCTTAGCAGATGAATTGGCGATCAGGATACTAGAAGTGTCACATCTGTGAGTGGCGCTGCTTTTAGTAACCTAGATGGTCATACTGCCATCTATCGCATATCGTGTGATCTTATTGGCATTTTCCGTAGTCACCTCTTGCGACATCCACGGGAAGAAATGGGTGAATTATATACATATATATATATATATATATATATATATATATATATATGGCATTACACCGGAGGCGTGGAGCAGAAGTACGGTGGTCATGTTCTTCAAGAAAGGTGACAACACTTTCTTGAAGAGCTACAGGCCGATTTCCCTTCTGAGCCGCGTCTACGTGCTGTTTTCGAGAGTCATTACGAATCGTCTCGTTTCTATCTCCTCTTACGACACCCACGGGAAGATATGGGGTAGTGGATATTCTTAACCGCCACTACACGGCTATAGTTTTTCATTGTTACATAAATCACTATATATAGTAGTAGTAATATCACTACTATATACACTATATATATAGAAACACCGTAATATATCGAATAATAAACTAACAAACACCAGAAAATAAAATCCATGTTAATAAGTCGTCATAATCAAGTTTGTAACGTATTATTTTAGTATAACTAACCACTAATATTAAAGTGTGTATAGTTACTTTATTTGTTTTTTACTAAAAATTATTTAATTAAAAGAAAACAATTAATTATAATAATTTTTTATGGTACTTTTTTCTTAAATGTGCAGCTTGATTCGATGTTATACTACAATTAAACTTACAACAAGAATTTTCCATGACAGAATGAATTTATCAACTAAGTTTAAAAACAAATATTGTCGATCCTCAACGGAACGGATATTTTGAAATAGCATCTACGGAATTGTACAGAATTTTTTATACCAATCTACGGATTTGATTAAAGGTTCTCGGAACCGGTATTTTGAACCGGTACATCGGAACCCGAACCGGAACCGATACCGGAACTGGAACCGTACCGAAAAGAGGAACCTTTAGAAGGACCTAAATGAAGTACCAGAACCGAAATTGGTACCGGTATTCAATCCCTGATTCCAATGGATCAATTCGAAATTCAGTGCTCTGTGATCTGTGTGACCCGCTCGATTATTTCAGTTGTCGGATATTACTATACTCTGGGGTCGTTGGTCCTGTCAGTCGTTTGATCCAGAACGTTTAAACATTTAATTGCAATCATCAATAGTTTGATGCTACGCGGGTCAAATGCACGAACCATTCACGAATCACGATTGACATTTGTCTAATAGAAAGGATTTAATGTATGGCGTTGTCCTAGACAGCTTTTCTCTTGCATTACGTCGCCAGTCTAAATAGTAAATATTTTTCTATAAATACGATATCCTTAGAAGTCACTTAGAGGTTACTTAGAGGCGTAAAGGTACTGGCGTATTTCTTTAAGTTGTTTTCACGACTTTCAAAAAACGATATGTGGTGACGATATTTCTTACATGCTAACCTGTTTTTGTGTTTTTTTAGAAGTATATGTTCTCAACAAAATAGATTGGTTATATAGTAAATAATTAGACGTTATATTTGATAATTCATTATAGGTACTAAAGATGAAAGAAATATTTATTAAGATATTTATTTTCATATTTGCTATATACCTATGTATATATATTAGGTATGGGTATCTGTCTGGTGGTATCACTAGACCCAAAATCAATACATCCAACACCATTTTACATTTGCAGACTGATTACGTACTCTATATTAATAACAATATATATGTATATATATATATATATATATATATATATATATATATATATACATATTAAATAACATAGATAAAAAATATATTTTTTCGTCTACCAAATTATGCTCGGGTCATTCTCTCTTAACGGGAGGGTCAAGCAAAAAACAGAGACGGTTTCAAGCAAGATGTCCGGTGCAGTTTGTCTTCATTGACGACAGGTTTATTGCAGGGGTGCGGTAAATAATATCAACGCGAGAAAATACTTCGTGCAACATTCATAGAAATCATCGGTGATACAGGATGACTTTTTTTCTTAATCGAATTTATACCATTTTTTTTAAATTCCATTGTGTTTTCTAAAGGATTACAAAGTGGAAAATAGAAAACGCCTTATAAAACTTAGTTAATTCGAAAATTATGTGACTGTTAATAGCATTATTCTTTTAAACGGTAGACTAAGAGTAATGTATTAGAATTTTCCAGAAAGTTCTATCGTAAATTAACTAATTAATTTTGTATACACTATTATCATACACATAACATACATCTGCGTTAGTCTAATATAGAAAGGTGGGTGATTTCACTAAGCGTTCGAAATATTCTTACCTAGGCAACGACGGGCATTTAGTATAAATAACATTATACCTTTTTGATTTATTACCGATTTTATCCTTTGAAAAACTATCTACCCTCTTACCAAAAACTTCTACCATATCACGGGAGAACTTTATTAGTCTCAATTTTAATAGTCGTTTTACCAGTCGATCATTAAAGAAAAAAATGATTATAAAAGCATTTGGAAAGCAGCAATTTAAATTAAAGGTTTTAATTATATCACTTTCTTGAAAATTAATGACCAGTATACTCCAACAGGAGGTATGTAATTTGTGTTATTATTGCTTCTTTTCGTATTTATATGCTTTGGTTCAGTAATAATAATAACGTATCTTCTCGAAAGTTTATTAAATTATTTGAAAACATTTTAAACAAAGAATATTCGTGAATAAATTTGAACAAAAATGTAATACGTCTTCTAAGCAACGTAAATAATGGGAAATTCCCTATAATATGAGTGGCGTTCTATTTTATTGTAATACTCATCAGCCTGTATGTCTCTGTAAGTGGATTCTCATAAATACCTCGAGGTAGGAATTATCACTGCTACTATTGGACCCTAACAAGAATTATGAGTGGGCAGCTGGCGCCGGACAGAATATGGAGGAAGCTGGCATCAAATTGTGGTTCGTATTGAGACTGACTGTGAGATTATAGAAATGTAACCTCATTAATTTTTCGTTTTTATCATAAAAGAAATTGAGAAAATTCAACACAGAATACACATTATACATCCCGATTAATAAGTAAAAATTATCATAACAATCTATTACTAGTCTAATACTGACATGAAAATTTCCAAGGATTGCTTTCTTTTCGTTGCCTCGGATATAACAAAAAACTAATTCGCATTTCAAGATCAAATTATAAGAGGTATTCTCTAAAAATTTCATTTAGATACTAATTTAATATATGTTTTATTATAGTGACTTACATTTTATATAATCAAGTTAATTACTTCCATAACATATCAATCAATTATTATGACGATTTCTCATTTATCCAAATTGTTGACAATGGAGATGCACTGCTGTAATCCGATATAAAGGGTATGGAGTTAGTTAATTAAAGGATTCGAGACTCTGTACCCTTCTTTGTTTACGGTTGGTTGAAGTGGTGCATAGACTACAGTAACCACTAACCATTAAGTGGGCTGTTGGCACGTATGTCACTAGTGACGTCGACCACAACATTTGGAATAGCAATGGAGTTTACCATGAATTAAAAAACTCGTTTGATATCATTATTTTTATATATTATCAGTTTTTTTTATAGGAAAGGGCAAACGAGCATGCGGCTCACCTGATGGTAAGTGACTACCGCCGCCCATGAACTACAACAACAGGGAACCAGGGGAATTGCAGATGCGTTGCCGGGATTTAAAAAAGGAGTAGGCTTTTTCTTGAAGGTCCCTAAAACGTATCGGTCCGGAAATATCGCTGATGGTAATCGATTCCACAAGGAAGTAGTGCGAGGAAGAAAACATCTTCTAAATCGCACAGTGGTGGACCGCCAATCACCCAGATGGTGTGGATGGTATCGGGAGTTCTGCCGCGATGTGCGTTCGTGAAATTCGGCGGCTGGGGTAATCTGAACAATTCTTTAGAGACCTCCCCGTGGTAAATGCGAAAGATAATACATAGGGATGCAACATCTCTTCGCGGTGCCAATGAATAGAGCCGATCGGAAAGGACTCTGTCGTAGACGATTCGAGCCGCTCTGCGCTCGATGCGGTCAAGTGGAAGGAGCTGGCGCTGGCAGGGGAGCCCTTACCCAGAGATGGGAACAGTATTCCATGTGAGGCTGAACCTGTACCTTGTAAAGTTGCAGGCGGTGTGCCGTCATTAATTACTGTCCCGCTCTGCTGAGCACGCCAAGCTTTTTAAAGGCCAATTTGGCCTTCTCTTCCAAGTGACCACGAAACTGCGGGTCACTCGATATGTCGACTCTGAGGATTCTGATACTGGCCGAGGCAAGCAGGGGAGTGCCTTGAAACTGAGGAGATACGACAAAGGGGTTCGTTTTAGCGGTAAACACGCAAACTTGTGTCTTCTGAGGATTAAACTGGACTAGATTTAGTCGCCCCCAATCCGAGACTTTTTTCAGCAAAGACTTGACTTTAGACACAAGTTTGTTCCGGTACTCGGCGACGTTTGCCCGAGAAATATTGGCGCGGCTGGTGTATAGCACATCATCAATGCTGTCATCCGCATAGCAATGGATGCTACCAGTTAGCAACATATCATTGATATGCAGAAGAAACAGCGTTGGTGATAGCACACAGCCTTGTGTAACACCAACATTAATAGGCTTGTAGTCGGAGCATGCACCGTCTACTACGACCTTGATGCTCCGATCTGCAAGGAAGCTGTTGATCCAATTGCACAATTTCTCGGGAAGCCCATAGGAAGGGAGCTTCGAAAGAAACGCTTTGTGCCAAACCCGATCGAAGGCCTTCGCAATGTCCAAACTAACGGCCATACCGGCCCAAAACGGCCTTGGACTCTACTGCCTCCGCCCATCTATTAGTTAGGTAGACCAGAAGGTCACCAGCTGATAGACCCCGACAAAAACCGTATTGGCGGTCACTAATCAGCTAGTGATCCTCAAGGTACCGCATGAGCATGCATGCATGATTCCATTATTTTGGAGAACAAGGAGGTGATGGCGATAGGCCTGTAGTTGGACGGGTCTAAGCGGTCGCCTTTTTTAGGGTGAGGTCGACAAAAGCTGTCTTCCTTGATTTTGGGACTACGCCTAGGGAGTAGGAGTACCGGAAAAGACGCGTTAGAACCGGTGCCAACTCCGGAGCACACGTCCTCATCACAAGGGAGAGGAGTACTTTGCAAACCGAGCGCTGTGAGAACCGCACATCCGGCATGGAGCACTCACACCACGGGATGGTCGGCGGTGTGTTCCCCCCGTCATCAAGAGTCGAGTTGGACGCAAAAAGGGAGTCTAAAAGGTCGGCTTTGTCTTTTGCGGCATGGGCCAGTGAGTCGTCCTCCCTGTGCAGAGATGGTAGTGATGGCTTGCAGAAATTCCTTTGGACAGCCTTGGCGAGAGACCAGAATGCACGGGTTCCCGATGGAAGGCGAACTAGTTTCTCGCAAATTCTGCCTATGTGTTCTGACTTTGCCTTGGCAATAACTCTTTTGAAGGACCTGGAGCCGAAGTTATACTTCTTTTTAAGCATGCTGGTGTTTACATCTCGAGTCGCCAAAGCCGCAGCCCAGGCTTGATAACACTCCTGGTTACTGCGTAATGCAGTCTTACAGAAGCGACCAAAACAAGGGTGAGATCTGCCTCCGATGGGTACCACAGATGATGGAATAAATAGTTCCATTCCCTGTAGTACCACATCAGTGACAGAGTAAGCAACAGCGCTGGGATCTTCCGGCGAGAAGCAAACCCGCCCCCATAGGTAGGATGCAAAGAAAGACTGCATTCCGTCAAAATCCACCGACCTGTAATGCCAAACACGGCGGCAACCTGCAGAACGCAACCGCAAGGGGAGCGTGAGTGGCACCACATTCCGGATCAGACAATGGTCTGAAGAGCCGAGAAAAGCATCAACAGAAACCTGATATCCGTCTGGATGAGAGGTCAGCAGGAGGTCCTACCAGGGAAGGTGTATGATCCTCCACATCTGGAATCCGCGTAGGCGAAGTAACCAGTTGTGTCAGACCATATATCAAGGCATAGTCATAAACAGTTCTCCCCGTATGATCGGTTAAACGTGAACCGAGCCATTTGGCGTGGTGGGCGTTAAAATCGCCAAGAATCACGATCTCAGCGAATGGGACCTATTGTAGCAAGGAATCTGTAGCCATTTGGACGTGGTCGATGAGTCGGTCTGTTTCGGCATTACCGCTATGGAACCTATAGAGGCACCCGTAGACGCGCGGATGGTCATCGCTGTCTACGCGTAGCCAAAGGATGGACAGGTCTGAACCTTCAAGACTGCCGAAGCGTCGAGAACAGACGTCCTTTCTGACGTATATGCTAACTCCAGCCCGAGGCACAAAGAAGTGCTCCAATTTGTACCTCGGGTAGGAGAGATACGAAGTATCAGCCGGAAAGGACACCTGCGTCTCGGTCAGAAAGAGCAAGGCCGGCTTCGCCGTCTTGAGATGGTGGTGGATGGTGTTTAGGTTCGAGTGAAGTCCCCTGATGTTACAGAAACTCACGGATAGCGTGGCAGGGGTTGCCTTGGTATTGTTGCTCAGTTTGCCCCGAGCAGTTGTTTTTGAGCTCAGGAGTGGATAACATGGTCGTGGATGCTTAGCGAGGGATTCTCCAGGGGTGCTGGTACGCTCCTGGGGTAGTCTTTGATGTAATTCCGCTACCATATTGATGGGGGGGGGGGAGGAATTGGGCCACCGGCCACCTGCACTCACCAGACGAAACGCAGAAGCAGAGCTTCTACTTCACGCCGGTATTCTGTGAGGTCGTGGTAACAACCCGGCTCGAGCCGGCCCATACATGCAACAGCAAAAACTGCCGCGTGGCTCTACCACCGTTTAAACATTTTTGTTTAATAGATCTTACCAATCTTAATATTACTAAAAATTTTAATATAACAAGAAACTGAAAATATTATTAGAATCTGTAAAAAATCTCCAACCTAACGTACGTAATTGACCATGTATATCCGGCATCCGGCAACCACTAGACGTAAATTGGACTTTTAAACCCTTTTACATCAGCCAGTCAATATCAAATAAAAACATGCCTGAGTGTCGTGGAACACTCTGTTGGAACGTAGTTCCTTTCGTAGTATATTATTATTAATAAACGTATTATATTATTGATTAGCAAATACAAATAAATGAATTACTAGCGTCTATTAAAATGAAGCGTCATTTAAAATAATTTTTCTTTCACGGCAAGTTAAGAAAAAATGCGAGGCAGATGGATATTAATCATCTCGCTCGCACTATAAAATGGGTCGTGACGGAAAAACCTTACACTTTTTTTCGCCTAGCCCCCACCCGCCGTACCGTACGATAAGAAACTTCGATCCAAAACATAGATTTTAGCCCTGTTCCGATGCGGTATTAAAATGTATTTAAGAAAAACAAATGCGTAGGCAAATTAAAACTTTAATTTTAAAGTACATCATCTTGATGTTTGGCAGTCTACCACGGTGCGTTTAGAAAGAATACTAGTAAAGCTATTAACACGTTATTTACATCAAATAAGCTTAAATGTTAAAAGTGCCAGTCAACATCCTTAACCATTATGCTACTACTATATAAATTTCTTTTCGCCCTCGACTTTTCAGGACCGATATGACTTCAGAAACTTTAATAAAAGAGCCGACTGCTTAAAGTCTTTAAACCAGAGGTATGCAGGCCGGCAACGCACTTGCGATTCCTTTGGTGTCACAGATATTCAGAGCCGAAGATCATACATGTCTCATTTTAAATATAGAAAAACTGGTTTAGATGTAAGTACTGCCAGATCTATATTTTTATTAAGCTTTAATACATTTTTTTCTGAATTTCTGGATAGATAGATTTTGAATTTCTGGATAGAAAATCCCAATACGGACCGACCGGGGCTTCGAACCCAAGACCTCATGATCAGCAGTCGCGGTAACAAACACTTGACCAACAAGGCAGTCAAACTCGAAGCAGATTGCCTTATAGAGAGGATATATGCCATAATTGACACGCTTGGCAAGATCGTTGGCAACCGCAGATTTTTATTATTTTGAGGAGTCACCAAAAGATGGTGCTGTCCATCTTCTGTTTCAGTTTCCGTCTGTCACCTCTCAAGACACGGAATAATGATGATCATCACCAGATGATATTTGGGTAGTGGATTATTTTACCCCGCCACTACACTATATTTTTGTTTATAATTTTCATTTATAAAACCCTAAAGCTCGGGCTTAAGGGCTGATTTAATTTTTAAATTTCTAAATAAAAATCGCCATCATTAAATGAAACTAACTTTACGGATTTGATCACGTTTAATTTAACATTTTTATATCTTGGCCCACCCGAAACGTCGAGACGAGTGTTTGACATCCCGATGTCATAGTTAGCCCAGATATCACCAGGTTTTGAATATTAATTTTTGGTGTGATCTACGCAGAACGAGCTTACAGAATTTTGAAGTCTTACAGTGGTGTACTTAGGTTTGTATTTAATTTTATTAATCATATTCTCTGTTGAAATCACTCGTAGGATGTTTTTTTTTTAAATTTCAATAGCATCGCAAATCATCATTGGTAGGAATCGGTGTACTTTTACGAGGATTTGTGGTCAATCAAATGTTATGTAATGGCAGAGACGACTTTGAACATGTTCACATATTGCAGACTTCTTGGAGCGTCGCGTCGGTTGTTCACGTCTGCTGTATGTTCTTTTATGCGAGTTTTAACATCTTTGAACCCGCGTAAAAGAACATATAGTTTTTTTTTTTATAGGATAAGGGTGACAAACGAGCACACAGTCCACCTGATGGTAAGTGGTTGCTGCGGCCCATAGACATCTACATCTATCCTCTATTACAATTCAAAATGTAGATGCGTTGTCACCCGTGAGGACTAAGATGGAATGCCTCATTTCCAGTAAAAAGGGCCTCCGGCCACCTGCACTCACCAAGCGAAACGCAGAGGTAAACCTCTACTTCACGCTGGTTTTCTGTGAGGTCGTGGTACCACCCCGGTTCGAGCCGGCCCATCCGTGCGACAGCAAAAGCTGCCGCGTGGCTCTACCACTGTTAAACACTTCGGGAAAGTTAAAAAACACTTCGGGAAATAAAAAGTTAAAATTAAGCAAGGTAAAATTTATTTTTATACGTGGTAGAGCCATGTAGCAGCTATATTAGTAGTACAGTTGTAGCACGAATGGGTCGGCTCGACCGGGGAAGGACCACGCTCTCAAAGAATACCAGCGTAAAATAGCAGCTTAAAGCTGCTGTGTTTCGTATGGTGAGTGTAGAGAACCGGAGACCCTTTTTACTGGAAAAGAGGCATTCCATCTTAGTCCTCACGGGTGACAACGCATCTACATTTTGATTCGCAAACGACGATAGATGTAGATATCTATGGGCCACAGCAACCACCTACAATCAGGTGGACTGTGTGCTCGTTTGTCACTATACTATAAAAAATATTACATACTATTAGTTTCATTTAATGTGTAATATTAGCGTAAATATAACTAACCGTTATAAAAAATTTTCAAGTTTTCCGTATAAAACACCCTAGATCACTCCTGAGATTGCTCTGTGTCTGTGCATGAGGATTCATTACAATTGGTTCAGCCATTCCGAAGATTAGCCCTATTAGAGAGACAGACAGACACACAGAGAATAAACATTTCAAAAATTTAATGACGTGTGAATCACCAATTGTCTACCTTTTTAGGGTTCCGTGCCCGAAAACTAAACTAACGGGACCCTATTACTAAGCCTCCGCTGTCCATCCGACTGTCTGTCAGCGGGCTGTATATCATAATTCGTAAATGGTAGACAGATAAAATTTTCACAAAATGTGTTTTTCTGTTGCCGCTATAACAACAGATAATAACAATGAAAATAAGTTAAAAATTAAAGGGCTCCCCTACTACATGTATTACGATGGTACGGAACCATACATGCGCGAGTCCAACTCGCACTTGGCAGGTTTATTAATCGCATGGAAATAACTCTCAGTTTAATAAGAGACAGTTATTTCAATATTACAGATATACACTTCAATATATAACATAACACAAATGTTATACAATAAGGTTGTACAACAATACAATCTTGTTGTATAACATATACAATAGTAATACTGTAGTGCTGTAAATATTATTCAATTAATCTCATCAAATAAACATGTTAATCGAAACAAATGTGTAATTTGTTTAGACAGAAATAATCCTAGCGTTCAATCAAAATAAGATGGTGCAATACATATAGTATCATGATAATGAAATTTCTGAACGAAATATTATTCACCCCAAGTTCCACTAATCCGTAGTTTCTCCCCGAAATGTGGTTAAATGCAACTATTTCTGGTAAATTGCAGTAAAAGGGAGATTTAATCAAATCAGTACGTACAACGATAGAGAGATAATCGAATATTACGATCCACTTTAGTTTTTTGCAGCATCTCCCGTATATGACTCGGCGCTATTTTGAAAAATGGCATATTACTCGAATAAGGATAAATATGCACTTTGTAGACTCTGATAATAATTTTTCTTAATTTTATTTATTATGCAATTTCTCAAAAGTTTTTAATAATATTAAGTGAAGTATTATGATCTTTTTTACCACGCTTTTAGTAACTGTCTTTCGTGTATATCTGGTCGATTTTTGTATGAGATTTTAAAGCAATTATCCGATGAGCTAAAGACTTAAAAATTTGAACATAGCACAGAATTGGATGACAATGTAAGATTGATGTAAGGTATATTAAAAAATGGAATATATATATATATATATATATATATATATTCAAATTTAATAGGCTTTCCCTAAGGAATGCCACACGGTATGGTCCTGAGCCACCTGCATCCATCGACTTCCTGCATATCTTACCAGGTCGTCATAAATTTCACTTGTTTCCCCTGAATTAAAACAAAGCACAGCGTACATAGCCATGCGGCAGCTAGTCTAAGTTCTAATTATATGGTTACAGTGAATGATAACGTTGTCTCACATTATCATATAAAAAATCATCATTATCATTATCATCATCATCATCATCATCAACAGCCCGTCAAAGTTCGTGTTGTCCGAGTCGACATGGGCCTTTCCATTTCAGGTACGATTTGCCTTAATCGCCACTCTTAGCAGACGAATTGGCGATCAGGGTACCAGAAGTGTCGCATCTGTGAGTGGCGTTGCTTTTAGTACACTAGATGGTCATACTGCCATCTATCGCATATCGTGTTATCTTATTGGCATTTTCCATAGTCACCTCTTACGACATCTATGGACAGAAATAGGTGAATTATATAAGATTATTGTGATATATCCCATGTAGTGGCGGGTAAGAATACGCTCTACCCTATCTTACCGTGGTTGTCGTAAGAAGGGACAGAGGGAAACTGAGGCAGAAGATGGGTAGCAGCATCTTTTTGATAACAGTAAAAAACAATAAAAACTACGGTTACCAACCCGCTTGCCAAGCGTGGCAACTATGGAAATATACCCCTCGACTATATATGTATATGACTCGTCATATTACTAAAAGACGACCCGCAGTCCCGGGTGGCTCCGCTATACCTGGCTATGGTGGTTAACATGGTAAAGGTGGGGTAAGGGGTAATAAGAGTGGAGGTGAAGTTTCAGTTGTCACCTAAGACGACTCGGTGGCAACATATAACGTACACAACCTGAGGACTGACGGGAAGATCCTAGAGCTGGTAGAAGATATAGACAAGTTGCGTTGGAATATTATAGGATTATCTGAGGTCCGAAGGGAGGGTGAGAACACAGTAATCCTCGAATCCGGAAACTTGTTCTGTCACCGGTAAGGCAGTGTCCGATTTATCGTCCACAAATCTCTCGTTAATAAATTCTAAAAATTGGCAGTATGTCGACAAGGATTAACTCATACTCAGAATCATAACTTATACTCAGAATCACCAAACGGTATTCGCTAAAGGTCATACAAAATTAGCATCAACCTAGGCAATTTTGATCTTGAGGTGGAGGAAATGTATGAGGATATCTCTAGAGCCATGCAGTCCGTCAGTCAGCCACTATACGGTGTTAATGGGAGACTTTAAACCAAATCTAGGCACAAGAGAGAACGGTGAGCTGAAAGTAAGGAAATTCGGGTTAGGGCAACGGAACCCAAGGAGCCAGCAGCTGGCCGACTTTATGGAGAAGGAGGGACTCTTTATGATGAACTCTTTCTTCTAGAAGCGGCACCACAGAAAGTGCACCTGGGCGAGTTCCGATGGTTGGACAAAAAATGAGATTGACTTCATTATGACGACCAGACGACAAATGTTCAGTGATGTATCAGAAATCGCGAGGGTAAAAACTGGCAGCGATCACCGAATAGTGAGAGGCATACTGAACCTAAACGTTACGTTCGAAGTCATGTTTAATGAAGTTAGACGTGACCTCGAACGACGTGAAATTTTTTTACGTGGTGTAGCCATGCTGCAGCTATATTAATAGTATAGATGTAGCACGAATGTGTCGTCTCAACCGGGGAGTGACCACGCTCTCACAGAATACCAGCATAAAATAGCAGCTTAATGCTGCTGTGTTTCGTATGGCGAGTGTAGAGAACCGGAGATCCTTCTTACAGGAAACGAGGCATTCCATCTTAGTCCTCACGGGTGACAACGCATCTGCATTTTGATTCGTAATCGATAATAGATTTAGATGTCTATGGACTACAGCAACTACTTACCATCATGTGGACTGTGTGCTCGTTTGTCACCCTAATTCTATAAAAAAAAACAATTTTGAGGATGTTTGAGAGTTGTGCTATCTACAAATTCATGGAACATACTCTGAGTTTTAGAGGCTGTAAATTTGTCTAAATTTTTATTTAATTGTAGAATTTTCCCTTGAGCTTCATTCAATTGCAATTAATCTTAATCTCATGGCTATTAGACGGGAAATAAAGTTGCAGTCTTCAACAGATTTGACAGCATACAGGCAACTGAACAGACAGATCTGCAAATGCATGCCACGGGACTTAGGCAACTTGAATACAGCTCGTTTTAAAGAACCGATCAAGTGGAACTAGGGCTCCAAAGTCTTTGCCAGAATTCAATCTGCGAGAAAAAGTTAACTGTAGAAGACCGAATGCAGGCGAAGGCAGCATCGTTTGAGGGACACAAGAGATTTTGAGTGAGATTGAAAGGTTCTATGGGCAGCTGTACACGTCATCGTTGGAGCCACACGCAAGTGTGAGTAACGATCCAAGATCTATTCTTATCCGACACTATTCAGATGATATCCCTGACATCAGTCTGAGTGAGATAAGAGTGGCTCTCCAGCACCTTAAAACGGTAAGTTCCCGGGCGAAGATGGTATTACAGCGGAGTTTCTGAAAGTGGGTGGAAAACCGGTACTTGAAGTCCTGCAGATGCTTTTTAGTTCTGTCTTTTATGGTGTCACTAGGAGGCGTGAAGCAGAAGTGCGGTGGTCTTATTCTTCAAGAAAGACGATTATAATTTCTTGAAGAACTACAGACCGATTTCCCTTCTGAGCCGCGTCAACGTGCTATTTACGAGAATCAATACGAATCATCTCGCACGCAGATTCGACGTCTTCCAGCCTCCCGAACACACCGGTTTCGGAAAAGGCAAATTGTAAAGAAGACTGAGGAGTACAATCTGCCACTTTATCTTACGTATGTGAACTATGAGAAAGCCTATGATTCCGTCGAAATTTGGGCGGCGCTTCAGTCCCTTCAGCGGTGCCAAGTAGACTATAGGTATATCGAAGTGCTGAAGTGCTTGTACAGGATATCAATTGTAGCCCTACGATTGCTATACTAGTACAAAACCACAGAGTACGAAAGCTATCCAAATTCAGAGTGGTATAAGACAGGGTGACGTAATATCCTCGAAATTCTTCGCCACTAAATTGGAAGACGTTTTCAAGCTACACTCCACCGGAAAAGATACGGTATTAACATCAACGGCGATTACATCTCTTACCTTCAATTTGCCGACGATATAACACGAACGATATAAAACGACGATAAAACAAAGATCGTGTTCAATGTCCATGTCACACCTATACCGGTAGTTGTTGAGATCACTAAGCTCGAAGTTGTTGACAAATAGTCCAACCAGGTAAGTCCAACTTCAACCGAGAGGTAAATCGACGGATTCAACTCGGCTGAGCTGCATTCGGGAGATTACGACACATATTCTATTTAGGCAGACCTCAAATCAAGATTGTACACCCAGTGCGGATCTGAAACATGGTCCTTCACTGCTGGCCGTATGAGGAAGCTCAAGGTCACTCAGCGAGCTATGGAGAGGGCAATGCTCGGGGTTTCTCTTCCAGAGTAATCAACATAACCCAACGGATTAATAAATTGAAGAGGCAATGGGCTGCACATGTAGTTCGAAGAAATAATAACCGATGGGGAAGAAAGGTTCTTCGTTCGTTCTCTCTTGATAGCCTCGTACCGGCAGGTGAAGTGTAGGGCTTCCCCTCACTAGATTGAGTGACGACTCAATCTAGTGGGGGGAAGATCAATGGATGCAGCTGGCTCGGGGCCGTGCTTTGTGGCATTCTTTGGGGGTGGCCTATGTTTAGCAGTGGACTTGTGAAGGGCTGTAATGATGATGATGATTAACAATGATTGTGAGACCACTTGACCTATGGGCCGCCTTGACCGGGCCGGGCGACTTTAATCTTTTTAACAGTGGTAGAGCCACGCGGCAGCTTTTGCTGTCGCACGGATGGGCCGGCTCGAACCGGGGTGGTACCACGACCTCACAGAAAACCAGCGTGAAGTAGAGGTTTACCTCTGCGTTTCGCTTGGTGAGTGCAGGTGGCCGGAGGCCCTTTTTACTGGAAATCAAGCATTACATCTTAGTCCTCACGGGTGACAGCGCATCTACATTTTGATTTGTAATAGTGGATAGATGTAGATGTCTATGGGCCGCAGCAACCACTTACCATCAGGTGGACTGTGTGCTCGTTTGTTACCCTTATCCTATAAAAAAAAAAAATCTGGGGACACGGCAGTACCCCTGCCAAGTCGAGCAAAAAAGCGGCACGGCCGTACCATCCTTTTCTCGAAGCAGTTCAGGCTATTTTCGAAACCCTATAACTTCGCTGTGGATCAAACTATAAACATACATATAATCACGCCTCTTTCCCGTAGGGGTAGGCAGAGACCACTTCTTTCCATTTGCTACGATCCTTACATACTTGTTTCGCTTCGTCCACTTTCATTATTCCCTTCATACATGCTCTACGGTTTAGGGTACTCTTAACCTGGCCTTTTTTCAAGACGTCCCTAATTTGGTCTAGAAATGTCCGCCTAGGTCTACCCCTTCCAACACTTTCATTCACACTCGCCTTATACACTTTTTTCGTCAATCGTTCTTCATTCATTCTCTCGACGTGGCCAAACCATCTCAGCATACCTTCCTCAATTTTTGTCACTACATCTTCTTTCAGACCACAACGTTTCCTTATCTCACTATTGCTTATCCTGTCACTCAGTTTAACTCCTATCATACTTCTTAATGCTCTCATCTCAACTGCATTTATTCTGCTTTCATGTTTCTTCTGCCATACCCAACTCTCACTTCCGTACATGAGTGTCGGAACCAACACCCCCTCATGCACAGCCAAACGAGCCTTGTTAGACACCTTCCGACTGCTCATAAAGGAGTGCAAAGCTCCATTCACCATGTTTCCTGCATTCACTCTTCTTTCGATATCACTCTCACTGATCAAACTAGAAGCCTGAATTTAACTAAGTAGGCATTGTATAAACTCGGTATGTTTCAAATTTCATTAAATTTGAACCAGTAGTTTAAGAATTATAACTAATCAAAGTTTCTTAATTTTGTCACTCACTGACTGACCGATCATCAAAACTCTAAGGCACTTCTAGCCGACATAGAAGCTTCAAATTTGGAATACGATTATTGTTTCATATATAAATGAAGGAAAAATTAAAATATTTTGAAATTTAGGTCCAGTTTTCGAGATACACTAACTGCATAAATAACTTTGTAATCCCATATAAATATATAGGATTACAAAGTTACATTTGCAGTGAATGAATCGGTGTACTATATGTATAATATAATGGAATAATAGGTGTAGATAGGTACCTAGATATAACTATCTACAAAAATAAATGAGATGCCGTTAAAAACATAACTTTTAAAAAAAGCCAAGTCTCGCAACTCAGTTCTTCTACCGTAAAAAGTAGTCAGATCCATGTAACACCAAGTCTGTTAATTTATTCGGTCCCTACTTAAGGGTCGTTCAGTCCTTAATTATTACGTAATTAGCTAACCTAACAATATCTTATAGTGACCATATCAATATCAAAAATCTTTTATATTTTAAATAAATAAATTGACTTGGCCATCGCATGATAACCCAATGTATCTCTCAAGTAATACATATTATATTAAATTAGATTGTTTAGTGCGAATGCCAAGTCAATTTATTTATTTAAATCTTTTTCGTTGCGAGACTTGGCTTTTTTTACAAGTTGTTTTTGATGGCATATATTATAGCGGAAACAGGTTTGTGTTGATATTTTTAACGAAGTTCAATAATAGGTTATAACTTATAACGTCCTCCCAATTCTGTAACGACAATAAAAGCTCTAGAAACATTTAATTTGGCTTTCTCCTAATATTCATGTGCAATCGTGACGTGTAAATCATCGATTAAACTTTAAAAAAATATTTTTCATATGTTTTCTATTTCATTTCAAAATTTATAATTAATTAAGACTACCAGTTGAGAACCTTTTTTTCTCATCGT
The DNA here is from genome assembly GCA_033319125.1 of Parnassius glacialis. Classification (NCBI taxonomy): domain Eukaryota; kingdom Metazoa; phylum Arthropoda; class Insecta; order Lepidoptera; family Papilionidae; genus Parnassius; species Parnassius glacialis. Next base: position 29,981,467 of record JAVANC010000025.1, on the reverse strand, counting down.
TCCATTACCGCTTGCTCATCCGTTGAGGTATATCAAGTAAAGGTAAAAAATGCAGCAAGACGATGGATTGGGGTGTCTCAGGACTATACCTTGTAGCAATCCTTGCAGGAGGTCTATGTACAGCAGTGGTTCATAAAGTGATAATGGTGATGATCATATACTATGTTAGAATAGAATACAATAATAATTATTAATAAATATTTAAGTGGCACATCAGTAGGCATATTATAATGACATTGCATAATAATTACATAATTTTGTAACATTCGAATAGACTATATATTATGTATTGTAAATATCCTATTCTTATTAATATATAATTAACTTACATCATTGTAAAGCATTCTAATATAATTATAATATAAATAATATAATGAAATAATTTAATTGCAGAAATGTAGAAGGTAGATTTAATTGTAACTATATTAATTGTATACCTAAGGGTATGAAACATATTATACATGAATGCAGCAAACATATTTTTTTTGAAATATCTATTCTATCTACTGTACAATTCGCAAATAAATAAATTTGAATCTGAATTGGAATTACAAGTAATTCTTATTGAACGTCATTTTTGAAGTGAAGACTATTTTAGGCACGTTAGGCACTTTTGGGGTGGGAAAAAAGCACTGAACTCGCGTGACCATCACGCTCAGATACGTAAAATTGATGAAAGTAATGTTGAAAATTCAATTGATTAAATTTGTTTAAATTAATATGTATTTATAAATTTGTTTATATTATGAAGATAATAATCATTAAATTAGATGTAAAACAACGCAATAAATGAACATTTTATTACTCTATTAATACTTCGATAAAAAAATTACTTCTAATAAAAATACTTACTAAAAATATATTTCCTAACAACCTAAAAATAATGATTACAAGCTTGTGAAGCTAAAAAATTTCCACTTCTAACGTGCAGTCCCACGACTGACAGTTTTTTTTTATTTTACCAGAAAAGAACCTCTGATCTGGAATGAACAAGCTTGAAACCCAGCGGGAGATTTTTTTCAAAGAAAAATTATATAATAAAAAGACAGGTATATAATAAAGAAAAAGTTTGAAAGCGAGCAACCACCTTTATTCCAGGGGTTATTATAAACGATGTATTCATTTATATTATACAATTTTTATATTGTTTTGTTTTTTTAATAAAATATTTAAAATTGGTAATTATATTATATATTGATACCTTGTATATTTTTGGGACTTCATATTTATGTTAATAATAATAATGGTCATACGGAACTAGGTAATTATGATGATGAATAAAGTGATCAAACAACATACTGTTGGGTACAACCTTTGATTTGAAATTAATAATTACAATAGTAGTGAATTAGCAAGTTGTTTGAAGCGTAAGCTCCATCTTTCTGCAACCTCAGCCCTGCAAATTAGGAATACACGGTTTAAATTTAAAAGACCCTTAATAAACTGTTCATGTTTACGTACGCACAAAATAAGCTATATAAATTCCGTTTCTTATTTCTTTGTCAATTTAGCTTACCAAACAAGCGTAGTAAAAAAAGACGCGAAATTCTATTTGCGACTCATAAATCATACATTACCTGGCAAGTATTACTGCGAGCGTAAGGGTTGCGACTGTGACAGGCAATTTGTCATGTGACCGCTCATCCGTGGATGCGGAGACGAGATTCGAGGATACCCTTTTGGGGAATTTTATTATTGTTACGCTTTGTGGTTTTCTTGTTACTCTATTGAAGGAAGCTTGAAATGGTGTTCAAAGGTATAAAAATATATAAAAAGTGTTAATCCGTTACCACTATTTAAAGAGATGAAATCTCTATATATTAGACAAAGAAAACAAGTAAAATTTCATTATTTATACTTGAACTAAATTTGTTCTTGCTTATTTCAATTATTTTTTTATAGGTTAGGGTGACAAACGAGCACACAGTCCACCTGATGGTAAGTGGTTGCTGTGGCCCATAGACATCTACATTTATCCTCGTTTGCGAATCAAAATGCAGATGCGTTGTCACCCGTGAGGTCTAAGATGGAATGCCTCTTTTCCAGTAAAAGGGTCTCCGGTTCTCTACACTCACCATACGAAACACAGCAGTGTTAAGCTGCTATTTGACGCTGGTATTCTGTGAGAGTGTGGTCCTTCCTCGGTCGAGCCGACCCATTCGTGCTACAACTATACTACCAATATAGCTGCAGCATGGCTCTACCACGTAAAAAACAATCAATTGCTAATTTATAGTCTTGCTTATTTAAATTTAAAAATTACATTTCTCAATTTTATTATCACCATCATCACAGCCGTTCACAAACTCACTGCCAAACATAGTTCTCCTCCAAGGAATGCCACAAAGCACGGCCCTGAGTATAATGTAAGAGTCCTAAGTACATATTTGACAAATCCTTCCTACAACAGGGGCAGTCAATATCCAGCCTGTTAGTTTTAGTAAAGGACTGTCAATTGTGAGAGAAAACTTTCAGATTTCCCTACGATGCTCTGACTGATTGATTGAGGAAAATCCATTAAAAAACCTGGTGATAGGAAGCAGCATATTCTCCCCAACCTCCTACCTAGTGTGTTGACTACGAGAAAATTTTATAGAGAAACAAAGACCTATTCCCAGTGCAAATAAATCAACTTCACTTTTCTGTTCTCTTGTAAAAAGTGTTTGGAGAGTCTTCTTTATTCGTTGAAGACTGCACGTACTATGACATTAATAAAGCAAAAAAACAACGATAAAAATAAAGGCGAAATAAATTTTACAGCGAAAATAATGGACATCCAATTAGACCGTCCAGAGCAATATTTCCTTAATTAATTAAACATTATTCTAAATCATTGAAACGTTACCCTTCTGTAATCCTTCCCTCGTCAGGGTAAAATAACACGCATGTAGGGTAAAAATGGGTCACGCGGTATAAGCTTTAATCTGTTTAATTAACATGGAAAAAAAGGTTCGATTTTCACCCAGCGGGCATACAGCTAATGGTGTGTTAATACGGGGGATGGAATTACTATAGAAATGTGCAAACACGATTCTTGAGCACATAACTTGTTATAAATTATTTAAATTACTACTATAACTTACATATCGGTACTAGATATAGTGGTTCTTTAGTTTTGTTGGGTTACATTTATACCTATGCTACAACCTGACGGTTTTCTGTAATTCCTGTTTTCTATATAACATTTATGTACGTAAAAATTTGTGGTTTTGTAAAGTTAATAATGTCAGCGGGTTTTATACCTAAGGGTGCGTACAGATTAAGTAACATGTTGTGTAACTTTATATAACACGCCACATTATGTAACATTGTTTTTCAACATTGCAACATATAAAAATACTGTACACATTAGAATAACAATACGATATAACAATGTTATATGACATTGTCCTATGACATTGTCGTTTGTCGTCGCATCTCCAGTTATATTACAACGTTTTATAACATGTTATGTTATATAATGTGTACGCACCGTAAGACGCAACGTATTTATTGATATACATATAATTAACGACCCTGCGTTGTTGATTCTATGTATATCAACGAGGAAGAAGAATCAACGATGCAGGTTCAAATCAGGCAGAGAACAAGCATTTGTATTGCCTACATATAATCGTTCAGTCTGAATTTTTGTCCATGTGGCAAACTGCGGTACAAGAGATAATAATAATCATAATAAAAGTAATAATAATTTATTTATTGCATTACTGTGTACAATAGTTAAAGAAGACATATTATAAAAGGTATCAACAGTTGCCTCGTCAGGCGTGCAATAGATTTATAATATTAATAATATAATCCTAGTAGTTTAGTAATGTTTTTTTTAAACTTCATAACACTTTTATCTAATCATATAGAGCTAAGAAGCACACGTCATTGACTAGTACGAGCATAATCTGTTAAGAGTCCTTTGATTTTTCTTTAGCACTTTTTCAAACTTTTGTTAGCATTACTAACGAGACGTAACCGACTCTTGAATTCGTAACGAGTTTACATCTGAACTGCCACTGATAATAGTATATAAAGAGAAAACCATAAAATTTCAAGGACTTTCGTAGTGGTCGCAATTTTTTGCAGCAAAAACATTCCTATTGAGACTCAACTGACCGTTTGCTATTGAAACTAACGAGCGCTTAGTTGGCGATAAACGCGGGGTTTTATGAATATAATGATAGAGATTTTGTTTGATCGAATAAATGAAATCAAATGTGATTGGATATCGGGCTGTAAAGTTATATACTATGTTTAAAAAATTAATAACTTTATTTATTTACATATAGGAACGAGTGTTAAAAGTATGAAGTTGCTTATTTTTTATATGAAATTGCTTAAATACTAATTATTAATTATTTTATTTTCTACCGACTTCAAAAAGGAGACGATATTCTATCCACTTTATGTTTTTTTTAATGTGTGGGTGAACCGATTTCGATGATTCTTCATTCTTTCATTTGAAAGCTAGTGCTTCTCATGTGGTCCCATATAAATTTGGTCAAGGTCTGACTAATAGTTTTTGAGTTATTCTTAATAATTTATATTGAAGTCGGTTGTACTTAATTTTTTATTTCAAATTATCACTTACCTGATTATGTAAATTGCTTAAATCACAGAAAGTAACATAAATTATAAGTCATTACTGACATATCGACGTAGATTATGAAATAAATATAATGTTATATTATTAATATTATAATATACATCATTTTAATCATATTATATATATGTATGACTGATGGTAGGTACTGTTGCAAGAGGATACCTACGATCAACTTTAGACGGGGTTTTAGATGCGAGGTACCGCTGGAGCCTAAGGTGAAATGACTTACAAACGCCAAAAAATCACGTTATATACTTCGAATTATTTTTCGTAGTATATTTACATAAGTGTTGGCGACCCCCACTAATAGAGTGACGATTTAATAAAACATGCAGGTAGGTCGATGGATGCAGGTGGCTCAGGCACGTAATTTGTCGGGAGTACCATCTTCAGCAATGGAATTTTGATGGGCTATAACAGTGATGATAATGACTTATAAATTCTTTCGTAGGTTATTAGGATATGATATTTTTAATTAGTCGATTTGTTGTCTAAAATTCTAAAATTACGTGAATCGAATTACGTAAACAATTGTAAAATGCAAAATAAAACTTTAAGCTTTGTGAACAGATGGGCTCCAATTATCTCCTTTCATTAGATCTTTAAGGAAAATCACCTCGTAGATGGCAGTTTCGGGTGAAATGCACCTGAGACCGCAACAATTGGAGGTGTGACTGTGTTTTGAAAATAACGTCTGATTAAATTACTGTGTTGTTTCAGAATTTTCTCGTATTAAAGGATAACGTGTGTTTCATTTTCGTTGTGTTTATTTAAATATATAAGGCGTTTATATAATTCCTCTTTTACCTTACTTCTTTTTGGTCAACCTCCAAGAGCGAAATATATATATATATATATATATATATATATATATATATATATATATATATATATATATATATATATATATATATATATATATATAATTTATTGATCCATATGAATTTAATAAATATTTCGTTCCATATGCGAATACCTTTTAATAGATATGTATATAGATTTCAAATTTTGTAATAAGTGAAATGTATCAGAGTTGATGGTGCAAAATATGTATATTAGTACGTACGTGTGTCTTTTCTGTTTGTTTCTATTTTTATTATTTCTACTTAGGTAACAATATAGTTATCTTTGCATGGAAGTTTTTATACCTGCCAAGCTACTCATGTTGACATTCTACAATCGTTAACGATAATAGGAAATTATAAAAATGAATCATCATTATTACAGCCCTCCACAAGTCCACTGCTGAACATAGTCCTCACGCAAAGAATGGCGGGAGGCCTATGTCCCGCAAAGAGTTCCGGCGGGATATTGAGTCCGCGGCCCTCAGCGCCATGCTGTATTCCGTAATGTGCTGAATTTCTCCATACGTCAATCAGCTATTCTCTTCAATTAAATTTTTTACTGCTAGTATGATTCCTTCCGTAGTAACCGTCAAAGGGCACTTGTTTCATCATCTCTCAAAGGTAGTTGACCGTGCTGAAATTTGTTATACCAAACAGTATACGATTGTTTTAGAAGGTTTTTTATCCATAATGCAATTTGAGGTCTGTTAAAACATTCGTACGGTTTTAGGCGACATTTTAAATTGTAAAAAATTTTTGTTATATGATTTTTGTTTTTTCTTCATTGAAACATGATAGTTCTAGTTAGCTCATAAAAGGAAAGGTTTGTAATAGTAAGTATTTGTATTTTAAAAATAAGTTATTACTGGCCAGTACACAATTTTTTTTAGCAAAACTTTCTGCGTGGCCTGTCTTAAGGTTTTAAAAGTAAAAAAAATTATACCTATCGGTGTGTAATGAAAAACGCTACGACCGCGGTTTTATAATCGTGAATCCTTCTATCGAGTTACTATTCAAAATCATTTAAAAATAAACTCTATATCAGGGACATTTGAGATAACGTGCGAGTTTATAAATAAGTAGATCCTTTAACCGATTATTTCAGGCCTCGTCACGAACCTCGCGGTGCGTTCACGCGTAGCTTGTTGTGAAGTTCTCAGTAACAGATTACCGATTTTTCGCTTTACGACAAAAAATAACATTGTGCTTTGTTAATATCACTCGCAATGTTGAATAATTCCGTTCTTGTTATTTTTGTAATCGGTATGTTTTGTAAAGGCTCCAAAGTCTTTGCCAGAGATCTGTCTGCCAGAAAGAGCCAACTGTCAAAGCTGAAGACCGAATGTGGCAGCAACGTTTCCAGGACACCTGAGATTTTGAGTGAGATTGAGAGGTTCTATGGGCAGCTGTACACGTCATCGTTGGAGCCACACGCAAGTGTGAGTAACGATCCAAGAGCGAGTATTATCCGACACTATTCCGAAGATATCCCGGACGTCAGTCTGAGCGAGATTAGAATGGCTCTCCAGCATCTTAAAAACGGCAAGGCCCCAGGCGAGGATGGAATTACAGCGGAGCTTCTGAAAGCGGGTGGAAGACCGGTACTTGAAGTCCTTCAGAAGCTCTTTAATTCCGTCCACCATGGTGGCATTACACCGGAGGCGTGGAGCAGAAGTGCGGTGGTCTTGTTGTTCAAGAAAGGTGACAACGCTCTCTTGAAGAACTACAGACCGATTTCCCTTCTGAGCCGCGTCTACGTGCTGTTTTCGAGAGTCATTACGAATCGTCTCGCGCGCAGACTTGACGACTTCCAGCCTCCCGAACAAGCCGGTTTCCGAAAGGGCTTTAGCACCATAGACCACATACATACCCTACGGCAAATTGTACAGAAGTCCGAAGAGTACAATTTACCACTATGTCTGGCGTATGTGGACTATGAGAAAGCCTTTGATTCCGTCGAAATTTGGGTGGTGCTGCAGTCCCTTCAGCGGTGCCAAGTTGACTGTCGGTATATCAAAGTGCTGAAGTGTTTGTACAGTAGAGCTACGATGGCTATCCGAGTACAGAACCAGAGTACGAAACCTATCCAATTGCAGAGAGGTGTAAGATAGGGTGATGTTATATCCCCGAAACTCTTCACCGCTGCATTGGAAGACGTTTTCAAGCTTCTGGACTGGAAAGGATACGGTATTAACCTCAATGGCGAGTACATCACTCACCTTCAATTTGCCGACGATATAGTCCTTATGGCAGAATCGCTGGAGGATCTAAGCACTATGCTCAATGACCTCAATAGTGTCTCCCAACGGATAGGTCTTAAGATGAACATGGACAAAACAAAGATTATGTTTAATGTCCATGTCACACATAGGTGTGACATGGACATTAAACATGGCATAGGCCGGTAGTTGTTGGGAGCACTAAGCTCGAAGTTGTTGACGAGTATGTTTACCTGGGACAAATAGTCCGACTAGGTAAGTCCAACTTCGACCGAGAGGTCAATCGACGGATTCAACTCGGCTGGGCAGCGTTCGGGAAGCTACGACACATCTTCTCGTCAGACATACCTCAAAACCTTAAAACGAAATTGTACAACCAGTGCGTGTTGCCAGTGATGACATACGGAACTGAGACGTGGCCCTTCACTGCTGGCCGGATGAGGAAGCTCAAGGTCGCTCAGCGAGCTATGGAGAGGGTTATGCTCGGAGTTTCTCTGCGTGATAAACTCAGAAATGAGGATATCCGCAGTAGAACCAGAGTGACCGACATAGCCCAACGGATTAGTAAGCTGAAGTGGCAGTGGGCCGGCCATATAGCTCGAAGAACCGACAACCGATGGGGAAGAAAGGTTCTCGAGTGGCAGCCTCGTACCGGTAGGCGAAGTGTAGGGCGTCCCCCCACGAGATGGAGTGACGACCTGGTAAGACATGCAGGAAGTCGATGGATGCAGGTGGCTCAGGACCGTGCTTTGTGGCATTCTTTGGGGGAGGCCTATGTTCAGCAGTGGACTTGTGAAAGGCTGTAATGAAATGTTTCTTATCTAAACTAGCATTTGATAATGGTGTTACTGGTGCTTATATTTAATGTTATAATGACTTACCATGACCACCAAACTTTGTGAAAACTACTAAAAAGTTCTTTCGTAGCAAAAGTAATTTTAATATTTTTACATTTATAGTGTGATGTCAAAAAAAAAAATAACCACCCTTATCTTATTAAAAAAAAACTATATATATACATTTACGCTAATTTAACTGATTTTAATTATTTTTAAATCGCGATTCCAGTGGTTTACAGCGCTCCAAGTCACGATGAGGATTGAGGTGTTTGAAGTTCCGATGTCATATTTAGCCCGGATTACCTCCAGCTTTTGAATATTACTTTTTAGTAAAAATATGTAAAAAAAGATTGTAAAATTAGTTAAATTAAAAACGATAAAATCCGTAAAACTAGTTATATTCCATTCTAGTATTCGGGTAAATATTAAGAGATTATGAGCTGCCTTTACCAAATCCAGCGCGCTAAACACCTTTGTGCGAAACTGTTCATATGAACAGAATATTTATCTGGAAACGTCATGGCATTCAAAGCGCGGTAGTCACTGTATAGTCTGTGGGTATTGTCTGTTTTAAGAATCGTGTGCAATGGAGATGACCGATCACTTTTAGATTGCCTCACCACATCAAACAAAAATAGGTACTCTTTTTGTTTGATGTGGTGTTGTAGCAACGATAGTTCAGCATTACTTTACCAAAAAAATGTCCATAATTTTTACTAAGAATATTATTGATAACGATTTCACGGCTCAGCGATGATTAATAATAAAAATAATATGCTTTTTTCTTGTCACACATTACAGATCTTAAGTTTTAATTAACATCTTTACATCATTTTATACGTGGTAGAACCATGCTGCAGCTATATTAATAGTATAGTTGTTAGCACGAATGGGTCGGCTCGACCGGGGAAGGACCACGCTCTCACAGAATACCAGCGTAAAATAGCAGCTTAATGCTGCTGTGTTTCGTATAGTAAGTGTAGAGAACCGGAGACCTTATTTACGGGAAAAGAGGCATTCCGTCTTGGTCCTCAAGGCTGACAAAGCATCTGCATTTTGACACGCAAACGAGGATAGATGTAGATGTCTATGGGTCACAGCAACCACTTACCATTAGGTGGACTGTGTGCTCGTTTGTCAACCTATCCTGTAAAAAATATTTTTTAAAACATTTTTAGTCTGGTATATGAGAAGCTGTTGTCTGAGACAGACTTAGAAATGCTATAATTACATAACACCAGGACCATGCCCTGGTACCATTACCATTTGTACTATTTGTACGTGGTAGAGCCAAGCTGCAGCTATATTTATAATATAGTTGTAGCATGAATGGGTTGGCTCAACCGGGTAAGGACTACGCTCTCACAGAATACCAGCGTAAAATTGCAGCTTAATGCTGCTGTGTTTCGTATAGTGAGACATAGTAGAACCGGAGACCCTTTTTACTGAAAAAGAGGCATGCCTTATTGGTCCTCAAGGCTGACAACGCACCTGCATTTTGACTCGCAAACGAGGATAGATGTAGATGTCTATGAGCCATAGCAACCACTTACCATCAGGTGGCCTGTGTGCTCGTTTGTCACCCTATTACTATCATCATATAAAACAAGCAGTACCAGTAAAAAGTACATTTGAAAGGTCGGATTACTCTTATACTTATGAAGCCTAAATCACGCTATCAAAGTTCCGAAGTAAAGCAGTATATATACAATAGCTCCGAACTACCACTTAGCTCGTAGGTCCCCACTTAGCTCGTAGGTCCTCACTTAAGGGCCTATTTCGATGTAACTGTAAAAGCTGCAAGGCAAACAGTATACACATTGAAAAAAAGCCCAAATCGGAGCGTTGGTCGCTTCTCGGGCCTTCACGGCCAAATAGCTATTATGCATATACCTAATTATAGTAGGTGAGCTTGCCGTATCTCTATATACGGCTCCTAAGTGTGAATTACATTTAGTATTATTTAATTATGACCTTGAACCATCATTATTAAATATAGTCAATTAAAATTCCATTGCTGTATTTCCTAAAGAATGCCATGGTCCCGGGCTATCTGCGTTTACCGACATTCTGGGTGGTCGTCGGTCATCACTGTATCAAGTAGGGGACCACTTTTCATACACGCCTATATGGGAATGAGGCAAGTTGAGCACCTCTCTCTATTCTACCGGTTCTTAAAGCTACACGGTAGGTCCATTACTACGTAAGCTTACTGATCCGTTGGGCTTTGTCGGCCCACACACGTTTTATTAAGGTTCATAACAGATTCTATAGCAAAAAGAAACTCCAGGTAAAGTGCTCGCCATAACTTGCTAATGACTTTAACTTTCTCTTATGACCAGCAGTGAAGGATCATTCACTTATCAAGCTAATCTTAGAAGCGGTCCAAGTTCAGCAGGTAAGCTATTAACAGGCTGATGACGACCCCATTACTATAGCTACACTACGGAAATCTGAATAATTAACCATCTTTAGTAAAGAACACACTGTTTCTTACGATTTCCTTGTTTAAAAACGATCCCAAATAAACTAAAACGGGCGATGGATTCTCTTACTAGACTTCATGAGGAGTAATAATTATAAAGTTAAATATAAGAGTTATAATGATAATTTTTTTACGTGCTGCAGCTATGTTATGGATCGGGGAAGGACCATGCTCTCACACAATACCAGCGTGAAATAGCTTAATTCTGCTGTGTTTCGTATTTGAGTCTAGAGGACCTGAGATCCTTTTTATTAGAAAAGAGACATTCCATCTTAGTCCTCAGGGTTGACAACACACCTGAATTTTGATTCTAAATCAATGATAGATGTAGGTGTCTATGGGTCATAGCATCCACTTACCATCAGGTGGATAACATCGTAATCGTAAATAATTTCTAATTAAAAATTTTGTACAACCGACTTCAATATATTTTTTTTATTTTTGTTAATATTAGTAATGCTATTAAACATTACTAATATTCCCTTTAACCACTTCTGGTAAGCTTAAAATGCTTGTGTTAGAAGTGGAGCACGACAGTAGTTGAATGGCGGATTCGAACCCACGACCTTTCGAGTTCGTGTTCCGCGCCGTGCCATTAGGCTACAAAAACATGACGCTTCAAAAAATTATTAAGTATATCTCAAAAACTTTGACAGATCTTGATCAAATTTATATGGGTTCACATGAGAAGCACCGGCTCAGAAATTCACCCAGAAAAAGTTATGAGGTAAGACACATAATAAAAGAAACAGTCGAATTGAGTACCTCCTTATTGAAGTCGGTAGATAATCAGTTGACAGAAGACACTTATATCAACTGAATTTTTTAGAGGTGTGAGGTGAAACATTACTAGAGATTGTTGACAACTAAATAAAGGCATCACAGTTTTTTGTATTCAAATAAACATGTAATGATGTGTACATATTTAAATAAGAAAATCGAATTTAACTCAAAATTGCCAACTTCCTTACACGCGAAACATTCCTTTCGTTCGTCAATCATTATTTTACAGCCGTTTTATGTATATTATTAGTATGTTGTTTTATATGTATATTAATATATTGTCTCACAGCAGTATGAAGACATGGATCCGCAATATTTTTTTCAGACCAACGCATTTGAGATCAAAGAAAAAAACAAAATAAGATGCCGCATTCACCGCGTCATTTTCACCCCTATTTCCACGTAATAAAAAAACGAATGACAATTGCGAAACTTTGACAGTAAGGACTCTTACACACTAAATGAATAGGAATTCTTAGTAGAGCATAAGCGCTATTTGATGGTGTTTAGACATTTTGAAAGAAAAATTTGATGTACCGAATAATGAACAATTGAATATCATAAAGGATGACGTAAGCGATTAATGATGTAACGCTGTTTGTAAATTTCACTTTTTTTATAGAAGAAGGGGCAAACGAGCATGCGGCTCACCTGATGGTAAGTGACTAACGCCGCCCATGAACAACCGCAACACCAGGGGAATTGCAGATGCGTTGCCGGCCTTTAAATTATCTGAAAGGGTTTAAAGAGCATGGAACTTCATTTGTCATTCAAAATATTTTAAATTTTTCAAACATGCGAGTTTCCTCCAGATATTTTCCAGATAAATTATCATTTTTAAAATTGCGTTTATGAACTCTATTTTTGTCGGTGGAAATTGCCCTCGGTTTGCTCCAGCTGCGCCTATTCAATGAATTTCAACAACTTTTTAATAACCATAATATTATAGTTAATCCTAATCTGAATGTAATTGTAAAATAGGTATCACAGGATATATCTATTACACCTATAAACGATCTTGTGTTTAAATATTTTCTTTGATAATCTTTTCCCGTGGATTAACATCCTAGGATGTTAATACAACAGTCAATATATTTGCCAGCCCGAAATACCACCATAATGTTTTTTGACACCGTACTAAGACTTTCTCTTTGATAGTTTGTACTTGTAGCATATTTTATACTTATTTTCGCATCTTTTTTACTAATAAACATGGTCTCATTATGTTGTAACACATATTGTCCCCTTTCGGATTAACATATCTACTTTTTAGGAGACAGTAAATGTGATTTAGTTTTAGTGTGTGTATAGCCTAAAGTTGTGTTTTTAGTTCATTAAAGGTGCGTGCGAGCGGAAACAGTCGCCGCCGGATGCCTTTTCTCGGGCGGCTTGTCTTTGGCGGCGAGATCAATGGAGTGGCAGTAGGGCGACCATCCTGATAAAGATAGATGAAAATGTTAATGTACATATCCTTTTCGAAGATTGAGAGTAGATTTTATTTAGGAACAGAGTGACGAATTTATAGATTCTGGTTTTAATAAAAACACTATCTAAAATTTATCTAAATCTTTAACTAGAGTATGTTTCAATTAAGAAATCCAGTGAAAAATGTGCATACGAAAATGTAAATTATGGAATTTGACAACTCATGTCAAATTTAGGTAAAACTATGACGTCGCGTGTAAGAAATTTCTTTCATGACAAAAATTCTTTTTAAAACCCGAGAAAAGCATTACGAATGTGATAAAGTTAATACCAAAAATAGTTTAGTTGCCATTAAGTCTGCAGAAGTTTGTGCCATACAATAATTTTAACGTTCCTAGTAATATTTCAAGTATTTTCGATTTTAAAATATTACAGCGACGTGCATAAACAAGCCTATTGTGAATAAAAGTTTTGGCTTTGATTTCAGATCGGTTCCTACATTGCCAAGAAAATTATAAATTAATTTCAAAAATGTTAAAGTCACAGACTTACTGCTGGGCACAGGCCTCTTCTAATTTCTGAGAGGGATTTAGGAAATGTCTGCCGCGCTGCCTCAATACGTGCTGGCGAAATTCACATGTCTCATACTCCTAATATGACATGTTCACGTTATTTTATTTTAAAGTAAATTAAAGTTACAGCCCATATCTTCCCACTGCTGTAAAAAGCCCTTGTATCACTTTTGGGAGGGTTTTGTGCAAGAAAGGGTCCGCCGCGTAGCCCCAATATATTTCAGGTAAGAATCTCCGGAATTATTTTTTAATTTTCACGATGTTTTCCTTCAGCACTGAGCACGTGTTAAATAAACACTTTTAACAATAGTATTGGTGCCGTTGGAGATCTAACCTTGGTAGCTCGCGCACTGAAAAATTAACAGCGGGTGCTTGGATCCAATGGGTCGGCTCGATCGGGGAAGGACCACGCTCTCACAGAATACCAGCGTAAAATAGCAGCTTAATGCTGCTGTGTTTCGTATGGTGAGTGTAGAGAACCGGAGACCCTTTTTACTGGAAAAGAGGCATTCCATCTTAGTCCTCACGGATGACAGCGCATCTACAGTTTGATTCTGTATTGAGGATAAATGTAGATGTCTATGGGCTACAGCAACCACTTACCATCAGGTGAACTTTGTGCTCGTTTGTCACTCTATCCTACAAAAAAAATTACTTACAAATATGTCTATGAGCTACATCATCCCCTTACCATCAGGTGTGCTATTCGTTAAAATATTAAAATATTCGTTATTCAATAAAAATATATTCAATTATATTATTCGTATTGCTAGTTTTACCTTGGCAATAAAACCAAACAGAAAAAGAATAAATACCAGAATTGACTATGAATTTAATCAATAAAAATATAAAAATTATACAGTGTAATATTGACTGCTCAAAAAAGAGTTTACACGAATTTATTATTTTGTTCATGGCAGGTGATTATCAAATTGTATTGCTGGCGTCGCCATATGTTGGCTCAGGAAATGAGGTGCGACCAACTCAGGGTCTCAAGAGTCAAGGCTTGTATACTCACCAAACCAGGTTGTGGCCAGGTACTAGGTATGTCACAATACTCCACCAAATATTTTTGCGTTATTCAATTCACGAGAAGAGGCCAAAAATGCTCATAGCTTCCGCATATATTGAGCCGGATTCTGACCGAAATAACACTTTAGATTGCAATTAAGTTATAATGTTTAGAGTACACATACGAACAATTAATCTTGATTTGTTATTATTATTAATTTCATTTGGTGTAGAATAAATGTGTAATAGTGATAATATGATGAAGATTGATACCTCATTAATGTATCAAATCGAATTGATGTAGCGTCGAAGCCATTTTATGTACCCCATTGTGTAAAACTGTCAATAAATTCTCAACACTCATTTTATACGTGGTAGAGCCATCCTGCAGCTATATTAGTAGTATAGTTGTAGCACGAATGAGTCGGCTCGACCGGGGAAGGACCACGCTCTCACAGAATACCAGCGTTAAATAGCAGCTTAACACTGCTGTGTTTCGTATGGTGAGTGTAGAGAACCGGAGACACTTTTTTCTGGAAACGAGGCATTCTATCTTAGTCCTCACGGATGGCAACGCATCTTCATTTTGATTTGCAAACGAGGATAAATGTAGATGTCTATGGGTCACAGCAACCACTTATCATCAGGTGGACTGTGTGCTCGTTTGTCACCCTATTCCTATAAAAAAAACACTCCTTGGTGTAAAATCAAAAAAAAAACTAAGGTGCAGCCCTTCTGTCATTTTAGAGAGGGTTATAAAGTTTAGAAGTATAGGGACTTTGGATTATCATTCACCATCATCATTACAGCCTATTAAAATCCACAGCTGAATATAGGCCTGCTGCATAGATTGCCTCATGTGTGGGTTTTCCCCACCGATTCCACGCTCGCCAAGCGTGTTGAAAACCGCAGTTTTTTGTAATTTTGAGTTGTTATCTAAAATATACTTTCTTATTTGTATTTTCTATATATTATATCCTTATTTAATGTAATATTCTTTAGAGTATGATATCTTAAAAAATATTATAACGAGCGTACCTGTTGGTTCACGACCGTAGCCGAGCGGCGGATTCGAAACCACGACTTTTCGAGTTTGAAGTGCGTACCATTAACTTTTAAGCTACTATCGCTTGTTTATATTAGTATGTCCATATATTTTCTAATTCATCGTCAACATATTGCGTCTGATTCCCGCGTAAACAATTATATACGATGTGAAAGCTTCTCGTCCTTTGGGAATTTCCTTTTGTCGCGAAATGATCAGCGGTGCGTCAAAGCCTTAGATAGATTTCAAAGGTAGGATATTAATGAGATGGGAGTTAGCAAAGACAACAGTCAGTTGGCTTTCAAAAGTTTTTTGCAATCCTTTCGAATGAGTGAACAAAGTGTCAGTAGTATTTAAAACATCCCAAAATTATTTTATTGTGATATTTTCTATCAAAAAATTATTTTCTATTTTTTATATATGCTACATGAATTTATATTATTTTTATACTCTAAATTAAACCCTAATTTTCATTTCAAATACTATTTTATACATATTATGTAAATGTATTTAAAAAAGAATGACATAATATACTAATTTTAACGTATTAAAATAAACTTTTTTTTTCCTTAAATTGCCATATGTCAGTAAGTCGTGGTCGTTGTAAGAGGCGACTATGAGAAATGCCTGAAAGACAAGGCTAGCCCTGAACGTTGATGAAGAGTATAGAATAACGCTAGACGTAAAATATCCTGACCGGCGACGACGTCCAAGACGTAGATTTCTAGCAATGCACGTATCAATCCGTCAGCCAAACGTGACAATTAAGGCAAATCTTCTCTACCAGGAAAGGTCTAGCTAGGGCTCAAGCTCATAGAATATTTTTTTTAATTAAATTGAGACCAGTAACCGTGTAGTCGCGGTGTAAGAATATCCACTATCCCGTATTATACCGTTAGTGCCGTAAGAGGTGACAGAGAGAAATTGAAACGGGAGATGGGCACCAGAATCTTCTTGGTGTCAACAAAAGCGACAACCAAGCACGGCAACTATGGTAAAATCCACCCGATGGAGCAATGTATGAGGGAGACATGTTCAGCGGTGCCCTTTTATAGGCTGTAATGTATGAAAGTCATTGTTATTCATTGAGCTTATTAATCTATATTATTTAATTATGGATCTAAGACGTGGTACTGCTGGCCGTATGAAGAAGCTCAAGGACACTCAGCGAGCTAAGGAAAGGTCTAATCTCGGAGATTTTCAGCGCGATAGACTTAATAATGATGATATCCGCGGCAGAACCAGAGTAATCGACATGGCGTAACGGAACACTGAGCTGGAGTGAACAAACAACCGACGACCGATGGGTGAGAAAGGTTCTCGAGTCCCAACGCAGTTTATTGTCAATCAATCTTTTGTACTATCTAACTATGTGGTAGGACTTTTTTTCTGCCTAGGAGTCCGTTTGAGTAGGTGCCACCACCCTCTTACCTATTTCTTCCGCCAAATAATTAATTAGCAATTGCAAACAAAAAAGCGGACTTAATGCAACAGGGCATTCTCTACCAGTCTACCTCCAGGCTAAGCAGAGAAAATATTGTGGGTGCATAGTGCAAACAGCTAAGTAAATAATATCTATGTCTACATAATATTAGGTCCTTACATATGAAATTGGCGTTTTGTACAGGAGGAATATAAAGTCAATTTTTTTTCCTAAAATATATTTAATTAATCAAAGTATGCACCGTTGTTATCTGTGCACTTTTGCCATCTCATAAGTAGTTCATTGATCCCTTTACTAAAAAAACCATGGGGGCGAGAATCAATAAACTCTTTGAAGGCGGTTTGGACTGCCGCATCGGAGTTCAATTTTTTTTCCTTGTAAGAAGTTGTCCAAATTCCGGAAAAATGGTTATCTGTTGAAGCAAGGTCCGGGGAGTACGGTGGATATCGCAGACATTCCAATTATAGCTCATCTAACTTAGTGGTTGTTTGTTGTGCAGTGTGCGGTCTTGCGTAGTCGTGAAGCAGCAGTGGCCTATAGCGATTGACCAATAACGGTTGTTAAGCAGCTAGTTCTTCCTTCATGGTTTGCAATTGGTGACAATAGATATCTGCCGTAATCGTTTGGCCAGATTATAGAAAGCTGTAGTGAACGACACAGGCGCTAGTCCACCAAACACTCACAAGTAACTTTTTCTGAGAGTTTTCGCTTAGGGCTATTTTTTCTGTTTCCAGGGTTTTTATTTGACTGTGTTTCCAGGGTTCAGCCATTGCGATGAACGCTCCCGATTTTCGTACAGTATCCACTTTTCATCACAAGTAATGATACGATTCAAAATCCCTTTATTATTGTGTCTATTGAACAAAGCAACACAGCAGTCGACGCGTGTTTTCAAGTTCGATTCACTCAATTCATGAGGTATCCATCGTTCAAGTTATTTTAATAATAATAATAATAATAATAATAATAATAATATCATTTATTCGCTAAACATGGTACATTAAGGATGACAAATAGTTGTGCATAGTTCACATGTTTACCACATTTGGCATGCGAAATTTTTTTAACATAATATATTAAATCATTATTTTCATTAGTAAGCAAGTCAATAAATTTATGTACTTATTAAGGAATAAAATTAAATTAAATATATTAAAATTACAATTGTCGTGTCAATCACTATTGTTTTATAACTAGGCAAATCAATTAAGTATATATAGAAAAAAATTTAAATGTCAAATGGAGTATTTAATCTAAAGAACATCAAATAAATATAAATGTTTATTTAAGAATTCCAAATTCAAAATAAATTAATTTAGCTGGTATATCTGAGTTCTGAAAACAGTCATTCATTTGTTTTTTCCTCATTATTTTTTTCTTTGGCGTCGCTTATTACCGCACAATACACACACACACACACACACACCCATATATATATATATATATATATATATATATATATATATATTGCCGTGTAGTGGCGGTCAAGAATATCCACTACCCCATATCCTCCCGTGGGTGTCGTAAAAGGCGACAAAGGGAAACAGGCGGGAGATGGGCAGCAGCATCTTCCTGATAATAGCCAAAGTTACAATAAAAAAACTGCGGTTGCCAACCCGCTCGCCAAGCGTGGCAACTATGGCAAATACCCCCCAATGACCAGAGTAACAAAAAGACGGCCCCCAGTCCCCGGCGGCCCCGCTATTCCTGGCTACGGTGGCGACCATGGTAACGGCGGGGCAGGGGGTGCTAAGAATCTCCGGTGGAGGTTCGGTTGCCACCTACGACGACTCGACCTGGCAACGTACAACGCACGCACCCTGAGGACTGACGAGAAGATCGTGGAGCTGGAAGAAGAGATAGACAAGTTGCGCTGGCATATTATAGGATTATCCGAAGTCCGAAGAGAGGGGGAGGACACGGTAATCCTCGAATCCGGCAACTTGCTCTATCACCGGGAGGGTGACCATCTGTCCCAAGGAGGTGTCGGATTTATCGTCCACAAGTCTCTCGTTAACAACGTTGTAAAGATCGGGAGTGTGTCGACGAGGGTTGCGTACCTTATACTCAGAATCACCAAACGGTATTCGCTGAAGGTCATACAGGTTTACGCACCAACTTCGGCACACCCCGATGAGGAGGTGGAGGAAATGTATGAGGATATCTCTAGAGCCATGCATTCCTCCAAAACCCTATATACGGTGTTAATGGGAGACTTCAATGCAAAACTAGGCACAAGAGAGAACGGTGAGCTGAAAGTAGGGAAATTTGGAATAGGGCAACGGAACCCAAGGGGCCAGCAGCTGGCCGACTTCATGGAGAAAGAGGGACTCTTTATGATGAACTCTTTCTTCAAGAAGCGGCCCCACAGGAAGTGGACCTGGTCGAGCCCCGACGGTTCGACAAAAAATGAGATTGACTTCATTATGACGAGCAGACGACAACTGTTCAGTGATGTCTCAGTGATCGCGAGGGTGAAAACCGGCAGCGATCACCGAATGGTTAGAGGCACACTGAACCTAAATGTTAAGTTGGAGAGTCTCCAAATGCATGCGGCGAGACTTACGCAACTTCAACACAGCTCGTATTGAAGAAGCGATCGAGCGGAACCAAGGCTCCAAAGTCTTTGCCAGAGATCTGTCTGCCAGAAAGAGCCAACTGTCAATGCTGAAGACCGAATGTGGCAGCAACGTTTCCAGGACACCTGAGATTTTGAGTGAGATTGAGAGGTTCTATGGGCAGCTGTACACGTCATCGTTGGAGCCACACGCAAGTGTGAGTAACGATCCAAGAGCGAGTATTATCCGACACTATTCCGAAGATATCCCGGACGTCAGTCTGAGCGAGATTAGAATGGCTCTCCAGCACCTTAAAAACGGCAAGGCCCCAGGCGAGGATGGAATTACAGCGGAGCTTCTGAAAGCGGGTGGAAGACCGGTACTTGAAGTCCTTCAGAAGCTCTTTAATTCCGTCCTCCATGGTGGCATTACACCGGAGGCGTGGAGCAGAAGTGCGGTGGTCTTGTTCTTCAAGAAAGGTGACAACGCTCTATTGAAGAACTACAGACCGATTTCCCTTCTGAGCCGCGTCTACGTGCTGTTTTCGAGAGTCATTACGAATCGTCTCGCGCGCAGACTTGACGACTTCCAGCCTCCCGAACAAGCCG
Source organism: Parnassius glacialis (assembly GCA_033319125.1). Lineage (NCBI taxonomy): Eukaryota > Metazoa > Arthropoda > Insecta > Lepidoptera > Papilionidae > Parnassius > Parnassius glacialis. Next base: position 29,961,036 of record JAVANC010000025.1, on the reverse strand, counting down.
GTTTCCGAAAGGGCTTTAGCACCATAGACCACATACATACCCTACGGCAAATTGTACAGAAGTCTGAAGAGTACAATTTGCCACTATGTCTGGCGTATGTGGACTATGAGAAAGCCTTTGATTCCGTCGAAATTTGGGCGGTGCTGCAGTCCCTTCAGCGGTGCCAAGTTGACTGTCGGTATATCGAAGTGCTGAAGTGTTTGTACAATAGAGCTACGATGGCTATCCGAGTACAGAACCAGAGTACGAAACCTATCCAATTGCAGAGAGGTGTAAGACAGGGTGATGTTATATCCCCGAAACTCTTCACCGCTGCATTGGAAGACGTTTTCAAGCTTCTGGACTGGAAAGGATACGGAATTAACATCAATGGCGAGTACATCACTCACCTTCGATTTGCCGACGATATAGTCCTCATGGCAGAATCGCTGGAGGAACTAAGCACTATGCTCAATGACCTCAATAGTGTCTCCCAACGGATAGGTCTTCAGATGAACATGGACAAAACAAAGATTATGTTTAATGTCCATGTCACACCTATGCCAGTAGTTGTTGGGAGCACTAAGCTCGAAGTTGTTGACGAGTATGTTTACCTGGGACAAATAGTCCGACTAGGTAAGTCCAACTTCGACCGAGAGGTCAATCGACGGATTCAACTCGGCTGGGCAGCGTTCGGGAAGCTACGACACATCTTCTCATCAGAAATACCTCAAAACCTTAAAACAAAATTGTACAACCAGTGCGTGTTGCCAGTGATGACTTACGGAACTGAGACGTGGTCCTTCACTGCTGGCCGTATGAGGAAGCTCAAGGTCGCTCAGCGAGCTATGGAGAGGGCTATGCTCGGAGTTTCTCTGCGTGATAAACTTAGGAATGAGGATATCCGCAGTAGAACCAGAGTAACCGACATAGCCCAACGGATTAGTAAGCTGAAGTGGCAGTGGGCCGGCCATATAGCTCGAAGAACCGACAACCGATGGGGAAGAAAGGTTCTCGAGTGGCAGCCTCGTACCGGTGGGCGAAGTGTAGGGCGTCCCCCCACAAGATGGAGTGACGACCTGGTAAGACATGCAGGAAGTCGATGGATGCAGGTGGCTCGGGACCGTGCTTTTTGGCATTCCTTGGGGGAGGCCTATGTTCAGCAGTGGACTTGTGAAGGGCTGTAATGATGATGATGATATATATATATATATATGTTGGAGCGTTTATAAAATACGCGGTTGGATCGAAGTAGAGTGGAGGGTATATCGAGAAACTCCCTCTTGTGTCTGTAGTATAAAGTTCACTGTAGGTGCCGTGCGCGAGAGATTCCGCTCAAGTCATTCAACGAGTGCGGTCACTCTACTAGTGCTAAGATAGTGACATGGTTTTGTTCCTTGTGGTAATTCTTCTAGTGCAGTCAAGGAGGATTTGTGTTGCTGAGATGCTGTCGTGTTACATTGAGATAAGTAGTGTTGCTGTTGGTTTACATATTTTGGTGTTATCGTGTAATTACGTACCACACGTTACACTGGTGTGTGATTGTGGCGGAGACGTGTTACGGTGTGGTCGAGCTGTAATTTCACTATGCTGAATGTATAGCGCGTTACGTTGTCTTATTACTGATAATGATTAAACTGCGTAATCAAGAGAGCAAGTTGAACATCCGCTCTCACACTTTTATTATTTTTAACAATTATCGCTATCCTGATATATTTTCGAGTTCAAAATTGCGATACTCTGTTGTAATCTCAGACATATATATATAAGGTCCTGACATATAAAATTAGCATTTTGTCGTTATATATAAAATGGAAATCCACAAACTACTCCTGCAACGTTAGATAGTGATTCCAGAGCAAGCGTTTGAACGATGGCTTGCTCGTGGCTGGGCGTACACTTTCCGCTAACTCGTTACATAATCTTACCGCATGAGGAGTACAAGGTTTGTGTAAAAAGCTAGTGTGACAGAGGGGAACATGGAGGTTAGATTTTTCCGTAGAACAGAGACAACGGTTATGGGTATCACCAAAGAGAATATAATCACTACGTTTAGGTATCACCGTGATACTGAAATTTGCATTTCAGATATTCAGGGACAAACGGATCGTGTAAAACTGAAAATAATTTGCACAGTATTCAAAAATATCTGCGATAGTAATTGTTTAATGGAAAGGTAACTTTGACGTTGGTACGAGATATGTGTGCAAGATTATGTTAACCATAAAATCTTGAGACTCTATTTTAAGACTTGTGTATTATATGTATACGTAGCACCACGTAGCCTAGTAGTCAAGCATAAGAAATCAGAACAGACCCAGACCTTAAACCAAACACTTTGTGTTTTGTTTATGTTTTGTTTGTTTTTTAATAGTGGTAGAGCCACGCTTTTGCTATCGCACAGATGGGCCGGCTTGAACCGGGGTGGTACCACGACCTCACAGAATACCAGCGTGAAGTAGAGGTTTACCTCTGCGTTTCGCTTGGTGAGTGCAGGTGGCCGGAGGCCCTTTTTACTGGAAATGAGGCATTCCATCTTAGTCCTCACGGGTGACAATGCATCTACATTTTGATTTGTAATAGAGAATAGATGTGTATGTCTATGGGCCGCAGCAACCACTTACCATCAGGTGGACTGTGTGCTCGTTTGTCACCCTTATCTTATAAAAAAATATTATACTTTATTACCAATTATAGCACTTGACTGAAATCGCACTACGAGGTGACTGTTAGAGAATATCGTTAGGCATTAAATCCGCCGGTCATTTTTATATTAAACTAGCTGTTCCCCGCGATCTCGCCCGCGTGTAATTTAGGGTTAATTTTTTTTTAGTAGTAACTTTTTAAGTAGTAACTTAGGCTACTTTTGTTTTAGAAAAAGAGTTGGGATTCCGCGCAAAAAAATTAAAAACCTAACTTAGGCTACTTTTGTTTTAGAAAAAGAATTAGGGTTCCGCGCAAAAAAATTAAAAACCTAACTACTTAGGCTACTTTTGTTGTAGAAAAATAATTAGGGTTCCGCGCAAAAAATCAAAAACCTAAATTACACGCGGGCGAAGTCACGGGGAGCAGCTAGTTTAATATAAAAATGAAAAGGAGTACCTTATAACATCAGCTGTCTGCCAGTGAAAGTCCCATCAAAATCGGTCTAGCCATTTCGGAGATTAGCCGGAACAAAGAGACAGACAGACAGACAGACAAATATTTTAAATTCTTTTTTTTGTTATAATTACTATATATACTTTCATATGCATTTAGTGAAAATCTGTTATTTTGACGTTACAAACAGATACTCCAATTTTATTTATTTGTATAGATTTAAAAGTATATTATAAAAAAAATTCAGAAAGACAGACACTTTATCTACGCAATTTTACAAATATTTATAACGAGAGCAAGTTGGACCAGTTCAGAAACTTCGGCGAAAGATACTTAAACAGGAAACCCTTGTGGAAATAAGGTGCAAATTGAATAAGGTGTACGTAAAGGAAATTGGGGTAACGCGGCGGCCAGCCAAGGGTTAATGGACAGGAGATGACAATTTTGACCGCCTAAATATGTTTCCATAATAAACGATATTAGGACAATATTTTTTGGTAATATTGTTTCTTACTGATTTATGCCAAGGTACTGTATTTTACTGGATATGCACTGGATGTGCTTCACTATATTTAGGCTGATTTTTGGAATCATTAGATAAAAGTTAGCCACAGGATAAAATTCAAAGTAAACGAATTAGAAGTTAGAGTTCATCATCATCATCATTACACCTCTTCACATGTTTATTGATGAACATAGGCATCCGCCAAGGAATGTTAAAAAACATAACAATAATATAAACAGTTGATTGAATAAAACAGTTCAAAAAGTTATATTCGGTCAGGTTATAATTTATTTGATGAATAACTTTTATCTGATGATCGAAAATCAACCCTTAATAATTCAAAGTTATTTTTAAATTCATAATACTTATATAAGATCATTCTTTAGAAGAAGCTTATACTTAACAATGATTTCTCTAGCAGCTATGAATGCCTTTCAATTTAATAGAATTAATCCTTAAAGTAACACGTTTTTAAACAATTTGTAAGATGGACTTTATTTTATATTTATTACTAGCTGTTGGTACTCGGCGTGTTGCAGTCGCAGAAGAAATAATAAAATTGTGGCAATATCGTTTTAAATTTGGAATAGTTATATGGTTTAATTAGGAATGATAATACATTTTTTTATAAAAAATCCTTTCACAGTTGAATCATATATAACTTTTAAATAAATCTTTCGGTACGATCCGCGCGCCACCTACTGTAAATTAATTGTACTATGGCTATAACCGTCGCGCAATTGCAAGCAATAAGTTGACAAAAGTTTTACCGCAATCTGGCGAACGATACGGCAGCGCATAAAATACGGACATGCAAAAATTAATTTGTCTATATTAAGAAGATTAATTACAATTTTACTTACGTAATTACTAATAATTACTCAACAAAATCCGAGAGATTTCTTGAAGGTCAGCGACCTGACTGCGGCTCGGTGAATAAATAAATAACATTTCCACCTGAAATAAAAGGACAGTAAACGTCGGTGGTCCCCAAAAAGTAGTTAATCGCGTTTAGAGACCGCCTCCGAGCACGAATGGCTTCATTTACGATTTTTATTTCCGACTAGTGATGAGACTGCGAACGCAACATTACAGACTATATTTATACAATCGTATAATGAAGATGATAATATATTCTTATTCATTCTATATTTCATTTTTATAATAATTACAATATTTTTAACAGTCATCATCATCACGTCCACAGTCCACTGCTGAATATTTTTAACAAATATAGAACTTAATTTATACTCATAGTTATCATACAGTTCTACTTCCGCGTCCGTGTCTTAGCCTTTGGCCGAGAGAAGAGCCGTCTTCAATGGGGACCACCATTCACAGAAACAATTCATTAAAAACTTCATCGAGCGTGGACTACCGTTACCGTTACAGCCTATTAAAGTCCACTGCTAAACAACAGCCTCCTCCATAGATTGCCTCATGGAGGTGATATTTACACTACAAGGACCGATAATTTATAATTCATATGACACAAATATATAAAAAAAAATATTATCAATTGCTGCATTTTAACCGCTTGATTTAGTTGCTATTTTAGTTCCAACTAATACTAATAATTATGAACAATAAAATACGGGTTTAAAATTCTAGATCACGAACGTTTTTTTGTTTTGCCTTTGCAACTCATTCCCTCCGCGTCTTAATGTATTAACGTTTATTTCAGATATAGGATAAAGACAAAAAATGTCTCTTTAGTAAGAAAGTAAATATATTTGAATCTATTGAAATCAGGTGTAAGCAATATCGATATCGATTAATTACAAACATAGGCAAATTTAATCAAGCAAGCGCATCACTACGGATAATAAGCGCTATCGGTGTATTGAGATTAACTTGCTTTTATAGCATCAAGTTAGTGTACATTAAATTTAACGATTCCCCTCCATTGGGCCATTGCTCTAAATTGGCTCGGACAAAGATGCTGAAGCGCGATTTTAACTATTTACTTTATTTACGAAAACGTTCCGATGTCGTAAAAGCAACTGAAGCCATTTCGTATTGCGAAAACAAAGGTATTAGGGAAAATTTGATTGAAAATTGCATGTGTTTTACTAAACCAAATAAAGGGTCAATAATATAAGACATTAGAGGACTAAAGGAAACCCCTGACTTTGAAGTGGCTATGTAAGAATTTCCACTACTCCATATCATCCCGTGGGTGTCATAAGAGGCGAAGAAACAAACCAGAAAAAAAAATAATGATACTGTGGTTGTGAAACCGCCTGCCTAGCGGGGCAAATATGGCAAATATCGCCCTTAGAGGCAACCTATGAAGAAGGCTTATTTGTTCAACACGTGTAGGTACTTTGTATATAGGTTCCATTGCTCGGCACACTGGGTTTTAGAGCAAGCAAATGACAGGCTTTATCGGTAACGTTAAAAGAAATTACAAAAAGATCCCGCGGTTTTCGATAGGCGGCGTTGTAGCCATCTCTTTTATCTCACTCACGAAATTAGCACTTAAAATTGCAATTGAACATTTTATTGGTGCCGGAGGAAATCGAACCCGGGTTGCTTGCGTACTGTAAAATTTTACAGGGAACGCTTAGATTCTGAGCTATCACCAGCTTACGATAGATGGCAGTATAAATATAATATCGTTGATTGATACCATTATTAAAAAAATTACCTATACATGTTTTACGTGGTAGAGCCATGCTGCAGCTATATTACTGGTATAGTTGTAGCACGAATGGGTCAGCTCGACTGGGGAAGGACTCCCTTAGAACACCAGCTTGAAATAGCAGCTTAACGCTGCTGTGTTTCGTATAGTGAGTGTAGAGAACAAGATACCCGTTTTACTGGAAAAGAGGCATTAAATCTTAGACCTCACGGGTGACAACGCATCTGCATTTTGATTCATAATCGAGGATAAATGTTGAGAAATATGGGCTACAGCAACCACTTACCATCAGGTGGACTGTGTGCTCGATTGTTATCTGTATCTTATTAAAAAAACATTACTAAATAACGGTATCGGTAGTCTATTGTATATAATTATAGAGCAATTCGTATTTCTCAAATATGTATTTCGCGATGTTTTCCTTCACCACCGAGCACATGTGAATCATCGCGAATTGTTCCAATTAATAATTTTATTGGTACCGTAGTGTGAATGTAACTCATGTTGCGATGCTATAAGATTAAGAGGAGTACCCAGTTATGATGATGATGATGATGTAAAGTAATGATATTTTACTATCTCATCCTTTTTTAAATTTTCTTAAATAAGTAAGGGTGATAAAAAAGTAGGTATACAGTCTACCTGATCTACTCTAATGTTGGTCGTATACTAACATGCATCCTCGATTAGGAATCAAAATGCCGATTCCTTGTCCTAAAGACTAGGATCGGCTGTACCGTTACCATTTAAAATAGTCTTCGGTTCTCTTTACTCACCATACGTAACACTGCATTATGTTGCAATTTTACGCTAATATTCCGTGTGAGCATGAACTTACACGGATCCAATCGACCCATTCGTATTGCAGTCATATGCTGCATAATGCCTCTACTACGTATAGTTTAATAAAGCGCCTTAGATACGGTATATATTGTAAAATTTAAACAATTTGCATATGAAACACAGCAACATTATGCTGCAATTTCATGCTGATATTCTGTGCGAGTCTGGTCCTTTTTCGATCAAACCAACCCATGCGTGCAAAAGCCATACGCTATACCGTGGCGCTACTACGTGTAGTTTAATAAAGCTCCTTACACATGGTACAACTTATCAAATTCAAACATTTAATAATACGAGTATGTTACCCTACTCATCGCCGTGTTTTACCGTGCATCGTACATGAACTTGGCGGGCGTACACCAAGATAAATCTTGTGACAGCGCGTAAAGCCACTACGTTTCGGTAATTCACCAAAATAACCACTTTAACTGCAGTTCAGTCATATATGAACATTTTATTGTTTAACTATTATATTATTTTCGCGGATAGTGAATTTGTTAAGCTAGGTAATTTTTAACACCAACTTTGACTTTTTTAATTGGTGCCTTCAGAACCAGAAAATGCAGGCACATGTAAAGCCAGACACACGCTAAAAACAATTATCGATGTAATCAAAAGCACCCTTCATGCTCACGGCGACTAATTAAACGGTTGAGCAGTTCACAATAATCAGAGGGCTGTGCGGTTGGTATAATGAAAAATCGTCCGGAAACTCACAAGAATCCGGAACTTTCATTAATGAGACTATATTTATTACTTACACGTATATATCATCGATGGGATTATGTTCATTTACTTTTATCAAGTGCCGTGTAGTGGCGGTCAAGAATATCCACTACCCCATATCTTTCCGTGGGTGTCGTAAAAGGCGACAAAGGGAAACAGGCAGGAGACGGACAGCAGCATCTTTCTGATAATAACCAATATTACAATAAAAAAACTGCAGTTGCCAACCCGCTCGCCAAGCGTGGCAACTATGGCAAATACCCCCCAATGATTAGAGCAACAAACAGACGGCCCCCAGTCCCCGGCAGCCCCGCTATTCCTGGCTACGGTGGCGACCATGGTAACGGCGGGGCAGGGGGTGCTAAGAATCTCCGGTGGAGGTTCGGTAGCAAATTAGACGATTCGACCTGGCAACGTACAACGCACGCACCCTGAGGACTGACGAGAAGATCGTGGAGCTGGAAGAAGAGATAGACAAGTTACGCTGGCGTATTATAGGATTATCCGAAGTCCGAAGAGAGGGGGAGGACACGGTAATCCTCGAATCCGGCAACTTGCTCTATCACCGGGAGGGCGACCATCTGTCCCAAGGAGGTGTCGGATTTATCGTCCACAAGTTTCTCGTTAACAACGTTGTAAAGATCGAGAGTGTGTCAACGAGGTTTGCGTACCTTATAGTCAGAACCACCAAACGGTATTCGCTGAAGGTCATACAGGTTTACACACCAACCTCGGCACACCCCGATGAGGAGGTGGAGGATATCTCTAGAGCCATGCATTCCTCCAACAACTGTTCAGTGATGTCTCTGTGATCGCGAGGGTGAAAACTGCTAGCGATCACCGAATGGTTAGAGGCACATTGAACGTTAAGTTGGAGAGGTCTCGTCTAATGAGTCAACGCTCCGTCCCCCTCGTGCCCTGTTCCAAAGTCCCGAAACCTTTCAGCTCGAGTTACAAAACCGTTTTCAGTGCCTAGAAGACTGCAATGAAGTGGACGATATGAATGACAAGCTAGTGGAAACTGTCCATGCGGTCGGAGCTAAGTTCTCTTAATCTCATGGCTGTTAGACGAGAGATGAAGCTACATTCTTCAACAGATTTGACAGCATACAGGCAACTGAACAGACAGATCTCTAAATGCATGCGGCGAGACTTACGCAACTTCAATACAGCTTGTAATGAAGAAACGATCGAGCGAAACCAAGGCTCCAAAGTCTTTGCCAGAGATCTGTTCGGGGCACCTGAGATTTTGAGTGAGATTGAGAGGTTCAGCTGTACACGTCATCGTTGGAGCCACACGCAAGTGTGAGTAACGATCCAAGAGCGAGTCTTATCCGAAATTATTCCGAAGATATCCCGGACGTCAGTCTGAGCTAGATTAGAATGGCTCTCCAGCACCTTAAAAACGGCAAGTATCCAGGCGAGGATGGAATTACAGCGGAGCTTCTGAAAGCAGGTGGAAAACCGGTACTGGAAGTCCTTCAGAGGCTTTTAAATTCCGTCCTCCATGGTGGCATTACACCGGAGGCGTGGAGCAGAAGTGCGGTGGTCTTGTTCTTCAAGAAAGGTGACAATGCTCTCTTGAAGAACTACAGACCGATTTCCCTTCTGAGCCGCATCTACGTGCTGTTTTCGAGAGTCATTACGAATCGTCTCGCACGCAGACTTGACGACTTCCAGCCTCCCGAACAAGCCGGTTTCCGAAACGGCTTTAGCACCATAGACCACATACATACCCTTCCGCAAGTTGTACAGAAGTCCGAGGAGTACAATTTGCTACTATGCCTGGCGTATGTGGACTATGAGAAAGCCTTTGATTCTGTCGAAATTTGGGCGGTGCTGCAGTCCCTTCAGTGGTGCCAAGTTGACTGTCGTTATATCGAAGTACTGAAGTGCTTGTACAGTAGAGCTACGATGGCTATCCGAGTACAGAACCAGAGTACGAAACCTATTCAATTGCAGAGAGGTGTAAGACAGGGTGACGTTATATCCCCGAAACTCTTCACCGCTGCATTGGAAGACGTTTTCAAGCTTCTGGACTGGAAAGGATACGGTATTAACATCAATGGCGAGTACATCACTCACCTTCGATTTGCCGACGATATAGTCCTTATGGCAGAATCGCTGAAGGACCTAAGCACTATGCTCAATGACCTCAATAATATCTCCCAACGGATAGGTCTTAAGATGAACATGGACAAAACAAAGATTATGTTTAATGTCCATGTCACACCTATGCCGGTAGTTGTTGGGAGCACTAAGCTCGAAGTTGTTGACGAGTATATTTACCTGGGACAAATAGTCCAACTAGGTAAGTACAACTTCGACCGAGAGGTCAATCGACGGATTCAACTCGGCTGGGCAGCGTTCGGGAAGCTACGACACATCTTCTCGTCAGACATACCTCAAAACCTTAAAACGAAATTGTACAACCAGTGCGTGTTGCCAGTGATGACTTACGGATCTGAGACGTGGTCCTTCACTGCCGGCCGTATGAGGAAGCTCAAGGTCACTCAGCGAACTATGGAGTGGGCTAAGCTTGGAGTTTTTCTGCGTGATAAACTTAGGAATGAGGATATCCGCAGTAGAACCAGAGTAACCGACATAGCCCAACGGATTAGTAAGCTGAAGTGGCAGTGGGCCAGCCATATAGCTCGAAGAACCGACAACCGATGGGGAAGAAAGGTTCTCGAGTGGCAGCCTCGTACCGGTAGGCGAAGTGTAGGGCGTCCCCCCACGAGATGGAGTGACGACCTGGTAAGACATGCAGGAAGTCGATGGATGCAGGTGGCTCAGGACCGTGCTTTGTGGCATTCCTTGGGGGAGGCCTATGTTCAGCAGTGGACTTATGAAAGGCTGTAATGATGATGATGATGAAGTACCAGCTGGTACTCGGCGCGTTGCTGCCACAAAAAAAATAATTGTCGAAATATCCTTTTAAATTTGGAAGAGTTATATTATTTTTAGAAATGATAATACATTCATTGAATTTGAAGGATGTGGAACTTCGAAATAAATTTATCGGTGCGATACGCGCGCCACATACTGTAAATTAATTGTACTATGTCTATAACCTTCACGTAAGTGCAAGCAATATGTTGCCAAAGTTTTGAACGATATGGCAACGCATGAAATACGAACAAACAAATATTAATTTTTATATATTAGATTACGTTTCTACCCTGCTTCTTTATAGGGAAATGTTGTCATTATAGATAAAATGTCGAGCCACATCGTTCAGTGCAAAGGTACGATCGATGGAAATTATTAATTGCAAATCAGGAACGTGTATCCAATTAGTTTCAAGGTGGGTTTATATTATTAATTGCATAGAATTCATAGAGCAACACGGGAGGGGGGAGTTATAGAATTTTTTCCCCGATAACGAACTATCATTTTTTCGGAGGGAATTCTGCGCACACAAAAACAATCGTCTGCCACTACGAAACACACAAATAACAATTAAAACTATATGCATAGAATTATTTGATACTTCCATGCCTTTATATATATTTTATAAATACATATTTTAGAAATGATATAAAATATTGTCAAAAAAAATTAAAATCTCTGTTTTTTTTTTATAGAATAGGGGGCAAACGAGCATGCGGCTCACCTGATGGTAAGTGACTACCGCCGCCCATGGACAACCGCAACACCAGGGGAATTGCAGATGCGTTGCCGACCTTTAAGAAAGGTGGAAGCTCTTTTCTTGAAGGTTCCTAAGTCGTATCGGTCCGGAAAATTCGCTGGTGGTAATTGATTCCACAAGGAAGTCGTGCGAGGGAGAAAACTTCTTCTAAACACACACACAGTGGTGGACCGCCAATCATCCAGATGGTATGGATGATAACGCGAGTTTTGTCGCGATGTGCGATGGTGAAATTGAGCGGCTGGAATTAGTCCGAACAATTCCTCAGAGCACTCCCCGTGATAGATGCGACAAAATACGCAAAGAGATGCAACATGTATATTATGATTGTAGCAGGAATGGTCTAATTGAGCGAGAGAGTACCACGCTAAGACAGAATATTTGCGTAGAATGGATCTTGAAACTGCTGTGTTTCGTATGGTGAGTGCAAAAAACTAGATACCTCGAAATGAGGCATTACATTTTAGTTCTAAGTGGTGCCACATCTGCATTATAATCCTATAAAACAAAATGTAGATGTCTACAGTCTACAGAAACAGAAACAGAAACTTTTTTTATTCAATATAGATTATAAATAATACTTATTGAAAGTTACACTTCTGTATAATTACCACTGGTTCGAAAAAAAAACCTCTGTCCTGGGAAGAACCAGCAAGAAACCCGGCGGGACTTTTTTTTTAAAATAACAGCTTACAATCATGTATGTTACACAAATTAACAACACAACAAATTAGAAATAGCTTGGTAGCGATCACTTCATTTCCAGGGGTTATTATCATCTATAAATTATTTAATAATATAATAACCATTTTTATACAAACTTAGTTTAATAAAGTTTTTGAACTTTGAGCAGATCAAATTTTGTATATTTTCTGGAATTTTGTTGTAAAAGCGCCCCAAGAATGAATTACTGACTCGATGGAGTCGAGTGACTGGTACTACTAGCTTGTCTCTGTTCCTAGTGTTTACAGAATGAATATCACTTACTTTTGTAAAACTACTTTTATTTTTGTGTACGTACATTACATTTTCATAAATGTATTAAGAGGCCAAAGTTAATATATTAATTTCCTTAAATTTTTGTCGCAGCGACTCTTTAGGCTTTAAATCATAAATTGCTCTTATGGCCCTCTTCTGTAAAACAAATATAATTTCAGTGTCAACTGCGTGTCCCCATAGCAAAATACCATACGACATTATGCTATGGGAATAGCTAAAGTAAACTAGTCTAGCTGTTTCAACATTAGTTAGACTTCTAATCTTTTTTACGGAATATGCTGCAGAACTAAGTCTGCTTGCTAGTTTTGATATATAGGGGCTCCATTGAAGCTTCGCGTCTAGTGTAATTCCAAGAAAAATGGTGGTATCTACAAGACTCACTTTATCCCCATTTAAAATTACATTAATATTTAATTGTTTGACATTTGGAGTCACGAATTTCATGCAGCATACAGCATCCACTAACTATTAGGTAAACTGCTCATTTGTCCATTATTTATTAAAAAGTCCTTTAAATACAACTCATAACTTTTGTATCTTTAAAACGTGTCAACTTTTAACCGAGTTACTTTATTGAACGCCCAAGTTTTTTTTTATATAATACTAACTGGTACCTAGCGCGTACCGTAGAAGCATAATTGTGGAAATATCTTTTAAATTTGGAAGAGTTATATTGTTTAATAGGAATGATAATACATTCATTGAAGTTGAATGATATAATATAACTTTCAAATAAATTTTTCGGTACGATATTCACGCCACCTACTGTAAATTAATAGTACTATGCCTATAACATTTGCGTAAGTGCAAGCAATAAGTTGACAAAGTTTACCGCAATCTGATTAAATGTAGCGCATAAAATACGAACTATTAAAATTTACTTTTTATATATTAGATTTACCGACTTCTCGGAAATGTCTTCGAATTTTAGGACAACATTTCCCTCATAAGGGTGAAAATATAGGCAATAAGATTTCTAATGTAGGAAATAACTATTTCGACGACTTTCTTGTTTTCTTGCACTTGCGACATACCTTAGGATACTCAAAATAATTTAACATTTAAAAATATTGAAACCGGCTTCAAAAAAAAGTAATGATTTTCACAAATTTGTTTCTGAATTATGAGATTTCATTCTTCGATACACTATATTTTAACACCGAATTCACAAGCGAAATTATGTGGAATTTATATTGAATTCCGTTTTACTTTTTTTTGAGTCGCGTATCGATTATGCGCTCTAAGAAGTGTAATATTGGCGCGTGTTACAGCGCCGCAAAATGGATACCGCCTTGGAGCGCGTGCCAAATTGTTCGTTGGAATGCTCAAACGTGAAGTGGACCGTTCCATCTGCTGTCGGTTTTTACCGTGTATCAAAGGAGTTAAGTATATTGGCACGCGCGCCAGTTGGGACGGTTGTATTCATCATTCATTTGTTCGTTGCGTTCCGAGCTATGGATAACCAAAGTTGCCGTAAATTGATAAAACTATTTGGTCCATTAGAACTGACATGGAATATCAAAATTGTTTTTATTACAATAAAACGCTCAGAGAATATACATGGAACTATGTAATGGCTGCCGCGCGTGCCAGGGTAGCTTAGTTGATACTTTGAACGTTTGGAACGCGTTCCGCGGAACGCACTGGTTCGCGCGGTCATTCATGGCGCGCGCGTCGGGAGCGCGTAATCGATACACGGCTTTAAAGGTAAATTATATTGGGTGTAAACTACAAAAAATATGTTGTGAATATACAATTTCTACATCTTAAGATACTAAGTAGCAATGTAGCAATTTTGTTATAATTATTAAACAAAGTTTTATATGCAATACAAATTCTTTTAACAAAATTCATATTGATCAAATAAAATTTCTAAGAACTATAAATTCGAAACATAGTAAATAAATCTGATAATAATATCACTGTTTAATATTATCATTAATTGACGATCAATCCTGCATAAGTCGCGACACCAATTAAGCGTAGACAGCTACATCTCATTGTTTGCTGATGACTCAGGTGTTCCAAAAAATTACCTTCCATTGTGTTTGAGTAACGATACAGAAAAGCGGGTCGTAAAATTAGAAAAAGCGCCTGCAGGGGCACCGCCCTTATCCCACTCGAATAGTCAGTTTTATGACCCTATTATAAAATGGTCTTTATGAGAAATTTTATTGCAGAAAGACTTACGTAATTTCGTCACGGGACGAAAGCGAGAGATGAGATTGAGTTAAGGATCTATTAAAAGTTTACCAGCGGCCCGAGGTATTCAGGTCAGAATCTGTGTAAGATTACGTGGCGAAAGTCAATCAAGCAGCTTTTTAATGTCTTTAAATTTAAGCTGTATAATCCGTTTCGAACGATAAAATTTGGAAATTTGCTAAGTTTAATAAAATTATCTTTTTTTGTTATTAAACACCTGAAATTTAAAAATATTTTAATTGCTTTTAAATAATTGTTCGTGTGTGTGTGGAAAAGGTGGGTACGGGGGCTTAGATCAGAAAGAAGGGCATGTTTTAAAGCCCGTCAACTAACACTAAAGATTCGCGGCGGACTAACTGTACCATATACTTGATATGAACTGTGCCCAGCTCTGGGGTTTAGTATGTTGTAGCTTCGACTTTAACTTATTAAACGTAAATTAAAGAAAAAGCTAGAATTCTAAATATTATTGACTTATAACTCTCTTAATATCAACGCGATCTTTTCCTCGTCTCTACCAATAATAATAAAATACGCCACCTTTGTACAAATACAAACGTACTTATAGTAAAATAGGCATTCCATCAAAACCGTCCCTTGTCTCATATAAACAATAGATATAAAACAAGCCAAGTGGAACACCCCTTTCGGATTCAGCGGACTCAGCACCCGTCATGCTTGTCACGCAGATACAGGTTGTCCTGATTTCGTGTAGGTAAGTCTTTTTACAATTATTTGTTTAGAAATAATTTGGTTATCACAAAAACATTATAATAACCATAACGGATAACTTATATGAATAATATTTTAAATGAATAATTTATTTTTGACACTCAATCACATGCAATACAATACAATACTCTCTAGTGTACACCAAGAAAAGATAAATACACCAAAAAGAACAAATAATGAGGGAAAAACAAAACGCGGTCTTATAGCTACATACCAATCTCTTCCAGACAACCCAGAAGAAGAAATAAATTAAAATAAGAAAAAGATTTACAGGTAGGGTGCATTAAAATAAGAAACTAAATTTTACACTTGGTAGAGTCATACTGCAGCTATATTAGTAGTATAGTTGTAGCACGAAAGGGTCGGCTCGACCGGGGAAGGACCACGCTCTCACAGAATACCAGCGTAAAATAGCAGTTTAACACTGCTGTGTTTCGTATGGTGAGTGCAGAGAATCACAGACCCTTTTACTGGAAAAGAGACATTCCATCTTAGTCCTCACGTGTGACAATGCATCTGCATTTTTATTCGCAAACGAGGATAGATGTAGATGTCTATGGGCCACAGCAACCACTTACCATCAGTTGGACTGTGTGCTCGTTTGTCACCCTTATCCAATAAAAAAAACCTACCATCTCGTCAAATATTTCTTTATTTGCTTGATATTTCTTTATCAGTGTCCGCGTCTTTATCTAAAAAGGAAATGAAAATAATTGTTCGATTTTGTTCTTGTTTATTTTGCAACACGCTGTCTGGCAGCATTGCATATGCATTTATAGTGTAAGTTGAGTTGTTGTCCGATGCCAAATCAATCACAGCTTCCATCGGACACCTGATGCTGTCTGTCTGTCAGTCCCAAATAGTCACATAAATATAATAAAGTTAATAACGATTCAGTTATACGTAAAAATAATTTTGCTTTTATGGTTTATAACAAAGATCATATATAAAACCTTAACTTTCTTTTTCTATTTATTTTATTTATTTATCTATTAATAAAACTAGAACTTATTTTTATAAAATTGAAGTAATAAACGAATTTAATTTAAATGGGTGTTGTGACCCATAGACATCTACATGTGTCTTCGATTGAGAATCAAAATGAACGTCGTCACCCCTGAGGACTGAGATGGTATACCTCGATTCCAGTAAAAAGGGTCTGCGGTTCTCTACACTCATTATACGAAACACAGTAGCATTCAGCTGATATCTTATGTTGGTATTCTGTGAGAGCGTTGTCCTTCTCCGGTCGAGCCGACCCATTTGTGCCGCAGCTATAAAATAGCTACAGCGTGGTTCCACTATGTACACGTAACTTTTTTTATAGGATAGGGTGACAAACGAGCACACAGCCCACCTGATTGTAAGTGGTTGCTATGACCCATAGACATCTACATCTATCCTCAATAAAGAATTAAACTGCAGATGTGTTCTCACCCGTGAGGACTAAGATGAAATGCCTCTTTTTAAGTAAAAAGGGTCTCTGGTTCTCTACACTCATCATACGAAAAACAGTAGCATTAAGCTGATATTTTACGTTGGTATTCTGTGAGAGCGTTGTCCTTCCCCGATCGAACTGACTCATTCGTGCTGCAGCCACAAAATAGCTATAGCGTGGTTCCACTATGTATATGTAACTTTTAACAAAACAAACTACAGCATAACATTTCCGAGAACTAAGATGGAATACCTTTCAGTCTGTAATTATGTTGTATTATACTCTCCAAATAACTAGATTCTGTAAGTTTGTAAGTAGCCGTGGTAGCTCAGATGGTTAACGCTCGCTGTAAGCTTCACAGTACGCGAGCAACTCGGGTTCGATCCCCGCCGGCACCAATGAAATTGTTAATTGCAATCTTAAGTGATGATTTACCACTTGCACGGCGGTGAAGGAAAACATCGTGAGGAAACCTGCATGTCTGAGAAATAAGAAAAAAATATATTTCGAAGACATGTGAAGTTCGCCAACACGCATTGGGGCAGCGCGGCGGACATTTCCTTGCCCTAAAACCCTCTCAAAAATGAGAGGAGGCCTGTGCACAGCAGTGGGAGGTAAATAGGCTGCAACTTTACCTTTTTTTTACTGTAAGTTTAATTTTGTTTTTCTTTTTTACGAGGCGATTTCTAGTGTAGTCTTTGTAGCCTATCTAACGTTATTTTTAGTTATATACGAAATATTTTTCGTCTTCATTTTTGTTAAGCTTTATTGGCGTTCCGTGACAGCTAAGTATAGTGCTAACACAATAGCGTGAGCGACCACAATTTGTTAGCCAGTGGACGTTACAACGGTGAGCTATACCAAATAGGGTTTTAAATAAAAATCTATTGCTTTTAAAAACTATTCTAACAAAGGAATTCTTATTGTAGTGTAGAATAGCCCCCATAAAAATATAAAATAGCGTTAAGCTTAGAATAACGAATAGTCTAATTAAAGTCATAGAAGAAGCAACACGCGTCTCATTTTTTTTTATATAAAAAACGTTATCCCCACATTAGGATTTTCTCCTGTATCGTAGAGGCGGTTTACAAACACACATTGCACAAGGATAAACATCCAGTCCCGGAACAATTATTTGTAGGCCATACAAATACTTGTTCCGTGCGGGATTCGAACGCGCGGCCCCCAGTGCAGCAACTCATTGCTAAGCCACTGCGCCACGGAGCCGTCAAATTTCACAGTGACACCAATCCTTACATTACATGGCGACCCTGCCAGGATTATTGAAAAGGATGATTGTTTACTATAAATATATGTAATATAGGTGTGATTCGCAAGCGAACTTACAATCCAAGCATTTTTAAGTTTACTTAAAGTAGTTTACAAGTGTATTAGTGATTAAATGAAACTAAACGGATTTTGTCGCATTTAATTTAAACTTTTTAAATCCCGACGTTTCGGGTGCTTTACAACGGGTCACGGGGAGGCATAGATTACTGTATACGGGGAGGTCTGACTTGTTTGACTTCCCGATGTCATAGTGAGCCCGGCTATCTTCAGTTTTTGAATATTAATTTTTGGTCCGATCTATGCTGAACGAGCTTAGAGTACCTAGAAGTCTTGCAGTGCTTAAAACATATGCTTGTGTTTGGATTTAATTTTATTAAATGTAGGATCCCAATGGTAGCACTATTGAAATTAGGATGTTTTTTTTAAATTTCAATAGCCTCGAGAATTATCCTTGGTAGTTTTAAAGAAATAATAAGGTTAGACTGTTTAAATCTTTTAATCTGTTATTAATTTTTACACACAGCGAATTTCAAACTTGCCAAACAATAAAGTTGCCAGTTATATAAAAAAACTCCCAAGGAGGCTATTAATACCATAGTGATTTATATAAATTTTCCCAAGTAATTTAAATAACAATATTTAAACAATAAAAAGGACAGAATTAAAACCTTAAATTAATATTTTTAACAGTCGGCCATCCTGAAATGGTGGCTGTCCCAGACACAAGAACAAAATAATATTTAAAAAAATGTTATTGGAATCATAAGTAAGCATCAATTGTCTATTATACTGGAACACATTCATATAATGAAATATTACACATTGCAAAAAAAATTACAAAATTACATCTGGTAGCCTGATACTTTGTCGGCCATCCCGCACCACAGAATGTCCCCATTCTGTATAATGTTTAGATGTTGGAATTATGTGCCTTGAGTTGGTTCAGCATCCCTTTCTCGCGAGAAGTTCACCGCATCTGTACAGCAAATTGGTTCGACTGGGCACCGCTTGCATACATAGTATGCTTCGGCCTCACTCCAGCGAAATTAAGTAATCTCTGGGCACCGCTTGCACACACAAGGTACTTCGGCATCTCTCTAGAGATTTTATATGAATGGGCACCGCTTGCACACACAGGGTGCTTCGGCATCACTCCAGTTCATTTCAAGTCAACAAGTCTGGGCACCGCTTGCACGCACCAGGTGCTTCGGCCTCACTCCAGTTCATCAACAGCTAACAAGTCTGGGCACCGTTTGCATTCGCAAGATGCTTCGGCCTCACTCCAGGCATTTCATTGTTTACTGGGCACCATGTGCACACACAAGGTGCTCTGGTCTCCCTCCAGTCTTCTAGGATATCAGCATTGCTTTACTGCCAGGGCACCATGTGTGCACCCTTGTTGGTATCATAGAGTTCAATCAGGACTGGATGTTGGAAAAGAATACTCAGGACAAGGAATTAAGGAAATTTGTATATTTGAATAGCACACTATATCAGAATCACAGGGCAGTAGTATAAATAACACATAAAAAATTACACAATTTGTACGGGTGAATAATGAGATTAATTGTTAGTTACTATCGCAGTAATCACTTTCGGATTCTGAATCATTAAATGTCACCCAAGGCTTTAATTTATCTACCGGGAAAACGTTACTATACTTTTTTTTTGAGTAACCCTCAACGCTACAAATCAAATAACGGTCATGGTCCAACACTGCTGTCACGCGATATGGGCCACTGAAGGCTGGGACAAGTTTCTGATTCTCTCCGGGTGTCCTGGTACTCTTTTGTGCCATTACTAAATCCCCAACCTTGTATACTGTGGCCTTACATCTTTTTTTATCAAACCGTTCCTTCATTGTCTCTTGTTGTTTAACTAACTTGTCACTTGCCTCATTCCTGATTTTCTGTATAGTTTCGGGCGAAATATCTTTAGATGAAATTATATCGTGCAGGTGAGTCTCAGAAGCATTTACCGTATTTTTTCCGAAAATAATTTCTGTAGGACTTTTGCCAGTACTTTGGTTCACTGTGTTATTGAGACTCCATTGCACCTGATTAATATGAAGGTCCCAATTCCTATCATCCTCTCCATGACATAAAGCTGTGATCGACGCCAGGATTGTGCGGTTATACCGCTCAATTTGGCCATTAGCCCGAGGGGTAGCCACTGCGTTTAAGATGTGCTTAAGTCCTACTGATTCAACGAATGTTTTAAATTCATTGGAGGTAAAGCTAGTTCCCCGATCAGATATCAAGCTTTGCGGTACCCCGAATAGTCCGAATACGTCCTTAAGAACGTCGATCGACGTCTTGCTTTTTGTATTTTTGACCGCTTTTATTACCACAAACTTTGTGAAACTGTCAATTATACCGAGAATATACATATTACCTCGTTTGGTTTTTACAAAGGGACCCAAATGGTCAATATGTAAGCATTGAAAAGGGTTACAAGGTTTTGGTATGGAATGTAGAAATCCTTGTTTTTTACCGCCTGGCTGTCGTGCATGTGCGCATGGAATACAAGCACGTACATATTTTTTTACAAATTGAGTCAATTTAGGAAACCAGTAATCTCTTTTCACTTTTTCCAATGTTTTCTCGCAGGAAAAATGACCAGCTTCATCATGGCACTGTTGACAAATCTTCCACCGTGCATCTCTAGGTACCGCCCATCGTAATTGGCCTTCAACTCTCCTATAAATCTTACCATCTTTCAGTACGTAGTTATTCTGAATGTCTTTTGCCTCTTGACTTTTGGCATCCAATACAGCCTTTATATGGCAAAGTCTGGGATCACTCATCTGAACCGATTGTAACCAATGCACTTCTCCTATTTGTAGCACATTAGTAAATCTATTCGAACTGTAGAATTCATTAGTCTTTTCCGAAGATAGTGCGTTTCGGCTGAGCGCATCTGCGTGAGCTAATTGTTTTCCTGGACGGTATTCAATTGAAAATGAAAATTCTTGGACCAAGAGCCACCATCGAGCTATTCTCGGTATAAGGTCTCTCTTGGTCAAAGTTGTACGCAAAGCATTGCAATCTGTAACAACCTTGAAGTCAATGCCAATGAGATAAACTCTAAATCGATTAAGCGATGCGACAACGGCCAGCGTCTCAAGTTCATAGGAATGAAAATGTTGTTCCTCTGCTGTAGTCTGCCTGCTAAAATATGCTACAGGTCGAAACGCTGCAGCTGCACTTTGACGTTGGAGCAAGATGCCGCCTAGTCCGGCGGAACTAGCATCAGTGTGCAATTCGGTCTCATAGCAGGGATTATAAATGGCTAATACTGGGCGTGTTGTTAATATTCTTTTAAGTTCAGCAAATGCTTTTACTTGGTCTTTATCCCAAGTCCATGTTGCGTTTGCTTTTGTAAGAGAGGTTATAGGTCTGGCAATTGAGGCGAAGCCAGGTACAAAACGTCGAAAGAAACTCGACAAGCCTATAAACTGACGAACCTCATGTACATTTTCTGGCACCTTAAAGGCAGCAACAGCTTCAATCTTTTTAAGACCTGGCCTTACACCTTCGTGCGATATCTCAAATCCAAGGTAGTTAATTAATGTTTTAAAGAAATTACATTTTGTAAGGTTCAACGTCAAGTTTGCTTCCTTTAACAAGTCGAGTACGGCTTGCAACTTTTCCATTCCTTCGTCTATTGTTTTGGATGCAATTATTATATCGTCCATGTATGCTAAAACTCCTGGAATATTACGTTTTCTTAGAAGTTTCAAAATGAGCCTCTGAAATACCGCCGGAGCATTGGTCAGCCCAAATGGCATACGATTGTATTCGTAGTGCCCATCTGGAGTGACGAAGGCCGTTAGTGGTTTCGACTCCTCTGATACTGGTACTTGATGGTATCCAGAAGTAAGGTCAAGCGTCGTAAAGAAAACCTGACCGGAGAGGCTATCTATCTGATCATCGATCAGAGGCATCGGGAAATTTTCTCTAATAGTCTTCCTATTTAATGCTCTGTAGTCAACACAAAGCCTTGACTCGCCGTTCTTTTTTGCGACTAATATTATAGGGCTAGCGTACTGAGATTTTGACTCTTGTATGATGCCATTAGTCAACATATCGCTGATAATAGCATTGAGTTTCCCGCGTTCAGATAATGAGAGTCGATATGGCCTGTAGGTTACCGGTTCATCATCTTTGAGCTTGATGTGCATTTCAGCGTGTGAAGTTTGTCCCAGTTCCTCAAGTGAAAATGCAAAACAATCGCGTCGTGAATTTATTATTTCAAGTAGCCTTTCTTTTACTTCACATTGTAGGCCCTCGTCTACGTTAAGCTGATCGACAGTTATAGTCTTAGTCGAGTCGTTTGTTGTTATGCTACTAACATTTTTTATTATAGTTTCATCTGTTCTAACTTTTGGCAATAGTTCGTCTGAAATGAATGTCGCTCGAGAGATTAACGTACCCTGTGGCAAACTAAATGGTTCTGAATTTAAACTGATCACTATGACGGTCCCCTTTCCATGTTCTATAGAATACACCCCTGGAATTACCATGTATTCCTTGCCTTTCTTTAAACAGGCATCTGTAGATACAAAAATAGAACCGCTCGATTTAACTGTTGTGCCACATGTAACAATTGTTACTCCGGAAAGTAAAACGCTTTCTAAAATAACTATTGGAAGTTTTTCAATTTGAGTACCCAATTTCTTGTAAAATGTTAATTTAGTATCAGATTTATACGCTTGTACATCTGCAAGTTCTGTGAAGGATTGTCCAATCAATACATCTGCTGGCAATAAATTGGGCTCCACTAAATAGGCTTCTACTCTTTCATTTATTCCATCTAATTCCACTTGAATGATGATTCGGCCATACGGAATTAAGGTACCATTGCCGAATCCCTTCAAGTTTGGTAAATTGATGTTATCAATCGGGATGTTCAACTTTAATCCTAAATCTTTTCTTAATAACGTGCACTGACTACCAAAGTCAATAAAACCTGATATTATTTGACCATTTACTTTAACTTGTTTATAGTATTTATTGCCTCTGCTGTCGTTATTTCTAATGTTTAGTACACTTTTTGTTGTATTCGTGGTGTTTGGGATTAATCTTTGTTCTTTTTTTGTTGGATCTGCAAATCCATTACAGTCTTTTTCTGTGTGACCATAGCGTCGGCACTTTTTACATTTAATAAGCTCCTTGGAACATCTTGTGACAGTGTGACCTTGTTCACCACAGTTAAAACATGTTATCAGAATTTGTCTTCTCGCATTTAAATCCATAGTTTTCTTAATGTGACTGTAGTCTGTATTATCACGATTAATCGGAGTGTATCTCTTAACCGTGTCTACAACCTTACTCGATATATTTCTAAAGTACTTCAAGACTTCTTCAGGTTCTTGA
Source organism: Parnassius glacialis (assembly GCA_033319125.1). Classification (NCBI taxonomy): domain Eukaryota; kingdom Metazoa; phylum Arthropoda; class Insecta; order Lepidoptera; family Papilionidae; genus Parnassius; species Parnassius glacialis. Next base: position 29,937,549 of record JAVANC010000025.1, on the reverse strand, counting down.
AGGTTGGCTCCTTGCACATTCATTCTCACATTTGAATCAAATATTCCGTGAGTCAAGCAATCTACTGCATGCCTGCCTTTAAGTTCGCATCTGTTGATAAGCATAATTTTGTCGTAATAATACTCTTCCAATGTTTCGTTGCGTCTTGTTTTTCGTATTAACATTTCGGACAACAAGTCCCCATAGTTCTGCTCACACGGGAATGCAGATAAAAGTTTATCTTGCCATTCTGTCCAGGTATATTTAATGCTTGTCAGTCCGTCATACCAACGTTTGGCTAAACCTTTCAGCTTAGGTAAAGCACAAAATATCGTTTGACGTTCTGACCACCCGTACACATGTGCTGACTCGTTTATTTTAGAAAGCCAATCTTTCATTGTCTGTGACTTAGCTTGTGGGTCGAATTCTGCTATTATGTGCTGAGCGTTATGTATGGCAGTACCAGGAGACCCAGCATTAATTTTATTATTGAGAACACTAACTAATTGCTCTAGCAGTGTTGTATTCGGTGTTTCCTTTAAACTAAGTGACTCGCGTGAACCATGACGCCGTATTTTAGAATTATGGCTTTTGGATAAAATTGAAGAATTTGATCTACTTCGCTTTAACGTATTTCTCGAATGCCTTTGAGTATATTCTGTTCTCGATCGTCGCGATTCTGACAACAAACTTCTACCTTTTGACGATCTACTTAAGCTACCTCGGTCATGTGATTGTCGTTTATTATATGTCCGAGACATGTCTCGGTATCGATTCCTTGAAGATACTGGTGTCCGAAGACGGCTTCTACGATGACTATATTGCGACGTATGAGAGCGATTATCACTCTCCATGGGAGAACGCGATGCAGTCCTTCTCCTACATTTACTGCGAGAGTGTGAAACTTTGCGATTACTTCTACTTGATGACATTCGCTTATCCGTGATGTGAGTATTACTACTACTGCCTTTGGGTGGTAAAGGTGGTGTTGCATTTGGTGTTGTATTTTCATTAATGGGGTCACACGAATAAGAATTCATTGTTAATAGCTTTAGGGCTTAAGGAAATGGAATGGAATGAACTCAAATCTGAAATATTCAGAAATGTCTATGTAAATAATTATATCTCTTAAAATAGCATATCAACTTCTTGAGTTTCGTATAATATACATATGACTTCATAGCAACTTAAGTCAAATAAATATAGAACACTAACTATTTTTGCTAGAAGAGTTTTAATATACCTCTTGTAGTCTCAACCCTCAGAGGTAAAGAAATAAAAAATAATAATAAACAATGATATAAAAGTAGTTATTAAACACATTGCATAGGTATTACCTAATAAGGTTTGCTTGACCAACCTCATCAATAGGGGCATTTACTATCACCGGGTATGAAAGGCAATACTTAGTAATGTATATATATTTGTATGGTTCAACCCTGAGCCTATGCCTTGGCAGGCAAATATTGTTCACTGAGTCATATGTTCATCATTACATTATAAAATACTGATTGAACAGGTCACAATTATCACTCAATATGAGTAGATTAAAATACAAAGAAGAAAATAATAGACAACTTCCAATGATATAATATAAAGTTATTATCTTCATATTCAAACCCTTAATTTTCTAATACACTTAAGTGATATGTATTTCAGCCATTTTGTTACCTTTTTGGAGAACTAACTATAAAACATTAAAGGAAATGTATTAAGGTTTATTCATAATAAAAATATATTCTAATAAAAATTGTTAAAAGGCAATTTTTTCACAATATTATTAAATAAATTAAGATGTACACTCTAAACCCAGGTAGAAAAACTTACCTTTCCACTTTAAGGTTTACTGGAAGAGAAATCTTATCAAATTAAGGTCATCTTTATGCATATTTAACATTAATCAGTTTCATGAAAATTTTGTTATATATTAGAACAGACTCATTAGTGGGTGCCTCGATGAATCTTCTATTAAAGTATGAGATGGCAAGATAAATAAACAGCATAAAAGCATAAACAGTTAAATATTTTGTTTTCTATATTATAAGAGTAAAATTTTGTGGTATTGATATTGGAATGAGATATTTAATGAAGTGTGCTTGTTACCATTTTGCATCAACATTAATGACCAAATCTCATTCTGAATTAACATATTTATATCTTCACATATCTTAAAGCATGTACTAAGTATTAGTAAACTACATGGTTTTATATTTATTCCAGAAAATACATATTTTGCCAGTGTAATAAGCATGTGCATAAGTATATCACATAAATTATTAAATGCAGCTGGGGTGGTAACTAAGATAACATTATACAAAAGTGCATGCAATCAAAAACGTTACATGAATAGGTACAAAGACATTAAACTTGATTTACACCTATAAATCTTTTTATATAAACAGGTAACTGACATGATTTCTGTTCGATCAGTTGTATTACTTTTTTTTTTGAACCAGGAATCTTTCCAATCCCCCAATAGTATGATAATGATGATACAATCAAGTATTTATGAATACCTAATCATAATAATTTATTAATTGCATTTTGAACTTTACAACCAAAGACATTTAAGTAGTAGTAGTAATAATAATATATATTATAAATCTCTTTGTTTACAACATTCTCCATTTTGTTTGAGCTAATTAGATAAAATTCACTTACCCAAGCCTCACTTATTTTACCTTTCAGTTGATTTAGTGTATAAAACACATGGGCTAACTTATCCCACTTCTGAATTTTTAAAGAAATAATAAGGTTAGACTGTTTAAATCTTTTAATCTGTTATTAATTTTTACACACAGCGAATTTCAAACTTGCCAAACAATAAAGTTGCCAGTTATATAAAAAAACTCCCAAGGAGGCTATTAATACCATAGTGATTTATATAAATTTTCCCAAGTAATTTAAATAACAATATTTAAACAATAAAAAGGACAGAATTAAAACCTTAAATTAATATTTTTAACAGTAGGTATCGGTGTCCTTTTGCAAGGATTTGTGGTCTATTAACTCTAATGTGATGGCGGCGACGATCTTGAACATGTTCACAGACTGCAGACTCCCGCAGCATCGGAGCTTCACGTTAGATATATGTTCTTATATTACCCCGTTAATTATTATCACATATGGTAATCTAAATAAATACAATTGATAAGAGAAGCGATCACGATTTTAAAGAATTTGCTTGAGGGTAGCCAAGCCAATAATTTTAGATTACACAGACTGAAGAAATAAAAAACACGCCTAATGTGTCGTACATTATCTGACTTTTCTGCCGACTTCCAAAAAGGAGACGGTACTCAATTCGAGTGTATGTTTTTTTTATGTGTGTTACCTCATAACTTGGTACTGGGCGAACCGATTTCGATGATTCTTTTTTCATATGAAAGCTGATAGTTCTCGTGTGGTCGTGTGGTGGAATTTGATCAAGGTCAGACCAATGGTTATTGAGTTATTCTTAAATAACCTATATTGAAGTCACTTATATTGAAGTCGGCTGTACATAATTTTTAATTTTTAATTATTTATCCCTGAGGTCTCCTGAGGACTAAGATGAAAGGTGTGATCTATAATTACTCTAAGTCTCTTACCCTTCAAACCGGAACACAACAGAAAGTGGAAGTCTATACAAATTTTATAAATTATATATCACCATTATAATCATCTTTGTAGCCTATCAAAAGTAAACAGCTGAACATAGGCCTCCTTTGTAGATTGCATCACATGGGAGATATTTGCCACAGTTCCCACGTTTGGCGGGTTGACAACCGCGGCTTTTTTATTATTTTATTTGTTACTACGAAGATGCTTTTTTTATAGGATAAGGGTGAAAAACGAGCACACAGTCCACCTGATGGTAAGTGGTTGCTGCGGCCCATAGACATCTACATCTATCCTCGTTTGCGAATCAAAATGCAGATGCGTTACCACCCGTGAGGACTAAGATGGAATGCCTCATTTCTACTAAAAAGGGCCTCCGGCCACCTGCACTCACCAAGCAAAACGCAGAGGTAAACCTTTACTTCACGCTGGTATTCTGTGAGGTCGTGGTACCACCCCGGTTCGAGCCGGCCCATCCATGCGACAGCAAATGCTGCCGCCTGGCTCTACCACTGTTAAAAATGCTGCTGCCCATCTCCTGTTTTATTTCTCTCTGTCTCCTCTCACGACATCTCCGGGATGATACGGTGTAGTGGATACTCCTACGCCACCACTGCACGACACTAAATAAATAAACAACCGATATTGACTTGTGAATCTTTCGGTTCGAAAAAAGTTTAGTACCAAAAGAAAAAAAAACCTTATAAATTGCTTTTATTTCAAAGGAATGGACAAAGTATTGGAATTATTCTACTTTTATACATTACTCAGCAATTAATGAAATAGAATAATTCAGATTTGTGTTAAGATATCACGATGGAATTATTTACAGATTCTGGGTATCCTCTGTGGTCCACGTAGTTTGCTCATCAGCTCAAATACAGGCTTTAATTCATCTTGAGTCACACCCTAAAATTTTAAATTTAAATTATTGATTGAATTTAAAAATTTCTTGTGATGACAGCGTAAGTTATAATTCATCTCCTTATTTCGTTCCTTGGATGTTCTTAGAGATGCCCTTGGGAAATGCCAGAAAGGTAAATAATTCTTCTAAAGGAAGTGATTAGGTGATAATATTTTTCTTTTTTTAATTTTTTTTACGATGATATCACAAAGGTTTTTTATAGAATAAAGGTTACTAACGAGCACATAGTGTGCTCGTTTCACAGTCAATGGTAAGTATTGCTCTGGCCCATAGACATCTACATTTATTCTCGATTAAGAATCAAAATGCAGATGCGTTGTAACCCTTGAGGACTAAGATGGAATGTCTGGTTTCCAGTAAAAGATACTACGGCTCTCTACGCGCACTATACGAAACACGGCAGTAAGCTGCTATTTTACGTTGGTATTCTGTGAGAGCGTGCATGGTAGAGTTTTTACGTGGTAGAGTCATGCTGCAGTTTTATTAATAGTATAGTTGTAGCACGAATGGGTCGGCTCGACCGGGGAAGGACCGCGCTCTCACAGAATACCAACGTGAAATAGCGGCTTAACACTGCTATATTTCGTATGGTGAGTGTAAAGAACCGGAAAGCCTTTTTACTGTAAAAGAGACATTCCATCTTAGTCTTAGGCTGACAACGCATCTGCATTTTAATTCTCAAACGATGATAGGTGTAGATGTCTATGGGCCACAGCATCCACTTACCATCAGGTGGACTATGTGCTCGTTTGTCACCGTTATTTTATAAAAAAAGAGCCTGGCCGAGCTGACTCTTTCATGCTGCAATCATAATATAGCTGCAACGTGGCTCTACCACATATAAAATGTGTAGTGTTTGTTCTCACGGTTCTAATTTATTAGTTTTTGGTTTTTGTTAATTTCATGTAGGTATATGTTGCATGTAATATTATGTTAAATTAATAACAATACTCAGTCGTGTTTGGATTTTAATTATTTTATTTTCGTGATGGTGATAAAATCAACCACTACCGATAGGTAAGCCACCACTGTCACTTTATTATTCTGCAACTTTATACGTGGTAGAGCCATGCTGCAGCTATATTAGTAGTATAGTTGTAGCACGAATGGGTCGGCTCAACCGGGGAAGGACCACGCTCTCATAGAATACCAGCGTCAAATAGCAATTTAATACTGCTGTGTTTCGTATGATGAGTATAGAGAACCGGAGACCCTTTTTCCTGGTAAAGAGGTATTCCATGTTAGCCCTCACAGGGTGACAACGCATCTGCATTTTGATTCGCAAACGAGGATAGATGTAGATGTCTATGGGCCACAGCAACCACCTACCATCAGGTGGGCTGTGTACTCGTTTGTTACCCTATCCTATAAAAAAAAAACTAGATAAAACGTACCAGTGACTCGGTCACCGGTTTTCGTCACCGTCACCTAATGACATTAACACTGCTGGATTACGGATAGGTGTACCGCTACACACTGTGTTCTCAGCTTACAATCGCGTGTTTGGACGGTTCTAACCAACCATATCAACAAACACGAGGTAAGTCATCAGAGCCGTGCGTTCACTCACTGACAGCTCTCAGATAAATAATGTGTAGACAGACTGAATGAGTAACAACCATTCAAATAGTATGTTCTACGTACTAGAAGAGACGCCGAGACACGCGTGAGAGCTCACATGCTCAAACTTAGTTACTAATTAGGCTATGTTGTAAAAAGATATTGTGTTGTGTGACAAGCGTCAGTTTTGGGGCGCGTGGTCGGAGGAACAGAGTATGGTTTTGTTCGCGGTGTTTTGGCGTGTAATGGCGGTGTAAGAATATCCACTACCTCATATCCCGTGAGTGTGGTAAAAGGCGACAGAGGGCAACAAATCAGGTGATCGGCAGCAGCGTCTTTCTGCGACTAAAAATAAAAAATCTGCGGTCGCCAAACCGCTTGCCAAACGTTTCAACTATGGCAAATATAGGCTGTAATAGATAGTCTGTTATTATGCGAAGTACATATTGCTTCAATGGTAACAACCTGCAACCTGCGTTCCGACCTGAAGTTCTGTTGCATCAGCGTAATCAATTACATTTTCAAATAACACGCGCCGTTGCAAAAGCTGTGAAAGCCTCCACAGCGCAAACATCACCGTAAAATAGACACGCGTCACTCTATGAGATGTCACATGTTACAATTTCAATAAGCAGATTGGTATCCTAAGCAACATACTACCTCATGTTGTCGGTAAATGACAACGGAAATCATTCTTCCCCAAAGCATTTGCAATAAAAACGGCCCAGTTTTATCGTTAGTCTCTAACAAATGAAGCTGCATCATATCGTCATGGGTATGGGCCTCGCCTGAAAAATAATTTAGAATATTTATTATTAATAATATTTTATATTAGTTGTATAACAAAAATTTTAAGAAAATGAATCTGACTGGAAGAGTAAAGCTGGACATGAGCTTCTACTGTAGTCGGTAAGCACACCTTCCCAACTACGGTTGAGGCTCATATTCGCAGGTGTATTTCCCAACTACGGTAGGGGCTCACGTCCGCAGGTGCACTTCGTAACTATGGTAGAGGCTCATGTCCACAGGTATACTTCCCAACTACGGTAGAGGCTTATGTCCGGCGTCAAATTTTATCAGATGACTTATAATGATAATGTATCGTGTAGTGATGGTGTAAGAGAATCTACTACCCCATATATGAGGAGACCGAGAGAAATAAATAAATATATATATATATATATATATATATATATATATATATATATATATATATATAAATAAATAATAATAGGACATGGGCAGCGGCATTTTCCTGATAACAGCTAAACGTAATAAAATTTGGCGGATGCCAACCCACCTGCCAAGCGTGGCAATTATCCTCCCTATGAGGCAATCTATGCGGAAACTTATGTTCAGCTCAGAAATGTAATAAACAGACGAATAGATGATATTTATTTTATTAGATCCCACTATTAAATATAAATTTTCACAAAATGCCAACATTTCCAGTCGTTTTTCGAGTAATCAATTATTACAAATAAACACTAAAAATACTTAGAAAAATATAAGTAAATACTGGATAAATCGTCAAATTGAGATTACGAGTAATGATTAAAATCATTTATGCCTAGCCTACTACTTGCACTAGATCGGAAAAAGACTCTGTATTGGAAAGCAAAAAAAAAAAGAGAAACTCTAGAGTTATGACTTTAACGAATGCCTCGTCAAAGTATCTGACTAATACACTTGATTTCGATTTCGGTTCCAATCATAGAATACTATAATATAACATAGTATTCTATGATTCCGATTAAGGGTGTTACCACACCAATCGATCAACGTCGATCGATGATTGAACAACGATTTATCGACCAGTATCAATCGATCGACATCGATCCAAGTCGATAAAAGGCATCACCTTACCTACTACGCGTGGTAACACCCTAAAACGATTAATATACGGTCTTCATTTCGAATATCAAAAAAATTGTGCAAAAATACAGATTGGTTTTTGGTTTGTGTAGTGATCATCATCTCGTGTTTAACAAGGCTGCGTGCTATCACCAACGCTGTTTCATCTGCATATCAATGGTATATTGCAAACCGGTAACATTCATTGCTATGCGGATGACAGCACTCGTGATGCTCTATACATCGGCCGTGCAAATATTTCTCGGGAAAACGTCGCCGAGCACCGGAACAAACTATTGTGTCTGAAGTCGAGTCTTTGCTGAACAAAGTCTCGCATTCGGGGCGACTAAATCGAGTCCAGTTTAATCCCCAGAAGACACAAGTTTGCGCGTTTACCGCTAAAAGAACCTATTTGTCGTATCTCCTCAGTTTCAAGGCACTCCACTTGTTGCCTCAGCATGTATCGGAATCCTCGGCGTCGACATATCGACGTGCAGTTTCGTGGTCACTTGGAAGAGACGGCCAAATTGGCCTCCAAAAAGCTTGACGTGCTCAGCAGAGCGGGACAGTATTTCATGCCGGCACAACGCCTACAACTGTACAAGGCGCAGGTTCGGCCTCACATGGAATACTGTTCCCTTCTCTGGGCTGGGGCTCCCCAGTGTCAGCTCCTTCCACTTGACCGCATCCAGCGCAGAGTGGCTAGAATAGTTGACGATCGAGTCCTATCCGATCGGCTCGATTGATTGGCGCTGCGAAGACATGTTGCATCCCTTTGCATTTTCTTTCGCATTTACAACGGGGAGTGCTCTGAGGAATTGTTCGGATGAATCCCATCCGCCAAATGTCACGAACGCACATCGCGGCAGAACTTCCGATACAATTCACACCATCTGGATGATTGGCGGTCTACCACTGTGCGATTTAAAAGATGTTTTCTTCCTCGCACAACTTCCTTGTGGAATTGTTGATTACCACCAGCGATTTTTCCGGATTTTCTTGAAGGTCCCTAAGTCGTATCGAATTAGGGACCTTCAAAAAAAGAGCCTACTCCTTTTTAAAAGGCCGGCAATGCATCTTCGATACTAACTTCCCCTGGTGTTGCAGTTGTAGTCACCATCAGGTAAGCCGCATGCCCGTTTGCCCCCTCTTATACAAAAACAAACTTAGAATTCTATTAAGAAGAAGGCAAAACTGCAATACTTTTATTAAAGCGTGAGACTGCAAATCAAAAATTTATAATATTTCTTTTTAATAAAATATTATTTTAATATACATTAATATATTTTTTACCATCTTTTATTAATCTACCTCTGATTTATACAACACTTACTCAGTTCACTTTTATTCGCATCCAAAGATATAACCTGCTGGAAACATCCGTTAACGCCTGCAATTGATCTAGACCAAACATCAAACGGACGTTCAGAATGATACCTTTGACGCAGGATAGTTCCCTTTATATCACTTATCGTATCTGTTTTTGATGTGTTTTGCAAGGTGTTGTTTACCAGCCATCTAAGTCCAGCCTGTTAACATAATAATAATCAGGGTAAAGTTATTTTTAAATAGAATAAGGGTAACAAACAAGCACACAATAAACGTGAAGGTAAGTAAATGGATTGACCCGTAGGCATCTACATCTGTATTTGATTAAGACTCAGAAATGTAGAATGCGTTGCTATCCCTGTGGACTAAGATAGAATGCCTCGTTTTTCTATTTTTTGTTTTTAGTAGAAGTAGTCTCCGGATCTATTCACACACAACATACGAAGCACAGTAAATTAGAGATGCTACTTCATGTTAGTAACGGCTTCCTAGATCGAGCCGAATCATTCATAATACAACCATAATATAGCTGCAGCGTGGCACTACCACGTATAAGTCATTATACCTTACCTAACATTATGAAAAAAAATTTCTAAAGATAAATTACTTAAGTAAATATAAATTAACCCGTACATTACGACTTAGTTTGACTTTACTAGATGGAAGGACTCCTTCCATTTCTCTGTACCTATCCGTCTTGCTAGGTAACACCGTCGGTCTTTCAGACCGAAACACACATTAACTGCTTGGAACGTGAAGGGAAAGAGAGAGTGTAATTACAGACTGTGATGCAACTTATCTTAGTCTTTTTTATTGCCAACGCGACTATAACCTTCGTTATATTGAAGTTGTCCGAAATAAAAGGCTGTCTCTGCTTGTACATTTGTGACACTTAAATATCTCATACGCATTGGAAAATAATAGTCAAAAATTGTTATTTCCATTCGATTTTTTTCTAATAAATATACCTTATATATCTTTTTTATTGCGAAACGATAGCCTGTAATGGCGGCGTAAGATAATCCCATCAACCCTATATACCCAAATCTTCCGATGGATATCGTAAGAGGCGACAGAGGAACTTTAAACAGTAGATGGGCAGCAGCATCTTCGTGTCAACTCAAAATATTATTGCAATTGCGAACTCGCCTGCCGAGCGTGGCAACTTTGGCAAGTTTCTCTCTTGTGAGACAATCTCTGGGCGAAGCCAATGTTTAGCAGTGCGCTTTTTTATAAGAGGAAAGTTTGAAAGATACAGTGTCATACATGTTCAGAAATATATCAAGTGTCATTAAGGCAGGTACAATAAAGTAACACTTTATTACTTCTCCATACAAAACGCTTTAACCAACTATAAATGATTGGATTCCGACTACACGCAATACCAGTATACTTAAAAAAGTCATATTTTTTATTAAAAATCAATAGAAATCTTACCGTATCAGTTTCACTGAATTCGACTTTATAGCAAGTAACTTTTTTCCGAGTGTCTGGAAACAGCTTTTCTGGTATTATGGCTACCACATGCCACGGGCCGATCACATCTTTCATCGTAAAATTGGCTTGAAAATCATCACATGTTTTGCTTTTAATTTTCGCCTCAGTTTTCGATAAAAGGAGCAGGTATAACAGCGTAAAAAAGAGCGCCATGTTTCTGCACCGCGATCTTCCGAAGTCGCGTTAGTCGCTGGACTTAAAGTGGACATAAGTGATAATGTTAGGGCATTAATCTTTCTCCACAAGACAAAAGAATACTTAGACATGGCACCAATAGAAAAACGTAATAAATTAGTAATTATCATTTAGGAATATTTATGTTTTATTGATACTATCTAAAGCGACTATAGGTGCGGCCTGCGAACTCCAAAGGTCGAGGGTTCGAACCCGCCATTCGACTATTGTAGTGAACCAGGACTGGTTACAGAGAATATGAATAGCATTACTAGTAATTAATATATATAGATATAAATTATAATTGATATTTGGAACCTTTAAAGCAGCTATTAATAGGTTACCATTTATATACCATGTTATTAATTATTAAAATGAAAAAAAAAATTTTTGTGGTGTAGCCACGCTGCAGTGTGCAGTGGCTGCAGCAGGATGGGTCGGCTGGACCGGGGAAGGATCATGCTTGCACAGAATACCGCCGCAAATAGCAGTATAATTCCGATGTGCATCGTATGGAGAGTGACCAGTACCGTATACCTTATGTACAGTACTTATGCTTATGTACAAATATACAAATAAAGAAGCATTTCATCTCAGTCCCCAGGCGTCATAACGTATCTGCATTTTGCCTTTAACATCTGACACACTCCTAGTGTATGTTTGTTTGAGCCTCACTTATAATGAAATTTCTAATATAATCAATTCTTTTTGTTAAAAAGACGATAACAACATAACCTTTATGGTTTTCTTTTTATAAAACATATACATATATATAAGATTTTTACAAGCTTTTATTTAGTTTCACTTGTCCCGTTGTCTGTCTGTAATCAAATCTTGCAAGTTAAATTTCACACACTGCCCGGTGTCCGATTGAGCTGAAATTTTTCACGATGTATATCGCGTGATAATGCGACAATTATGATGACATGGAGCTGATCTGATGATGGAGTTGGTAGGTGGCCATAGGAACTCCGTAATGAAACGATGCAACTGCGAATGCGACTCGTTTGATTTGTGTTGACAAGTACTTTGTATTTAGGTGGTATCCAGGTTCTGATGATGAATCTGGAAGGTGGCCATAGGAAGTGCGTAATAAAACGGCACAATCCCATCGTGTTTGGGCGAGTTTGATTCGTCTTGACAAGTACTTTGGTCTCAAATGGTAACCAAGGTTTAATGATGAAGCTGGAAGGTAGCCATAGGATCTCCGTAATAAAACGACGTAACAGCATCGAGTTTGGGCTCGTTTGATTCATCTTGATGAATACTTTGGTACTAGATAATATCCACATGCAACCTCATCAGATTTGGGAAAATAAACTCGTTCTATTTGACCCAACGCCAAGGTGAGCATGTGCCGAGGATTGAATGGTATGAGGGTGTATAAACATATCATATCGCTAACGATGCACCTCAGGGTATCAGGGCGAACCCTGTTATACTGAAATCCTTATCCCCCTACAATGGACCTCTGGAGGGATGGACCATTTATGCCCTATAATCGTGGCGAACTACCCAGTAGTAAATCCCGAATCATAAATAGTAAAAAGTTTAAAATAAAAAGAAACAAAGTATCTTTTTAAAACAATCTTTTATAACTTGTTAATAAAAAGAACTAAAAAGTTAAAAATTATTTAATTCTGATAAAAATATACCATTTTATAGGTACATTATATGCCATTTTTTTTTAACAAAAGCGTGTCACATTTTGACGGCAGGAGAAATAAAGGTGTAACGCGCTTTTATTTTAAAAATGGGATACAATGCTGTATTTGCTATGTAAAATTATGTATTTTACACCTATCTTACATCGCCACACACATACACAGTAACTATGTATGTGTAGTATCGGTGTAAGCATATTCACTACTCTGTATCAGTGATACAGAGTAACAGAGTCACTACTTTCGGTGTCGTAAGAAGCGACAAAGGGAAAGAAACCAGGAGATGTGCAGGAGCGTCTTTCTTATAAACAATTTAATCTTATTAAAAACTACGGTTGCCAGGTCACCGTGGTAACTATGGCATAATCCCCCCTTTGAGGAATTTGACTAGTAGGGGAGGCTTATATTCAGCAGTGGACTTTTGTGAGCTGTAACGGACGATAACGCATTTATTCAGGTACAACATACCAGTAAACTTTTAGCAATACATAAATAAAATGGTATTTTTCATAGCAAAATCGAATTATTGTTAATTTTTAGTTCTAAGTATTTATTAACAAGTAATAAAAGCTTGTTTTTAAAAAAATATTTCGCTATATTTTTATTTTATCGTATTATGGTACCTTGGGGAATTTAAGTTTTCATTTTAATTTTTCATTTTGTTTCTAATAATATGATACGATAAAACTGTACACCTACATATATAATTTATGCCAATAATTATCTATTCTGTTTCTTTATTTATTTACATTGCGTCCACTTCTTATAACAAGAGGGATGGGAAAAAGAAAACAAAATATAACAAGATAATTTTTTTTGTTTACTTTTTAGAATGTACTAGTTGTTTCCTGCTACTTCACCCGCGTGGAATTTGTTACGATTGGATTTCATGGGTGTTAATTTTTTGCGCGGAACCCTAATTATTTTACTAAAATAAAAGTAGCCCAAGTTACTTCTTATAACATCAGCTATTCGACAGTGAAAATTCCATTAAAATTGGTCCAGCCGTTTCGAAGATTAGCCGGAACATAGAGACAGACAGAAAAAAATGTTTTTTTTTTGTTATAAGTACTGTAAATATTTTCATAGGCATTTAGTATAAACTGTTTTTTTGACATTACAAACAAGCACTTCAATTTTATTTCTTTGCATAGATTGTAAAGATTAGATTTTCTTTTTTTTGTGTTATTGTTCTATTATGATATGATAAAACTTGACACTATATTACTTTGTAATATAAGCCAAATAAATTTCTATTCTGTTTCTTTCTTTATTTCATTTTGACCAAAGGCCGTCACGGAAGCGAGGAAAAAACCAGAAATATATTATAATCTCCGATAAATGATGCTATAACTTTGTCGTATACGTCAAATTTAAAATAATCAGATCGGAGAAAGGGAATAGAGTTCAATTTGCGGAAAGCCTAGTGCGTTAAAAGAAAAGACTTCTGGTAGGATTTTGATCGTGACAAGTCCTGGAATAATTATACTCATATCACTGGTAAAAAAATATTTTTTTTGGATATTCTAGTACTTTCTATGTGCGGGTGCGTAATAACGACCGCATTATTAGATGTGACGGTAGGATGTAGTTTTGTAAATAGGTTAATATCCGATGTCTGCGAACTTGCAATGATCCAGTTAATGTATCAAACAATTGACAGGCACCGGCAGTTACATCGCAATTGGCCGTGAGCATCAAATGACTTCAAAGTAACTTTTGTACTGATCCGCCTTAAAAAACTTTGTTATGCTTTTTTATTATAATAATATTATGTAACCTAAAATAAGATATTAAGATAAAAATAACACTGGAAAATTTAACCAATAAAATTATTAATACTAATTTTAAGTGCTAATTTACGACGTTCTTGGCAGTGAAGGAAAACTGAGGAATAAAATAATTTAAGGAAATCCGCTAAGTCTCACAGAAATATGAAGAGGCTAGTGCCAAGTTGAGACGTATATAAGCTGTAACTTTTTCGCTTTGCTGGAACATTAATACCATACAACGAAACTAAACGTCAAACCTCAAAACGGAGCCAATTACGACTTATTATTGGAACGAAGTTCTTTATCGGACGGTACGGGTTTGGCGGATGGGAGCTAGGCATCAAAAAGTGTAAGATTTTTTCGTCACTACCCCTTGTGTCATAGTGTAGACGGCCTTGGCGGCGAAGTAAGGAAGTGAGATGGAATAATAATATCTATCTCCCTCGCACTTTTTCTTACCTTGACATGAAAGCTATATTACGAGTATTTTATTTCAAATGACGCTTCATTTTAATAGACACTAGTAATTCATTTATTGGTATTTTTTAATCAATAATATAATATCTACGTTTATCAGTAATAATATACTATATTAGCTAGCTTGCTATATAAATATAATAATAATATATATAATATATATATTATTATTATATTTATATAGCAAGGAACTTCATTCCAACCGAGTGTTCCACGACACTCACGCATTTTTTATTATTAACAATCACACTTATTATTACTTAATAGGTTTGATCCTCGTGAACTGTATGAGAAAATCCACCGTCCCATCTTGTTCTATATTATGTGTCGCAAATGGCGACTATGGGAAATGAGTAAAAGATTTCGTCGCTTTCGATAGATGGCGGTATAATCATCTTGTATTCGCCAGACGAATAATTGATTAAAATACACAGACTGCTGACAGAGAGAAGCGTCAAAGATGCTGGATTTTTGGTACTGCGATCCTCAATCCGCCCGCCAAGCATTATTTTTATTTATTTATTCTTTACGAGGGCGGCACTGAAAATTTCGGGAATCAATGAACTGACACAACATTACTATTTAAAAATGTATTTATTGCTTTTCGAAGTATTCTCCGGGAAATTTGACACATTTTTCCATACGATGGAAATAATTGAAGCAACCATTCCATTCGGAAGTTGGGGTCTCCAAAATGGCAGTTTTGTAGGCGTCCACAGCTTCTTCAGGTGATGAAAATCTTTGTCGACGCAATTTATTCTTTATTTTAGGGAAAGTATAGAAATCATTAGGGCTTATGTCGGGGCTGTACGGCGGATGGTCTAATAATTCTATGTTTTCTTGCTCTAAAAACTCTTTTGTTCTGTATGCGGTGTGAGAACTCGCATTGTCGTGATGAAGGATGATGCGGCGGTTGCAGTTCTCTTTACGGAGTTCAGAAACGACCTATGGCAAAAAAATGCTAGCATACCATTCTGCTATAACCGTTCTTTGTCCCTCAAGAGGAATAGTTGTAACATGGCCGGTTTTGGAGACAAATGTGGCAACCATTTTTTTTGCAACACTCCGTGAACGAACAATTTTTGTTGGCTTTAAGTCATTTTCGAACACCCAAACTCATGACTGGTTTTTTGTTTCGGGTTCGTACGCATATATCCAGGATTCGTCACCTGATACAATGTTGTATACAGCATTTGAGGATCCTGCGTGGAATCTTTCGAGAGTTCTGACGCACCAAGTAACGCGAGCCGCTTTTTGCTCTTCACAGTGCGAATGCGGTATCCATCGGGAAAACAACTTTTTTACACCTAATTGTTCATGCAAGATTATTTGTATTTGACTCATGCCAATGTCTAAAGTTGCCTGAATTTCGCGGTATGTCACATGTCGATCTTCCTAAATCAGTTTACGCACAGCATCAACGTTTTCTTGGGTGACTGCAGTTTTTGGACGACCTTGACGGGGATCATCACTGAGCTTGACACGTCCACGTTGAAATTCAGCAAACCAGCGATAAATTGTGGTTTTGGATGGAGCTTCATCACCAAATGCAGAAATCATCCGGTCAACGCACTGTTTTATGTTAAACCACTTCAAAAGTCATAATAAATCATTGCTCTTGAATTTTCTCGAGACAATTCCATTTTCTCAACGACTAAACAGGTTTGATAAAACCTTGTGGCAAGACCAAGAATCTTTTAAAAAAAAATGGTATTCGATTTTTAAAACCAAGGAGTTTTCAATTAAAAAGATTTTAATATGACAGGAACAGTTTCCACTGTTCCTGTCATATTAAAATTATATATTTCCATACTCCATTCCCGATACTTTTAGTGCAGCCCTCGTATTGCATTCCTTAAAACAAAAGAATACAAAGGGCGGACTTAATGCCTTGAGGCATTCTCTACCAGTCAACCCATGGAGTGGTGAGAGATTGACGTAAGTGCGGCAGTATAGAATAAAATAAGACTATACAATATAATAATTAACTACATAATATATACAATTTTCTAATAAATAAACTATACATATATGACGTATACATACATATATACATATATGCCATATGCATGTAAATACAAATATATACATACAAATATACATATTTAAATACATATATAATTAGTACATACAAATACCTATGAATATATGCGTCTGTTTAGCAATACATATTAAATGGATGAATCATGTAAAATGCGTTGTCTTCAATAGATGATTACGGATCAATTTTTTAAAATCATACTTATTGGGTGCTTTTCTGATGTCATCGGGCAAGGAGTCCCAAAGGCGTGTAGCCTGAACTGTGAAAGAGTTACCATAGAACTCGGTGAAGTGAACAGGAATATAGATTTTGTTGTTAGATGAAGAACGTAGGACTCTATCATGAGATGAGGAACGATAGTGAAATTTACTCTTAAGATAAGAAGGTGAAGATGGGTAATTTAAAATGGAAAAAAGAACAAATAATATTCTGGAATTGTGCCTCTGGCGGATTGTAAGCCAATTTAGCTTAAATCTATATTGCGAAATATGGTCATACTTACGAAGCCCGAAAATAAATCTTATACAGTTGTTAAGAAAGCGTTCCAGCTTGTACAGAAGATCATGGGACAGATCTGGGTAACACACATCTGCATAATCAATTATGGGTAATATGAGCTACTGGACAAGCATGATCTTCGATTTTGTGGGAAGAAAATGTTTTAGACGATACAGAGAGCACAAAGTGGCAATGACTTTACGACTCACTTCTGAAATCTGGGTTCTCCAATTCAACATGCTGTCGATATGTAGGCCAAGATTTTTAACAGAAATACGGAACGGAACTATAATACTATCATAATAAATAGAAGGTAAATCTGCCAAATTAATCTTAGCTAGCATTCTTGAGCTAACCACCAGTATAGCTTGGCATTTCAAAGGATTGACCAAAACTCCATAACGAGTAGACCAATCTTTGATAGCTGATAAGTTGTCGTTAAGTTTTTTGATCCCATTATGGATATCCCCAATTTCAGCTTGCACATAAAGCTGAAGGTCATCGGCGTACAAATGATAGGAGCAGTCGAGGATGGAGGTAATAAAGTTTTTGAAAATTTAAAAAATTATAGGAGAAAGAATACCTTGCTGCACACCAGCATCCACATCAGCCCAAGCTGAAGACATTTGCCCCACACAGGCTGACTGCGACAGCATGCGACATGCGACCGCGAAGATAAGATTCTATAAGAAGATAATTCTAAAAAAAATCTATAAGAAGATAAGATACTGGATAGACAAACTATTCCAAATCATGACGATTAATACAAATTATCCTTACAACGGGAAAAGCCCATATCAAGCAAATGTCGTTTTGCGGGATAATGATGAAGAAGAAGATTTATTTAATATAGAGTGACGGCTCCTAAGGGCTTAAGGGTTTGAATTCCGCACGGATAAATTATTTGTATGGCCTGCAAATAATTTTTCCGTGTTTGGATATTAGTTCTTGCGTAATTTATGTGTGTAAACTGCCCCCACGATACAGGAAAAATCCTTGTGTGGCAGTTAAGTATAAAAAACAAATAAATAACGATAAACAAGATAACAGTTTACCTGATTGTGGGTTAGATATTGTAGCCCAAATAAGCTAGTCTGTCTTATCATCTTGGACTAAGACGAAATGCTTCATTACCTGTAAGTAAACTGACTCTTATTAATTACGGCAGAAATAGGTAAGAAGAGGTTTGATTTGCGTTTGCCCTTCTAGAAAGGGAGACTACCACTAGAGTTGCCCACCTAGAAAGACTCTAAGGGAGAAGGAGTGCTTTTTACTTACGCTACGCTACCACTTTCCCAGCTAAAATTGTGGTAACCTTTTTTTTTTTTTACGGGGGGAAATCCTCATGGACTTCCTCCGCCTGGGGAAAGGCGGAGGGGCGTGCCGGACTCTTACCGGCTAAAACCACCCCGGTGTCTCCTCGCACGTGCGCGTGGGGCCGCGGGAATCCAAATTCTTCCGCATCCCCACACTAGTGCTGGCCCGGTCTGTCCGGGCCTCGTCTCCTGCACGGGGTAGTGAGGTGTTTAACTACCCCGTGTATCGCCTCAGGGGCGCGCGCCGACACTCACGCGCGCCTCCGCCTAGGGTCCATCGAATAGGGCTGGCGGGTGGTAACCTAACCTAACTAAAAGACTTTAATCTAATCTCAAAGAATTACTACCCCGTGTAGTAGCGGGGCTGGTGGTGCTAAGAATCTCCGGTGGTGATTTGATTGCCACCTAAGATGACTCGACCTGGCAACATATAACGCATGCACGCTGAGGACTGACGAGAAGATCCTGGAGCTGGAAGAAGAGATATACAAGTTGCGCTGGTATATTTTTTATAGGATAAGGGTGACAAACGAGGACACAGTCCACCTGATGGTAAGTGGTTGCTGCGGCCCATCGACATCTACATCTATCCTCTATTACAAATCAAAATGCAGATGCGTTGTCACCCGTGAGGACAAAGATGGAATGCCTCATTTCCAGTAAAAAGGGTCTCAGGTTCTCTACACTCACCATACGAAACACAGCAGCGTTAAGCTGCTATTTTACGCTGATATTCTGTGAGAGCGTGGTCCTTCCCCGGTCGGGCCGACCCATTCGTGCTACAACTATACTACTAATATAGCTACGGCATGGCTCTACCACGTATAATATAGGACTATCCGAAGTCCGAAGAGAGGAGAAGGACACGGTAATCTTTGAATCCGGCAACTTGTTCTATCACTGGGAGGGCAACCATCTGTCCCAAGGAAGTGTCGGATTTATCGTCCACAAGTCTCTCGTAAACAACGTTGTAAATATTGGGAGTGTGTTGACGAGGGTTGCGTATCTTATACTCAGAATCACCAAACGGTATTCGCTGGAGGTCATACAGGTTTACGCACCTCTATCTAGTGGTACGTAGGATATATCTAGTCGGTGTTAATGAGAAACTTCAACGTAATACTAGGTACAAGAGAGAACGGTGAGTTAAAAGTAGGGAAATTCGGAATAGGACAACGGAACCCAAGAGGCCAGCAGCTGGATTTATGATGAACTTTTTCTTCCAAAAGCTGCCCCACATAAAGTGGACGAGGTCGAGCCCCGACGGTTCGACAAAAATTAGATTGACTTCATTATGACGACCAGATGACAACTGTTCAGTGATGTCTCAGTGATCTCGAGGGTGAAAACTGGCAGCGATTACCGAATGGTGAGAGGCACACTAAACCTAAATGTTAAGTTGGAGAGGCTCCGTTCCCGTCGTACTCTAATCCAAAGCTCCGAAAACTTTCAGCTCGAGTTTCTAAATCGTTTTCAGTACCTAGAAGATTGCCATGAAGTGGACAATATGAATGACAAGCTTGTTGAAAATGTCCATGCAGTCGGAGCTAAGCGCTCAGCATGCGATGGAGAGGGTTTTGCTCGGCGTTTCTGTACGTGATAGACTTAAAAACGAGGATATCCGCAGTAGAACCAGACTAACCGACATAGCCCATAGGATTAGTAAGCTGAAGTAGCAATGGGCCGGCCATATACCTCGAAGAAGTGACAACTAATGGAGAAGAAAGTTCTTGAGTGGCAGCCTCGTACTGGCAGACGAAGTATACGGCCCCATTAGATGGAGTGACGAAATAGTAAAAAATGCAGGAAGTCAATGGATGCAGATGGCTTAGGACCGTTCTTTGTGGCATTCCTTGGGGGAGGCCTATATTCAGCAATGGATTTGTGAAGGGCTGTAATGATGATGAAGGACTTTTACTATATAGTAAAGCTAATTTAAATTTTCATACAAACTAAATTATAATTGAAATTAAGAAGTTCAGTTAAATACATATTATGTCAAAACACCTGTAATTATAATTTATCATTTTACTTTCTTATTAATGAGACATGCAATATTAAATAAAAAAAAATAATACTTTATATAATAGTTTTATACATTTCGTAACAAAAGACTTTCTTGACTGAGAGACTTCTTGGTTTCTAAAATCGCCATTCCTTTAAAATTATAAGTCTATAAATGAACTCGAAGACATCTCCACCAATATCAGTCTTTCTTAAAGAAAATACGGTCATTGTTTAAAAAGTCGAAACCTACATACATTTACTTGAACAAAGGCAGTAAAAACAGTTTATGGACTTGTTATTGCCGTCCCAACGGACATGCGGGCTTACACCAAGCGATAAGTATATAGCGATTTATTTAAAAATAATAAAATATTTTAAGCCTCAAACATAAATTATTATTTTGTTACCCAGGTGATTCTTGATACATATAGATTTCGGTTTGAATTGTAAATTAATAATATTTATATTAAATCTATCAAGTATGCTAAACAGAACTTGAAACTAAGGGGTTTAGTAATATTTACCCGACTACATCAAAGCCAGAATATTTACTTTTAACTAAGCAATTAAATGGATTTCTTTATTTTATATGTTTCGCTAGTATAAATATGGATAGTGAGTTGTACTTTGGTTGGTTATAACGCCATCTACCGGAAACAACAAGGGATTTGAGTATTATAATAATGTCGCTTCTTAAATTACCGAGAGTAAGACGATGAAGAAGAAGAAGTAAATGATATCTTTAACAGAAACCGAAACAGAAACTTTTTTATTCAATTTAGATTATAAATAATACTTAATAAAAGTCACTCCTTTGTTTAATTACCACCGGTTTTTGAAGTGAAAACTTCTTTAGCGGCGTTGTGCACTTTTTTTGTAATGGGTAAAAAATGTTAAACTCGCGTCAGATCACGTGTCCTGATCGAAAATTCATAAGACGGACGGAGAGTAGACAGCCGGCGCGGCGTAGGAGAGGAAGTAAGTTAGTTAGGTTTAATTAATTTTCATTTATTAATTAATATAATTTTTTATTAAGATTAGGTTTCGATCGAGTCTACTGTACTGCTTGACGAAATTATTAATATAGATACATATGTACTTACACATTATAGATGTAATATTTGTAATATGTTTATACTTTATAGCATTAACCTATATTTTTATAACATCACAATAAGCACATGTGCGGTGTAGGTTTACCAAACAAATAATTTCGAATGAAAATAAATGAAATAAGATAATAATAAATAATCTCCGCCATTCCAAAATATCAAAAATAACACCACGTTAATATTCAAGTTTTCACTTCTGCCGGCACTCCCGGAGTGCAACCCGTCGTTTTTTTTTATAGAATAAGGCTGACAAACGAGCACGCAGTCCACCTGATGGTAAGTGGTTGCTGTGGCCCATAGACACCTAAATTTATCCTCGTTTGCGAATCAAAATGCAGTTGCGTTGTCACCCGTGAGAACTAAGATGGAATGCCTCTTTTCCAGTAAAAAGGGTCTCCGGTTCTCTACACTCACCATACGAAACACAGCAGTGTTAAGCTGCTATTTTACGCTGGTATTCTGTGAGAGCGTGGTCCTTCCCCGGTCGAGCTGACCCATTCGTGTTACAACTATACTATTAATATAGCTGCAGCATGGCTCTACCACCTGTAAAAAATAGTTGGTAATAATGATTCGAAAAATACCTCTGTCCTGGGAAGAACCAGCAAGAAACCCAGCGGGACTTTTTTTTAAACACATACAATCATGTAATCGCAATTAATCACACAAAACAAACTAGAAATAGCTTGGTAGCTATCACCTCATTCCCAGGGGTTATTATAAACTATATATAAAATTATTATAAACTCCTTAATATTATAATAACCCCTTTTTATACATTCTTTGTTTAATAAATTTTTCGAACTTTGAGCAAGTTAGATTTTGTATATTTTCTGAGATTTTATTGTAAAAGCGTATATACATCGCCCTAAGAATGAATTACTGACTCGATGGAGTCTTATAACTGGTACTACTAGCTTGTGTCTGTTCCTAGTGTTTACAGAATGAATATCACTTGTTTTTATATAACTACCTTTATTTTTGTGTTCATAATTTAATGTACGTAACATTAAATTTTCATAAATGTATTTAGAGGCCAAAGTTAATATATTAATTTCCTTAAATTTTTGGCGGAGCGACTCCACAAATACACGGTTAATTAAAATAAATGCTTTATTAAAAGTAAAAACAATTTAACAAGTAAAATAATTTCAGTATAATAGTCATACATATTATATATTAATAATTAATCATTTCAATAGGTTTAGCTATTTTACACAAAACTTTTTCCATTTTTAAGTCTAGTAGTGAGTATATTTATTCTATAGATGAACTTTAAAATGAAAAATATTATATTTATAGTGAAAAAGTATGACTATACTTATTTTAATTTTGGACCACAACCAAACAATGGAGCGGTGGAAACAGATTTTAATGCATCCTATGAAAATCTTCATTCAGAGCATCCCTTTGAATTTTAATATAAATTCAGAATCGAGACTTTATTAGCGTTTCAGGAAAATGGTAATAAATGCGAAGAATATTATCCTTAACTACAAAATTATATGTATTTTTGTATATTTTAATAAAGTTAACTTCATTGTAAAAAATAATAAGGATGTATTTTATATTGTTCACGAATATCTACTCAATTATGGACATTAACAATTTATAATGTTGCCAGCTGGGCAAATATATAACCAACGATTTCTGTTTCGGCTGGAATTGGTCTTACTCTGGTAGTACACAAAACGTTCACTGGAAATATGAATAACACAACTTGAATAATAAAAACTAAGGGTTATACTAATTAACCTATAATGTATTCATAATCAATTTCATAATTCATATTCAAAATATATTCATAATTACAGACCATTTGAACGTGGTAAAGCCGTGTTGCAGCTGTATTAATTGTATAGTTGTAGCACGAATGGGTCGGCTCAACTAGGGAAGGACCACGCTCTCACAGAATACCAGCGTAAAATAGCAGCTTAACGCTGCTGTGTTTCGTATGGTGAGTGTAGAGAACCGGAGACCCTTTTTACTGGAAACGAGGCATTCCATTTTAGTCCTCACGGGTGACAACGCATCTGCATTTAGATTCGCAAACGAGGATAGATGTAGATGTCTATGGGCCACAGAAACCTCTTACCATCAGGTGGACTGCGTACTCGTTTGTCACTTTTATCCTATAAAAAAACCTTCTGAAGTCCCCTGCGGAATGTTGACCTACTATAGGAAGTATTTGTCTTACTAGTATATATAGTATTTGTCTTAATACTTCCTGTAATTGTCTTAACGACCATGAAAGTACAATTGTAAACACAATTTTTATACCACTGTCTGTCTATAGTCGCCTCTTACGACACCCATGAAGCCGGGAAGAAATAGGGTGATGTGATTACATCACCCTATTTCTTCCCTGGGTAACGATTGCTTACGCAGTTACCACACGATACTCGTACGTTTTTAATCCTAATAACTCTCCTCTGTGTAAAATTTCTCTCCTCTATTTATTTGGCATTGTCGGTATGTTTTAGCTAGCTTTAATTTATAGATTTTTCCACCTCACTCATAGTTTTAAAGAGCAGAAAAGTAATGAATAAATGTCAGTAATTAATCTTACCCTTTCACGAGCTGTTAGCGTCGCTAAAATACTCGTATAACCTCGAGGATCCGATGTTGAAGCCTCATTAACCGTGAATATTCATAAAGAGTTCCGCGAAAGAGGTCGCCAGGATAACCCTTTTATTTTTATTTAATGTCGAAACTTTGGCAGCATATTTCATAAAGAGATTATAGAAGAATTAATGACATTTTAATCAAATAATAATTATCCTCGAGCAACCTTTTAAACGTGATGGACCCACGCTGGGGCTATATTATATATATGTTTGTAGCACGACTAGGTCGGCTTGAAAGAGAAAGACCACGCTTTCACGAATACCATCGTAAAAAAGCACCTTAATACTGGTGTGTTTCATAGGATGAGTGTAGAAAACCGGCGAACCTTTTTACTGGAAATGAGGCATTCTATCTTAGCCATAAGTGGTGACAGCGCATCTCCATTTTGATTGATAATCGAGAATGGTTGTAGATATTGATGGGCCACAGCATCCACTTACCATCAGGTGAACTATGTCCTCGTAATTCACCCTTATTCTATATAAAAAAGAACTATTATTTTAGAAGCTATAAACGTGATTTGACCCGAATGGCGAATAGAGAACACCATTTTTAGTTATATAAATAAAACTTACGAACTCCGTAACGTGTTTATGATGTTTGCACCTTAGTAACTTTCTTTAAGTCTAATTTTCTAAGTACAGTAGTGTTTTTATATTAATATACTGTGACGATTAAAGGTGCAAACATAGAGTTGACTGATGGAAGATTTATCGTTTATAATTAATTGGGTTAACTATTATTTAACTAAAAGAAAGGTGTTGCTTCGACTCTTACACAGCTTCTTTAATGTAGCAGCATTTTTACCATATTGAAAATATAGCGGCTCGATAGCGCATTGGCTATTAGTTGCCTACAAATAATTATGCAATTTATATATCCACATGCCATTTATGTCTCTATATTGCAGGAATATTAATAAATGTAAATACTTAAATGAGGTGATAAATTATGGTGGCACAAATCTCGGTCTATATATTGAATTAGAAGTGGACACTTAGGAAATCAAAGTGCCCGTACATACAACCATCTAGAACGACAATAAACTAATTTTAAATGAATTAGAATACATTATGGAAACTAGGTACATATAAGAGATTGGTGTGACGATTATTATGTAATACATTTTGTTCTATTTCCTTTGTTATTAAAAGTAGCCACTTAAGGATTTTGGGGTGAATGTTTAACGTATTACCAAATATACTACTAGATAGGAACATAAACTGACATGATGGCGTCTGTCTGTCAAAGTTAACGACGATATGTAGAGCGTTCTCGATCGACGCAATCAGGAAACCGATGCCGTTTATTGAAATCTCAGCCGTTGTAGTACAGAGTAATGTAGATACAGAATGAACTTAAATTAATAAAAAATGTGAAGTAAACATTTAATAAGAACTGAAGTATGGATGTGAATTTGATTAAAAGATATACATAAATAGCAGTAAGCCCATATTGAATAAGGCAGATACATTCAGTCGAAGAACGATAAAATTTTCAAAATTGATATTATAATGTAATACAAATTAAAATTAAAAAGTAATTTAAAAAATTATAAGAAAAAGTTTAACTTAAGTAATAAATAAATTGCCGCCGTCCATTGGATGTATGTGGCTTTTACGTATATGCTGCGGTTTTAAACTTTTTGTGCGCATGTTCTACTAAACTATTATCGAAATTCTTTATTGGCCTTTAAATTAATTTTTTAGGTTACATTTTATTTTAGACATGGTGGTTCTTATCATCGTTTTATAGCATATCAGACCTCATTGGAAGAATTTATTAATTCATCAATCGGTGACGTAGAGATCCCGTGCTTGGTTGAAATTAAAGAGATCTGGTGCTATAAGAATGGGCAAGATCCGGTTTTACCATTAAACCCAGCTTCGCAGAAGCATTAGAATGAGAAAAAATGAGATGAAATTTTTATATAACTATTTAGACATCTTAGAAAGTTGTGTTCTCCTTGAACGTATGATATTCTTTAGTTCACATAAAGGATGAAAGAATTAAATTTAAAAACGTAATATCAACATCAAAACCAAAAAAATATATATAATAATTGTTATATCATTGCTGAAATGAACACAAAATTCAGAAGCTATTGTATAAAAATTGTTTTTTTGTTGTTGCTAAAACCATCTTTATTTTTTTTATAACTGTTATATCAAACATATAGAAATTATATTATAATCGTAGCCTCTGGAAATTTATTACACTATTCTCTAAGATGATTGTCACAGATAGGTGGGAGAGGGCGCCAGTTCGTAAAGTTTTACGACCAGCATCCGACACGATCAAGCTCTCTGTAATACAATCCATAATCTCCACTACTAGTAGGGGATCCACTAGCAATATATGTACTGTGGTGATTTCACCGCCTATGAAACTATTGAATCTTGATTGAATTCTTCCGCGGCGTCAGCATTTTGGGCCGTTGCATTGGATATTTTAAAATTAACACCGTCTAAGAACATGTCTCCAGAACAGCTCTACCATCTTCGGTTATATTACCACTTACTAATGTAGGACTACTACTGACTACAATCACAAGCACTAGCTATTATTACATGTTATGTATAAATATGAGCTACTATCTTTTTTCACAAATTAAAAAATAATTTTCTTTTATTACTTTTAATATTTAAAATTCAATTGAGTATGCAATTAGATAATATACATCTGATAATTAAAATGTACTGGCAAAGTATGATTTAAGTTATGCAAAAATAATAACATCAATTCTAAAGACCGGCATCGCATTTGCAATATTGCAATGCCCTGGTGTTGCAGCTGTTCATGGGCGGCGGTGGTCACTTACCACCAAATGAGCCGCATGCTTGTTTGCCACTTCTCACGTTAACAAAAATCAAAATTTACATAATATTTATGTCTTTCTCACACTATTTTTACTTACCTATTTTACTACGACAGAAATAATCTAAAAAAATAATAATAAAAACGAAAAACAAACAAGTACGAGTGCGTGTGCAAGAATGCGAACTTACGTGCGTGCTTGCGTGCGTGCATGCGTGCGTACGTGCGTGCGTGCGGGCGGGCGTAAAGGCGGGTAGGCGTGCGTGAGTGCATGCGTGCGTGCGTGCATGCTTGGGTGCTTGCATGTGTGTGTGTGTGTGTGTGTGTGTGTGTGTGTGTGTGTGTGTGCTTGAGAGTGTACGTGAATGTGTACGAGCGTACGTGCGTGAGTGTGTGTGTGCGTGCGTGCAATTATGGGAAATATCAGGAAATATCTTTTGAAAGTCGATATCGATATAAATAAAATACATAGTTAAATATATTTTGTCGGCGTTGGGGAGAGAGAGTCGCGGCAGAGGCGCGAGACAACTTGTACTGCAATGATCGATCCAACTGCCACCAAGTGTGATAATTATGGATAATCCTTCATAAAACGGGAGAGGTGCAAGGATAGCAGCGGGCTCATAACAGTTAAAAAAGGATAAAGAAAACATGAATATTAATAATGTTACCACAAACAAAGAACAAGCTAGATAATCTAAAGATTGCTATGATAAGTTAGAGTTTATGTAATAAAATAATCTTTTTAAGGACTATACGGTACTGTTACCAATTTGGCTGACAATCGTAGCAGATCCCCTCTGTAGTAGGACTTCTATTTATAAGGGAAAACTTACTGGCTGGCATTAGTATTCCGTGATGAGTACGCGCTGTATAATTTTATTTTCACAAATTAGTTGCCAGCTTACAAATATGTGAGAATGTGCCAAGCTTAGTGTTTGCCAAGCGAACTTACAGTCGAACTGATGATTAGTAGCTAGAGCAGTCCATCGACATCTGTGGTCAACTTCAAACAAAGAAGGACTAAGTGGAATATAAGTCCTAACACCTAGTAAAACCACCAAACGATGCCCACGACTTTTTCTGCCACCAAGGTGGCGCCACTTAAAAGTGACGTATAATATTTGACAGCTTTCATAGCGGTGAAGTTAATTTGCGTGGAAATTGTAAAGGTTAATGTTTCTTTCTGTACTATTAGTTATATTTCATAAAAATAAATAAACCGACCAAACAGATTTTCACAAAAGTAGAAAAATTAAAAAAAAGTTAAAAATGTGCAAAATAATATAATACTCTAGAAAATGATAAACTCTTATTAAAAACTAACTTCTCAACTAAATAACATTGTGTAACAAAAAACTTTACCTAAGTGTCAACTAGCGACATCTGGTGAGCAGAAAATTATTAGCCCTCATTGCTACACAATTCTAGATACATTTGGGCTAATGGTTGTCAAAACAAAAAAAATGTTTAAAAAAATGTGCATCATAAAGTGAGCAGCGACACTTCACAAAACTCCAGACTATGATAACTTCCCTATCTCATACGATAAACGGCTACAGAAACAGGACACTGAACAAGCACATGAATTGGAATACTCGAGTTCAACAACTGGCGCTCATCTAAAGCAGTGGTTGCCCAAACTGGAACATATTAAAGCTTTAAGAGAGAAAGCTAATATCACCTTCGAACTAACCCAAATACTCACAGGACACGGATACCATAAAAGCTATTTATATCGTTTCAAAATCACTGAGAACGACATGTGTCCTTGTGACAACACAAGTGTGCAGACAATAGAACATATATTAAAACTTTGTCCTCAGTTTGGAAAACAACGATGCGACCACGAGATGCTTTGCGCAAATTTACGTATAGAACCTTATAATATCTTAGACCTCATGAAAAAAGAATCCGCTTTAACATCTTTCCTAAGACTAATAACATTTATAGTAAATAATTTAAAGAAACTAAATTCGACGTAAATAAAATAAACACAGCATAAGTATTGTACAAAAGAAAAATGACAAACATAATTTGTTACTAAAAAGCCGAAGCCGCCCGTATCCATCGCGGGGACTCCAGCTTAAAATTTAAGTAATAACAAAAAAAAAGTGATGTAAATTTAAGCTAGCTGTTTGGTAAAAGGTATTAAGATATATTTTGTTTCTTTAAAACTGTCAAACAATTTCTAATATTAATCTACGTTTAAGTCCAATACATGCATATCATGCTCATGAGGCGCAGTCCCCAGCAAGTAAAAAGTAACAAGGCTGACATTTTAATGCATTCAGATCACTTTAAGTCGACGTTATTGCACGGGCGCGTCCGCTGCGCCGCGGCCACACCTAAACAATACAAATCGCGTTTAAATTCCCTTGGTATAATGCAGCTCCGGTCGTCATAATAACCTAGGCATTACGTGCACCCGAACGATACATCCGTCATCGTACATAGTCAGAGCGAAAACATTTCCCTCTGAAGTTATTAATATCTATTTTTGAACGTTTTCATATCATGCACGCAAATTGATATCAATATGATATAGAAATAAAATGTGTCATTGGACTTTTTTATAATAATACGTATTGTTGCAAAACTTAATAAAAATATTAGTTTTGTTAATTTTATTCATTATTTTCTCCTCATTGTATAAATGTGTTTTTGTAGACAGATTAGTGAAGTATGTCGGAACTTTGTCACATGATCCTACTTCTGATTCTGAGGATAGGGCAAAGCCAATTGTTAGAAATATTAAAAGTGTGAGAGCGGATGTTCAACTTGCTCTCTTGCTTACGCAATTAATCATTATCAGTAATAAAATAGCGTAACGCACTATACATTCAGTATAGAACAGTTACAGTTCGACCACACCGTAACACGTCCCCGCCGCAATAACACACCATTGTAACGTGAGTGCAATAATTACATGATAACACTAAAGTATGCAAACCAACAGCAACACTACACACCTCAGTGTAACACAGAGTAGCCTCCCAGCAACCCCATCTTCCTCGCCTGCACCAGAAGAACCACCAGAACGAGAGAACACGATACTATCTTAGCACTACTACTATGTAGAAAGTCTTACACCCGTATTTATATACAAGTAAAAGTAATTACTTGAGTAATGATTTGTATTCTATAGTTAAGTAATTGCTCCAAGTTAGAACTGTCAAAAGTTAGAATTCTCAGCCAAGTAATAGTCACCATTTCCTTTACTTAAGCACTACTTTAAGGTTATTTTGCATAAGAAACGGAAACTTTGGATAGCATTGAAGCAACGATTATACAACATGTAACAAAAATCCTGTGGTTCCCGTTAAGTGCGTTATCAGAATCAATATTCAAACGTAAAGAAATAACTTTTATTTCAAAAAATTTGAACATTAAAAAAAATATTTTAATTAAAAAAAAATTTTCGAATTGTATGTGGTTTTATTACCTCTGCATTATCGTGACAATAAGAGGATTGTGAAAGAACCCCCTTCACCGATGTTCGTGTCAGTTAGAGGTAATAAAACCACATACAATTTGCATATAATTTTTTAAATTAAAATAAAATTTTTAAATGTTCAAGTATTTTGAAAAAAAAATATTTCTTTACGTTTGAATACTGACTGATAACGCACTTAAAGGGAACCACATGGTTTTTGTTACACGTTGTATGTATAATCTTTATAAGTAAAAAATCACGTGTCGGAACATAATCCATGTGTAAAAGAGAACATTTAATTTTACAAGGGTTATAACATGTCAAAATTTTTGTATCTCCAAGCATTCTTTTTTTTTTGTACTGACACAATTAAATAACAATAATGATATTATAAACTTTATAACATTGTATAAATAATTTATATAACATTATTGCTATTATAAATATCAAATAAAGTAATTTCAAAGATATTATTGCAAGATTTTGTAAAAATAATCTAGCTTACGTTTGCTTTTTCATGAAAATAAACGCAGTCACGAAGTGTTGTCACACAGAAACAACCACTAAGCGTCGAGTGTTGCTTGGGCATTTGCTCAAGTAAGTAAAGTGTGTTACTGAACTATAGAATGAGATTTTGTTATTTAAAACTGTTTAAAACTGTACAGGAAGGGTTATTATAATATCAAGGAATACATGAATGAAAATAACCCCTGGGAATAAGGTGATCGCCACCATGCTGGTTCTATGAAAATATCATTTAAAAATTGTATAAACAAAATTATTGTTAAGTGAAATTATGTTTAAAAAAAAATGTCCCGCTGGGTTTCTTGCTGGTTCTTCCCAGGACTGAGGTATTTTCCGAACCAGTGGTAAATAAAAAATGACTTTCAATAAGTATTATGTAATAATCAATATTGAATAAAAAATTATTCTATTCTATTCTACTCTATATTAAGAATTCTAACCTTAAGTAATGACTTAATGAAGAAATTACTTAGTAACGAGTAATTACTTCTTTATAAATACGGGTGTTAGACGGACTAACCGCGCAGGCCGCCTAAAATGAACTTTATATTGCACAAACGAGTGGGGGGTTTCTCGATATACTCTCAATTTCACCTCGCCACCATAGATATGACGCTCCGCTAGAATGACACATCCTCTTTCTCACACTCGATTCAACCGGTATTTTATAGAAGTGCACAAAGAGAATATAATCACTACGTTATTATATTCTCGTATATATAACAGTAGATGCACCTACAATTATAAATTTTATCAGAGCATGTAGCATAACAAGTTGACAAGGCGACAACAAAGTCTAACCTCGCTTTGCGTTCAAGGTAATCAAGGAATTTCAATTAATTTTCAATTTCACCAAAAATTTCATTCTAGAATAATTTTCATTTTATTCCTATGTCTTACAATACATAGCAGCAAGTTGTCTTTTAAGTTCCGGCATAACACAGGTCATCATTTTTTTAATATTATTAGCAGCTAACGAAATGTATCTGCAGGTAATTTGTTCATCATATGTAAATTGGACACCAGCATGCAGCTTTGGTCAATTCTGTGGACTAAAGATATCATTCTGCAGAACCTCAATTCTAGCTCTATTACCTTTCGATTTGATACGCGACATTGGAGGGCGGGATGGGTTTATTATACAGAAAATAAGCCCTATTATAACTTAAAAATTCTATATTGGTGGTATTATTCTCTCTTAGTGTGTTACTGTTACTTAGGAGTGTTAGGTAAAAATAACGATAATTTGAGAGCGGATGTTCAACCTTGTGTTTTGTTTATGCAGTTAATCATTTGCAACAATAATCAGCGTTACACAATACACATTGAGCGTAGTGCAATTACAATTCGACCATACCGTAATACTGCCATGCTGCAGCTGTATTCATTGTATAGTTGCAGCACGAATGGGTCGGCTCGACCAGGGAAAGACCACGCTCTTACAGAATACCAGCGTAAAATAGCAGCTTAATGCTGCTGTTTCATATGATGAGCGTAGAGAAACGGAGACCATTTTTACTGGAAAAGAGGCATTCCGTCTTAGTCCTCACAGCTGACAATACATCTGCATTTTGATTCGCAAACGAGGATAGATGTAGATGTCTATGGGCTGCAGCAACCACTTACCATCAGGTGGACTGTGTGCTCGTTTGTCACCCTTATCCTATAAAAATAACTAGCGATCCGTCCCGGCTTCCCATGGTTAATTTCTGGATCTCGATAACAACGCCATCTACCGGATCCAATTGTGAATCTAAACCATTTAACCACACACACAAAATTTCTTCAAAATCGGTCCAGCCGTTTAGGAGTTCAGTTACACACACACACACACACACAACTACAGAAGAATTGTATAATATATAATATGCATGTGTTACACATATAACCTTTCTCTTGAATCATTGTGTCTATTGATGAAAACCGCATTAAAATCCGTTGCGTAGTATAAAAGATCTAAACGTACAGACGGAGGGATGCGACTTCGTTTTATACTATCTAGAGAAGTCAAAGTGACGAGAATATATATTTATAATATAATAGCTATGACTCTAAAACCAGTACTTTTTCATCACTTACTTCGGAATCCGAATTTAACTTAAGAATTATTTATAAGAATAATATCCTCCGAACTGAATTTCGGTCATGGCGGCCAGTCTCAGTGTCTGACCATCTGCGCAGGACTAGATTACATTGCCCGAGTGTATGCGCAAACACAGTTGCACTCTCTATTCCCTCCCTCTCATACGATTAGTCCGATAGTACAGTAATTTGAAACGACTGGATCGGAAATTATCGGCGCGTTAAAGAATCGCGATCACTGCTATCAGGATGAAACACCGCCAACTTCCTGACTCCGGTCTGTTATTGAGAAATTCTTGACAGAAAGACGCAATAACTGATTTTGACCCGACCCGAGATTCAAACCGGGGACCTCATAATCAGCAATCGCGTTAATGACCATTAAACCAACTAGGACGTTAATATACACATTGGTTTCATCTATGGTACGTTTTAATTTATGTTTTGCCCCACAGAACACGTTTGAAGTGTAGAAACACTGAAGTATAAAAAGACACGTTACTAATACTATTTCAGTTTTTTAAATATTATATAAAAGGAAAAATAAACACAATTAAAAATCGCGGACTTATCGTTGATGTGGAGGTGCGCCGAGCTCGGCGTTTTGCAAATGGCGGCACAATATACGGCGTTTAACTGATAGGTACATTATGATGAGTTGTGTCGCGTTGCTTTCGCGTCTTTAACGTTATTGCCCTTTGTTTAGTTTCGTTGATGAATATTGCTGTCATTTTGCTTTACTCGATGTTGCCGTTTATATGAATGTAGTAAATTTACATATATTTTTTTATAAAAAAATGACAAACGAGCATACAGTCCACCTGTGTATGCGTTAATGCTGGTAAGTGGATGATGTGGTACATAGATTTCTACATTTCTCCTCGATTAAGAATTCAAATTCACATGCGTTCTCACCCCTGAGGACTAAGACGGAATACCTTGTTTCCAATAAAAATAGTTTCTAGATATCTACACTTACTATACGAAACACAGCTGCATAAAACTTGTTAACGCGTGTTGTCAGCGATAACATATTATGGGTCTGAGACTTGGTCATTTACTGTTGGCCGTATGAGAAGGCACAAGGTCTATCAACAAACTATGGCGAGGGCTATACTCGGAGTTTTTTTGCGCGATAGATTCTGTAATGAGGATATTCGAAGTGGAATAGATTAACCGACATAGTCCGACGGATCAATAAGGTAAAGTGGCAATAGATCGACCAAATAGCTCGAAGAATCGACAATTCATAAGGAAAGAAAAGGCCACTTTTGAAAGAAAAAATTTTTGACTGTAATTTTAATATTAAGTACACAAAACATAAAGTGGTAATAATAAGAACACTATACAACAGTGAAGTCACAAATTTAATTTAATTTGAATTGTAATGACACCGGTTCCAAGGCTTTTTGCCATCAATTACAGGATTAAATATAAAAAAGCTAAACTATCAAAATTCATGATAGTCATTTAATATAAAGAACACGATAAAGTGTATAATATCTTAAATAATATCATGTTAGAATTTATCTATGCAAATCGCCCAAAGCATATTTAGTGCCCTCTCAATTAGCTGCAAATAGAACCAAAATAAATTCACCACTAATCCTTTAGCTTGTTGTCTTAAAATTTCATTAAAAATGCAATCCCTAAAGTGTTTCTTCACCCTTTCTTTAAAAGAGGCAAGTCAGGTGTGAAATTGGGAAAGTGTCTGCATTTGCCAGGTTTAATTATTGAATTAATTCGCTCCCTTTTTGTCAGGAGACGAGAATTAGTGTTACCTTTGAAGGTGTTGTCGGTTCGTAGATCGTTTTTAAACTGGTTAATGGTTCTTAGTGAAAGTTGTACCGGAAACCACTTTCAAGTGGTTTTTATAAGTATTTAAATCCATTTTACTTTCTGCTAGCAATCCGTCCCGATTTGTTCTGAGTACTATCTATTAATGTGGCGTATTTAGATTGTAGATAAGTTTTCAGATTCGACCTTTTTTTATTTAAAGCCGTTCAATGTTCGCTATAAGTCGCGATAATTGAAAGGAAGACAAAAAATAAACGTTTTTATTTGAGGTTACCTAATACATAATTACACCATACGTTAATTCGCACTGGACAGTACGGCAGACTGTCCTGTGTGATAGTAAGGGAAGGCCAGTGCCTTATAGGCGGATTCATATCCTGTTAATTTACTTTGTTTATGAATTCTCTCCCACCGCCCTCGTAAACCATAAAACTGAAGTGACAAACGAACTAAGAGTTCACCTGATGGTAAACGACTCTGCAGTCCATGGAAGTCTGCAATCAACTTTTAACAAAGAAGATTACAGATGTGTTGTCATTCCTAATGACCAACCCCGCCTATACACTATCGGCCATGATTGGCAACCACAGAATGGGGCATGATTGTCATAATCATGACGCGGCTGCCCACAAAATCGTGCATCCTACACATTAGTATTGTCATCTGTCTGAGATGCACGTTGAAACAGTAGCAGCTGCGACTTTTTATTTAATTAGTTTATAATGTAACTATTATTGAAATTTAGATCATAACAGAGTGGCAAAAAAAGGAAGTTGCTCTATTTTTACTTGTTCTATTTCGGTGTATAATAACTATACTAATAGGTAAGTTTAGAAATCATCGGCGTTCGGTGCGCACGATCATGGCCGAACTTCTTTTGATGTTTGTTAGAAAACCCGACACAGCGGTCATTACGCTCGATGATTATCGATTATGGGCAGTTATAGGCGATTATGCCCTCTACACGATCGTGATCGCTAGAATTTGTCCATCATGTCGGATGGTGTATAGGCACCATAAGATGGAATAACTCACAGCCTGTAATTCAAGTGGCTTAACATACTCTTCAAATCGAAATACAGCAATGCAGGCACAGCTATTTGGTGGCAGAAATAGGTAAGAGGGTGCTATCTACTAGACGGACCTAGGTAGGAAGGGAGCAAGGCTTCTAGTAAAACATTTTCATATAAATCAAGAACATTGTAGAGCTATTCATTTTTATCAAGACGTACCTGTGCCCGTCATGCGTTTAATGCCTTTTTGCCAGAAATGACTACGGGCGCTCGCATATCATCTTTTCTTTCATCGTAATCGCATTAACGGTATATGAATGCTAACGGAAAAACAAAAAAACCTTCATTTTTATATACATAGAAAATTACTTAATTCAAATCGAATTCACCATTAATAATTTGGCATTTTATTCGTGGTAGAACCCTGCTAAAGCTATGCTATAGTTTTATCATAATGGGTCGGCTCCGGGGAGAGACCAGAATCTCACAGAATACCAGAGTAATATAGTAGCCTCATGTTGCTGTGTTTCGTATGGTAAGTGTAGAAAATCGGAGGCCCTTTTTACTGGAAACGATGCACTCTTATAAAAAAAGTAAGAATACATCGTCCTACTTAATATTATAAACGTGAAAGTTTGTGAGGATGTATGGATGTGTGTTACTCATCCACGCAAAAACTACTAAATGTATTTTAATGAAACTACAATGATATAACTAATACATCAGAACAACATATAGTCTATAATTAATAAAGATATTGTGTAAATTGATCATGGGGTTCATTGTAGAAGCGTGCTCGTCGCGACCCCTGCCAGCCCTTTTCAGGGCTGCAATTCTACACAGCTACGAATGAATTGATCGAAATAATGAAAGAAAGAGAATTAGATGTCGTGTGTATGTCGGAGACCAAACGGAAGGGCAGTGGTACAGAAGAGCTCCCTGGCGGGGCGTTAGCTCTATAGTCCGGAGTCCCGGAGAGCGAAAGCGCCTGCCAGGGAGTGGGGGTGCTGCTGTCGTCTCGGTTGGTCGATGTTATGACTGAATATAAGGTTGTGAACTCAAGACTTCTGTGGGTTCGCTTTAAATTAGGACTGACGAAGTTATTCCTTTTGGCTGTTTATGCGCCGGTAGCTTCGTCGTCCAGGACTGAGCTGGAGGAGTTTTGGGAGAATGTAAGAGTAGTTCTAGATTTGGTTAAGGGAAACGAAAGAATTGTTGTATGTGGTGATATGAATGGATGGGTTGGTACCGCTCGACCAGGGTACGAGTCGGTGCTTGGAAAGTTTAGCGATAAAAGGGTTTTTTTTTTATAGGATAAGGGTGACAAACGAGCACACAGTCTACCTGATGGTAAGTGGTTGCTGCGGCCCATAGACATCTACATCTATCCTCTATTACAAATCAAAATGTAGATGCGTTGTCACCCGTGAGGACTGAGATGGAATGCCTCATTTTCAGTAAAAAGGGCCTCCGGCCACCTGCACTCACCAAGCGAAACGCAGAGGTAAACCTCTACTTCACGCTGGTATTCTGTGAGGTCATGGTACCACCCCGGTTCGAGCCGGCCCATCCGTGCGACAGCAAAGCTGCCGTGTGGCTCTACCACTGTTAATGATGCTGGCAAGCTTATACTGGCTGTATGCAAGGAAAAGGGTCTTCTTGTGACAAACACTATGTTTAATCACAAGAAAATCCATATGTATACTAGAGAAAGAAAGAATGAGAGAAGTATGATCGATTTGTTCCTGGTGGATGACCGACTGCGAAAACAGGTGATGGATACGCGAGTGTTCAGGGGTGCAGACCTGGGAACGGATCACTATCTAGTGATTACTAGATCTAGGGGTCTGTTCGCGGGTTGGCGCTACCGGACAGCAGTAACAGAACCACAGTCGGTCTGTCGCATCCGAAGCTGGAAGCTTCAGGAAGCGGATACTAGGGACCAATATCATGCGAGGGTAGCCGAAAAGCTTGACAACATCGATGGCAAAAAATAATGTGTAGAAAAAACATGGCAGAACCTTAGGGATGGAATCGTAAGTGCAGCGGAAGAAGTGTGTGGAACGATTAAAAGAGGCAGTAGTAAAAGAAGAGATGCATGGTGGAATGATGAAGTGAAAGAAGCTGTAAAGAAGAAGAAGAAAGCATGGTTAGACTACTTGGCCTCTAGTAATGATAAGGATATGAGAGAGAAGATGAAAGAAAGATATAAGCTACAGAAAGTTCACACGAAAGCATTGATTGAGGAAGTGCGTGAAAGGTGTAGAATGGAAGCGGACGAAAGGTTGTCGCACAACTTTAAGGAGAACTCCAAAGTCTTCTGTAAAGAGGTTGGAAGGATCCGAAGTGGTGCGACGGCCTTAAGAATGAACAAAGTGCTTTCGAGAACCAATGACGTCCTCTCAGAAAAATCGGACGTCATGAAGCGATGGAGCGAATTTTATAGAGAAATGTATGCGTGTGATGAGGCGGACAGGGGATGTCCCAGATGATTGGCGATCCACAGTCATTGTACCTTTATATAAAGGTTACATTTTGACTGTGTGTGCTATCGGGCGATCAGCTTGACCAGTTTAGCAAGTAAAGTTTACTCGAAGGTATTGACACGTAGGATGCAAGAGAAATCAGAAAGATTTCTATGAGAGGCACAATGCGGATTTAGACCTGGAAGAGGATGCATGGATCAAATGTTTTCTCTCCGCATGATCACGGAAAATCTTCTGGCTGCTAACCAGAGGATTTTCTGTGCTTTCGTGGATCTTGAGAAAAAATTTGATAAAGTTGTAAGGAAGAAAATGTGGGAACTGTTGCCGGGGTATGGTGTGGATGGTCGATTGCTAAGGGCTGTGCAGTCACTTTACTGTGACTGTAAAGCCTGTGTGCGGGTAGGGCATGACCCGTCACCCATGTTTGGCGTCCAAACGGGCGTAAAACAGGGTTGTGTCATGTCTTCCTGGCTGTTCATACTGTATCTCGACAGCTGTTTACAGAAGCTGAAAGACAGCTGTTTGGGTGTGAAATTGGGTGACATTAATGTAAATTGTCTGCTGTATGCTGATGATGCAGTGCTAATTGCACCATCAGAGGCAGAACTGCAGGCATTAGTCACGTGTATGGAAAAGGAATGTGAAATTAAAGTTCTCCGTTTGAATGCTAATAAAACTAAGGTTCTAGTATTTGAAAGGGACGAAGAGAGAACGAAGTGTGAAATATGGAAAAATGAGGAATGTCTAGAACAGGTAAATGAAATTGTATACTTGGGGAGTGCTTTTAGCCGGGATGGAAGATGTGATTTAGATGTGGACAGGCGTGTCGCTGCCGGAAACAAAGTCAATGGTGCCCTGACTGCGTTAGTCAAAAGGCAAGGCGTAGTGAAGAGTGCACGCCTTGCAATACATAACGCAGTGTTGGTACCGACTTTGTTATATGGCAGCGAAACCTGGGTATGCTAGAAGAAGCATAAAAGCAAGTTGAATGCAGTGGAGATGCGATCTATTCGTAAAATGTGCGGCGTTTCGGCCGACCGAAAGCGAAACGAAGAGATTCGCAATATGGCAGTTTTGAAAGACGACCTTATCACAAAAATTGATAAGGGCGTGCTTCGATGGTTTGGGCACGTTGAGCGAATGAGTGAAGACCGAATGGTGAAGAAAATATATAGCACGAAAGTAAATATTAAAAGGTGTCGAGGTAGACCGGGACTAACTTTCGAAGACCATGTGAGCAAATTGCTCGAAGAGGGGAGGGTCAAGAGTACTCGGATACCTAGACGTGCATGTATGAAGAAGTTAATGAATCTGAAAGAAGCGAAAGAGGTATGTAAGGATCGTGATACTTGGCGATCTGTTTTCTCTGGCTACCCCGTCAGGGATTGTGCGTGAAGATAAGTAAGTAAGTGTAAATTGATCAAAATATAATGATAAATGTTAAGTCAGTCGGAAAAGATCTGTAATCTGCCAGCTATTTTAGCGTGTGGTGCAAAAACTGTAAAGTATAATTGGTTTAAAGTATAATATCTACACGGAAGGAGTCGCGAGCAAAAGCTAGCGATTCATAAAAAGAAGAATAAGACTACATAAAACGAGCTGTGAATACAAAGAATTAAATTATGATCACGATATATACTGTTTGAAACAAAATGGCAGCTCAATTTGAATTTGAAACAGGACGTCTCCAATTAAGCACGCGTCGAGGATGACGAATGACGTTCTCCCGCGGGATCCGGCCCGTTTACGAGCGGGAGAATGTCTGACAAACTATGCGAAATGTTTCAGAGTTTTCGAGATCTTAAATTGTTTTGAAGATCATTTGCAAATTTATATTAATTTTATATGAAAAGCACTTTAGAGTCTACTCTACTAGAGAATCTACTCCTGTAAAACTCTAATTTGCATTTCAGTATTGTAATACATTTTTTAGACGTTCACGTCCTAACTAAAATACTTCGAGGGTGTGTGAAGTCCACCTTACACGCATTGTGGTAGCTTGATGGACCCTGTCTTTAAAGTTTTTTTTAAAATCAGAGGAGGTGGAGTCCAGCGGTGTAACGTATATTATGACTTGTTATTTTATTTAAAAAATTTACCAAAAAAGACCTGACCTGAGAAGAAATGACCAAAAAAGAAAAGGCAGGAAAAGCGTTTTCTCACAATGAGCTGATCATGGTTTGGCTAGGTTACGGGGTCACTTAAACGTGGTAGAGCCATGCTGCAGCTATATTAGTAGTATAGTTGTAGCACGAATGGGTCGGCTCGACCGGCGAAGGACAACGCTCTCACAGAATACCAGCGTAAAATAGCAGCTTAACACTGCTCTGTTTTGTATGGTGATTGTAGAGAACCGGAGACCCTTTTTACTGGAAAAGAGGCATTCCATCTTAGTCCTCACGGGTGACAACGCATCTGCATTTTGATTCGCAAACGAAGATAGATGTAGATGTCTATGGGCATAGCAACCACTTACCATCAGGTGGACTGTGTAGGTACTCGTTTGTCACCCTATCCTATAAAAAAAAATGTTAGCTTCGCTTATTTTTTTCTTTGTTGATCTGAGATTTTGAGGCAACCATAACAATGTTTTTATTATTTATAATGTCAGTCATTAAAAATAATTTCGTTTAGTTCCTTATCATATTTTTTGGGTGAAAGTAGAAAGCTTTCTGAAAGATCAGTTACCTCGGTTCGTCCCTCTCATGTGAGTACTACTATAGGACAAATAACAAGATAGAGCAAAATCACGTTATACCTTTCAAGATACAAACTAGAAGAGCCAGTCTCCACCATTTCATTGATGAGTTACCACGCATTTGAACTAAACAATTTGCTTAATCCTTCGTCGTGCGTACAGCAATATTGTGGAGCAAGTTATCAGCATTTAACTCACCTTCGATTTACCGACGATATAGTCCTTATGGCGGAATCGTTGAAAAACCTAAGCACTATGCTCAATGACAATCATAAGATGAACATGGACA
The DNA here is from genome assembly GCA_033319125.1 of Parnassius glacialis. NCBI lineage: Eukaryota > Metazoa > Arthropoda > Insecta > Lepidoptera > Papilionidae > Parnassius > Parnassius glacialis. Next base: position 29,895,973 of record JAVANC010000025.1, on the reverse strand, counting down.
AAACAAAGATCACGAGTAACGTTCATGTCACACCTATGCCGGTAGTTGTTGGGAGCACTAAGCTCGAAGTTGTTGACGACTATGTTTACCTGGGACAAATAGTCCGACTAGGTACTTCAACCGAGAGGTCAATTGACGGATTCAACTCGGCTGGGCTTTCGGGAAATTACAACACATCTTATCGTTAGGAATACCTCAAAACTTGAAAACGATATTGTATAACTAGTGCGTGTTGTCAGTGATGACTTATGGATCTGAGACATGGTCCTTCACTGCTGGCCGTATGAGGAAGCTATTAAGATCGCTCAGCGAGCTATAGAGGGGGCTATGCTCGGGGTTTCTCTGCGGGATAAACTTAGAAATTATGATATCCGAAGTAGAACTAGAGTAACTGACATAGCCCAATGGATTAGGAAGCTGAAGTGGCAGTGGGCCGGCTATATAGCTCGAAGAACAGGTAACCGATGGGGAAAAAGATGTTCTTGAGTAGCAGCCTCGTATCGGTAGGCGAAGTATGGGATGACTCCACACTAGATGGAGTGCTGATCTGGTAAGACATGCAGGAATTCAATGGATGCAGGTGATCAGGACCTTGCTTTGTGGCATTCCTTGCGGGAGGCCTATGTTCAGCAGTGGACGAGTTCACGAGTGAAGGACTGTAATGATGATGATGATGATGATGATGATTTGTCTTTTCATCCGATTACAATCTGGGCGTCTTCTAAGCAAGAGGCTTTTGTTACGTTAGTGCGCTTCACCATTTTCGTCTACGTCACCACTTACCATCAGGTGAGTTAGTACTCAAGCGCTGGCTTAGAAAACTAACAAAGTAAAGGATCTGGTCAGCAAGATATAAAGACAGACTAATAATGTGTTTGTTTCACACTTTTATATTAAAGTTGAAGATTTTATACTCTTCAAAGTATTTAATTCTGCAGTAATAGAATAATGATTCTTACCATCAAAACATTGAGGAAAATTGTGGGCAGTAAAGGTCCGTATTCATTTTCTCTCGTGAAAACTACACAAAGAAAGTTTAAATCTCAGATATGAAATGCGCTCTGAGCACTATTCCGGTTTATTGCCAGCAAGGCATAATATAAAACACGCTCGGGGAATTGTTAATTTCGGTGTAATGCACATTTTTGATTGCAACTCGTACAGAAAGACTGTCTCTAAATACATTAGTAAAAACTAAAGGAGCAGTTTAAAAATGTTCGTTTTGTTAACTTTTAATAATTTATTGCGACAGATGGTAAGTCATTGAATTGATCACATCAATTTAGTCCCATGAGGAAAATAATTTGATAGTTTTTTTTTTCCCAATTCCGTTACGTCCAATTAGACGACAAAGATAAACAGCTGGAAAGGCACAGTTCGGAATGATCTGCGTGAAATATTATCAAAGCAGTAAATAAACAAGTAAGATTTTGTTCCCCAGAGTCCAACTGGGTAGCTGAAATGAGGCCAATGTTATTTCCAGTTTGAATAATAAGATAGTCATTATAATTACAGATCGTAGAACATTCGTTCTCTGTAGTATTTTGGCACCTGTAGCGTTATTTACTATGTCTATGGTGTCATGCGACCACTACTGTCAATATCATCATCAATCGTATACAATAGTTTTATATATATAAGAGGTTCGCAGTTGTGCGCGAATCACGGAAAAACTACTGGATAGATTTCAATTAAGTTTTCAAAGTTTTATTTCTTAGACACTTTTTTTTATAGGATAGGGTAACATACGAGCACACAGCCCATCTGATGGTAAGTGGTTGCTGTGGCCCATAGACATCTAAATCTATCCTCGTTTGCGAATCAAAATACAGATGCGTTGTCACCCTGTGAGGACTAAGATGGTATACCTCTTTTCCAGTAAAAAGCGTCCCCGGTTCTCTACACTCACCATACGAAACACAGCAGTTTTAAACTGCTATTTTACGCTGGTATTCTGTGAGAGCGTGGTCCTTCCCCGGTCGAGCCGACCCATTCGTGCTACAACTATACTACTAATATAGCTGCAGCATGGCTCTACCACGTATAAAACTTGACCCTTAACTACAAAATAATTATTGCAATATCTTCAATGAATATAAAGTTATTAAAGTTTTAAGAAACAACGATTTTTATAAGCACTACGTGTTCAGTGATGTGTGTAAACATCGCGGACGAAGTCGCGGGTATCAGCTAGTCATTCTATAAATGAATATGTTAATTGAAAAATTCACAGCAAAATTAAAAACTGTTAAAGAGAAATACAAAATTTTGTTCAAAGCAATCCTTAATGTGACTCATTCCTTAGTACAATCCTTTAAAGGCAACTCGCGTTGACCGTAAACCCAACGGAGATACTGCTGGCATAAAATATTTTAATTATATTTTATTACCTCTAAAACCGTGTAAATGAAAAACTGGTTTTGTTACTTTATGAAAATCGTAAAAAAACTTGTCCCTGCTCGCTTCGCGAATCTAAATGCAGTGGAGGAAACTTTTAATGGGTTTGCATTGTTGGAATTTCATTTGTTTTTTTATTACTTTAGGCTCTCATTCAAGTTATTGTCTCATCATTTCAGAAAGATTAAGAGAAATCATGTTCTTAAGTCTTTTTTTTAAACCAAACTTAACAAACTTTAACTAAAGTATTAGTGCCTCATTCATGGATTCTCGTTATTCTTGAATTAAACAAACTGGAGATAAAATTGCACAAATTGCATTGCAAAAATTTGATGTTTAATAAAAATAATGGCGTGTGATGACGGTGTAAGAGAATTCCCATTTTGTCTTATGGGTACCATAAGAGGCGACTATGCGAAACCCCAGAAAGACCTCATGACTTCCGATAGAGGGAAGATTGACAAACGAGTACACAGTCCACTTGATGGTAAGTGCATGATGTGCCTCATATATCCTCGATTAAGGGTCAAAATGCAGATGCGTTGTCACCCCTGAGGACTTAGATGGAATGCATTTTTTCCAGTAAAAATGGTCTCCGAATTTCTGCAGCACTAACCTGATATCTCACGCTGCTATTGAGAGTATCGCCCTTCTCCGGTTGAGCTGACCCATTCGTGACTCTAATATAACTGCATAAATAATCGATGAATTTAGTTGCAAAACCGGTAATTAAATTATTTATTTAAATTTTATATGCTGATTTAACACATCATAACGAAAAAAATCCTGTGCATATTTGAACAATTAAGAATGTTTTGAGGACATGGTGTGAAGTACAGCGATATGCATTGTGGCAGCTCGGCGTACTCTTCCCTGATCCAATAACCTACTCAATAATGAAAAGGGGGATATGAGACCGGCAGAGAGACGTATGTAGGTCGTTACTTTACTTTATGGAGAATTGCTATAATTATTAAAAATAAACTTAAATTTAGATTATTCAGAAAAAAATAATCGAAAATGATTTGAAATTTCGAACTGATATTCCCAAAGAAACTTCGATAAGTAAACTAGAGCAGAGCGGTAAGGGCAAAGAGTAATGATTCTCAAACATTTTGACCGAAGTTGAATATCTACAAAGAGGAAATAATACCTCCAACCGTATATTGGAACAATACAATATTATATAATATGTATATGTATAAATGTGTATATTTATAAATATGTAATACATTTTATACATTTATAAAATGTATTAACATTCTGTTATATAATGTATATATAACAATTACATTTGTTTTCTGTGATTCAAAAAATATCTAGTGTAGGGATTGACTACACTTTTATTATTTAAAATGATAATTTAATATGATATTGATAATGATAGATAAAATGATAACGACTGCTTGATATGAGTGCTTGAATTGCACTGCTCGCCGAGTACAGGGCGTTAAAATGCTGTGTTATTACGACTGCTAAGTTAAGAAATTAAATACATTTAGGTCATTGTGAAATATGTACGTTTCACCGTACATCTAGCAAGAAGTTAACGTTTTTAAGTTGCAAAAATATTATCGTGGATTCAATAGTTCGCGCTTTTGTGAACCAACCTAAAACGGTGATGGAAAATAACAATAGTAGTAATGTTTATTTCCTCTTACAAAAACATACATACATACATAATAAAACTTATATCTATTTAAATACAGGTATATTTATTTAATTTGGAAAACATATTGGTGTGAAATTAAAATAATTTAGTCATTATTATTGAGAATTTTAAGTAGAAATTATTACAAAATTATTTTACTCCAGAGTAAATTGCTCGTCCTTTTCTAAGCGTTATACCTGTAATATTAATAATCTCCAGAGCGAATTTTGGTCACGGTAGCCACTTCCAATGTAGATCAGCCATGTGAGCAAAACAAGATTACAGTGCATAATTCTGTGTGCAAACTTAGGGACACTCTTATTTTTTTTATAGGATAAGGGTGACAAACGAGCACACAGTCCACCTGATGGTTGCTGCGGCCCAGAGACATCTACATCTATCCTCTATTAAAATTCAAAATGCAGATGCGTTGTCACCCGTGAGGACTAAGATGGGATGCCTCATTTCCAGTAAAAAGGGTCTCCGGTTCACTACACTCACCATACGAAACACAGAAGCGTAAAGCTGCTATTTTACGTTGGTATTCTGTGAGAGCGTGGTCCTTCCCCGGTCGAACCGACCCATTCGTGCTACATCTATACTACTAATATAGCTGCAGCATGGTTCTTCCACGTAAAAATTATTCCAATGGAACGAAAATTTGACAAGCTATTCGTGCTTTCCGAGCCACCAGAGTGAAACATTGCCAACTTCCTGCCTCCGGGTTACTATATAAAATTTCTTGACAGAAAAATTCAATAATTGATTATGTCCCCACCCGGGAATCAAACCCGGAACCATAATTACAAGTGTCGTGCGTACGACCCTAGTGGGTCTTTTTGTTTCATTTTATTTCAAAAAGATTAACCAAGAGTCTTAACTAACTTCAAAATAAAAACTTAGAATCACTCGTTCTAAATTTTATGCTGCAATATAAAAAAAAGTTAACCTCAGCTCTATATCAATTCCCGTCGTTTATTCGTCGACACCGATTTTCTTCGATGAGTCCAGATAAAACACAGACGGGACTGAACTGCAGTTTTTCTATCCTTATTTATTGGACTGACAGACGGACAAATGTGGGCAATCGTATAATTCGGGCTGTGGGTTCTTTCCAAGATAGGCGAAAGTTGGAGAAGCTAACTTAATTAAAGTTAATTAACTATAAGAATTGAACGTAGTAAATATCGTGTCGTTCAACTTAATTAATTGATTCTTCAAAGGTGAATGTCCGCCTATATGCACTAGGAAAAATATTTTGGACTCTTACCTGCTCATACAAAGCCATGAATGAGAGGAGACCAATGCTCAACATGTTATATCTAAAATTGAAGTATCCGTTTGTAATGTCAAAATAACAGCTTTTTACTAAATGCATATGAAAGTATATACAGTACTTATAACAAAAACACAATTTTTGAAATTTGTGTCTGTCTGTTTGTGTCGGCTAACCCCGAAATGGCTGGACCGGTTTTATTGGGACTTTCACTGGCAGGTAGCTAATATTATAAGAAATAACGTAGGCTACTTTTATTTTAGAAAATGATTTAGGGTTCCGCGCAAAAAAATGAAAATCAAATTACACGCGGGCGAAGCCGCGGGGTTCAGCTAGTACTTATATATAAGCTGTTTATTTTTTACATACACAATAAATGAATAATATCACATCTATCATGATTACTGTCTTGAATTTAACTAGGTTACTATGCCGCAGTGTCTGGTTGCTATGTTTCGGTCAGAAGGCTGTAGAGAGCTAGTTACACACTGAGACATTACATTTTAGTCCTCAGATATTACAAAATAACTGTAGCCTTCTTTAATTGAAGTTGCCACTCCCACTACTGTTCGATTTAGAAGATGTTTTCTTCCTAGCACAACTTCCTTGTGGAATCGATTACCACCATTGATTTCTCCGAAACGATACGATTTAGAGACCTTCAAGAAAAGAGCCTACTCCTTTTAAAAAGGCCGGCAACGCATCTGCAATCCCCCTGGTGCTGCAGTTGTTCACGGACGGCGGCAGTCACTTACCATCAGGTGAGCCGCATGCACGTTTGCCGCCTCTCCTATAAAAAAAAAGTTGATTGCAGGTGACGGTGGACTTACAGTCCATTTAAACACTCAGTCCATGTAATGATAGATTGTGAGTTCGTCTGTCAATTCAATTTTACAAAAAAACTAAACAGTATCGCATCACACTATAACTAGTACGTCCGCAATCGAAAGACCCTTGAATTATGCATGCGAAAATGTCGAAACCACAAGACCTCTAAACACGATGACCATCCAAGCGGTCACTTAAATGGACCTTCACCCGCAAACCCTTTGCTGGTCAATATTTATGGGACTTCGAGTAAATTTTGCGTGCAAAGGGTACGGATACAGGAACAGTCATGCGATACTCTACTTTAATCTATAAGAAATAGAACTGAGTTAGCACTGACTTGAAAATCCTAAGTAGCCATGCGACGTCTTTTGAGGTGTAAATAAGATTTGATGTTTGCAGTTAAGATACTTTATTATTAGCTGCATACATTATTGTTCTTACAGAGTTCGCAAACTTATAATTTATCTCAAACTTAATAAAGTTATTTTCAAAAGTTATTATACTCGAGAAAGTTTCTGTAAACTACATTGGATTAGGTTAAGCCATTCAACACTTCCATAATATTGCCATTGTGCTGCGGTAGCTAAGCTATCGGGACCAGGTCGAATTTAGTGTAAGATATACAGAATTCATCCCTCACACACTATAAAAATCCACTGTTGAACATAGGCCTCAGCATTAAATTGCCTTCTTTTATATAGTATGCGGGTGACAAACGAGCGCACAGCCCACCTGATGGTAAGTGGTTGCAGTAGACCATAGACATCTACATCTATCCTCGATTAAGAATCAAAATACAAATGCGTTATTACCCCTTAGGACTAAGATGGAATGCCTCGTAAAAAGGTAAAAAGTTCCAGTTAAAAGGGTATCTTCGGTTCTCTACATTCACCATACGAAACACAGCAGAATTAAGCTGCTATTTTACGCTGGTATTCTGTGAGAGCGTGGCCCTTCCCCGGTTGAGCCGACCCATTCGTGCTACAACCATTATAATATAGCTGAAGCATAGCTCTACCGCATAAAAATGAGCCTTGGAGGATTTTACAATAGTTGGCATGTTTGGCAGCCTGGTTGGCAACCGCAGTTTTTTATTATTTTCAGTAGTTATTAAGAAGATGCTGCTACTCATATCCTGTTTCAGATTCCCTTTGTCGCGTTTTACGACACCCACTGGACGATATGAGGCAGTGGATATTCTGACACCGCCACTACACGGCTTATATTATATACGCAGGTATCTTGTACTTTTGTAATTTTTAAAGGTAACAGAATATTTGGCCGTGGCTTGAAAAGACTCCCGCCGGGCAAGGTGATCAGCCCGGGGAGTGGCCATCACTCCATGTAGTGTACAAAGCTATTTCATAAATATACCGCAGTACTTGGGAACTTTTTGATAGCGTGATTTAGGCTTCAGTGCATTTCGTTTGTAGCGCGACGACAGCGCCGCCACAATTCTTTTTCAAAAATAAAAAGTACAAAGACAAAGGTAATAAAAGCATGTTCTTTATATAATAATGACCACGTAAAATAAAAAAAAATATTTTACGTGATAAAGCCATGCTGCAGCTATATTATTGTTGTAGCACGAATGGGTCGGCTCGACCGGGGAAGGACCACGCTCTCACAGAATACCAGCGTAAAATAGCAGCTTAATGCTGCTGTGTTTCGTTTGGTGAGTGTAGAGAACCGGAGCCCCTTTTTACTGGAAACGAGGCATTCCATCTTAGTCCTCACGAGTGACAACACATCTGCATTTTGATTAGTAATCGAAGATAGATGTAAATGTATATGGGCCACAGCAACCACTTACCATCAGGTGTTTGTGTGCTCGTCTGTCACCATTATCCTATAAAAAAATAGTAAATTATAGTTAATTAATCTATTGTTAGTATTGCAAATTTGAAATATTAACTTCCTAGAATTAACTTATAATAAATTTAAAAAATAATGAAGTGAAATTATTTTATTCTTTTTAGTTCTTTGAAGGCGGCTTTTACTTTTTTTAATGATATTTTTTTACCCTTTTACCCATAACGGCGACGGGCAGTAGGGTCGAAGGTGAGAGACGTCTGGTACTTGACCCATGAGGAGACCCATGTCTTGCAGTGGAAATTTACAAGCTGATAAAGAAGAAAGAAAGATATTAGAATATAATATTAGTGTTATATTATATAATATATTATAATATTATGATATAATCAATCAATTGTGTATCTAAACAATACTAGTTTTAAGCATTTCCACTATTTTTATACGCCCGTAGTTAGTATAATTGCAGGGTACTTAAAAAGTTGTTTCAAATCCGCCATTCGATTACTGTCGTGAACCACTCCTCACACAATAATTTTAAACTGAACATGAGTATTATTAGTCATGTTAATAGCATTCCTAGTAAGGTACGTGAGGGTAATATGGTCACCTTAAGCTTTGTCGCCCTATAAAACCAAAACTAGGACGAAGACAATGACAAAAATACAAAATCTTATACTATAACTAATATATTAAGAAAGAAATAACAAACAAAGTTCATAAATAATTAGTAACACTTCAAAAATCGACTTAAAAAATCTAACTACACTACATAATACTATAATTGACTAAAATATTTAGATAAGTACTATAATGTCAACTGTCAAAATGGCGTCGAAAAAGCAGCACCTTTTGACCCTTTATTATTTAATTAACTGATGAAGAGCTATCGTATCACAGAGCCATCTATGTAGATAAGGCTGTAGTTTTTGAGTTATTAAAAAGTGACAATATTAACCGGATGACCCTCACGTACTATATTTAAAAAAAGCTATTATTAATATACTTTAATTCATTCATTTCGAAATAACTATTAGCAAATGGCGTCATAAACATATTGTTTGACGTCCCATTATTGCAATGCTCGTAAATATTGGAAATGGGAACACCTGCTTTGAATAAACGATCGATTCCTTATACGTGACTCATAAAACCTAAATCCGTTTTCCGATAGCACTCACCTTCAGTATTGTACAGGCTAGTAAGTGAGCTATATTTTAAATAAACTAGTTCGCAATCCAGTCTTCACTTAAGTAATATCACAGAATAAATAATAATAGTACTACGTACATAGTAATTAGTAATACATAGTGACTCAGTGTCGCAGTGGCTCAGCGATTGCTGCGCTCCAAGGCCGCGGGCTTGAATCCCGTACGGTGCAAGTGTTTGTACGGCCTACAAATAATTGTCCTAGGTCTAAATGGTTGTCCACGTGCCTCCATAATAGGAAAAAAAATCTACTCTGGGGCTAATGGTCTTTTTAAATACAACTTGTTTGTAAAATAGAAAATTAGGTGCAACTTTATATAATTGTGCCACGTGGAGCAGTTATATAGAATTCTTCTCCCTTTTCTTTCAGTATTATAAGAGAGAAAGAGAACTATGAAAAATGGCAGGATCTTGTTTTTTGTTTTTTTTTTTTAAAAAACGTTACACCTACACTAGGATTTTCTCCTGTATCGTGGTGGCAGTTTACAAACATAAATTGCACGAGGACAAACATCCAGACCTGGAACAATTATTTGTAGGCCATACAAATACTTGTTCCGTGAGGGATTCGAACCCGCTTGTTACCTTCGATAGTTGGTGATTATTGTCTTGTATATTATATCTCGTGTATTTTATCAGAGAAATATCGTGGGCGGCGTCGGGGAGAAGCATCGAAGTGGGAGACATAATTTGCCGCTCTTCTTGGTCTTTGAAATTAAATTTGTAATATGGCAAGTTTTATATCCAACGAGCAAAACCAATTTACATGGTGATTGGTTGAATGGTACAGAAGTTGATCTACAACAGCGATATCTAGTGGTGAGTTACATTACATACAGTTCAAACTTTATAATATCTTATGGAAAAGTAAGGCCAAGTCATGTCAAGCTCGCACTGGCTAAAATTCTATGCTGTGCCGTCGTCCCGGTTTATCAACAGGGTCACCGTAACGCTTTCGCACACATCCGCACCAGCAGCTATCAGCGAGCCAGCCGGGAAGACCGAATGACCAGGAAACGCGCCGGAACTTAAACATGCTACCCAAAGCAGTGCCATATACTCTTGAGCAATGTACTTCCCCGAATCTGTTACGATGTGTCTATGGAGCCAGAAAAACATGTATTCGGGAGCACCAGCCTTCAAGGCCCCAGCGGCTGGTTTAGTCTTTAGCACTGCCACAGAAGGCACTCTTCGGCTGTGAAGAGTAGGGAGAAAAGCAGATCGTAATTGAGACACATCATTCTTCTTTCACAGAAACCCACCACCGCATCCGAGACCCTTCCAGAGTCGCGGTGGAAATGAGAAAACTCAACTTATTTAAAGGAAATTAATTCATGTATACGCAGAATGATAAAGATTTTTAATGTTGAATCGTTGTAAATATTTTGAGTTTTGATTTATTGATTGCACACACTGACACTCCTTTCCTTCCTAAAATCATCTAACCTTTGGCAAAGAGGCACAGAGGCATGACTGGCAAGTCATAAAGAAGTTACGGTAGTACTATTTCTAGATTAAGAATTGAAATGAAGTTGCATTTTCATCCTTGAAGAAAGAGATGAATCTCATCAGTAAAAACGGGTCTAATTATCATGAATATATTATTTACATATATATATATATATATATATATATATATATATATATATATATATATATATATATAAGCTTAAATAGTGGCTATTGGGAGAAAATAGTCTACAAGCAGATTAAAAATTATTTTCCTCCCATCGGAAGGTATTATTTGATTATTTATCATTAGAGTTTGAGTTCTTGCTGCTTCTTTAGACAAACTACGTTATTGACTTTTAAAAAGTTCTTTGTAAGTACCAATTTTGAAGAAATTGAATGAAAATCAAAATGATTTTTTACTATAACTTACCCGAATTAGTATCACCCACCATACCAAATACTGTAATTGGTTTTCTGCCAGAGTATGTTTTTTTTCGGTTGACCTAATCTCACTGCAATTTAATACAGTAGCGCGAAATGTAAATGAAGAAATAAGAAAAATCAGTATAACCTCTAATAAAATTGGACTCACGGTTCATAGCCGAAGCATGGCTTATTCACGTATATAGCGTGTTTCTCGGAAAAGCTTCGAGGATTGAAGAATAAAAGAGAAATGTGCGGAAATGGTCATAAAGATTTTATAGCGAGATGAAAATTTATTTATGTAAAACTAGAAGTATTCTAGCTGGAGCTAGATAGCTATTTAGGTTATGTGGAAATAATATCCAGCTATTATATGCACCTAGCTAAGATTAGTGAAGCGGTCGCGAAGGTCTATAAATAACGAAATCATATAAGCCGTAGTACGAGTAGCTTAGAGGATAAACGTTGTTTAAAAAATTACAGTAATAGAACAAACAGTTCAGTTCAGTTTCCGTCAACACCAATTAAATTGTTGGTTGCAATCTTGGCGGCAAAATTGTTGGTATAACATTACAATTAACAAATATCGAGGACATAACATGTTTGATTGAAATGCTATCAACAATGGTACAATGCCATATAAGAACCTTGAGCTAACACGACTAAGGATATTGTTATTTTTTTAGAAATAAGGGTGATAAATGAGCACACAGTCTACCTGATGGTAGGCGGAGACCGTGGCCTTTGAATATTTATAAGATTTTTTTTTAAATTGAGAATCAAAATGCAGATAAATTATGATTTCTTATATTTACGCAAATACTACACATTAAATGAAAGTACTTTTATGGATTCTATCGCGTTTAATTAACTTATTTTTGTTAATTCCCGATGTTTCGGGTGCTTTACAGCACCCATGGTCACGGGGGACAGATATATTATCATTCCTAAGTGAACAAAGATGGATTTCCTCTTACTTTCTACTATACTATACCATATAATGTATCCAGGTTCATTTACTCACCATGCACAGAAGTATAAAGCTGCAATTTATGTTGATAATTTGTGCGAGAGTGGTCGATCTCCGGTCGAGCCCACCCATTTGTGCTGTAGCTACATTACACAGTGTGGTTCTACCACATAATATATTTTTTAAATATGGAATATGGGTGAAATCCGAGCACATAGTCCACCTGATGGTAAGTGGTATGCTGCGGCCCATAGACATCTAGATCTATCTTTGACTACACCCTTGAAGACTATAATGGAATGCCTCATTTCCAATTACAAGGACCTCCAATTGTCTACACTCAGCATACGAAACACAGCAGTATAAGTTGCTATTTTACGCTGCTATTCTGTGAAAGCGTGGTCCTTCCCCGGTCGAGTCGACCTAACAACCATAATATAGCTGCAGCGTGGCTCTACCACGTATAAAATATTTAGTAATATATAGAAAATATTGCTATTTTATTGTCTTCTAAAACGTCTAATTAAAAAAAAACATTCAGCAAGAATACCAGTTGCATAAGGAAAACAATGCAGCCAATTTAATCTGAAGCAGCCTCTTGAATTAGCCGATGTCTTCGGGCTTTTTATTTCCTCAATCAAAAGTCCAAGTGACGTCGAGTGGGACGGAACGACCTAATGAATTCTCTACTCTTAGCGTTCTTACAGTTTAACGGCATAAGGTTGCAAGTGTATTTTACCTTTAATTTATAATAACGGAGATATACTTTTTTAAAAGGATTTTTACTTTATTTGTTAGCCGACTTCAATAAAAGGAAGTTTACTTAAATTAAAGTAAATTCGACAGTAATATGTTTTTGCATATACATAATATGTTACGCGATATCTATATCAATTGTTGACTGATTTTGATTACTTATTTTTTATTAAATAGAGTATACTTTTTAGGAGTCGTCTAATATAAATTTGACGTGAAAATTCAAGCCCAAAGGGTGGCAAAATAGAGGATGAAGTTCTTAATGTAACTATTTATAATTTTTCTTTATCATCTTCTTCAGCCCGTAAACCTACTCTGTGGAATATGGATCTCTCCCGTAGTGGCCAGAACCAGCATAAAATTGTAGTTTATTGTTGCTGTGTTGCAAATAGTTAGTAAAGAAAAGCGGAGACCCGTTTTATAGGAAACAAGGCATTCTATAATGCATCTGCATTTTGATTCTTAATCGAGCATATATGTAGATGTATATGGACCACAGAATTCACTTATATATGTACCATCGGGTTGACTGTATGCGTTTGTTACCTTAATTCTATAAAAAATATATCACGCGGCACAAATATATTAAAGTTATGAGATAAGCAAGAAATAATTTACAATCTAGTCACTACTGTTATGGTAATAAGGCGATAAGTCAAACCAAAGGAAGCTAGATATGTTACTCCTTAAAACTAAGATAGAATGTTTTCTCGCCTGCAACGATGCGCACCAGTGTTATTGAAGACAAATATAAAAATGCCAGAACATTTATGAGAAAGTATAACGCTTGAGTTTCGATAAATAATGATATCCAATAAAATATTTATTTTATATAGGATATTAGTGACAAACGAGCACACAGTTCACCTGATAGTAAGTGGTTGCTGTGGCCCATAGACAAGTACATCTATCCTCGATTAAGAATCAAAATGCAGATGCGTAGTCACCCGTGAGGACTAAGATGGAATGCCTCGTTTTCAGTAAAAAGGGTCTCCGATTCTCTACACTCACCATACGAAATACAGCAGCATTGAGCTGCTATTTTACGCTGGTACTCTGTGAGAGTGTAGTCCTGCCCCGGTCGAGCCAACATATTCGTGTTACAATTATACTACTAATTTAGCTGCAGCATGGCTCTACCACGTGCAGAATGATGGTAATTTAATAATCTTTTTATACGCTATATATTATCTCTACCGGCGACGTTTAAAGGTGTGAGATGACTGGTACTGAGGTCATCAATCGGCATATCAAACATGACCAGAACTACAAATCGTCCCTACCATGGGGTCAATAAACTTTAACGGGCTTTGATAAGAACAAGAAGAAATAGAACATTAAAACTCTACGTGAAAGGTGATGATGGTAAATAAGTTTCATAACTTGTATTATTAATATAGCAAAAGGGTATTTCAGTAATAAATATAAGAATTTGTAATTTGAACTTACTACCTTTTGCGACGCACACAGTGTCAAATTTAGGGGTGGCAACTATATTACTAGATGGGGGTCGAATTCCACAGATTATAGCGATGTTGCTCCTTATGAGACGTTTACTGGGTGACGGCGAAGATTTAACGTAACTAGAAGCAGCATTCTTTGACCACAACAATTCATCAAAAGTTTTATTATATTTAAGGACAGATTAAAATAAACTTTACATGATTTTATTTTTTTGTGAAAATGTCGTAAGTTTAATTGTTTTCGCTTTTCAGTAAATACGATTGTGTAGCCAATGGTTTGTAAGAATTAAATTAATTACGTTTAAAAACCGTTGAAATATACACAAATAAATCTCAAACTGTTTGTAATGAAAACAAACTTAGTGAAACTCTTCCAGTATATTATTTTTGTTCTTAGTTCGTGGTTATTAGCCGATGCCTGCAGGGTGTTCACAATTTGCCTCAATAATGCGGCCGCTTGTCCGTAGCACTTATCGGGGCCTTAAGGAATTTATTATTTCGGGGATTCTTTCTTATTCCTTTAACTCGGAAGAAATGCCTCTCGAGGTCTTGATCGTGTCTGAGTACGCAACTTTTTCTTCCCCTTTTGATACAAAGTCGAAATACTTATAAAACATAAATTGTGAAGAAAATAGTCTCTTGAACAATAGAAAGTGGTCGGTTTCAAATTTTAATATCTCTAAAATCTTCAATAGCACCATTTTGAACTAAAAAGTGTTTAAAGACCTCATTAAAAGTGAAGGAGAGCTTGAATAGAATTCATAAAAAAATGAGTTTAGTTCTTTTTCTTAAACACATAAAAACAGCACACGTTAGTTAACCTGATTGTAAAATAATAAATGATAACGCTCGCTGTAAGCTTCACAGTACTCGAGCAACCCGGGTTCGATCCCCGCCGGCACCAATGAAATTGGTAATTGCAATTTTAAGTCCTGGTTAACCCGTGCTTGGCGGTGAAGGAAAACATCGTGAGGAAACCTGCATGTCTGAGAAATAAGAAAAAAATATTTCGAAGACATGTGAAGTTCACCAACACGCATTGGGGCAGCATTTCAGCGTAAAATACATCTTCTGGGGATTGAACTGGACTAGATTTAGTCGCCCCCAATCCGAGACTTTGTTCAGCAAAGACTCGACTTCAGATACAAGTTTGTCCCAGTACTCGGCGACGTTCTTCTGAGAAATATTGCCAAGGCCGGTGTATAAGGCGTCACCCGTGCTGTTGTCCGCATAACAATGAATGTTACCAGTGTGCAACATATCCTTGATATTCAAAAGAAACAGCATTGATGATAGCACGCAGCCTTATGGAACAACATCGTTAGTAGGCTTGTAATCAGAGCATGCACCGTCTACTACGACCTCGATGCTCCAATTAGCAAGGAAACTGGTGATTTAATTGCACCATTTCTCGGGAAGCCAATGGGAAGGGAGCTTCGAAAGAAGCGCTTTGTGCCAGACCCAATCGAAGGCCTTCGCTATGTCTTAACTAACGGCCAATACCTTCCCTTTGGACTCCCCTGCCTCCGCCCATCTATGAGTCAGGTAGACCAAAAGATCACCAGCTGATCGATCCCGACGGAAATCGTATTGGCGGTCGCTAATCAGCTGGTAATCATCAAGGTACCTCATGAGCTGGAGGGTTATAATTTGAAGAACAAGGAGGTGATAGCGATAGGCCTGTAGTTGGACAGGTCTGATTGGTCGCCTTTATTAGGGATTGAATGATCCAAAGCTGTCTTCTATGAATTCGGGATTACGCCTTGGGAGTAGGAGTACCGGAAAAGACGCGTTAAAACAGGTGCCAACTCCAGAGCACACGTCATCAGCACAAATTGAGGGACTCTATCAGGCCCACTCGACTAGCTGACGTTCAGGGAAAGGAGTGCTTTGCGAACCGAGCGCTGTGTGAACCGCTCATCCGCCATGGAGCACTCAAACCGCGGGATAGTCGGCAGTGTGTTCCCCCTTCACGGAGAGTCGAATTGGACGCAAAGAGAGAGTTTAACAAATCAGCTTTCTCCTTTGCGGCATAGGCCAGTGGGTCGTCCTCTCTGTGAGAGATCAAAGAGATGGCTGGCAGAAGTTCCCTTAGACAGCCTTGGCGAGAGACCAAAATGCACGGGTTTCTGAAGGAAGGTGAACTAGCTTCTCGCCAATTCTAACGATGTGTTCAGTCCTTGCCTTGGCAATGACTCCTTTGAAGGACCTGGAGGCGGAATTATACTTCTTTATAAAAGCGCTGCTGTTTACATACCGAGACGTGGATGCGTCAGCCTAGGCCCGGTAGCACTCCTGCTTATTGCGTGATGCTATATTACAGGACCGATCAAACCATGGCTGGGATCTGCCTTCGATGGACACCACAGAGGATGGAAGAACATTTTATTGTTTATTATGATTCTTTATTATTAAAAGCATTCATATTCCTAACAATAACTAGAAAATAAAATTGCAGTTCCCAACTTGCTTGCTAAGTATGGCAAAATCTCGGCCTATGTTCAGCAGAGGACTTTGCTAGTCTATAATAATGATGACGATACATTCTTCAAATGTGTGCGACATTATTTGAATATTTCATGAACATTAACAACCAAAAATGTTTTTAATATTAAAAAAGATGAATGCTTTTAATAATAAGGAATCGACGAAGAAATGTTTGAAATGAAAACATTTAAATTTTTTCAAAATTGTCTTTGTCGACACCTGGAAATCGAAAGCCGGTAATTGGAAACCTACATACGAGTATAATGTTCAAAATTATAAATAAAGCCAAATCAGTAAATATACATATTTTTATTAGATAAAAAAACTTTATTCAACGTAAGAACATAAGTAAAATTTCTAGAGCATTGAAAATAAAAGAAAAAAAAATTATATAGAATATGATTTGCGCGAGATGTACAATGTATATTAACAAAGGGGCAGGAGTACACTTACACTATTCCCAATCAATTAAATTATCAATTCTAACGAACGAAAAAAAGTGATTGACATGGATGAATTAGATAATGTTCCATACATAGAATACAACATTTTTTTACAAATTTAAAAGCATTTAACTTTAACTTCAATACTACTATTTAATTACAAGTTTGAGTACGGAATAATTTTGGATTAGTTTAGTTTTTTTTTAAATATTTTATTACTTTTTAAATAAATATTAAACACTCGCACTTGCAAGTCGTAGCAGCCTGTAATTGAATCTGCACTTAGCTTAAATCTTAGATGATAGCTAAAGAATTTAATGTTTTTGGTGTAAGATTTGTTGGCCGTCCTTAATAAATAAATTCGCGACGATTTCATTACTTTTCATAATCTGTGGTAACAGGGTATATGTATGTTGTTTTCCATCTTTTCTTATTATGGCTGAAAAAATGTGAATAATAAGTTTTATAATATAAAATATAAAACACCGCCTTCCATTTTATTCATCTTTACGTTATAATAGTAAAGTGTGGCAGAGTATGGCTAGAGCGTAACTTTTACTTATGCATATTGTGAATCGTTTTAAAATATCCGTATTTCTAATTTATTTCACTCAAAAACATCAACAAACAGAAAATTAATTATTTCTATGTTACCCACTTTAAGTATCGACACGAAATAAAGTCATTACATTCAACAACTTTTATTATACAAATTGGCCTATCTAATGAGGCATTACATAGAGTTCAATTTGCTAGAACAATTTGAATATAACCTTAGTAACAAATACTTAAAGTCTACATTCAAGTAAAAATAAAGGTTCTAACATTGATTGACTTTAAATTATAGGTGTAGATCGACTTTTACTTATTGCTGGGCGCCAATTTATAAGTCATTACGTCATTATACGCTGTATGTGTTTTTGATAGCAGTCTGTTCTGAATTATGCTTACAATGAATGAAAAGTAATTAATTATTATCAGGCTTATTTTCCTACGCCGCTAAAGTCCATCATCCAATTTTGTCTCATGTCATGAGAGGCTACTAAGAGCAGTGTCAGAAAAACTTTTGCTTCCGCTAGATGGCGATATGATATAAGCATTTTGTTTATGTAAAATATCTAGACGGATGACAGGGAAAAGTACCGACGGGAAGGTGCCAGATTAACTTTCGCAGTGTGAAATACAATGCTAAGTTTAATGCAGAGGCCAAGCAGTGGGTTTTCGCGGGCTGGTAAAGAAGGAAAAGATAATTAAATATTAGGGCTAATAACTAGCCTATAATCGGATTATTGTTGGATGTTGGTATTTACCAAGTCGGAAGGATTGTAAGAATAACACAACACTGCATTAAGTTCATAAGAATTTAGTAAGTTTTAAAATTTCATATTGTGTATGTGATTTACTCAAACAAACAAACAAACAAAGAAAGACTGAGCGCTGCTGAGATGTACTCAAGTGATACAATAACCGTACCAAAACCATGCTCAAAATATTTGTAAGAACACATATTATGTACCTATATATCGAAAATAATTTACAACAAATAACATGGTTTTGGTGCATATGTGTGCATCCAGCAGTGAACCTGCTTATAAAGAAAACAAAAAGAAAAATGTGTGCGTGAGTGCGTCAAGAAATTAACCATGGTTTCGGCATCACTTGGAATGTACTTAGAGCTCCGTCTCTTTCTTCGACGGTCTGGGGTAATTTTATTTTAAATTTATTGTATATTTCAAAAAATGTATGAAAATTATATTTAACCGACTTCAAGAAAAGGAGGATGTACTCAAATCGACTGTTTTTTTTGTGTGTCGTCGATTTTCATGATTGTTTTTTTATTTGAAAGCTAGTGCTTTTTATGTGGTCCCATATAAATTTTATCAAGATCTGACCTGGTTTTGAGTTATCCTTAATGATGTATATTTAATTAACTTCGAATAGATTTTTTTGTCTCTTTTTAAAAACGGTCCCCACACACTAGGATTTTCTCCTGTATCGTGGAGGCACTTTACAAACATAAATTGCATGAGGAGAAACATCGAGACCCGGAACAATTATTTGTAGGCCATACAAATACTTGTTCCGTGCGGGATTCGAACCCGCAGCCCCGGCGTCACAACTCATTGCTAAGCCACTGCGCCACGGAGCCGTCGAAGATTGATGATGTTCTCATTTTATTTATATTTAGAGAACCGGAGACCCTTTTTACTGGAAACGAAGCATTCCATCTTAGTCCTCACGGGTGGCAACGCATCTGCATTTTGATTCGCAAACGAGGATAGATGTAGATGTCTATGGGCTACAGCAACCACTTACAATCAGGTGGACTGTGTGCTCATTTGTCACCCTATCCTATAAAAAAATAATATTGAATTCGGTTGTACAAATGTTTTATTTTACCGCTTGTTTTATAATGTCATGTATGAAAGCCCGTGGAAAAGTAAACCTGACACAGCATAGTGCCTCAAACAACCGTCATCATGTAAGCAAAGGGAAAAATTATTAGGATTTTGCGAGCCAGACGCCACTAAGGGGATTATTACCGGCACTTTCCTCCAGTCATCAGTCCAATCATTCCCCGATGACTGGCTAACAAGATTACACCACCATTACCGTCGGGTATTGTTCTCAGCGCCCCCTTTTAATTGAAAGTAGTGAAACTATCGTGTTAGTAGTTCTACTACGTGAGTTAGCGCTTGAAGAATTCTAGGTTGTGGAAATAGCTCTTATTTAAAGCCCCTTTTTTCAAAACGTATATAAATAAATGACAATAATGTATAATAAAATTACTGCCATGATTGTCAATCAAGGAATTTATTAATTACTGTAAGTTATTGGTGATTGACAGAAAAATTGTTTTATGTATATTATTGAAAACTGACGTTGTTCCAAATTCTATGGTTTTAGAAGCACAGAATTATAGTATTTTAAACAGTTGTGTTATAAAAGTTATATTAACATTATGTGAGCTCTAATTGATAACATAACTATTGATTAAATGAAATACTCCTAAATCTTTAGAGTTGAGAACAAAAAGTTACTGCACAATATGAAACCTAAAAAAGACTTATCATACACTTCGTCAATACTTATAAATATGATCCTTATTTTTTATCATAAAAAATAAAAGAATATCTGTTTATTAAAATAGTAATAACTAAAACAGATTTTAAAGCGCTAAATTCGCTTTTGTTTCCAAAATTTTGTTCCTCCCCACTATCCGATATGAAAATAATCAGATTTTAAAAATAGCGCCAACGAGCGCTGTTGCCGCTTTAATCTAATTAGTACCGTTACGCACGCCTGCTGGAAATCGTTTTAATTAAAAGCGAATAGTTTGAATCAATCGCGCGCTCTCATTATGAAAATAGGAATTAATTAATGTCTTTGTGAAATGCAAAATTCGACAAAATGAATTTAAATAAAATATCATTTACAATTTTCAATGTTGACGTTCCAATTTAGTATAAGAAGTATTATCAAATCCTTGAATATAACTGATAATGATAATGACGCGTTGCTTGTTAAAATTATTCTATTAGAAATTGTAAAATTATATTTTTTTATAATATTAATTTTTTTTTGTCGATTCATAGGTCCTTAATGCTTTAAAAAAATAATGAATAACTTGTTCATAGAATATATTTAGAGGTTTGAATTATTGTTTATAATTTTATTACAGAAGAATTAGGTAATTAAACATTATGATCAACGGATATAAACTCAAAATCACTCACACTACGTTTATCCAGCTTTGTGACGATATCAAGGCCTGCGTGGTTAACAACTGGGCGTATTGTCAGAAAATGACATATGTAAAGATAATGTACAGTATAAAGAGAATTATTATTTATATTCGAAAGTATTTTAAAAACAAATTTTCTTGTACCCTCTCCCTGTACCATAAATCATATATGAACATTTGGATTGTTTAGATATTCTGTCTTTTTTCCAGATAGGGAACCTGTTAAACTTGTAAATTTAAATATTAGGCAATTAGATTTTAATAATGTATATTGAAACAAATGCTTTCGAACTTTCAAGCTTTCCTTAATATTAATGTGACTCTATTTACTCTACTAGCAATAGGCAAATATTAAAAAAATAAAAGGGTAAAAAGTCAAAATTATACTATTAGTATTGACAACACTATTACTTTTTAATTAAACCATACACACTAGAGCTTGTGGAAAGGTCATTAGTGTCGCCCCGTTGTGCAGTACATTGTTGCAATATATGTATATAATTCACATATTATAGGCCGACACTAATGGATTATCAGTGATTTGCATTTAGCTGGCCTTGCTGGATGGCGATATGCAAAGTGTGCTCAAGTTGTATAAATTATTTTTGTTTGGCCTGTGGTCTGGATCAAATAGTCACAATGAATACAAATATATTTTTTATGGTTTGCAACGTCCTCCACGTCTTCAAATTATGGGGCAATAGGCTACTCAAACTTTTCACGCTTATTGAAGTACCTAGGTGTATTCTTGCCACCAGCGAATGAAGTGTGATTACCTAATAAGATCACGCTTCGGGGAGGATGAGATTCGGTGTCAAGCTGTCACAGATTGATAAAAATAATGGTGATGGTCAAGGATTACCGTTTATTGTAAACAATTGTACTTTATTTTCATTACTTTCTTCTTTAAACTACAATAGTAGAGTGACAGTAAGTTGCTAATTATTCACTTAAAGTTAAAATGCCAATGTAACCTATTCATATTATGTCAAACAAACTTCAAACAAAGGAAGCCATATTATGAGATATGATGACTGGCAGGGCTGAAATGGTTCACGGTGAATCATCATCATAATTACCATCTGAACTCTTCACCTAAGAACTACCACAAAACATTGTGAACCACCCTTCCATCGACTTCTTGCATCTCACGAAGTCGTCACTTCATCTGCTCTTTCGTAATTATTTTGCAGTCTAATTGTTAATATTTTGTTTGTTTAGTTAATAAATTAAATTACTGTTAATTTATGTATTGTACACTGTGAAATGGCGGTGTATAAATATATAATACATGTCGTAAGAGGCGCAAAAACGGGGAGATAGGCAGCAGATCTTTTATCTCCTATCTTATATATTCTCTATTTATAGTTACCAACAATATTTTTTATTTAAATAAATTTTAATTTTTATAGTTGCCAATCTATAAAAGTTTTTATACGTGGTAGAGCCATGCTGCAGCTATATTAGTAGTATAGTTGTAGCACGAATGTGTCGGCTCGACCGGCGAAGTACCACGCTCGCACAGACTACCAGCGTAAAATAGCAGCTTGACACTGCTGTGTTTCGTATGGTGAGTATAGAGAGCCGGAGACCCTTTTTACTGGAAAAGAGGCATTCAATCTTAGTCCTCACGGGTGACAACGCATCTGCATTTTGATTCGCAAACGAGGATAAATGTAGATGTCTATGGGCCACAGCAACCACTTACCATCAGGTAAGTGGTTGCTGTGGCCTCGTTTGAGAACGTGTGTGGGCTCGTTTGTCACCCTATCCTATAAAAAAACCTGCCAATCTTGGAAACAATGGCAAGTATTCGCCTTCTACGATAATCTTTGAGAAGGCTTATGTTTAGCAGAGGACTTTGACAGGCTGTAATTATGAAGATTATTAATTTATTAGCTGTTCCCGGCGACTTCGTGTTTTTTTGGGTTTTAATTTTTTTTCGCAGAACCCTAATTCTTATTTTAAAATAAAGGTCTAAAATAAGCCTAAGTTACTCCTTGTGATATCAGTTATCTGCAAGTGAAAATCCCGTCAAAATCGGTCCAGCCGTTTCGGAGATTAGCCGAAACAATCAGACGGACAGACAGACAGACAAAAATTTAAAAAAATTGTTTTGTTATTAGTACCGTATATAATTTCAAATGCATTTAGTAAAAAGCTGTAATTTTGACATTACAAACAGACACTTGAATTTTATTTATTTGTATAGATTAACTTAATTTATTAATCTACATTATCAATCAATATGAATTACAATAACGCTCTTTCTAGTAATGTTTAAATTTAATTTAATGAGCCTAGCATATTTTACATAAACCCTGTCCAGGGAAACAATGATGCGAGCAGACGTAAGGTTCCCCCGCACATGGTCCAGTTGAAAATAATTGTCTTGCTGATAGGCGCAGCGCAAACTAATTCCACTGTGTACCATAGTGATTGGAAACGGGGATAGTTTCGGCCCTTGCATTCTGTCAATATTTTTTGCATATCATATTCACATACCGCGATACTAACGGAA
Organism: Parnassius glacialis; assembly: GCA_033319125.1. NCBI lineage: Eukaryota > Metazoa > Arthropoda > Insecta > Lepidoptera > Papilionidae > Parnassius > Parnassius glacialis. Next base: position 29,872,537 of record JAVANC010000025.1, on the reverse strand, counting down.
GTGGTATTCATCTTCTTAATTTAAATCTTATTTCCGAAACTACGTAAAATTAAATTATGTTATTCCTGAGACTTGCAATTCCTCGTAATGGTTTCCTTCACTGCCAAGTAGTACAATACTTTAAACTTTAATTATTTGCTTTTATTATCATGACATACATCCCCCTGACAAAAAGACGGCGGATGGCCAAGGCTAATAATAGGGTGCCGTTGGTTACTATTCGGGTACGGAACCCTAAAAAAGAATACTAACAATACTATTGACATAACTAATATTCCCTTTAACTACTCCTGCAAAGCTCAAATACTTGTGTTAAATTAAAGTGCCTATCTGTAATATCGAAATAACTGACTTATATTGTGCTGATTGCGGAACTATTTTGGCTATAAGACCTGAATTACAGAAAAATCTAAATGGCTGAACTAATTTTAATGAAACTTCACGAACATAATATAGAGAGCAATGCCTGGTTGGAGTGATCTAGGGTATATTTACATATATTCCGAAAAACTTTAAATTTTTTTTTAACTAAACGAAAAGCTTATAAAATAAATGGTCTTTGATTTTCTTAAATCTAAATAACATGCCAGTGTAGGGTCTATCAATTTAGTGGTAAGATTCAACGTTTAAATATCGATTAGTAAGGGTCTTTTTCCATACACAGTATGACTGATGGTGTTATTAGGATACCGAATGACTAAAGCATCTAGGAAAGCTAAAGAATTATTTGCCTCTAAATTGCGAAATTTAAAAACATCCCAAATTCAATAAAGAAAATGTCTGGTTGTAACCATCCCATCGGTATCTATACATATAATAAATCTGTAGAAAAATTGTGTGTGTCACGATTCACGCAAAAAATACTGGACAGATTTCCATGTAATTTAGTATTTAGTCAGTAAATGACCGTCTTTAACATATAGCCTTTTAACAGTGGTAGAGCCACCCGGCAGCTTTTGCTGTCGTACGTATGGGCCGGCTCGAACCGGGGTGGTACCACGACCTCACAGAAAACCAGCGTGAAGTAGAGATTTATCTCTGCGTTTCGCTTGGTGAGTGCAGGTGGCCGGAGGCCCTTTTTACTGGAAATGAGGCATTCCATCTTAGTCCTCACGGGTGACAACGCATCTACATTTTGATTTGTAATAGAGGATAGATGTAGATGTCTATGGGTCGCAGCAGCCACTTACCATCAGGTGGACTGTGTGCTCGTTTGTCACCCTTATCCTATAAAAAAGATATAGCCAACTTTCATCCGCTTACGGAAGACTAAAAAAAAAGTTATGATTTTCGTTTGTTTCAGTTTATTGTCATTGTGGCTGCTGATGGTTCTAATAGTTCTAAATAGGATTTAGCTATACGTATAAAGTCTATAGAAAAGTATGTGTATGAAAATAAACTCTTCGCGCCACCAACCAGAAAGGGCAAAATAACGTCCGCCTAATTAATAAAATTAAATCCAAATCTAAGCATTCTACTGCAAAAATTCAATATACTGTAAGCTCGTTCTACGTAGATTGGACCAAAAATTAATAATAAAATGTTGATGGTAGCCTTAATTAACTATGATATCAGGACGTTAAACACCTAAGCACCCCCCGGGACCATGAGTGCTGTAAGGTGGCCGAAGCGTCGGGAATTAAAAGAGCTAAAATTAAACGCGATAAAATGAGTAAAATTTGCTTTATTCTATGTGTAGTATTTGCGTAGAAATATATATAATAATTATTACAGATTTTATCGCATTTTTTAAATTATTTTAAATTCCCGAAATTTCTGAAATCATTAAGTATGAAGCCTATATACACACTGCCCTTACCAGGACGATGCTGCCATTGGATACCTTCCTTCCCGTCATTTGCAAAGCTATATGATTGACAAATTAAAATTTCAGCTCACTAACCCGCATAATATATCGCTAGACAACGCATCTGTGTGTCGATTCTTAATCGAGGAAAAACGGAGATGTCTATAGGCCTCAACATCCACTTAACATCACGTAGGCTGTATGCGCATATATCAACCTTATTATATGAAAAACAGTAATAAATCCGAGATTGTTATCGAATAATATTAGAAATGTAAAAATATTAAAAATCATTTGCAAGAATGCTTATTATTTTATAACTATAAAGTTAAACGTATTTAAAATTAATATGTTTATAATTTTAAATAAATATTTTAACCGTAAATCTGAAATAACATTACTCAAGTTGCACTGCCTTGCAAAGAATAAAGTTGAAAGTAACGTTAGCTCTGCGATACAAGTAAAAAGCTAATAAACTTAAATGCAGACGGATAAAATGTCAGAATTGCATGCTTTTGTTTTAAAAGATTAATGTTGGATGAAGTGAAATTACTTTAGGTAATATTAAAAATAATTAACAGATAAAATTGATGCAATAATTTCTAAAATAATAAGAATGAAAATATATATGTAGAGTTTGTAAATCTTCGATATTTATAAAATTTGTATTCGTCGTCGATATATACTAGAACCATTTACGATTTTCCAAGCCGACTTAGAAGAATTTTTGGTCTTAAAACATAATCATAAATATCAAAATGCCACGTACGAGTACCTGAAAATACCTCCCTAAATCTCATGAATTTACAATATTCTTCGGAAATGGTTTCGTCAAAAGTGACCAATGGTAAATCATTAAAAGAATGTGAATACAATAATTTATGGCTTTCAGTTAATGTCGGTATAGGCTTTTGTCGGTATATTATGTTTGAAGCACGAATGGGTCGGCACGACCGGGGTAGGACCACGCACTCACAGAATACGAGCGTAAAGTAGCAACTTAATTCTGCTGTCTTTCGGAAACCTTTTTTAGTGAAAACGAGGCATTCTATGTTAGCTCTTAGGGGTAACAGTGCATTTGCATTTTGATTATTAATAGAGGAAAAATTTAATGTCTGTGGGCCATGGCAGCCACTTACCATCAGGTGGGCTGTGGGCTCGATTGTCACTCTCATTCTATAAAAAAATGTATGAATTCTATAAAAAAATTCAAATAAGTAGCGTCTATGGGTGTGTGTCATTTGATCGTAATATATTCAGCAAGTCAGCATTTTTACACCGCTCACTGCTTAAAAGTGACATGAGAATTAATAAACTGTTTGATTATTCGATTTATTTTATCTAAAATTTAGTGACTATACAAACATTTGTGTTATTGAAAGAAAGAAAGAAAATATTTGCTTATTTCTGAAGCTTGCAGAATATTAATTTTACAAAAATTTAACTGAATATTAAAAAGAATTGATTATAGCAACAAAAAGGCCACCGACTCAGCATAATGCTACAGTTGTTACTGTAGCATAATACCGAGCGCTACGGTAACGCTGTTGAGTTACCGTAGCGCTTTAGCGTAGCGCAGCACAAATAATTTCTGTCGGAGCCACTAATCGACTCGTGAGCAATCGATGGACATCATTTAGTAACTTACCATTGCATTATCATTTTATTTGATATAATTACATAGAAACATATATAAATTACTCAGTGATTTTAGCGATAGGAACGCCGATATTTTTCAGAGTTTAAAAGAGATGAAGCTTGGCTTGATAGCTCGGCTTAACATAGATTACGTTCATTTTTCAAAGCAAGCAGCATTTCCTGAAAATGAAATAAAACTATCGTGTCTAATACATTTAGATGTCTTTATTAACTTGCTTGCGGCAGTGTTGCGAGCAATCAACCATTTTACTATCCTTTGTCTTCTTAAATAGCCGCGCGGAGACAGCCATGTTACACTATCATTACTGATATAACGTTCGATACTTTGTGTTCCACGTATATTTCCTACAAAAATATTTTTGGATTAAAAACTTAATGCAGTTTCCTATTAAAAGTCTTAAACACGGGTTTTTAATATCGTACAATTTGGGAGTATTTCCGAGATTTTAATTAGTTTTTGATAATTCGTGGTGGTAGCATAGTATAAAATAACACAGTCATTGAGTTAAAGTACAAGTATATATATATATATATATATATATATATATATATATATATATATATATATATATATATATATATATATATATATATATATATATATATATATATATATCGATGATCACAATACTTTTATCCTATTCGTGTCAAAAAATATATAATAGATAAAATATATTTTTTTATAGGATAAGGGTGACAAACGAGCACACAGTCCACCAGTGATGGTAAGTGGTTGCTGCGGTCCATAGACATCTACATCTATCCTCTATTACAAATTAAAATGCAGATGCGTTGTCACCCGTGAGGACATCTTAGATGGAATGCCTCATTTCCAGCAAAAAGGGCCTCCGGCCACCTGTACTCACCAAGCGAAGCGCAGAGGTAAAGCTCTACTTCACGCTGGTATTCTGTGAGGTCGTGGTACCACCCCGGTTCGAGCCGGCCCATCCGTGCGACAGAAAAAGCTGCCGAGTGGCTCTACCACTGTTAAAAAAGATAAAATATATAAGAGTAGGTGATATATTACGCTGCTACAACGTTCCATACCATTATATATGATAGAATGTCAGATATTATTTACATCTATATATGATATAACAGAAGAATGAAACTCAAATTCTATTATAATTGTGTAACCATATTGCGGTATGAAAATGCTTCGTCGCTCACCGCGAACTTCTAAAAAGGTGGAGCTCGTGACCCATCCCGCACTCAATCCAGACCTCGCTAAATGTCATAACAGAATAATGAAATCCAAATTCAATAATAACGGTGCATCCAATCCACTCACCTTAATAGGAAAATAGCAAAGGTGGACGCTGTCCGTATCAGATTTTTGCGAAGCTCGTAAAACCGTTGTGTCGGTACAAACAGTCGTATTGCGGAGTAATGGCGCGGAACCGTAAACTACGTTTCAAGCTGACAAAATAAGCAAAGCCAAACGAGCGATTAACGAACCTGAGAAAGCTAATTCTACTTACGTTATTTACGCTTTATCAGATAGTACAACATATTTATATTTCCTCGGATCTGACTTTTCGTCAGTTCATTGAGTCTAGAACCAAAGCAACTGCACAGAGGTTACGAGGGCGACACTGAAAGTTTTTAAAACTGGCCACTTGTAAACGGTATAAAAAATAAGTTCAATTTTTGAAAATGGAACTCTTTGCCAATATTCTTTGCTTTTCTCAGTGGTTCCATCGGCTTCAGCGATGTATTGATGTAAATGGATATTATTTTAAAAAGATATAATAAAACTAATGACTTGCTAGTTTGTTCAGTTTTTGATTTTCTAAGAATTTTCAGTGTCACCATGTGTTGACATGGTAGAGCAATGGTGCAGCTATATTATAATTACTAGCTGTTCTCCGCGACTTCGCCCGCGTAAAATTTCGGGTCTTAATTATGTTGCGCGGAACCCTAATTCCTTTTCTAAAATAAAACTAGCCTAAGTTACTCCTTATAATATTGGCTATGTGCCAATGAAAGTCCCGTCGACATCGGTCCAGCCCTTTCGGAGATTAGCCGGAACAAACAGACAGACAGACAGACAGACCGAAAGACAGACAAAAATTTTAAAGATTGTGTTTTTGTTATAAGTACCGTATATACTTTCATATGCACCTAGTAAAATGCTGGTATTTTGACATTACAAACAGACACTTCAATTTTATTTATTTGTATAGATATAGATTGATTTTTGCACGATTTGACCAGCTTTCCTAGAGAAAAACCACGCTCTCACAGAATACCAGCGTTAAATAGCAACTTAAAGCTGCTGTGTTTCATATGGTGATTGTAGAGAATCAGAGACCCTTTTTGGTGGAAACGACGTAGTCCATCTTAGTCCTCGGGGTTGACAACGCATCTGCATTTTGATTTTCTAGAGAGAATAAATGAAGATTATATAAGCCACAACGTTAATTTATCATTATACACCAGATTGCATGCTCGTTTGACATCCTATATCTAAAAAGGAAAAAGGGACATTGATACTTCACGCCAGGATAGAGCATGGAATATTTGCCACCGTGGCGCCGCAGGCATAGCTGTTTCAGGCATGAAGTATTGTTGCCATATTTGGACTGGCGCTATAAAATGCAACCTTATGGCTTTTGGCAACGAAAAGCCGTGCTAAGAGGCTTATAAGTACCTCAATGATATGGTTAACCAGGTTTACCAGTTTTGAACACAGGTGCAAAGAAGCCAGTATTTCGGTGTTTTATAGAATACCTTTCATAGAATACATGTGAAAACTAGACGGTGGGCCAATTTTCACCCCTTTATTGACAACATACCACGCATTCGGAACAAAATTTGAATATGCTTTTGTTCAGCCAAGTCAGTGCGTTTTGTCATTTTCGGCTGCATCACCACTCACCATTAGGTGGTATAGTAGTCAAGCACTGGCTTATAATACTTTATCTAATCCAATCTATTAGAATTTTTTTTTACTGTAAGTATCATAAGAGGTGACGATATTAAATGCCATAGAGAACTCATGACCTCCGATAGATAGATAGAATATAATGATATTATTCTAAATAGCCAATATGCACCAAGTTAGGGTATCTCCTAGTGGCTGTCGGTATAGGCAAAAGTTAGCGTACCGCCCAGACTTCAAAATTATAGGAATAAGCACCAAGTTTGCATGCGTTAACAGTGGTAGAGCCACGCGGCAGCATTTGCTGTCGCATGGATGGGCCGGCTCGACCTGGATAGTACCACGACCTCACAGAATACCAGTGTGAATTAAAAGTTTACTTCCGCACTTCGCATGGTGAGTGCAGGTGGCCGGAAGCCCAATCCTCCCCCCCCCTCTAAAATAGTAGCGGAGTTAAATAGATTACTACCCCAGGAGGGTACCAGCACCCCTGGTGACGGAAAATCCCTCACTGAGCATCCACGCCCGAGATACCCTACTTTTTCAGAGGTCAGAGGTGCTCAAGCTGCCCCGCGTGTTCTTGGGAGGCAAAATTCCGCTCAAGACGAAACCTGCTCGGAGCAAGTGGAGCAAAAAAGACCAAGGCGACCCCTGCCACGCTTTCCGTGAATTTCTGCAATATCAAGAGACTTCATTCAAACCTTAACGCCGTCTACTACCATCTGGAAACAGCAAAACCGGCCTTGCTCTTTCTAACCGAGACACAGGTGTGCTCTTCGGCTGATACTTCCTATCTCTCCTAACCGGGGTACAAATTAGAACACTTCTTTATGCCCCGGGCTGAAGTTTGCGTTTACATCAGAGAGGACATCCGTTTTCGATGCCTCGACAGTCTTAAAGGTACGGACTTATCCATCTTGTGGCTGCGTGTAGACAGCGACGACCATCCCCGCGTCTACGGTTGCCTCTATAGGTCCCATAGTGATAATGCCGATACAGACCGATTCATGGACCACGTCCAAATGGCTGCAGACTCCATGCTACAAGAGGTCCCATCCGCAGAGATCGTGATCCTTGGCGATTTTAACGCCGACCACGCTAAATGGCTTGGTTCCCGTTTAACTGATTATGCGGCTAGATCTGTTTATGACTTTGCTTTGGCATATGGTTTGACACAACTGGTTACTTGGCCTACGCGTATCCCAGATGTGGAGGATCATGTAACTTCCCTGTTGGACCTTCTGCTGACCTCTCATCCGGACAGATATTAGGTCTCCGTCGATGCCTCTCTTGGCTCTTTGGACCATCGTCTGATCCGGAGTATGGTTCCACTCACGCTCACATCGCAGTTGCGATTTGCAGCTTGCCGCCGCGTTTGGCACTATAGATCGGCCGATTGTGACGGGATGCGGTCTTGTTTTGCATCCTACCCTTGAGGGCGGGTTTGCTTCTCGCCGGATGATCCCAACGTTGTTGCTGATTCTGTCGCTGATGTAGTACTTCAGAGAATGGAATTATTTATTCCATCATCTGTGGTGCCTATCGGAGGCAGAACTTAGCCATGGTTTGGTCACTCCTGTAAAATTGCATCACGCTTTAAGCTGGAGTGCTCCCAGATTGGACTGACGTATCAACCTCCCGGGATGTAAACACAAATGCTCCTAAAAAGAAGTATAATTCCGCCTCCAGGTCCTCCAAGGAGGTGCTGTTTCCACAGCGCTCGGTGCGCAATGCACTCGAATTCGAATCGTCGACTACCGAGTTCTTTCCGATTGGCTTGACTCACTGGCACTGCGTAAAGATGTTGCATCTCTTTGCGTATTTTATCGCATCTATCAAGGGGAGTGCTCAGAGGAAATGTTCGGACTAATTCCAGCCGCTCAATTTCACCATCACACATCGCGAAAAAACTCGCGATACCATCCATACCATCTGGATAATTGGCGGTTCACCACAGTGTGATTTATAAGTTTTCTTCCTCGCACAACTTCTTTGTGGGATCGAATAACAACAGCGATTTTTCCGGACCGATACGACTTAACGATCTTCAAGAATAGAGCCTACTCCGTTTTAAAAGGCCGGCAACGCATCTGCAATTCCCCTGGTGTTGCAGTTGTTAATGGGCAGCGGTAGTCACTTCCCATCAGGTGAGCCGCATACTCGTTTTGCGCCCTCTCCTATAAAGAAAAAAACCGGCCAAGTGCGAGTCGGACTCGCGCACCGAGGGTTCCGAACAAATCCGTAGGTATATAAGTTTAAAATTATTAAAAATATTTTTATTATATGACGTAACTGAAAAAATATGTTTTTGCAATTTTTCCTTTATCTGTGCTATAAAACGTTGCTTCGTACCAAATTCTAAGATTCTGAGTTCACGGGAAGTACCCTATAGGTTTTGATTCCCTTGCGAAAGTCGGAAATTTTCGGCATAAACGGCTGTATCTTTTGATTGCTTTGGCTTAGAAGTTTGATTTTTTCACAGCTCTAAGGTACAGTAGACTTGAGTATGTGATATGTGATCATTTCAGCTTGATACCTCCACGCGTTCCTGAGAAAAAGTCTTGACAGACAGTCAGACAGACAGACAGACAGACGGACAACATTGTGATCCTATAAAGGTTCCGTTATTTCCTTTTGAGGTACAGAACCCTAAAACATCCCAGTGGCTGTTGACATAGGCACAAAGTTAGCGTATCACCAAGACTTCAACACTGTAGGCATAAGCACCAAATTTGTAAACCTACCTGCCAGTGCCTGTTGACATAGGCACAAAGTATTAAAGTAGGTAAAAAAATTACTTCGCGTACATCCGCTCGATAAAATAAAATGATGTATCATACCTAGTTTGGAGAGCACCTCCCGCTCTCCCTCAATTGCCTGCACTATCACCGTCACCAGCGATCAGCCATCGCAGAGTCTAGATCACCTTGAGATGCCTCGTGTAGAGGCTAAACACGTGTCGTATTGTCGTCAGTGGTGTGTCTTGCCTAGTGTAGTGGTGTTGGGAGTAGAGTTGCGGTGACGGTGATAGTGCACGCAATTGAGGGAGGGCGGGAGGTGCTCTTCAAACTAGGTATGACACATCATTTTATTTTAACGAGCGGATGTACGCGAAGTAATTTTTTACCAACTTTAATTTAATGTACTTCCGCAAAGTAGCGCCTGATTCTATTAATTATAGGCACAAAGTTATAAGATTACTAATTGAAAGTAATTTATGTTTTTACCACCGGTTCGGATGAAACCTCTGTCCTGGGAAGAGCCAGCAAGAAACTCAGCGGAATTTACTTATCACTATCACTACAGCCCGACACAATTACATTAACAAGTACATCTAACTTTTTACGTACTTACGTTACTTTTTTAAATGTTACCAACATAACACATGTTGACTATGCCCTTAAATATGGAGAAAAAATAAAGTGAGTCTTACAGTGAACTCTGACAGAACAACAATAAGCAATAAGGCGCATTATGATCCCAGCACAAGAAACACAACAAAGTCAAAGGCGCGATAAAGCAAAACATCTGCAATTAGCACCAACAAAGTCGTTGATAAATGCACGCCGGGGACGCAAAATAATTATACTTTAATCCGGTACTCATAAATCAAGAGGCAAGCTACTTAGCGCGCGATTAGCATCGAACAAGAGGGTGTAAATCATTGTGGCACTTCGTCCCTCCCACTTCACCGTTTCGTATATTGTTTGCTGATATATAAATATGTATGAATTATGGTGATATCGTGGGAATATCTTACCACTTGGACGTTTTGGTTATTACGAGTATTCTTACTTTAAATATAATGTATTATTACATGAGTTCTAAGTTGGAGCTTGACGTAAAATATGTACTGGAATAAAACGCAAAGTATTTTATTTACGAGTATATCTGGTAGTAGCACTAGTATTAATAACAAGATCAAGATTACAAAATCCTCGGATCATATTCCTAACTCACCTCTTACGATTCAGAAAAACATCATGACGTGATACTATCTTTTGCTGAAACCTAAGCACGATGGTTATTCCACTATTCATGAGAGCACATATCTTTCTTAAAAAATTTAAGGTTCATCAACCAACCCACAATTACACCTACATTTACATAGGGAACACTGAGAGTTCTGAAAGTCTTGCTGCTCATAAATGTTTAAATTTCGAATGCTGTATTTTTAAAAACATATGAAAGTCATAAACTGGTTAAAATAGTTTTTGGCGGGAAGTCATGTATCAAAGTTTTTATTACAAGTTAAAGTTCGTCATCCATAGCAAAAATGGGATTAACGATTAAGAGTGATGATTTTTTTATGATTTTGATAGTTCGCTCTCTCCGCAAAGTTGCACTACTCGTCTTGGTCTTAAAAATGGAAACTACGCAGAATCGTGGCCATGTTTAGCTCTATGATGAAATTCGTAAAGTTCGACCTTCAACTCCGCTCACTGTGGAGAATGTGGTTACTGTCTGGCGACTAATGGCGAGAAAAATGTGCATTAGTAGGTATGAATCAAATTAAAAAAAAAATACATTAACAAAATTAAAATACTTTGTTGCATAATTGCTTACGAACTCACCTCAGAACCAAACTGGGCTCGAGCTGATTATTGTGAGAAATTGTTGTTAAAGTACCTATGATCCTTCCATCCATCCATTAATTTTTTTTAATATTCTACTAAGCCAGCGCTTATCTACGATCCCATAAGTGGTGATGTAGCCTAAGATGGTGAAGCGCACTGACTTAACAAAAGTCTATTCACTCTTGCCTTGTAGACACCCACACTGTAATCGGATGGAAAGACAGATGCTGGCAACTTATTCCACTCCTTTGCTGTACGCATGATGAACGACGTGGCGGACCGTTTAGTTCGAATGCATGGTAAGTCAACAACGAAAGGGTGGAGACTGGCCGAACGTTTGGTTGTCCGATGGTGGAAGTGAGAGGGAGGAATTAAGTTGTGTAATTCCTGCGCCCACTCTCCGAAATGCATCCTGTAGAAAACCGAAATGCTGGCTACTTTACATCTATGTTCCAGGCTGGTAAGATTGGTTTTAACCAAATTCGGGTCACCAATAAGCCTCTTAGCATGTCTTTCCATTGAGTCTAAAGCTGCTAGGTGGCGTTTTGCAGCACCAGCCATTTACATATATATATTCATTCATCATTTATATTAATTCATCCATTACAGCCTATAAAAGTCCAGTTTTGAACATAGGCCTCCTTCATAGTACCCCTTCCGGGGGGGATTTTGCCATATTTTCCACGATTGGTAAGCGAGTTGACAAGCGCAGTTTTTTTATTTGGATTTGTTATCAGGAAGATACTGCTGCCCATACCAGGGACGTTTAAATGTTGTTGGATCATGGATATATTATTACATTCCGGAAAGAAAGCAACAGTATTCTATATGGGTAATTGAAGGCGACAGCAAACCAACAAAATTGAAGCAGACAAGAAGCGTGAGCAAAATAATGATTGCGTTTTTTATCTTCCAGACAGGTCCGGTCTGAACAATCCTATTTGATGAACAAAAGATAGTTAATGCTGAGGGAAAAATGACTAAGCAGTCGTACCTATTGCACAATGACAATGTTTCCTTGCACACCGTGAAGGAGATAGTCATTTTGGCTTCTGAAAAGGTGAAGCTTGTGACCCATCCCACTCACGCAGTTCAGACCTCGTACCTTTATTTAATGCAATTTCTTTATTTTTTCAAATAAGTTTTATTAAGAGCTTTGACATTTGCATAGCCAGAAATGGCCGTGGTAGCTATCAACCAGCACGTGAAAAAACATGCCCTCACACCAACAGTCCTTATGTTTTCAAAATTGGTTTTAATACGAATAAAAATGTAATGGGGTATACTTTGAAAAGCGGTAAATATATTAATTTAAATATAAATTGTTTTACTTATGAGTTACACAAAATTTTCAGTGTACCCCATGTACCCTCAATTCAGAATCAAAATACAGATGTATTTGCTGGGATACTCAGGATAACATCCTAAGGCCTAAAATTTTATGACAAAAGGGCATTGAGTTATATGTACTACGTACTAGAGAAGCCATTCCAAACAAAAATTGTGTCCTACTCTATGTCTTCGCGCATGCGCGGGAGTAGTAGTCGCGTCGCGCATGAGCGAAGAGTTTAATTTGATATAAAATAAGATATTGATATAAAATAAATATAAGAATTTAATATAAAATGTCTTAATTTAATCTAAACAAACATATTTCTAAATAAAATGTAATAATAATTATTTTATGGAATTCACAAATCTTCAATTTACACAATATTTAGTTTGTATGGACTGCAGGGACTGCACTACAGTTCAGTTGAACATAGTCAATGTTTGGAAGGGCTTCTCTAGTACGTAGTACATATAACTCAATGGAAAAGGGTATCTGGTTCTTTTCACTTACAACACGAAACACAACATCGTTAAATCGTTATATATTTTATATTATTATCGCTGTCATTGATATATACGATATTATTTTTATTTCTTCCATTTGACTTTTAAGAGTCCCACGAGATGATATTGCACGACGGGTCCGCTGCTAAATAATAAAAATGTTAATAAAAGTCTGATAAACTGTTGAAAAGAGCCTTAATAATTAAAATAAACTAAAATTATATTACTTATAATTAAACATAATTATCAAACACATAATTTAACTACACTACAAAGATAATGTAACAATAGAGAGAACAAGCTAAAAGAGTGATAGCACCTCAACTAGACGGGGTTAATGACCCGTAGGAGGAAATGGGGCGTAATAGTCGGACCTGTCACGAGTCTTACTCGCAAACCAATAAGATATTGGATTAACTTGTACGGAAATACATTTTTCTAACTAAACGTTTCTTGAGTTAGTATATTTTTTATTTTTTTAGTATTAGGGACAGCCCAATCGCTAATCCACCCGCCAAAATAATTTCCGCGACGTGAGTCTTATGATATCTTATGTCTTATAAATACAACAGTATTTTACGGGCTGAAAAATAATAATAATAAGATATTATATATAACAGATACGCAAATATTCAAAATATAAATAAAAATTATGTCAATACAAATAATCCGTTTGTAATATATGTGTTGAGAATATAATAATATTATATTAAGGTTGGTAAAAATTACTTTGCTTATTTTCGGTTAATGAAATAAAATAATGTGTCCTTACCTAGTTTCAAGATCACCTCCCGCCCTCCCTCAATTGCGTACACTATCCCCAACACTAATCCCAGCACCTTTACTTCTTACACTAGGAAAGACACCCACCGTCGACAATACGTCACCTATTTCAACTCTACACGAGGCATCCTCATCATCATTACAGCCCTTCAAAAGCTGAACATAGACCTCCAAAATGCCACAAAGCACGGTCCCAAGCCACCTGCATTCGTCCATGTCTTATCAGGTCGTCACTCCATCTAGGGGGGTTACGCCCTACACTTTGCCTACCGGTACGAAGTTTCCACTCAAGAACCATTTTTCCCCATCGTTTGTAGGTTTTTCGAGCTATACGACCGGCCCATTGCCACTTCAACTTACTAATCCGTACGACGCATCTTCAGGTGAAGTAAACTCAGCGGTGGCTATCCGGCTCTTAGCGGTCAGGTGGCCTGTAAATTGATTTATCACATCAATTCTTTAAAAAACAGTAAACAGAAAAATACTGTTAATGTGTTATGTAATTGATAAAATTAACAATATTTATAATAATAAGCTTGGGAGAGGAACTTATATTATCCGATAATAAAGAAACATCCTTGTTGATTGGGAGGCGGTAAGTTTAGAATACATATTAAAGTTACCCGTAACGAGGCACAGTACATCGCCATCTAAAACCCATCATTTAAAGCAAGTCCATTCATTGAGAGTGAAAAATGAATCCGTTAAGGGTAGATCGCTGTCCGATCTGCTACCATTTCCTCTTCCGTTCGAGCATCCATCTTAGTCGGATGTGTGCTGACGCCCTTTTTAAATTACAGCGTGATGTTACCTTTTTCATTCAAGGGTTTATAGGAGGCGTTATTATGAGGTATTGTATACGCATTTGTGGTTAGTGTACAAAGCTTTTATACAAATACTAAAGCGAAATTTTACTAAAGCAGAAATAATTGGTCTTCATATATTATATCTTATTATATTCTATGCTTAAACTTGAACCCTCTCAGAAATGAGGGGTGGTCTGCGCCCAGCAGTGGGACGTACATAGGCTGTAATTTTAACTTTTTAACTTTTATTCTATGCTTACGTACATAATATACCATAGGCCACGCAGGAATGTTCAAAAAATTATTTTGTGTGAAATAAAAAGTTGATGCATACGTGTGACTCAGGACCGTGCTATGTGGCATTTCTTGGGAAGCCTAAGTGGCGGGTGGAAAGAAAAGAGGAGATCTCCCGCCGGGCAAGGTGTTCTGCCCGGGGAGCGGCCAATGTTCCGACTGGTAGTTCGCAGCTATTCTATATACACTGCTTTAACTTCGGAACTTTGTTAGCGCGATTTAGGCTCCCATGTGTTTCGCTTGTGGTGCGACAACAGCGTCGCTACACCTATGTTCAGCAGTGGACTTGTGAAGGACTGTAACGAAATATAAAATGAAAATATTGTGTTGTATTAAAAATATTTATTTTAAATATTTAAATGATACTTAACCCGAACAAATCGTTTCATAGACTTTAAATGGCATTTATGGTTAAAGGCTCTGAGGCAACCGTATACCGCTGATATAAAAAAATCCGTATGGACGAATAGCTTTGAGAAATTGAAAAAAGTGTTCGCTTTGACCGTTGTTACGAAATTGATACGCTGATGTCGATTTGCCATCGTCTGCCTTTATTTTATATCCAATAAAAATATTTGAAAAAATCAATTTTCACCACCGGCAGGCAGGACAGGATTACAGTGTCCAAGTGTATGCGCAAGCACAGACACTCTCTATTTCCTCACTCTAATAGTCCGATGGAACAGTAAACCAACATGAAAGGACAGAGATCAGGCGCAGGACCAAAGGCTTTACGAGCTTTCCAAGACACGGGGATGAGACACCGCCAACTTCCTGACTTCAGGCAGCTATTGAGCTATTGATTTTCCCATTTTTAATTCACATTAAAATAACCTTTAATAATAATAATAATAATATAAAATCTATTTAAGACAAAGTTTTTATAGGCATTGCTAGGGCTAGTATCTGGGTCCATCATCAAATCAGCCCCGTGGTACGATATTATTGCATTGTCATTGAAACTGGGTATGTATGCCAAATTTCAGCTTAAGCAGATATCAGAAAGTGCTTTAAAAATTGATCACATATTTTAAACCAGAAACCTGCGGCTCTGTGGCGCAGTGGCTTAGCAATGAGTTGCAGCGCCAAGCGCCGCGGGATCGAATCCCGCACGGATCAGGTATTTGTATGGCCTACAAATAATTGTTCCTGGTCTGGATGTTTGTCCTTGTGAAATTTATATATGTAAACTGCCCCCACGATACAGGAGAAAATCTTAGTGTGGCGGTAACGTTTTTTATAAAAAAAAATGATAACAAGAAAGACTTACGAAAAATAGCAATCGTTCACTAAGCCATGACTTTAATCATTAGTCGATAAGGAATTCCACTTTCATTCTTAAAATCTTCACGGATTTGTTTACGTTATTTATTTAATTATGTTCATGGATTTGCATAGAATCACCATTTGAATAAATTAAGATATATCAGAGATATACAAAAGCAAACAAAATAATAACTTAAAATTTACATGTGACTTGAAAACTCCTTCTATGAGCCGTGGTAGCTCCGTTGCTAAGCGCACGCTGTAAATTTCACAGTACTCGAGCAACCTAGGTTCGCTCCCCGCCGGCATCAATGAAATTGTTAATTGCAATTTTAAGTGTTGATTTACCACGTGCTCGGCGTTGTAGGAAAACATCATGAGGAACATCAGAGAAATAAAAGAAAAATATTTCGAAGACATGTGAAGTCCGTCAACACACATTTGGGCAGTGCGGCGGACATTTCCTTGACCTTAAACCCTCTCAAAAATGAGAGGAGGCCTGTCTCTAGGGGTGAGACGTATTATAGGCTTTACTTTAACTTGAATCTCTTTGTGTAATTTAATTGAAAAGCAATGGATAGAAAAATACACGAATGTTGATTTCAACAAAAGACAATAAATACGAAAAAAGGAGGAGATATCGACATAAGTAAAATTGACATTATTACTTTATTAAGCCACGAATAATATTCAACATGAAAACATTTTCCGTATCAATGGGAATTCCCAATTACTTTTACATTGCGTTACCATGGACGCTCAATTAGGGAAAGATGGACGGACAAAAGATGGATGTCCATATAATGATTGCTATTATCCTCTACAGACCACTTAGCTATTGTATCCGATGAAATCTGCGCTCAATAATACTCAACTTAAGTACCCATTGTCAGGTGGTTGTACACATATGTAATGTTGCTAATCCTAGGGCTTATAAAATGGAACACACACATTTTAATGTGAATAATATGTACAAAACAAATATTGTAATTTATTTTTGTTCTTATAAATAATAATCACTTCGTATATATCGACCAATCCTAATTCGTCTTATGGGTGTCGTAAGTGTTGACTATGGCCAATATATAGCCCAAAATACCCCATAGCTTGCGATAAATGACACTGTAAACAAATAACTATACTTTAAGCATTGCTAAAAATAATTGCTGATGACGATGACGATGATGATCTATGTCATAATAAATAAAGTATGGCAAGTTATTTATACTCTGGAATATAACAGCCCGGAGCACAGAATTAAAACGCACCTGCATTTTTATTCTTAAATGAAGATAAGTATAATATTTATGGGCCACGGCATCCACTTACCATCAGGTGGAATGTGTGTTCGTTTGTCATCCTTATTCTATAAAAGAAAAAAAAACTTTTGGATTTGTAGTTCACCTGCGACGGATAAGGCAAATATGTCAGTCAGCTACAGAACTATTCGGTTATCATCGTACATGCGCAAAGTTCCACCATTATTCACTTACCTCTGTTACAACAATCACTTGCAGTAGATGTGGTGGATAATATGACAAGAATCTTGTAAATAGGAATGGCGCTGTAAGGCTTTTAAGAGAGCGCTAAATCTCTTTTGTATGATGCTTGAAACTTCGTTGTGAGTGTGAGATAACATTTAATATTTTCACTTAAATCGTAAAAATAAAGTATCCAAGTTTTTACCCACCGGCTCATGAAAAGAGCAAAATTGCGCTCGTGATTCGAGTTATTACAAATACGCGTCGCCTCCTGTACTTGACGAATTTAATAGTAAAAAATCCGCGAGTGGTCAGCGAACAAAGAAGTAGTCGGAACAATTTTCTACTTCATAGAAGTACCAACGTAATCTGTCGGAAAAGTAAACTTGAATGGATGTGGCAATTTTATATTGCTGTTGTTGTCTGTTTTCTGACATTTCTCATATTCGCCTCTTACGACACCCACCATGGGACGTAATGGGGTAATAGTCTCTAGCGCTGCTATCACACGGTATGTCTTATACAAAATTTACATTATAGCATATAAAGCTGGCGACTGATTCTTTTCCCTCTCGAAAGCTAAGCAAGGAGCTCTTGGCACTATAACGCTGACAGTGAGACTGTGTGATAATTTTAGTTTTAAAGTTACAGCCTATATACATCTCACAGCTGGGCACAGGCCTCCTCTGACCTCTGGGAAGAGCAGGTTTTAGTGCAACGAAGTTTCCGTTGCGCTGCCCCATAGCCGACAATATATCGTATATAAAAAAAATTGCTTACAAAGCAGATAGATCTCTTCTAGTATTTTAAGCTTAAGTTTTACGTAATTCTTTAGATATTTATCTATAGATCTTTTTTCAATTAAAACTTGAAAACATAAAAGTACAATTAACCAAATATCTACACACTACTACTAATAACTAAACTACATACTAAAGTATTACTACTAACTAAAACTAACTGTTGCCAGTTTTTGATATGGATCAGAAACGTGAACCTGCACTGATAGCCGTATGAGGAAGCTCAAAGCCGCTCAGCCAGCTATGGTACTCCTAAGAGCTAAACACAGAGTACTCAGCGTGATATACTTGATAATAACGATATTCGCAGTAGAACCAGTTTCCTACATAGCCTTACAGATTTGTAAGCTGAAGTGGTAATGAGCAGGCTATATAACTCGGAAGAACCGATTGAACATCGGAAGTTACGAATCGGAGGTACATGGGTTAACTTTTGTAAGTTTATTTGTACTGTCAGATGTTATTAAATAACTATACTTCGTAAAAAATAAATAAATAAAAAATAAAACGACAACTGATGGAGAACAAAGGTTTGTCAACATATACAAAGTCGATAAACACAGGAGCGTGCTTTGTGGCATTTCTTGTAGGAGACTTTTATAGCATTGGGCAGTAATGATGATGATGATGATGAAAATAAATATTGAGCGTATCTTGTAATGAGACACAATTTAAGAGTCCAGTTTATTTATTTAATGCCACACACGTTTTGTAGCCCAGTCTTACAAGATTATTTTATTTATTTTACATATTTATAAAGACCCAAAACTATTATATGATTTAAAATTGCCATATCCACTGATAGTTCTTCCCTGACATTTTACAACGATAGTTGCACAGCCATTGACTATAAAGCGCCCCACGAACGACTCTGGCGAACTGAAAAGTTTCAGCGCACAAAGCGCTCGATTATAAACAAAAAACGAAAAGAAAACCTTTAATTCCCTTGCGGTTGAGTTTTGTTCCACGTAATCCCTTTGATGTTTGGTTTGTCTTTATCATTTCACTGACTTGTGAAGGAGCTATTATCTGGAAACTTTACCTATGTTTGTTATCATTAACGTTATATGATACGGCTAATGGCCGAAATGTGGTTAAACCTGGACTTAGCCGGCTACTCTAGGTGCTCCCAAATGCGGTTAGTTAAACGTAGGTCGAATACACCTACGTTAAACTAACAACATATAACTACGATTACTTCTGTGCGAATAATTTATAAATAATAAACAGGTGTAAGCATTTATATTAGTTATAAATTATAATTTACTGTGGTTTATATAGCTTCGTATTTTTGAAGAATTTAACAGAATTACCTACTATTTATTAACCTACAGTCGCTGATATTACTTGATCATATTTTTAACAAAGTTAGATAATAGAAGTTACAGTCATTTTAAATTACCATACATACCTAGGTCTGGGCTTGAATAAATTGAATACACCTAAGTTTAGCGATCGGCTGCAGTTGTAACAGGCTAAACCTAAGTGTAACCACACTTCGGGTTTTAGCCATGATAGATACATCTTTTAAATAAATATTTTTTTTTATTGGAAAAGGGTGACAAACGAGCACACAGTCCACCTGATGGTAAGTGGTTGCTGCGGCCCATAGACATCTACATCTATCCTCTATTACAAATCAAAATGTAGATGCGTTGTCACCCGTGAGGACTAAGACGGAATGCCTCATTTCCAGTAAAAAGGGCCTATAATTTTATTGCCACATTAAAAAAACATATGTACATATTATAAGCTAAATACTTCATCTTAATTAAATATAGGCAATCGGAGGTGACTCAGCTTATGCTTACATGGAACTAAGATCCCATGAAGCGTTAGTTTTCAGGCACTCCTTCCTCCCTGAGATGTTACATGGGTGTCGTGAGAATTGCGAGTTTATTATAGAATGTTGTTGTAAACTTAACCACCAGCGAATTACTGCTCCCGTATTTTATTTTATAAATAATTGTTTGAAATTGATTTTTATACGTAAAAGTGGTATGATTTTGTGTTACCTGTAAATTTCGATACCTACAATCAACGCCAGAACGGTGGCTACGTATGTTTTGTTTTTTTCTAAGGCTTAAGATAAAATACCATAGAGCCTGGGATTGCAAACCTGAACGAAGCAGTAAGTGAACGGCAGAAATAGGAATGGTATTCACCAACATGGAATACCAGGCAGATTTTTCTTTATAATTCACTTTTTGTAGTTATTTGAGTTCATCATCATTATTGCTCGGTGCGCACAGGTACTAAGCATTATACACTCACATATAATCCGTCTGGCTTAATATCAACCATTTCAGTCGTCAGTTGGGGTTTGAAAAGTAAAAGAACCAGCATAATAACTCAGGGGTATTCCTTTTTCTGTTAACTCGCTTATTGCTCTCTTATTATTAAGTAAATCAAAATAACCTTTAGTTCAGTTCCATTACTTATTCAGAAATGTCTTTTTTTAAATTATGTTTCTTTCGTAGAAAAAAAAACATCATTATTATTTATAACGTCGTTGCCTCGGTCGCTCACACCATTGAACAGTGCGACCTGCAATTTTTCCGTCTTACACAGGCTGTTCAAACAATAATCTGAACAGTGTTTAGTTTATATCAATAATAAGTTTATTAGTTAATTTCAGAAAAATTATATTTTCACACAATACGTAATGTAGTAATATAATACCCTCAGATTTTTATGTGCAGTAAATTTCGTAGTTTGCTGCCAGCACCAATAAAGTTTTAAATTCCAATTTTAAGTGTTGGTTTACCACGTGATCAGCGGTGAGGGAAAACATAATGAGGAAACCTGTGTGTCAGAGAAATGAGAGCATCCACGACTTTTTCTGCCACCAGGGCGGCGCCACTTTACAGTGAGGTAAAATATTTGACAGATTTCATAGCGAAGACTATAATTTCTTAGGAAAATGTAATCTTTAAGGTTTCTTTCTGTATTATTAGTTATATTTTATATTAATTACATTAGAAATGAATAAAACAAACTATAAATATAACTAAAAGCCCATTTTTTTAAAAAAGAGTTCTAAAGTGCAAAAAATTAAAAATCTAACCACTGACGCATTGTGTTGGGTATTAATATAATACTCTAGATAATGGTAAACTATTATTTAAAACTAAAGTAAAGCAAAAAGCTTTACCTCAGTCGTAACTAGCGACATCTGGTGAGTGGAAGATTATTAGCCCTCATTGAAAAAATCGAAAATAAATGTGACTATACCGCCAACACTTTACGTAGACATTTCTTTGCTCTAAAACCCTCTCAGTAATAGTAGGAGGTCTGAGGCCAGACATACATTGGCTGTAACTAACCAACCTATATCAATTTAGTTATTAAACGTTGATAATACACATATTATGTATATATATTATTATATATGTTTATGTTTAGCTAGATTTCTGCCTAAATATTGGTGGTATTAACCAACATACTATAATTCTATTCAATTATTATGAATGGGATAACCACTTTTTAAAAGCAGTGACCTTGAATGAATTAGTGATTTTTATTTTCTTGCCCGGGGCGTGAGCTACAAATAAGTCTAATTTTGTTTTACTGTATCTTGAAATTTAACGTTGGTTTTTTTCCAATTAAGAAATATTAAACCAGTAAGATACTATATCTGCAGTAAGCGATGCCTACAAGAACGTGACTTTATAAGCAAACATCCTTAGTAAGAGACAAATTGAAAGCAATGATGTCGAAAGCGTAAGTTCTCAATCATTCAAGTTAACGACAATCCGGACGAGGGGCTGAAAACCACGAAGGTGTGAAACAGAAGCCCTGAAGTGGATACGACAATTATTTATTCATTTAAGAAATCATGTGAGTTATATTTGAGTATCGTTGCTCATGAAGGGTATATGAAGAAAGTTTCTCGAGTGGCAGCCTCGTACCAGCAGGCAAAGTGTAGGGCATCCCCCCACTAGATAGCGACGACCTGGTAAGACATGCAGAAAGTTAATGGGTGCAGGTTACTCAGAACCGTGCTTTGTGGCCTTCTTTGGATAGGGTCTATGTTCAGCAGTGGACTTGTGAAGGGCTGTAATTATGACGAAGATGATGATATTTGAGTATTTCATACCATCACAGCACTTTCACACTGTTGTAAATACGCGCTGACAAACATTTTTATTCATACTAGCCATAGGCCTCTTCCAAAGATCATTATATGGAGATATTTTCCATAGTTGCCACGCTTGGCAGTTGGCAACCGCATTTTAACATGCTTTTATAGGCTTTGTATGTATATATGTATCTATGTAACTGAATCTTTGAATGTGATTTTCATGTCCTTCAAAACGTCGGATTGGTATGAAACTTCGCACTCTTATAAAGGACCGATGACAATGCAATAATTTAAATAGTTTTTCCCATTATCCTTGCCAGGATTCTGAGGATTTGCGTATAATTCATAAAACTACTACGTTTTCTGTCAAAGTCTGTAAAAGAACTTCATTCCAAAAAAACACGCTTCTGTAGCTAGCCGCACTAAAAAATTGAAAATAAATAATAATTTATAAAAAAACAAAAAAAAAACAACACGCGTTTGTAGATAACCGAACTAAAAATTAGAAAATGATTTTCAATAAGTTCAAAATAAGAAAATAGTTATTACAAAAAAAAAAATATTTTATTGTAAAATAGCGTGGGGTGCTTGATGTCATTTGTAAATATTCATGTAAATACTTGTAAAATTAGCGTCATAAAATTAATTTTTTATGTTAATCACTAATTTCTTATTATAAATTTAATGAAAATTATTTTCTACTTTTTAGTGCGGTTATCTACAAAAGCGTGTTATTTAGTTTTTTTTTAACTATCATTTATTTATTTTTTTGATTTGTTAACTGGAAGATACTGCTGCGTATCCTATGTTTCATTAACCTCTTTCGCCTCTTACAATACCCACGGGATGTTAAGGGAAAGTGGAATTCCTTATGCTGCCACTACAAGGCGACTGACAATATCATAGAGCACCACTGGCGACCGGTAGATCGGGATAATATTATAATATGACTGATAAGACGACTATATATAAAGAAGCTTTTCCACCAGGAAATCTTCACTTATTCATGGATGGCCCAAACACTATTGTCAATAAGTAATACAAAGTACGTAATTTACCACGTCCGTGGTAGAGCCATGCTGCAGCTATATTAGTAGTATAGTTGTAGCACGAATGGGTCGGCTCGACCGTGTAAGGACCACGCTCTCACAGAATACCAGCGTAAAATAGCAGCTAAAAACTGCTGTGTTTCGTATGGCGAGTGTAGAGAATCGGAGACTCTATTTACTGGAAAAGAGGCATTCCATCTTAGTCCTCACGGGTGACAACGCTTCTGCATTTTAATTCGCAAACGGGGATAGATGTAGATGTCTATGGGCCGCAGCAACCACTTACCATCAGGTGGACTGTGTGCTCGTTTGTCACCCTATCCTATAAAAAAAGCTTATTGATTTCTTATATTTACGCAAAGACTACACATTAAATGAAACTAATTTTTACGGATTTTATCGCATTTAATTTAACTTTTTAATTCACGACGTTTCGGGCGCTTTACAGCACCCATGGCACGGGGGGGACTGAGGTGTTTGACGTCCCGATGTCATAGTTAGCCCGGCTACCTTCAGTTTTTGAATATTAATATTTGGTCCGATCTAAGCAGAATGAGCTTACAGTATCTTGAAGTCTTGCAGTGGTATGCTTGTATTTGGATTAGCTATTTTTATTAGTATTTCGAAATTTAATACAAATTACGTTTTATGCTAAATTGTATTTTATTGTTTTAAAATATACAAATAAGGTGATCAATTAGCCACGGAACGTCATTTACTGGTATTTCCATACAGTTACTGTGAATTTTCGTGTCGTTAGATCATTTCAATGTTTTTAATTTATTTAGAGTATATTCGCTTGATTATTGATATAGAGGCAGTGCGGTGTAAAATAATCCAAAACTCCAAGTCATGTGTGAGTGTCGTAAGAGACAATTGAGGGATACGAAAACAGAAGATAGCAGCATTAGCGGTAGCATTTCTGGTAACAAGTTAATAAATAAAAAAAAACTGCGGCTACTTAGGCAAATACCCCCTCCCCTCCTCAAGACACGAGGCTCACTTATGCATTCCTTGCATAAGTGAGCCTCGTAGTTTTTACTACTCTAGTACTTTTTACTACTATTTTCTTCTCACCACACGAACTAATCTTGGGGATTTGGGTTTGGTAGATATTTTTGGAAGGATATATATTTAAATTAGTCAGATGCCAGGTCAGCTTGTAGAAATCCACTGCTGAAGATGGGTCCCTCCCGTCTAAATGAAGACTTACTTTATCGTCGCGCTCGGAAGGTAGATTGAAGTTTGCGGTCCTAAAGGTTTCGCATATTTGACGCTACTGTCTATTGAATCCACTAGCCTATCGGAAGTCACATTTTTTTTAAGCATTGCCCAAGGTCGCCTTACAGTGGAGACAAAATGTGGTGACAACTTCTCTATCGCCGTCACACCGCAAACTAATATACATAATATGTAAATGTTCTTATATAGAAATACCGTATCCATTACTACACTATACTGACATATAAATCGCTGGCATTTGGACTTCGTGTGTAATTCACGGAGTAATAACAACATAATAGTGTAAAAGCTTGTGAATTGTCCTCCGAGTCGACTAATGGGTAGTCTTAAACAATTTAGTTTGCTCTTTTTTATTGATGGTGTTTTTTCACTGATCATTATCGTTGTCTCGTAAATAACTATTGCTGTAAGTTACAAGGAATAAATACAAAATGTCGTAATTTTAATTTTTAATTATTTTTTTACGTGGTAAAGCCACGTTGCAACTATATTATGGTTGTCGCACGAATGGGTCGGCTTGACCGGGGAAGGACCACGCCCTCATAAAATACCAGCGTAAAATAGCAGCTTAATGCTTAATGCTGTGTTCCGTATGGTGAGTGTATAGAACTGAAGATCCTTTTTACTGGAAACGAAGCATTTCATCTTAGTCCTCAGGGGTGACAACACATCTACATTTGGATTCTTAAATGAGGATAAATGTAGATGTCTATGGGCCACAACATTCACTTACCATGAGGTGGACTGTGTGCTCGTTTTTCGCACTACACTATTAAAATATACCTTCGTCAACTAACACTGTTCATTGACACGAAATTATTATTAGTAGTTTGAGGATAAAATGTTAGTAAGTAATTGAAAGAAATTTTGTATTTTCGATAGCTCCGAACGCAAAGTGTGTGTATGACTGCTTACTCGTACCACTAGATGAAGTGAGAACTTTAGGTGGCTTAGGAGCGTGTTTCGTAGTATTCCTTGAGTAAGGAATTTTGAAAATTCGATAGTAGACTTTTGAACACCTGTGATGATAATGACAGCTTCTCGATTTTCACTAATGTCTGTACTATATTATATAACTGTATGTAGTAGATCCACGCTGCAGCTATATTGCTGCTATATGGCTGCAGCGCAAACGGGTGCTCTCGACCGGGGCAGGGGCACGCTTTCACGAATTACCAGCATACTAGCAACATACAATAATATTACTGTTAAAGCTGTTGTTTCTTTTAAATAAAGAAAGAAAAAAAGAACTGTTGAAACGGAGACCCTTTTTACTTGTTAGTCCACGGGGGTGACAACGCATCTGCATTTTGATTCCAAATCGAGGATTAATGGAGGTGTCTTTGGGCCACAGCATCCACTTACCATCAGTAGGACTGTGTGCTTGCTTGTCACCTATATTTTAAGAAAGGACGTTAACATCTTTATCGGAATCGGTGCTCACAAGGACTAACAAATATAGGCAAATCTTACAAGAAACACATAATTTTAAGTGATTAATATCTGGCAGTGTGTTTGCATGCTCAAGACGAAGAATGAAAAAAAGAATAAATTTCAGTTAGAACCAAACGCACAGTCAAGCCAACTCTTTCTAAACTATTTTGTAAATGATCATGAAATTATTTTCTTCTTAATCTGATGAAATATTTCATATAGAAATACCGAAAAAATAATATATAATAAATAATTTCATCTACGAGTAACATTTACTCAGAAGTACGTTTTCAAAGGTATACCTTGTATTTGGTTGTGAAGGAAAACATCATAAGCATGCCAGAGGAATAAAAATATTTCAAAGCCAATAAAATCGCCAATATGCACTGGAGCACCTAACCAGTATATTGGCTCCACATTAAGAAACAAATGGAGGTCTGTGCCTAGTTTACTTCATCGTTAATTTTTTTATAGAATTTAGATGACAAACGAGCCTACAGTCCACCTGATGGTAAGTGGTTGATGTGTCCCATAGACATCTACATAGATGATCATAAATAAATCATCTCATAATTCTGTAGAGGATTGAAAGTAAATATTTACAGCTAGTCTACGCTATGCGGTGCTATTGGAGCTGCTCGGTGTCACATCACACGGTAATGTGATGCAAAGCAAAATACTTGTGGATCTGTCGTTCTGTGTACACATCACGCTT
Source organism: Parnassius glacialis (assembly GCA_033319125.1). Lineage (NCBI taxonomy): Eukaryota > Metazoa > Arthropoda > Insecta > Lepidoptera > Papilionidae > Parnassius > Parnassius glacialis. The sequence continues at coordinate 29,845,820 of JAVANC010000025.1, read as the reverse complement.
TAGTATATAGAATTAAAACAACCACCAGTGCAGTATCGCAGCGACTGTTGTATTATTATATTTATATTTATTCGCCGACCTTGTGGGGTAACATTGCTTACATTGCGGTAAAATCACACGTTACGTCTGGGCTAGCTTTTATTGTAGTAGTAAAGACAGATATTAATCAACAAAACTATTGTTTCTATTTTTTTTACTAAACGTCGAAATCAAAGCCGAATTTACTGCTTGTCAAACACGCTGTCATTGTTGAAACACAGCCTTTGTCACCAGTAACTTGCAATAATAAATTGAAAGGCTTTGTGAACGTGGTGGTCAGACTGTGTCGCTTTGTCCTGAAATTCAATGAGTCGCCGTGTTTGCAGTCGGTGTTTCTGTAAAGGACGTTACATTCACTCCAATATGTTTAAAGGTTACAAAATATTTTAGAAACCTTTAATTTTTTTCATATTTATCACAAACCGTAATATATAAACAGGTTTCTCAATCCTAGAGAAGAAATCGATGCGTTGTTACTCTTTAAGATACTAAGCGAAATTATAAGTAATATAATGGACGAAGAGCCTAGTAGCATTTACTTGACTTATTATTTTAATAAACAACATTACACACAAAACAAGATAAGACACTTTTAAATAATAGTTAAAGTTAAATTTACAGCCTATATACGTCCCACTGCTGGGCACAGGTCTCCTCTCATTTCTGAGAAGGTTTAGGGCAATAAAATGTCCGCCGCTCTGCCCCATTGTTGGCGAACTTTAATGTCCTCGAAATATTTTTTTCTTATTTCTCAGAAATGCAGGTTTCCTCACGATGTTTTCCTTCACCGCCGCGCACGTGGTAAATCAGCACTTAAAATTGCAAATAACAATTTCATTGGTGCCGGCAGGGATCGAACCCGTGTTGCTCACGTACTGTGAAACTTACAGCGAGTACTATCTGAGCTAACACGGCACTTTTAAATTACTCCAGTTTAATTTCAAACGCAGTAAGGCTGCATTCTAAGTACACGATTTAAAGCGAACGCGATCGCGAAACGGTGACATGTGGATGCAGAGCGAACGCGGTGTAACTGCTTTGTCCTTCGTGCGTGTATATTGCATTCAAACGCCTGGCATAAAAACAACGACATCCTGTTTAATTCGCGCGAAAATACGAGTATCAAGCCAAGTTGATCGCGTTCGCTTAATCCGCCCTGCGGCGGACTGCACCCCTCTTGTTTTGGTCATGTTGGCCACTTCAATAATATGCATTGACAATTTGTTATTTCGCGTTTGCGTCAAATTTTGGAGTGATCAAATCCATTGTATTGACAGTACTGTAATATGTGAGGTGAGATGCAGAATCAATTGATAATGTCACCACTTTTCCGCAAACACACAGGTTCTTTTCCTCATCTTGTCCTTTTTAATACTTATTTAACACCTAGACATGACAACGATTTTTCTTATGAGAATAATTTTCCCATAAAAAGTTTTTAAGAATAGTTGTCAATTCAATGTCCATAAAGCAAATACAACTATTGTATGATTTGGCGCCTTGGTGTAGATTGTTATTGACAGTCAACCCACAAACAGTTTTGACGTAACTTTGTGAGTTCCATATATTCAATTAGTAATAGTAGCTGAATCAAGTCAATTTACTTATAAAAAATCTAAACAATTTCTGATTACAAAAGCAAGCAGAGAATACTGTGTTTTTTAAATAATGGATTTAAGAAAAACTGTTAACAATTCATTTAACTGCAAAAATATTTTGGACGTTTACAAACCAGTAATTATTCTGTTACAAATCTGTGGATTTGATTTTAGAGTCTTCAAATGTAGATCTGCTGTAAACGTCATCATCAAAATCTACTGTTTTTGCTTGCTCAGTACGATAATATACTCTTCCATTATATGTTATACTATACAATTTACTTATAACATTTGGTCACTTTCAGAATACGTTCTTTCTGTCTTTATTCTTATGGTTTACGACAGCAAGCTGAAAAAGTTCTTCTGCAAATTAAGCAAAATTGATACATATTTGTGTATTAATAAGAAACATTACTCTTATGACAGGAACAAAACGTTAATTTATACCTTGTTACTCTGGTTGTTTAGAATCATCTACTGTATTTTCTACTACACTTTCTTTTCTTGTAATAAGGAAATTTTATTTTATATTGTCAGTCAATTCGCTCTATTAGCTCTTGATATTAATCGTGTCTGGAGATTCATACTACTCGACGCAGTGAGATTTCGATTAAAGTTGCTGCGTTTAAAACTAGAAGAGGACCCGAAATGTAATTATTACTTATACACAAAAGACAAGCAAAGTTACAAGGAAAACAAGATAAGATTTTGTTTGTATCTGTATCGAAGTATGGCCGATACAATGGATCTGATTACTCCAGAACTGTTTAATGCATCGGTACGTAACGTTTTTTTTATAGGATAGGGTGACAAACGACCACACAGTCCACCTGATGATAAGTGGTTGCTGTGGCCCAAAGACATCTACATTTATCCTCGTGTGCGAATCAAAATGCAGATGCGTTGTCACCCGTGAGGACTATGGAATGCCTCTTTTCCAGTATAAAGGGTCTCCGGTTCTCTACATTCACCATACGAAACACAGCAGTCTTAAGCTGCTATTTTACGCTGGTATTCTGTGAGAGCGTGGTCCTTCCCTGGTCGAGCCGACCCATTCATGCTACAACTATAGTACTAATATAGCTGCAGCATGGCTCTACCACGTAAAACGTAAGCTTAGTTATACAAACTATATTGTATTATATGAGTAAATTAAAGTTATAGCCAGTATAATACATTCCACTGCTTGGCACACTATCATTTCTGGGAGTATTATGTACAAGGTACTGAAAGTTCTTAGAAAATCAAAAACTGAGCAAACTAGCAAGTTATTAGTTTTATTGTATCTTTTCAAAAAATAAATAAAATTGAAATCATTTGCATAAATATATCGCTACATCCGATGGAACCACTGAGAAAAGCACTTTGCCCACTCGTCCTTAAGGGTCTCTTCGACGGCATTTTGAAACGCAACCATGAAACGTTGTCCTCACCGTCCATAAAACGTTGTCCTCGAAATTTTTCTTTTATTTTCGGAAATAAATAAAAATCACAAGGTGAGGTGAGGTCGGCAATATAGGGCGGGTGACCCAGTAATTCCACGTCTAACGTCGCCAAGCAGTCGATTGTTTGCTTGGCGGTGTGCGATGAGACGTTGTCGTGGTGAAGGAAGATCCTACTACGAGATCGTTTCTCCCGAACTTTTTCCAAGATAAGTGGCAAACAATTGTTAGCGTACCACTCTGCAGTAACTATTTTTTGACCCTCTAAAACAATTGTTGCGTAATGACCTGTCCTTCCCACGAACGAGGCCACCATCTTTTTTCCCACGCTTCGACCTCTTTTCACTTTAGTTGGCAACTCCTCGAAAGGAAACACCCAGACAGCAGATTGTCTCTTAGTTTTAGGAACATAACAATATATCCAGCTTTTGTCACCCGTAAGTATGTCGAATACAGCATTTGAGTCACCTCCGTTAAATCTTTGAACCAATTCACGACACCAATCAACACGACAGAGTTTTTGAGCCTCTGTCTAATTATGAGGTATCCACCGGGCACAAAGCTTCCTGACCGCTAAATGTTCATGGAACATTTTGTGTAATTGACTTATACTGATGCTTAAGCTTGTCGGAACCTGCTGATAAGTCACTATTGTCAATCTCTTTCTTACGCCGCACAACACTGATGTTATCTTCAGTCGTCGCCGTAGAAGGCCGTCCCTCACGCAGATCATCGATAGATTAGTGCGAACACGTTTAAACTCATTAAACTAGTTGTAAATATTGGTACGAGATGGGGGCTTCATCTTGAAAGGCCAATCGAAGTCTATTATAACTATCTTGTTGACAAAAATGACATAAAAGGCATAAAAAATCATTATAAGAAAATTTTCTCGCGTTAAACAAATGCTTACGTGACACGGACAATTTTCAATTTGCCGCCAAATCGTAAACAAACGACAAATTAATAAAATAGGTACATACATAATGATATTGGCAAAGAGTTCCATTTTCAAATTTTAACTTATTTTTTTATTTTATCGTTTACAAGTGGCCAGTTCTAAAAACTTTCTGTGTCGCCCTCGTAGCAATGAGGGCTAATAATCTTCCACTCAACAGATGTCGCTAGTTATGACTGAGGTAAAGTTTTTGTTACACAGTGTCAGTTAATTGAGAAATTAGTTTTAAATAATAGTTTATCATTATCTAGAGTATTATATTAATACACAACACAATGCGTCAGTGTTTTGATTTTTAATTTTTTGCACATTATAACTCTTTTTTTTAAAATTCGGCTTTTAGTTACATTTATAGTTTGGTTTATTCATTTCTAATGTAATAAATATAAAATATAACTAATAATACAGAAAGAAACCTTAAAGATTAAATTTCCTAAGAAATTACGTTCCCGCTATGAAATCTGTCAAATATTTTACCTCACTCTAAAGTGGCGCCGCCCTGGTGGCAGAAAAAGTCGTGGATGCCCTCATTAGTCAACCGCGCTGCGTGTTATTGGCGATATTGCTTCAAGTTGGAGAACTTCACAAGACCAATATATATTTTATTTCTCAATCATGCAGTTATCTCGTAACGTTTTCCTTCACCCTCGAAAACGTGTTAGGACTTAAAATTGCAATTAGCAATTTTATTTGTGCCTGAACTACTACTGCTGCCCTACAAATTCCCTCATAAGGGTGATATTTGCCATAGCCTTGCTTATAGGTTTATTTGTTTCTAAATCACAGCAAAGTTTAAAATTTCTTTATAAACTTAGTGTGTCAAAACGGAAGTCACTTTGTGTTCACAGTGCAAACCTTAATGCGTTCGATACACCCTGCTGTTGGTAGCCAAGATTATAGCAACCGATAAATATTACTAAAATCCTCAATGAACCCAAGTTTTACAATCTGTAAAATTGTCTGAGAGGCCTTTGTCCAGCTATAGACTCAAAAAGGAGATAAATATTATATATTGTGATTACATGAAAAACTAAAAATTTTAAATTTTATTTAATTTTTGTTTCAGATTTTCTTTAGCGTAGCGTGCAGCTTGCCTAAACTAATTATGAATGTTTACCATATACTATTAGTCATTGAAGGTCACGTAAGTATTCAAAATGTGTGGTTTGGGAATGTTTACAGTTATTTGATGTCAGTGCCATAAATTACAAAACGTAGCGTAGCGTCAAATGCATTCCTTAACGTAGCGTACACTACGCTACGCAAATGCATAAATTCTCTAACGATTTTTTTTGTCAATGAAATCATAACAGTGTGTCAATGATATTGTTTTAGTTTTTATGCATAACTAGCTGGCCATGCAGACGTTGTTCTGTCCTCTCCGACGACCCTGTGTCCTATAAAAATTCTTAATAAAAAATATTGAGGGTCACTTGCAGGGATAAAAACTATCCTATCTCTCAAGTTGGACCAAACTGCACACAGAGTGCAAACATTTCGTTGCAATCAGTTTAGTAGTTAAGGAGTTCATCGGGGACAAACTATGTGACACGTAATTTTTATATTTAAACTAGCTGACCAGGCAGACGTTGTTCTGCCCTTTCCGAACGACCATTTGCTTTCCCAAAAAAAACTCCTGAAATTAGCAATAAAAAATTGAGGGTTACTTATCGGGATAAAAACTATCCTATCTCTCAAGTTGGACCAAACTGCACACAGTCTGCAAATTTTTTTCGAAATCGGTTCTATCTGTTGAATACTTACAGCAGGACGTGGTGGTTATACTACTGAATTGTAGCTTATATTAAACGTTTGTATTTTTAACATAGCGCCATCTATTGAATATTTACTCAATCCAGTCAACAGATATCGTCATCTGACAGAATCGTTTGGAGCTAACAGATAATTGTGACTGTCAAATAATAAACAAATAATTTTCAATAAAATAATATTGTATTGCGACTATAAATTGAGATGTAAGCTATCCTATCTTTTAAGTTGGACCAAACTGCACATTGACCAAAAATTTCATTGAAATCAGTTCAGTAGTTTAGGAGTCCATCGCGGACAAACAACGTGACACGTACTTTCTATATATAAAGAAGACTAGCTGACCAGGCAGACGTTGTTCTGCCCTTTCCGACGACCATGTGTCCTACAAAAAATCATTAAATTTACAATAAAAAAAAATTGACTGTCACTTATCGGGATAAAAACTATCCTATCTCTCAAGTTGGACCAAACTGTACACAGTCTGCAAAATTTCATTGAAATCAGTTTAGTAGTTTAGGTGTTCATCGCGGACAAACAATGTGACTACGTGTCACATTGTTATTTTTATATATAAAGATATTATCCATTATACCCTGTCAAAAGTTCACTGCTGAACATAGACCTCATAAGTGTGATATTCGTTACAGGTGTCACGCTTGGCAGGTAGGTTGACTACCGCAGTTTCTTATTATTTTTAGCTGTTTTCAGGAAGTTGCTGCTAACCATCTCCAAATTCGGTATTTTTTGTCGCCTTTTATGGTGCCCCCTAGATGTTATGGGGTAAATGATTTCCTGACGCTGCCACTACGCAAGATTCTATTCGAAAGTGTATCTTAATCACTGTTATATCTCTTCAGTGAATGTCCTACTTTAAGACTTACAAAAAGAATGTTGTTTCACACATTTTTTTGGATTAAACTTATGAGGGAGAAATTCGCGAAGATAATATCTTTGTAGAAATTTTAATCTTTGTAAATTCTTACCAAAGTTTCTTGTTAGCCTTTCGAATTTGAATTATTTTCATTGAGTATTTACTATTTTTCTGAGTTTCTACTATTGTTTTATTTTTATTCTAGGTGCCGTATGAAACTATGTGGTTCGTTAGCATGCATATTTGCCAACTTTGCTTCTTTTTGTTCTCACCGTGCATCGTTGTGGAATTGTATAGGGTGGAGGTTGATAATATGAGATTGTTTTTGATGCATCGACTAATTGACGAAAAAGGTATTTATCGTTATATTATCGTAAGCCGTTTACGCTGCCACTTTTGCCATGTATATAAACTACGAAATTATTTTTAGCCATAACTCGTTATCATTCTGCTTTTAGGTTAAATCAAATTGCTTTGTAGCAATAGTTATTAATCCCTTGCTTCTCTCACTTAAGAAATTTAAATACGACGTAGTTATTTAAAGATTAACTCAAAAATTAATTAAGCCCGATATCGAACCTATGAACAGCCAACAGCAGAGCGAATATTTTAAAATATGAGACGCAATCTTAAATGTTAACGCAGTTACCATGATTTTATTTTTTATACCACTTATATCATCATCGCTATCGCCATTCCAGCCCAGCCCACAGCTGAACATAGACCCGGGTGCACTTCTAGATATAATTTTGTAAATAGCCAAGTGCCATACGTATGTTACACAAACATCTTAAAGACTTTTATACTTTTACTATTTTTCAGATCCCAGAATCAAAGAAGACGTTGAATTATTTCTGCACTACACTTCAATAAGAACGTTTCGATTCAAAATATGGCGTTGTTTCCCTGTGAATATTTCCCTGCCTATCGATATAGCGCAGCTGTGCACTTCATACGTCATTGTTTTAATCAATTTCACGCATCTCTATGACTAGCGTTAAAACGTTGTATTGATATACACTTTGACTAGTCTTAGTTTAGTAGCTCTAAAACTGTAAACGATTTTAGGGAGTAATTTATAAAGTTGTTATAAGGAATATTAGCTTAACAAATTCTTTCACTGTAACGCACTTAATACTTAACACTCATCTTCTGACCTATATCTTTTCCATTGTTTTAAATAAATAAATACATAATTTTGCAAACTACTAAACTTATTATACCTACATATATATTGTACACTGTAATGAAATTAATAAAATACAATTTTAGGGTTAAGTTCTTTTATTTACACGAATAATTGACATTAAATAAAACTAGTTTTGATGAGTTTATCGCGTTGAACTTATTTTTAATTTTCCATGTTTCGTGTACTTTGCAGCACTTATGATCATGGGGGAATTGAGGCGTTTGACGTTCCGATGTCATAGTAAGCCCGACTACCTTCAGCCTTTGTATATTATTTTTTGTTTCGATATACGCAGAACGAGCTTACAGTGTCTTTAAGTCTTACAGTGATACGCTTGGGTTTGGATTTAATTTTATTATTTACAGGATAGTTGCGTACTACCATCTGATTACGGTAGCACCCAACTATCTTCGCTATTGAAACCTGATGTACTGACGGGGACGATCTTGAACATGTTCGGTCTCCCCGTGACCATGGGTGATACCATGGTGACACGTCGGGAATTAAAAAAAAGTATTATTAAATGTGAAAATCTGAAAAATTTCTTTTATTTAATATATATTTTTCTTAAATTTTCTAGTTATGAAATTATGTTTTGTGTCATAAATTGCTCTAATTTAGAATTATACTAGAGCTGAAGCTATGGAGTGATTAAGACAAAAAAATATAGGACTCAACAATGCTCAAACCACAATTGAAAACACATTGGTATTTTATAAATATACAAATGAAAACTTTAAACATGCAATCGCCTCTTTTCGTTATATATACCTCTTTAAATTATTATAATAATCTCACGATTATCTAAATCATTGTGTGTCGTGCTCATTCTGCCATACGTTCTCGAATCGAATAGAAACGGATAACAATATCTATCGAATATTTTCAACAAGTAAACAACTCGTAACTCGCGCAGCGTCGGGCGCTTTACTTTACGATGACAATAATTCGCCTCCGCGCTTCACAACTGGCGCTTTTATCTTTCTACGCCATATTTTATGAGAGTTTAGTCATTGTCGACGAGTTTGCTCGCATTTGGATATTGCTTCACTGATCCATTTTTGAATTTAAGTCTGATTTGCTTCACTTATTTCTATTTTATATAATTGAGGATGGTATAATACTTATGAAAAAGTTTCTTAATCGTTATATTAGAGTATAATAGCTTGGCCCATAAATAGTAAAGTAACCTGTTGTAGATTTTAGGAAATTTAAGTCTGAATTAAATTTTTTCTGACAAGAAATTCTAAGTAGCTGCGCGGAGTCAAGTTGTCAGTATATCAACTCCGTGTCTCGGAAAGCACTTAAAGCCGTTGTGCTGCATCTGATCTCTCTCCGGTCGTGTTGGATTGCCGTCTCATAGGTAGGTAGGTAGGTAGGTAGGTAGTACTCGAAAGGGGTATGGGGAGTATACCCAAGTACACCTGTGCTTGCGCACTCGTTTGTGCGCTATAATCCTGTTCTGCATACTCTTTGTATTAGAACTTACACAGTTGAGAAAATCATGTGAATTCAAAGCTGCTTTTATAAATATTTGAGGGATTAAATATTTAATCTAACATCGATGGGAAAATTCAAAAAAACAGTAAATGAATATAATTACCATTTTAGGTTATGGGGATGGAAAAAATTATTACCATATAAAATGTTGTAATACGAATGTGATGTACTTATTAAGTGGCGAAGTCACTTATTGATTTCACGATGTCTGTCCGTCTGTCCGTCTGTCCGTCTGTCCGTCCGTCTGTCCGTCTGTCCCACGATTATTTTGAGAACGGTTTCGAATTTTCAAATTCTGTTTTCAGCAATCGATTACTGATCACCCAGGCATCTGAACCTCCTATTTTGAAACTGATTGCTCAACGGCAACCGTTAGAAACCGCTACAAAGCTGATTGCTTCGCCACTTTGCTATGCAGTTAGCTTGCTAGGTTTATTCCCTATACACATAGTATATTTCGATGAAACTATGTGATATACAAATTATGTTACAAATTTAAACTTAACTTTTAATAAAAAAAAGGTACGAACTGATTTCAAAAGGTAACAACTAGTATAGTGTAAATTGATTTGGAGTCAGTAGAGCACTGCCGCGCCAGTGCTGACTTCAATAGTCCGCATGCTCGTTTGCCCCCTCTCCTATAAAAAGAAAAAAAATGAGCGGGAAGTTCTGGGGATGGCCTACAAGGTCAACCGTTCGTCAGATTTTTTTCTCTTAATTTATACGAAATCACCTTTAAAGTATTAACCTATACATTTAAAAAAAACATTTAAATCGATTCAGCCGTATCCGAAATACAAATATATATCTATACGCGTTGAATATAGTACCACCTCGTATTTTTGTCCTGCCTTAAAAAATAACATAGATAAATCTATGTAAGCTCAGCTTTTGCTAGACGAAACATTTGGTAATAAACATTCATGATTCAAACTATAAAACAGATTTTATTGCAGCCGTAACACTATTACTATCACCTGGATCCGAGCATTATTTGCATGCCCTTAAAACTAGAATTGTTTAACGCATCAAACACCGTACTAGCGGGATGCTTTATTACCAAATAGTTAAACTCCTAAATGGTTGAGTATACGAGAGCCGATCTTTACTACCGTAAAGTAATTAACCAAATTAATGATAACCACTTTCCATTTTAACTGTTTATGCATAAGATTTAGGCTGCTGTGACTGTTAAATCTTTATTTTCGGTAACGAAATATGCTGTACTATCACAATCAAACAACCTTTTACAAAATTCCTAATATTTTATCTTTATTCCTACTCTCTCTCTCTCTGTCTCTCTCTCTCTCTCCTTCACATTTCAAGCAGAAGTTGGTAAACAATACCCACACCGTATTATACTAACTATTTAATGATATTAACTACAATCTGTAGCTCATTAACTCAGAAACTTAAAAACAAGATTGTACAACCAATTGCAGTGATGATCAAGTCTCAGATCTGAGATATAATCCTTCACTACTAGGAAGCTTAAAATGGCTCAACGAGCTATGGAGAGGGATATGCTCAGAGTTTATCTGCGTGATAGACTGAAATGAAGATGTTCGCAGTGGAAATAGAGTAAGACACAAAAGTCCAAAAGATCAGTAAGCTGAAATGGCAATGGGGCGGTCATATATTTCCAAAAACTCACCAGGGAAGAACCGATTGGGAAGAAATATTTTCTTGAAAAGTAGAACAACTCCCCATAGGTGGTATGACGACCTGGTAAGATATGCATGATGTCGATAAATGCAGGTAGCTTAGGAACGAGCTTCATGACGTTCCTTGGAAAAGAACTCATGGTTTATTAATGGACTTCTGGAAGACTGTAGTGATTATGATAATGATATTAAGATTGATTTTCAGCCGAGACACTTTGATTCATCACTCAGCAGTTTCGTTAGGCATTTATAGAAACTTGGAATATTTCCTTCACCCATTCGAAACATGGTAACACTCTTTGTACGTAATAATGTTAAATAAATTAGTAATCTAAGGTACTAGCTTAGAATTCGTAACGGGAATCTTATTGAAACCCAATAAGAACCACTTGCAAATAATTATTACATCATAACTTATTGCTGGTTATGTACCGCAATCGTCATTATAAACATCACTGCTGAACATGCCACTCCCAAGTTGCGTAACGTAGCATGATCTTTGTTGCGCGTATTCAGTTCCTGCTAGCCACCTACCTTATATCGTCAATATGTAATATTTTAACCACTTCATTTTCGATTTTTTTTCTAGTTTCTTTCCAATGACATTAGGTATTGCATTCTATAGTGTACTCTCAATTTAGTTGTTATTGTGTATATTATTTTATCACTTTATGTTTGTGTTCATCGACCTAAAACCTTGTCATACATTGTTCTTTATATTACAAATTTTAAAATAATTTATTTCTTTTAAGGAAATAAAGTTTCTTTAACCATTTGATAATAAATAATAATAAGATTAATATTTTTATTATAGAATAAGGGTGACTTAAGAGCACACAGTCCACCTGATGGTAATTGGTTGCTGTCGCCCATAGACATCTACATCTATCTTCGTTTATGAATTAAATTGCAGAAGCGTTGTCACCCATGAGGACTAAGATAGAATGCCTCTTTCCAGTAAAATGGTTCTCCGGTTCTCTACACTCGCCACACGAAACACAGAAGCATTAAGCTGCTATTTTACGCTGGTATTCTGTTAGAGCGTGGTCCTTCCCCGGTCGAGCCGACCCATTCGTGCTAAAACTATTCTATTAATATAGCTGCACCATGGTTCTACCACGATTATAATCTAGTATCTCCGCCAATATTGTCAAAATAGTATTCATATTAATACAAATTTTTAACGATTTCAAAATTTGTTTTGTTTATCAAGTTTTCGTTGAAATTTAATTTAGACTATTCCCTAAAACCAGGCAAATATATATATATATATATATATATAATATCCACTACCCCATATCATCCCGCGGGTGTCGTAAATGGCGACGAAGGTAAACTGAAATAGGATAAGGGCAGAGCATCTTCCTGATATCTGACAAAGTCCCCCCCTCCCCTTTATGAGGCAATCTATGGAGGAGACCTATCTTCAGCAGTGGATACTTATAGTCTGTAATAGATTTCTTAAAGGGGTTTAAAAATACACCTTTATAATTTTAACCCAAAAGCGCAAATGTATAAGATTTTTTGTAAGAATGGTATGACAAACGAGTGCACAGTCCATTTGATAGTAAGTGGATGCTGTGGCTAGTATACATCTACATTTTGTCCTCGAATAAGAATTAAAATGCAAATGCGTTGTCACCCTTGAGGTCTACGATGGGATGCCTCGTTTCCAGTAAAAAGGGTCTCCGGTTCTCTATACTTACCATTCGAAACACAGCAGCATTAAGCTGCTATCTTACGCTGGTATCCTGTGAGAGTGTAGTCCTTCCCGGTCGAAGACTCATTCGTGCATAACCATAATATAGCTGCAGCTCGACTCTACCATGTCAAAGATTAAGCTACGGTAATTTTAGAGTATAGATCAAATTAGAGTATAGATAAAAAAAAAAATAGCAACGTAAATACTTATACGTCAAACCAATATGCCTATTACATTTTCCGTTCAACGTAAAGGCCAATAGCAAACCCGAACTGCCAAACATTTGGTTATCGTTGAAACACGCCTTGTGTCAATAACGTGTAACAATGAATTTGAAAAGGCTTTGTGAACGCGATGGTTGGTCTACAACGCTTTGTTGTTAAAAACAATAAGCTGATATTCATGTGGTGAATATTGCTGTTAAATTTTGTATATTGATTTAAATAAAGTATTGTATGTATGGTAGAATTTGATTCAAATACTTCTTTTACAAAATATGCTGTTGGATCTAATAATAATTTTATGAATTCGTAATAGCTTTACGGAAAACATTGTTCATCAAAGTTTTTTCATATTTGTTATAATTTACATCATACTTTATTTTCTTTTAACGCACATTTAAGTTTTTTTTCTAATTTAAGTGAAAAACGAATTTACAATCCACCTGATAATCAGCGGGTAATGAAATCCATGGACAGCTGCAGCAAATTTCAAACAAAGAAGGCTGCAGATACGTTGTTGCCTCAGAGGACTAAGCTGAAATGTCTCACAGCCTGAGAAGCAGATATTCGATTGCAGTACAACAATATTCGCGTCTTTGACGTTGTTTCCTATTGCCATTCGGGGCACTTCACGCGTAGTATCCATATTTCTTAACTCAAACATTAAATGTACTTTTGGCATATCACACAGTCACCTTTTACGACAACCACGGGACGAAAAAAAAACATATAGGGAAAATTAATAATCTAAAATTAACAGTTGTTTACTTACCACCTACAGTTTTATAAGCCTTGCTTTCGCTCTAAAAGATTTTCATTTTTTTTATAGGAGAGGGGGCAAACGAGCATGCGGCTCACCTGATGGTAAGTGACTACCGCCGCCCATGAACAACTGCAACACCAGGGAGGGAATTGCAGATGCGTTGCCGGCCTTTTAAAAAGGAGTACGCTCTTTTCTTGAAGGCCTCTCTTTTTTTCTCTCTTTTCATGTTTAATATTTTTGTTTTTGCTTTAGACGGCATATATTTTCTATATTTACCGTAATTTACCTAAAGCCAGGCTTACCATTTTCAACTCAGGAACGTAAACTTTCTCATAATTAATCAAGCGCACCCGAGTTCGAAACAATTCCTAGACGCGCTTGCATTCAGTCAAACTGTGCTATTCACAAATGGGACTAATCACTTAATGCTACTAGGTTCATCGAGAAGTTTTCCGTCTGTGAAATATTGGGAAGTTTGAGAAAGAGGTAACTTATTGTTACAGTTCTACTATCGGTTCTGTCAGTCGATTCCTTAACATTTTGTACAATACTGCAAGCTTATTTCTAAAGTATAACTGATTCAATAACTATATAACACTAACTGACCGGGTAGACGTTGTTCACTCCTTTCGGTAGGTGGCGCGATAAGCTACATTCCGAACTAACTCCGGACTTTTAAAGTTTAAATACATAGTTTATTAATAAATAAACTAGGTACAGCAACACCTTGGACAATAAACATACAATATGCTAATTTTTTGACGGCTCCGTGGCACAGTGACTTAACAATGAGTTGTTGTGCTGAGGGCCGCGGGTTCGAATCCCGCACGGAACAAGTATTTGTTCCGGGTCTGGATGTTTGTCCTCATGCAATCTATGTTCGTAAACTGCCTGATACAGGAGAAAATCCTAGTGTTTTTTTTAAAACAATAGAATAAGAATAATAACTTGACTACACCTATCGGAATCCTAGGTTAGCTGTGAGCAATTGTCTCGACAAAACAAAAACAATATTGCGTGAATATGACATTAATTGGTCTATTCATTTAGAAGTTACACAATCACTAAGAGGCGCACCGACGATTATAAAAATAAAGATATGCATCGTCAGAGCGTGGTGGCAGCGTTAGTGAATCCGTTACCTCATTCCGTCCCGTGGATTTTATAAGAAGAGACAATGGTACATGTCAAAAATATCTAGGCTTCCAGCAGACGGCGATACAAACTTCTTGGACGGAGAACATCGTCAAAGATACGAGACTTTTAGTACTGCGATATGTTAAGCGTAACAATTAAGAGGGATTCTACTTAGGATGTGAGAAGCCCATGTTCAGCAGGGTACTTTAACGGACCAATGAATGATGATATTGGTTTCTTACAGATTAGTCAAGTGTAGACAGACTCTTACTAGATAGTGTTGCGGCCTAACGAATGGCTATGTTTGGCTGTTTTTTTAATAGGATAAGGGTGACAAGCGAGCACACAGTCCACCGGATGGTAAGTGGTTGCTGTGGCTCATAGACATCTACATCTATCCTCGTTGGCGAATCGAAACGCAGGAGCGTTGTCAGCCGTAAGGACTGAGATAGGATGCCAATTTTACAGTAAAATTTGAAGGAAATTAATCAAAATGCAGATGTCTTCCGTGAGGACTAAGATGGAATGACTCTTTTCCAGTATAAAGGGTCTCCGTTTCTCTACATTCACCATACCATACCAGCGTTAAGCTGCTATTTTACGCTGGTATTCTGTGAGAGCGTGGTCCTTCCCCGGTCAAGTCGACACACTCGTGCTGCAACTATACCATATATAGCTGCACCATGGCACTACAACGTTGAAAATTACTAACACTTACGATCAGGTAAACAGTTTTATAAAAATATAGAGAAGAAAGAGTACTGCGTATAACAAGTACTGTGAATGCAAATAGTAAGAGATTCCCATATAAATTTCTTGGAATAAAATATTAGTAACGTATACGTGCCCGACTTCGACTTTGCTCCTCTCCGGAGAACACGCGCAATGGAATAGAATGCCAATATTTTTGAGAGCTTTATGAAAATTTAAGTGAAGTCGCTATTGAAACAAAATCTGAGTAAAAATTCTATGAGTGGGTACTTTATTTTAAGATTTTAACTGAGACTTTTAACATATTCGATCATACATTTCATTATAACATAAAAATAAATCTTTGAAAAGTTTTTTTTTGACATAAAATATAATATTATCTATAATTTTGATATTTTTGTATTTAAATATGCTATGCGTCATTTTAATTATACGTGCGCTGTTTTTGACCTACAATGATTCTATATCTATGTTCCATATATTAAATTTTTTCTTTTGTTTAATATCATCATCATCATTACAGCCCTTCACAAGTCCACTGCTGAGCTTAGGCCTTCCCCAAGGAATACCACAACACACGGTCCAAGCCACATGCACCAATCGACTTCCTGAAGGTCTTACCAGCTCGTCACTCCGTCTAGTGGGGGGATGCCCATCACACACACACTTGAGAACATTCTTTCCTCATCGGTTGTCAGTTCTGCGAGCTACATGGCCAGCCCAATGCTACTTCAGCTTACTAATCCGTTGAGCTATATAAGTCACGCTGGTTCTACTGCGGATATCCTCATTTCTAAGTTTATCATGCAGAGAAATCCCGAGTACAGCCCTTTCCATAGCTCGCTGAGTGACCTTGAGCTTCCTCATTAGGCCAGCAGTGAAGGAACACGTCTCAGATCCATAAGTCATCACTGGCAACACGCATTGTTGTACATTTTTCTGTTGACATGAAGAAATCTTTTACTTTAATCATCATTAAGCCCACTTTATCTATTAACTTACAAATGTTGCTAAAGGTTTTACAAATATATTGGGTTTTTTAATTAATTTTGCTCTTGTGTATTTTTGGAAAATAAACTATTGTTGGACCGTGTAGAGTTGGTGTAAGAATATCCATTAACCCATATTGTCTCGTAGGTGCCGTAAGAGGCGAAAGAGGGTAACTGTAACAAGAGATGTGCAGCAGCATCTTTCAGACAACTCAAAATTATAAAAAAATCTGCGGTTACCAACCCGTCTGCCAAGCATGCCAAATATAGAAAAACCCCACTATATGGTAATCTGGTTGAAAGATTATCTACTTAAAAATTATTGTTAAGAAGTCTTTTTTATGTTATCAAATGCATTGCTGTCCTTTAAATAGATTTCGTGTAGAGTATTATCCAGTAGGTAAAGCTCGTGAGCGTGTACCATTAAAATACGATAAAGGAGCCCGTGTATGTATGTATGACAATTCAATTTTTGCCCCAATAATATCGGATTACAAATAATGTACAAAGAAATCCGACGGTCGTGAGCAACCTACATATCATTGTTCAAAATAGTATACTCTCAAAAAAAACATTAAACACAAACACAGAAATTCATATTTTAAAAAAATATGTTTTATCTGCCCTTCGAATCTAAGTGAAAACAAATATTTATGGAGACTATTGTTTTGTTATTTCGGATTTAATGCGAGTTCACATGTTTATAACAAAGAAAGTAAGAAGCACGAGAGTAGAATGAATGCTATATTAGTATGGTCATTAACGAGTATGTTAGGGGTGACTCTAAAAAAGAGAGTGAGAAATTGTGTGACTAGAGAAAAATGTGTTTTTCAAGAAGATGTTACCAGGATTAAAAAAGGAGTGCTTCAGTACTTATATACCATGCCAGATACATGGAATTTCTTTAAATCAATATTTACGACATCTTCAAAAATTAGGGATATCAATTTTCATATTACTAAGTAGAATAATAAACATTCTTTGTAAAATTAATGAAATTATATTTTTATATCTGTAGCTCAATTTGAACACGCTGCGTGGATTCCCATAATAACACCGCCACCCGAGACGTATCAAAGCATAAACTTGGGGTAGTAAATTGCACCTCACCGCACGAATAATAAAAGAAAGGTCCTTTTTTTCACATGACCACCGGACATGCGATTTTGTCACGTATGTGTTGGAAAAAAATTCTAAGAAATAGTTTAAATAAATTTTGACAAAGTCGACATGAAAGCCAACCAATTGTTCGCTGTATTCCTTAGCTTATATTTTTCTAGTTGGAACGTGTTTGTAAAATGTTTCACGTATGTTTAGCACAGTACATCTTCATAATTTATATGAAGTACTAGTGAAAAGTCACCTAGAGTGTAATAGCTTTGTATGAAGCTCACATGAAACTAAGTACAAATTGATGGTGAAACGGATACAAAATAAGTTCTTTCGATTTCTTTATTTAAAATTATATGGAGTGTATCCGTTCTACCCGTTAATGTACCCAACATTATTTGTGCTGGGCATGGTGGGGTATAACAAACTGGAGGTTAGGAGGGAGTTAAGTTTGGTGACATATATGTTTAAATTGCTGCGTGGAAAATTACATAACGAGGCGATGTTGCGAAGGGCTATGCTGTTTGTACCGGACAGGTACGTGTGGCGCCGGAAGCCCCCGTTGTTCGCGGTACCGCGCGCACGCACCAATCTTCTAAAGGAGGCCCCACTGACCCGAGTGCTACACACTCTAAATAAAGTAGCTCAGCATGTAGGTTTATTTGTATTATGTTATAATAGTAGATAAATTGTGTTCTGTCCTTATTAAATTAGATAGTTTTACGTGCCCACACTGTTGTATTAGGTACGCCTGTAAAGAAAGAGGCAGAAATAAATAAATAATTTCTTATCATCAACCCACAACACATACAAGTCCACTGCTGAACATAGGTCTCACCTGTTGCCCCTTTATCGTTATCGTCACGCTTGGCGGACGGATTGACGATCGTAATAACAGATGATGACTGACACTTTTTACGCTGCCGCTCGTCGCCAATATGGAGGTTTTACGTCTGACAAAAACAAAATAGTAAATAATATGATCGTATATATCCAAAAGTAAGTGACGGCTTAGTTAGTAGCGCAGTGGCTTATCGCTTGGCTTCGGAGCTGCGGTGTCTCGTATTTTAATCCAGAACGGAACAAATTTCGTGCCACAATAATGAGATTGATGATTGAAAACTGATAATTGTTTCGTCACGTGTTCAATGATGAAGGTGGTATATGTCATCACGCCTGTTATCCGCAAGCATGAATCGAAGATCAGCAAGCTGAACCAAAAATATATGGGTTTAGATGGAAAAATGTAAAGGAAATGATATTTGGCTAGCCCATTGCCTACAAATTTTACAGTTAGCACATTATTTTTTTTATAAGACCAAAATAAACATGGGATCTATATGTCCCAGTTTAGACAACGCCATAGTTTTGGCTACGGTGAAGTTAAATGTAGTAAGGAAACTTCATAAAATATTTTGAGGACATGTGAAATCCGCCAACAAGTATTGTAGTAGCGTGCCGATCTACTGCTCCATAATTATCTCTCAGAAATGAGAAGACGTCGATGCCAAATCATAGGACGTATATAATATCTAAGTTTTTATATGATACATGTTGTCAATTTTTCCAAAAATAAACATAAATTGCGATCATCTAATTATACTTATAACTTAAAAAAACAATCAGAAAATGATAATTTTATTTTTATTCATTGTTAATGCATTTAAGAAATAAAAACTACTTTCATCAATAAAGTTAAAGTTCTGTACAATTTTAAACACAGTATTCATTAATTAAAAACAAGTATGATATATTTTGCTAACAGAAAAATTGTTAATTGAATTGCTTTGCTTTCCAATTACAAAATTCCTATCAAGATACAACTCGCATCCCCCACGAAAGCAATAAACCTCGTCAAATGCGACTTACCTAGAAAATGAACGAGCATCTCGAAGCCAAATCCATAAAGTGTCCGATCCACTGTTTAAACGCAGTTTAATGTCTGCAGCGTTAGCTTTGTCCAATCCGCTTAATTGAGAACGGTTTCAACGGGCCTTAATGGGCAATATATGAGGATAGGTAACATTTGGATAGGAAGCTTTTGTTATTTGTTCGACACTTAAGATTTTAATGATAGTTATAACTAGATAACCTGACATGGTAGTGCTACGCTGTAGTGTGGCATGCGTGCTACAATCATACTCGTATTATGATTGTAGCACTAATGAGTTGATTCGACCGGGGTAGGACTACGCTCTCATAGAATACCAGCTCAAACTAGCAGTTTAATGCTGCTCTTTTTCGTATAGTGCCTGTAGAGAACCGGAGACCCTTTTAACTGGAAACGAGGCATTCCGTCTCAGTCCTCACGGGTGACAACGCATCTGCATTTTGATTCTTAATCGAGGATAAATGTAGATGTCCTTGGGCCACAGCATCCACTTACCATCACTCGGACTGTGTACTCATTTATCAGTCTTATAATATTAGAAAAAAATGTAAACTATTTTATTAAAGGCCAGTTTATTTGCATCATCATCGTTAACAATCTGGAACCAGTGATTTTATGAAAGTATGAATGAATAATTTTACGCACACAATACAATGCATAATGTAAAAAAAAATAACTTTTTTTTTAATATGATATGGGTGACAAACGAGCACACAGTCCACCTGATGGTAAGTGGTTGCTGCGGCCCATAGACATCTACATCTATCCTCTATTACAATTCAAAATGTAGATGCGTTGTCACCCGTGAGGACTAAGATGGAATGCCTCATTTCCAGTAAAAAGGGCCTCCGGCCACCTGCCGCGAACTACAGCGAAAACAAAAAGAAAACAATATATTATACTCAGAAATTGGATTGTAGCACCGAAAGGTCTCCGACTCAGCATGATGCTGTAGCAGTGTTGTCATAACCACAGCGCTTTTATTCTGTTCCTGCTTTATGTTACCAAGGATTTTATATATATTTCTGTTAGTTACCATCAATGATTAAATAAAAATTGTAGTGCTATAGTGCACTGTTGGGTTTGTTTCTTCTAATGGTATGCTCAATACTTGTTGTCAGTCGCAGAGGACTCTCACTTTTGTCACTGTCAAATTACGTACTTGAGGGATATACATTTTCCTGGTATTATTACCTTTCATCATCACCATCATCATCATTACAGATTTTCACAAGTCCACTGCTGAATATAACCCTTCAAGGAATACCACAAAGCATGGTTGTCATTTCATCTAGTAAGATGCCACTCTACACATGGCTAACCGGTATTATTACCTTTAATCGGCTCTACATGTTTATGTACATGTATATGCAATCAAATGATAGATTTTGAAAGCTCTATTCTATTTAAAGTCGATTTTCTTATATTGCAAAATGTAATACAATAAAAAAAGGAACGCGATCAACTTATTAATGTGCCCTGTGATGGCAGCATAAAATAATCCATCATCTAATTTCGTTTCGTGGTTGCCATAAAAGGTCATCGTGGGAAACTTAGAAATATCTCATGGCTACCGATAGATGGTGTTTCTTCCATCTCTTTTACGTCAGACGTGCAATACCCAGGTCAGTGAGTAAAGAAACAAGTACGATTGGAAATTCATGGGCAAAGAGTGGTAATTATGGAAAAGCCTTTATCTAACGGGTAAGGCCTATGACCAGCCATGGACTTCCATGGGCTGACGTATTATAAATAAAACCGTGGCTTATCGCAAACAGCCAGCATTTTTGTCAGAAACAGAAATAGAAACAGAAACTTTTTTATTCAATATAGATTATAAATAGTACTTATTGAAATTCACTCTTTTGTATAATTACCACTGGTTCGAAAAAAAACCTCTGTCCTGGGAAGAACCAGCAAGAAAACCAGCGGGACTGTTTGTGATGATTGTGTGACGGGACGGGGAAAAACAGCTTACAATCATGTATGTTACACAAATTAACAACACAACAAATTAGAAATAGCTTGGTAGCGATCACCTCATTTTCAGCGGTTATTATCATCTATAAATTCTTTAATACTATAATAACCCTTTTTATACAAACTTAGTTTAATAAAGTTTTTGAACTTTGAGCAGGTCAAATCCTGTATATTTTCTGGAATTTTGTTGTAAAAGCGTATACATCGCCCCAAGAATGAATTACTGACTCGATGGAGTCGAGTAACTGGTACTACTAGCTTGTGTCTGTTCCTAGTATTTACAGAATGAATATCATTTATTTTTGTAAAACGTCTTTTATTTTTGTGTACGTATATTACATTTTCATAAATGCATTGAGAGGCCAAAGTTATTATATATATTTCCTTAAATTTTTGTCGCAGCGACTCTTTAGGCTTTAAATCATAAATTGCTCTAATGGCCCTCTTCTGTAAAACAAATATAATTTCAGTGTCAGCTGCGTGTCCCCATAGCAAAATACCATACGACATTATGCTATGGAAATAGCTAAAGTAAACTAGTCTAGCTGTTTCAACACTAGTTAGAATTCCAATCTTTTTTACGGCATATGCTGCAGAACTAAGTCTGCTTGCTAGTTTTAATATATAGGAGCTCCATTGAAGCTTCGCGTCTAGTGTGATTCCAAGAAAAATGGTGGTATCTATAAGACTCGGGAAGTGGACGATATGAGTGACAAGCTCGTGGAAACTGTCCATGCGGTCGGAGCTAAGTTCTGCAAGACCCGCCGCAGAAGAACACAAAAACTCTCCGATCACACTCTTAATCTCATGGCTGTTAGACGGGAGATGAAGCTACATTCTTCTACAGATTTGACAGCATACAGGCAACTGAACAGACAGATCTCCAAATGCATGCGGCGGGACTTACGTAACTTCAATACAGCTTGTATTGAAGAAACGATCGAGCGGAACCAAGGCTCCAAAGTCTTTGCCAGAGAAATCCAACTGTCAAAGCTTAAGACCGAATGTGGCAGCATCGTTTCCGGGGCACCTGAGATTTTGAGTAAGATTGAGAGGTTCTATGGGCAGCTGTACACGTCATCGTTGGAGACACACGCAAGTGTGAGTAACGATCCAAGAGCGAGTCTTATCCGACACTATTCCGATGATATCCGGGACGTCAGTCTGAGCGAGATTAGAATGGCTCTCCAGCACCTTAAAAACGGCAAGGCCGCAGGCGAGGATGGAATCACAGCGGAGCTTCTGAAAGCGGGTGGAAGACCGGTACTTGAAATCTTTCAGAAGCTCTTTAATTCCGTCCTCCATGGTGGCATTACACCGGAGGCGTGGAGCAGAAGTGCGGTGGTCTTGTTCTTCAAGAAAGGTGACAACGCTCTCTTGAAGAACTACAGACCGATTTCTCTTCTGAGCCGCGTCTACGTGCTGTTTTCGAGAGTCATTATGAATCGTCTCGTGTGCAGACTTGACGACTTCCAGCCTCCCGAACAAGCCGGTTTCCGAAAGGGCTTTAGCACCATATACCACATACATACCCTACGGCAAATTATACATAAGTCTGAGGAGTACAATTTGCTACTATATCTAGCGTATATGGACTATGAGAAAGCCTTTGATTCCGTCGAAATTTCGGCGGTGCTGGAGTCCCTTCAGCGGTGCCAAGTTGACTGTCGGTATATCGAAGTGCTGAAGTGTTTGTACAGTAGAGCTACGATGGCTATCCGAGTACAGAACCAGAGTACGAAACCTATCCAATTGCAGAGAGGTGTAAGACAGGGTGATGTTATATCCCCGAAACTCTTCACCGCTGCATTGGAAGACGTTTTCAAGCTTCTGGACTGGAAAGGATACGGTATTAACATCAATGGCGAGTACATCACTCACCTTCGATTTGCCGACGATATAGTCCTTAAGGCAGAATCACTGGAGGACCTAAGCACTATGCTCAATGACCTCAATAGTGTCTCCCAACGGATAGGTCTTAAGATGAACATGGACAAAACAAAGATTATGTTTAATGTTCATGTCACACCTATGCCGGTAGTTATTGGGAGCACTAAGCTCGAAGTTGTTGACGAGTATGTTTACCTGGGACAAATAGTCCGATTAGGTAAGTCCAACTTCGACCGAGAGGTCAATCGACGGATTCAACTCGGCTGGGCAGCGTTCGGGAAGCTACGACACATCTTCTCGTCAGAAATACCTCAAAACCTTAAAATGAAATTGTACAACCAGTGCGTGTTGCCAGTGATGACTTACGGAACTGAGACGTGGTCCTTCACTGCTGGCCGTATGAGGAAGCTCAAGGTCGCTCAGCGAGCTATGGAGAGGGCTATGCTCGGAGTTTCTCTGCGTGATAAACTTAGGAATGAGGATATCCGCAGTAGAACCAGAGTAACCGACGTAGCCCAACGGATTAGTAAGCTGAAGTGGCAGTGGGCCGGCCATATAGCTCGAAGAACCGACAACCGATGGGGAAGAAAGGTTCTCGAGTGGCAGCCTCGTACCGGTAGGCGAAGTGTAGGGCGTCCCCCCACGAGATGGAGTGACGACCTGGTTAGATATGCAGGAAGTCGATGGATGCAGTTGGCTCAGGACCGTGCTTTTTGGCATGCTTTGGGGGAGGCCTATATTCAGCAGTGGACTTGTGAAGGGCTGTAATGATGATGATAAGACTCAGTTTCTCCCCATTTAAAATTACATTAGTATTTAATTCTTTGACATTTGGAGTCATAAATTTCATACATTTCGTTTTAGTGCCATTTAAATGCAAATTATTAACATTGAACCAATTCACTAATTTAGATGTAGCATTATTTACTTCGTCATATTTTAGCAATTGTCGACTTTATTTGAAAATTAAAGAAGTGTCATCTGCAAATAATACTATATCATGTTTATCTCCTACTATGTCATATATCAAATACATATATCATTTTATTTGAAATATGCATTCTAGAGGTACAATTTTCAACAAAATTCTGTCAAAGTACGATTACAGCCTACTAAAGTCCACTGCTGAACATAGGCCTCTTCCATAAATTGACTCATCGGGAGGATATTTGCCATAGCTGCCACGCTTGGCAACCCCATTTTTTATTTTTAGACGTTATTAGGAAGACGTTGCTAGCCATCTCTTGATTTGTTTCCCTCTTTAACCTGTTATGCTACACCCATGGGATGATATGGTGTAGTGAATATTCTTACACTGACACTACACAGTAAAACTACATGATCTATAAAAGTAATATGTTTGTTATTAAAACAAATTACTAATTTAGAATACAAAATATTTTAGAAAAATAACAAATTTCTTAATCAATTTAAAACTATCAAAAGAAACTGCTACAAGACAACGTATTAAAAGAGATAAATCACAGCATCCCGGCAGTGTGAGCGAAGAAACGGAGCTTGCTCGTGAGACGCTATTTGTCACGATGACGTGACGTAGCGCATGTGTAGCGCCGTAGCATCGTAGCTGGTCGTAGCGTGGCGTGATTGTGTGTAGTGCATGAATCATGTCTACGTTTCAACAAGCTTTGCTAAGAAATTCGTTAACACGAAGTGCAGCATATTTTTATTTTGTTATAATACAATTTTTCCTTAACGTAAAGTACTTTTTATTGCGTTTACAACGTTAAGCTATATTTTTGCATTTTTTTTCCTTATGTGAATGGTTAATAATATTTATTGTAATAGTTTTCATGATGGGTTTTACTATCCGACAAGATTAAATTAGATATAAGCTTAGTTACATAGATTAAACAGATAACAATGTCTAAAGTAATTAATGTAATAACAAAAATATTAGTTCTAGATTAGAAAAGAGCCTTCCCTTTTTCATAAGGCCATGAACGCACCTGCAATTCTCCTATTGTTCATATGAGGCAGTAGTCAGTTATCATCAGGTGAGCCACTCGCTCGTCCCCCCCCCCCCCCCCCCCTTTATATAAAAATATAATCTTTATTTATTTCAGTCGTTGGTACCACTTTCAGTGAATCAGTGATAGTGTAACTTGAACGATTGAAGTCATATCCGCACAATATATTTATTTTGTCGAGTCGATGGTCGCTGCTGGGCCACGGGTTCGAATTCCGCACGGAGCAAATGTTTATATGGCCTTCAAATAATTCTTCCACATTTTTATTCCTTTAAAAAAAGTTTTACCACCACACTAGGAATTTCTCTTGTATGGAGGCAGTTTACAAACATAAATTGCACAAGGACAAACATCCAGACCCGGAACGATTATTTATAGGCCATACAAATACTTGTTCCGTGCGGAATTCGAACCCGCGGCATCTGCGCCGCAACTGAATACTAAGCCACTCCGCCACAGAGCCTTCAAATTTCGATGTGTCCTTGTGCAATTTGATTTGCAAACCGTCTCCACGATATAAGAGGAAATGCTAGTGCGGGGATAACTTTTTTAAAGCTATATTTATGGAACAAAATGATTCATGCATGTTCACAATGTAATAATGTTGGTTTAGTGCCAAAAAAGAAAATCACAAAATCTGTACCTGATATTATGCATACTTTGTAAAAAGTCTGGGGTGACTTTAGAGTGAAAATCATCGCACCACCTACCGAAGAGGCCAGCTAGTGTAAAATGATATAGATGAAAATATAACGAAATTACAAAAAATCATAACATAAAAACTATAAGGGTTTAAGGGATTAATCTAAGCACCTCTCTTTTTTCTACGAAAGTGTTGAAGTGAAAGTTTCCTACTTTTAAAGTTTTATCAAGTTCTCTTACTTGACCGACGACTTAGTAACCGCAATAAATTAAAATATTTAACATATTTGACGATACCTACAAAATAAGTAAGGTTATGATAAAATTTTTGACAAAAGTGTTGTTATGCTATACATAGGGCCAAGTTAAGATTAGTGCGTATCTATACCAATATTGCAATCGATCTGATCTACCCGTGCCTAAAGCATTAAAATAATTTAAGCTTTAAAATAAACGAAAACAATAAACGTAAATTCTCCAAGATCATCAACATCAATATTAAGAAAACCCCTTTCGCCATAACTCTGCGATCCCTTAATCACCATTAAAAGTTGCTTGTTTTGACGACAAGATAAAACGCGTTGGCAACATTAAGTTGCGAGTTTACAACTCATCTCTCCTCGACGCGCCTGTTCAAATTCAGCGGCGTTAATGAGTACTGTTGCTACGATTAAAATGTCATCTCAGATGCGTTGCTTTGTGAGTAATTAGGTCGTGTTAATATTTTGGTTGAATAACATTGGAAAGACAAACGAATGTCCATCCTATGGTATTAGTAAGTGGATACTTACAAACAACTTTAAACTCTTTCTCAATATTAAAAAAAAATATTTTTCATTTCAGCCTCAGTCAGTTACGTATTTACAGTACTAACATAAAATATTACTGTGAGAGTGAATGGTTTACGTGACCTCTTGCTCACGCAATTAACTACTAACACCATAGAAACAGCAACGTCAGACTAATTTCGACAACAACGCCATCTACCTGGTCCCTTTGTAAGTCTAAACCAATCTCTTATCAACTTAGTAACGTAAACAAAATGTTATCAAAATCGGTTCAGCCATTTAGGCGTTCAGTCACAAACACACGGGCATAAGAATTATATAATACTAGCTGGCCAGGCAGACGTTGTTCTGCCCTTTTCGACGATCTTTCATATAAAAAAATCTTAAATTCATAATAAAAAATATTGAGTGTCACTTACCAGTATAAAAACTATCCTATCTCATAAGTTTGACCAAACTGCACAGAATGTGCAAAATTTTATTGAAATCAGTTCAGTAGTTTTGGAGTTCATCGCGGACAAAAATGTGACACGTAATTTATATATATATAAAGATATAACATGCATTTTTTTATAGGATAAGGGTGACAAATGAGCACACAGTCCACCCGATGGCAAGTGGCTGCTGTGACCCCATATATACTGGGTATACTGGGACAAATAGTCCGACTAGTTAAGTCCAACTTCGACCGAGAGGTCAATCGACGGATTCAACTCAGCTGGGCAGCGTTCGGGAAACTACGACACATCTTCTCCTTAGACATACCTCAAAACTTAAAAACGAAATTGTACAACCAGTGCGTGTTGCCAGTGATGACTTACGGATTTGAGTCGTGTTCCTTCACTGCTGGCCGTATGAGGAAGCTCAAGGTCGCTTAGCGAGCTATGGAGAGGGCTATGCTCGGGGTTCTCTGCGTGATAAACTTAGAAATGAGGATATCCTCAGTAGAACCAGAGTAACCGACATAGCCCAACGGATTTGTAAGCTGAAGTGGCAGTGGGCCGGCCATATGGCTCGAGGAACCGACAACCGATGGGGAAGAAGGGTTCTCGAGTGGCAGCCTCGTACCGGTAGGCGAAGTGTAGGGCGACCCCCCACTAGATGGAGTGACGACCTGGTAGGACATGCAGGAGTCGATGGATGCAGGTGGCTCAGGACCGTGCTTTGTATTTTTTTATAGAATAAGGGTGACAAACGAGCACACAGTCCACCTGATGGTAAGTGATTGCTACATCTATCCTCTATTACAAAACAAAATGCAGATGCGTTGTCACCCGTGAGGACTAAGATAGAATGCCTCATTACCAGTAAAAAGGGCCTCCGGCCACCTGCACTCACCAAGCGAAACGCAGAGGTAAACCTCTACTTCACGCTGGTATTCTGTGAGGTCGTGGTACCACCCCGGTTCGAGCCGGCCCATCCGTGCGACCGCAAAAACTGCCGCGTGTCTCTACAAATGCATGTTTTATACACATAAATCTTCCTATTGAATTGTTTTGTCTAATAATGAAAATCGCACCAAAATTCGTTGTGTAGTTTGAAAGATCTAAGCGTACTAAGGAATGAAGCAACTTTGTTTTATACTATGTAGATATGGTCATTATGGTATGATACTGTAAGTTGTATTAGGGTTGACAAACCCAGGTTAGCTTACTGTTTTAAGTGCCGCCGCAGTCGATTATCTTCAATCGTCAACTTAAAATATAGTAGGAATGTGAAGTTGCGTTGCCATCCCTAGGAAATGAAATAAAATATATCATTACACTTACACTGGTTTCGCATCGAAATAAATTGATGCAAGAAATAAGTATTACCTAGGCTCTTAGGCAAATAACACTAACGTCTAGTTAAAATGATCCAAAATACTATTTATTTAAGGCACGCAGTAGCAATTACATCACAGTAAGGTTATGTCAACCTATAATCCTTTTAAGACACATCTTATTACCAGTATCGTAGTTTATACGACTCCGAACAGGAAACTCATTAGCACTTACACATCCCGTAAACTGAAATTTACGCGCGTGTAAACGTTACGCGCTAATCCGCGGCGACGTAAAACGCGGGTTAGCGTTATCTTGCACGCGCTTCGCAGTCGTTAGGAGTGAAGTCAGTCGTAAGAACATATTTGATTTCGATATGGCGAATTGTATGTGATATTACATTTTAATCTAATAATTGTAAAATATAATGAGGAGCGCGGTGGTAGATACAAGGGTTTACCGGGGCTCTAACGTAGGGACGGATCATTACTTGGTCTTATGCCGAATTAATGGTCTTTTCAGACGTTGGAGGCATCGGACATCTGTGTCTACCACTGCTTTACAGCGTATAAGAACAGAGAGGTTACAAGATGAAGGTGTGAGAGAGAAGTTCAAATATAGATTGAGAGAAAATATAAGTGATATGGCTGAATTGTGTATGAATGATTTAGACTTGGAGACTGTGTGGTATAATGTCAAGAAAGGTTTAGTGGATGCAGCTACCGAAGTATGTGGTGTAAGTAAGAGAACGAATGAAAGGAAAATTAACACGTTATGGTGGGATGATGAGGTACGGATGGAAGTTGAAGCAAAGAAGAAAGCATGGCTAGATTTACTAGTAACCAAGGCTAGTAATTCTAGCAGTATGAATGATGATATTGAAAGGAAAAAGGCAGTCTTTAGACACCTAAATAAGAGAGTAAAAGAAGTAGTTGAAAGGAAAAAGCAAGAAAGAACGGATATGAATGATAGAAGAATATCGGATAACTTCCAGGCAAACATTAAAATGTTCTGGAAACTCGTAAGAACTACCAGGGGACATTCAAAACAGCCTAGAATGAATGCTATACGAGACCAGAATGGCTGTATTCTGAATGACGAAGTTTTGAGTTTAAGGAGATGGAAGGAATACTTTGAAAGCGTGTTTATGAGTGATGAGACGTTTGAATTAAATGAAATAGAAATTCCGGAAGAAGAGGAAATAGATAGAGATATAAGTATAGATGAAATAATGAAAGCAATGAAAAGCATGAAAGCAGGTAAGGCAGCCGGTTATGATAGAGTATCTCTCGAAATGCTAAAGGCTGGAGAAGGAGTGGTGGCAGACCTGCTGTGCACCTTGTTTAATTTATGTTGGGAACTTAAGCGGGTACCGGGAGACTGGTGCAAAGCCGTGATAGTCCCAATATATAAGGGAAAAGGATCAGAGCAGGACTGTAAAAACTACCGTGGTATCAGCCTTCTTAGCATTGTGGGAAAACTGTATGCTAAGGTACTAATTGAAAGAGTTATGAAAGAAACTGATGGAAAAATTTGGGATGTGCAAGCGGGATTTAGAAAGGGAATGGGATGTACGGATCAGGTCTTTTCCATGCGCATGATCGCGGAGAAGTTTTTGGCCAAAAACCAAAAAGTTTTTTGTGCGTTCATAGACTTGGAGAAGGCTTATGACAAAATATTTTTTATATTTAATATTCTCCTTTATTCATCCACCCAGTCATTACATCCTATAAAAATCCACTAATGAAGATAGGCCTCTCCCATAGATTGCCTCTATGTGGAATCCCCCCCTAGATTGTGCCTTAGTTGCCACGCTAATCGGGTGGGTTTGCAACCACTGCTGACTTTACGTGGTAGAGCCATGCTGCAGCTATATTAGTAGTATAGTTATAGCAAGAATGGGTCGGCTCGACCGGGGAAGAACCACGACCTCACAGAAAACCAGCGTGAAGTAGAGGTTTACCTCTGCGTTTCGCTTGGTGAGTGCAGGTGGCCGGAGGCCCTTTTTACTGGAAATGAGGCATTCCATCTTAGTCCTCACGGGTGACAACGCATCTACATTTTGATTTGTAATAGAGGATAGATGTAGATGTCTATGGGCCGCAGCAACCACTTACCATCAGCTGGACTGTGTGCTCGTTTGTCACCCTTATCCTATATAAAAAAAGTAAAACTTCTTCTACTTGAACTATCCTATAAAAAAATCAGTCTACATGCTAAGACCATGGGTAATTATCAGTTAAACAGTGCCCGTGTGTTAATTACGTGTTCCTAAAATGTAACAGTTTTTTTTAACATTGCCGCCACACTAATTTTAAATAAGTCATGTAAATGTTATAGAGGCCAATAAAGTTTGATCTAATTGTAACATCGGGTGTGAAAAGCTGCTTCTCTTTTTTATATAAGTATAGATTCTATCTCATTCTTTCGCAGGCTAAATCATGTAGATGGATGTTTGTAACTTTTTGGTGTCACTTTATCGTTTCATCACGTTTCATATCACAACAATACCAAAGAAGTTTTACTTTTTTTATATAGGATAAGGGTGACAAACGAGCACACAGTCCACCTGATGGTAAGTGGTTGCTGTGGCCCATAGACATCTACATCTATCCTCTATTACAAATTAAAATGTAGATGCGTTGTCACCCGTGAGGACTAAGATTGAATGCCTCATTTCCAGTAAAAAGGGCCTCCGGCCACCTGCACTCACCAAGCGAAACGCAGAGGTAAACCTCTACTTCACGCTGGTTTTATGTGAGGTCGTGGTGCCACCCCGGTTCGAGCCGGCCCATCCGTGCGACAGCAAAGCTGCCGCGTGGCTCTACCACTGTTAATTATATATATAACTTAAACACATTACATATATTCTAGCTTGGATTAAAAACTAGTACCTACTCGTAAAGACGTTTACTGGTGTTTCGGCACGTGATTGTTATTTTTTTAATCATAGAATATTAATTTTTTGTATGAATATATAAGGAAAAAAAACATCTTTGATATATGTTGTGATTGTTTATATGTTGAGTTAAGGTGATTTATTTATGGACATATAGCATCTGGATTTGTTTGGTAACATTTTAACAGTTGATTTGACTTAGACTGACTTTCTTTGACTATGGTATAATTACATAGTTGTTAAATAAATAAATGTCGTGAATGAAAATTGTCTCATTTACTAGTACTCCTACTCACGCCTATATAGTCAACTGTCTCACAATGTAGGACGTAAATAGGTTAGAACGAGTGAAGTCCTACGTGAAAATATTATATCACCAGTGTAGTAGATAGCTTTCGAAGTATTCGGATTATTGATTGTAGTAGTCGCCATGTTGATTGTAATCAGTTAGGAAAACATCTTACTATCTATTCTTCTTCTTTCTTTTGCAGCCCATAAAATTCCACTGCTATAACAATAGGCAAGATGCACTAATCGTCAGATTGGCAGGCGGATTGACGATCGCAATACCAGAGGTCTCGTACCTTTGACTGTACTTTCCAACGCCGGTTTAGTTATTTTACATTAGGCGTAAATGATGGCGTAAGTTATTATATCACAATTTTATCGCAAGTATGATGTTATGGCGTCTCCCATAAACGCCTCCAACGATACCCATGAGAGAAAATAGGATGATTGTTTCTCTTCAAATGCCACCATTTACATCCATTAGAGCGTTTAAAAGTCCACTTCATATATCAAAATTACCACAATTGGCGGGTTGGCAACCGCATCATTGGAACGAAGTTCCTTATCGGACGGTACGGGTTTGGCGGATGGGAGCTAGGCGACAAAAAGTCTAAGATTTTTTTCGTCACCACCCCTTGAGTTTTTTATTTGGATTTTTTAATTGTTTGTATTTGTTAATCAATATAACACGATTATCAATAATACGAGTAATATACTACGAAAGGAACTTCGTTCCAACAGAGTGCTCCACGACACTCACGCATGTTTTATTTATTACATATTTTGAGTTGATATCTGGAATATGCTGATGATGATGACATTGTCGTCCCTTACGATACCCATGGGGCGATATAAAGTAGTGGATAATAAGAAAATTATAAGTTTAAAATTTATTACGTGATGTTATTAGAATAGTTTATTAGATATTTGTAATAGATACTTTTATCATAATGTATTAGACATTTGCTGTCAATGGTTTAACTAACTGCGGTACTGGCGCAAGAATTTTGAACATTAAATTTAAAAAAAATATCCAATGAGTATTTCAAGATACATAATAACAAAGTTCTCTTGTTAGCATGTAAGCTTAAAAAATAATAAGTAATAAAAAATTAAAAAGGAAATGTTGAAAATATCAAACAAAATCGCAAACCAATTAGTGCGTTAAACTTATTTCGTGCTGGCTGAAATTCAAAAATAAAATTAGGCGTCGAAGCGACGGGTCGAAGGGAGTCATCACTTTGAATCGGTCACGCGCCGACGCCCCGCCGATGGAACTTTGATGTGAAGGCTATTAAATTTTAATAATTTCCATTCTCTGTATCAAATGAGCGGTGCTCTTTATAATTGTAACACTTGAACTGGCATATTACAAAATTTAAAACATTTTTTGTATCGTTGAAGAATGCCTAGAGATCATACAGTAATCTGTAGCATCGGTTTTTAGTCGTGCAAATCGTGAAGAACGCGTTCACCAACATGCATTGGGGTAGCGCGGCAGACTTATTATTCCACAATTCTCTCATATATTAAGATAGGATATAAAACCCACACAGCTATGGAATGTATAAGGTCGTTTCTTTTTGTAAAAACACAGTTTATATATTATGTTTCGTCATGTCTCCTATTTATGTACTCGAATCCTAACTTTGCAGGTACAAGAGTAGCGAGTTGATATTTTATTTTCTATGTTTAGGAAATCAAAGATGGTTTCCTAAACATAGAACATAAAATATCGACTTTTAAATAAAATAGTTCACAGTAAAACACAAAGCTTTTATTTTCTATTGAAAACGTAAGGGGACGAAAGTACTTCGAGTCTCTATTTTTATATCACGTCCAATATGTTTAGGATTACATACAATGGACAGTCCTTCGAAAATTAAATTGCTTCTCCCCAAGGACGCTCGTTTTAAAGGTCTTCATATGTCCGCGGTATTTTTTTCTTTTAAAATATCGTATTACGTTTACACCGGTCTTTTATTTGTCTTATTATTTGTTATTGCTTTCATGTTCCCGTAATAAGGGAAACCTTAGAACGCAGGGTGAACTTCAACTTATTTTTTCAAAATGTAAGCAGACGTTGGATAGTATTTTAATGAGATGTTTTATTCGGAAAACAAAACATAAATGATATTTTAAGAAGTACACAACATATTAAGCTCTAATAATTACTAAACGGTCAGTCATCACAGAGTTTATTCCGCCTAATGATGCTTTCTTTAGAGGCGATACACATCTCCTATTATCAATGCTGGTGTGTCTTTCTTGGTGTAGTACTTTTGGGATTTATGGTGACGCGCTCTTCAAACTGGGTAGGACACACATAATTTTTATTTATTTTTACGCGGATTTTAGCTCATAAATATTTTAAATCTTTGAACACATGGTAAATAGGCAATAAGTAAAACTTTACTCCATAAACTTAGAAATGGGGATAGCCGCAGTAGAACCAGAGTGACCGACATAGCCCAACGGATTAGTAAGCTGAAGTGGCAATGGCCCGGCCATATAGCTCGAAGAACCGACAACCGTTGGCGGAAAAAAGTTTATTTAGAAAATCTTCGAAATGTTAATTAGACTTTTTTGATTATTCACTGTTATCTAAAATATAATAACATATAAGAGAAATGGACTATTATATGTATATATTTTTCAAAATTGGGAAAGCTAGCAAAAAATTGCTCAATTGGAACTCACCATCACCATCATCATTGCAGCCCTCATTGCATATCTTACCAGGTCGTCACTCTAGTAATTCTGTAAATCTGTGAATCTTTTATTTTATTAAATAAGAAAATTATATGGTTTTCTTTGTATGATATTTGAGATGGTGGTCTTTCTATTAAATAAGTAAATGATATGGTGTTCTTTGTTATTATTATGCGCCCAAAATCTAAGAACTTTAAAATGTTTCTAGGATTATTTATGGATAATTCCTAGAAATTATCAATTAAAAAATTAAATATTAGTCAATAGTAATTTTATTATTTTATTTTCAGCATTTTAATACACAATTATTTACCGCAACAAGCTGGCGAATTGGCAAACCTAGTTATATTTTAACTATTTGAACATTTGTATAAAAAACATAAATATTTAAGTTATTATGCTTTAATGTGATTATCCATGTTGTCATTGATATATTCTAAGAACTTGGTATGCCGTAGCTTATAGACATCTATATCTATCCTCAATTAAGTATCATAATGCACATATAGTGTCGCACTTGAGAACTAAGATGGAATGCGTCTCACTTACGCTGGTATACTGTGAGTAATATATGTGCTGTATACTCGTATATTTCAATGAATGCGTCATCACTTACCGAAAACTAATAGGAATATGTTAATATACATCGTTATGTCAGTGCATTGTACTGAATCTATTGTTTATGTGCAACCTGCAAAATTTACGCGAAACAAGAGTCGCCGCCTGAAACCCTTCACGTTTCAAAACCAATTCACTCACAGGAATGAACAATACACGTATTTCGCAGTCCAACACTGCCTAGAGTGACGTATTTGTAGTTATACAAACGACTAAAACGCTTATTCGTAATGGATTAAGGTTCAATTCTGTTGCGGATTTCACTTTTTGATGGCAAACATTAAATCGTCCGACGACAATTAACCCAGCGAGTTCTACTTCTATTTGCAAATGGATTGGATTGCCTTAAATCGGAACGGCGGGGGATTGTTCTTGTATGTTTGCTATATATTTAATGCGACAGAAACTGTAAAGTACCAACGTAGTCTTATTGACAATAACATTGTTCGTGTCTGTGATAAACAAAGACGAACTAATACATCTGAATATGTGTTGCTATGTTAAGTTTCAGTCACGCACAGGAGCAGCGTGTCAAACTAATTGCTCCAAAACACTCTCAGAATTGAGATGACGATGTGCTCAATACTGGGGCATTAGAACGCAACTTTCCTTCTACTTTTTATGTACACAATTACTTGTTTTATAATTTAAAAAAATTGTGCAACCGACTTCAATATAAATCATTGAGGATAATTCAAAAACTATAGGTCAGACCTTGATCAAACTGATATGGGACCAACTAGAAGGAAGAAGTAACCCTTGCGACCGACTGATGGGAAAAATATATTTTTTAATTTATGTAAATATGACAAATCAGTACACAGTCCACGTGTTCAACTAGATGCTGTGGCTCATACCTAAATATATCATCGATTAATCGAATCAAAATGCAAAATGTCTTGTCACCAAAGGACTAAGATACAATGCCTCATTACAAGTAAAATATATAATAAATGGAGACCTGGTTATCTGCACTCATCATACACAGCGCAAACGTGACTCTTCCTCAGTCGAGATTAGAGAATTGTTATTAAAAATTTTAGTGACGCTAACACCATGTTTCCACAGTGGTAGAGCCACGCTGCAGCTTCTGCTGTAGCATGGTAGGGCCGGCTCGAACCGTTGGTATTCTGTGAGGTCGTGGTACTGACCACGACCTCACAGAATACCAACGTAAAGCAGAAGCTTTGCTTTTGCGTTTCGCTTGGTTAGTGCAGGTTGCTATCCCTTCCCCCCCCCCCCTCCCATAATATCGTAGCGGAATTCAAAAAGACAGGACTACCCCAAGAGGGTACCAGCACCCCTGGTAATGGAGAATCCCTCACTAAGCATCCACGGTCAAGCTACCATCTTCTTCCTAAGTGTAGGTACTCAGGTTGCCCCGCGTATACTGGGGCGGAGGGGCTTCCTTCCTCAGGGCCTTCCCACGAAATTGTGCAATTGGATAACCAGTTTTCTGGCTGATCAAAGTAACAAGGTCGTAATAGACGGTGCAAGCTCCGACTACAAGCCTATTAACGCTGGTGTTCCACAAGGCTCCGTGCTAGCACCAACGATGTTTCTTCTGCATATCAATCATATGTATCTATGCTGTAATGATATCTATCTATCTATCTATGTTGCAAACCGTTAACATTCATTGATATGCGGATGACAGCACTGGTGATACTCTATACACCGGCCGTGCCCATATTTCTCGGTAAAACGTCACCGAGTACCGAAACAAATTTGTGTCTGAAGTCGAGTCTTTGCTGAACAAAGTCTCGGATTGGGGGCGACTAAATCTAGTCCAGTTTAATCCTCAGAAGACACAAGATTACGCGTTTACCACTAAAAAGTACCCCTTTGTCGTATCCCCTCAGTTTCAAGGCACTCCCCTTGTTGCCTCGGCCAATATCGGAATCCTCGGCGTCGACATATCGAGTGACGTGCAGTTTCATGGTCACTTGGAAGGGAAGGCCAAATTGGCCTCTAAAAAGCTTGGCGTGCTCAGCAGAGTGGGACAGTATTTCATACCGGCATACTGCCTGCAACTTTAAAAGGCGCAGGTTCGGCTTCACATGGAATACTGTTCCCATCTCTGGGCTGGGGCTCCCCAGTTTCAGCTCCTTCTACTTGACCGCATCCAGTGCAGAGCGGCTTAAATCGTCGACGACCGAGTCCTTTCCGATCCGCTCGATTCACTGGCGCTGCGAAGAGATGTTGCATTTCTTTGCGTATTTTATCACATCTACCACGAGGAGTGCTCTGAGGAATTGTTCAGACTAATTCCAGCCGCTCAATTTCACCATCGCACATCGCGACAAAACTCGCGATACCATCCATACCATCTGGATGATTGACAGTCCACCACTATGTGATTTAGAAGATGTTTTCTTCCTCGCACAACTTCCTTATGGAATCTATTACCACCAGCGATTTTTCCGGACCGATACGACTTAGGGACCTTCAAGAAAAGAGCCTACTCCTTTTTAAAAGACCGCCAACGTATCTGCAATTCCCCTGGTGTTGCAGTTGTTCATGGGTGGCGGTAGTCATTTACCATCAGGTGAGCCGCATGCTCGTTTGCCCCCTCCAGTTTTGGGTCTCCGGTTCTTTACACTCACCATACAAAACAGAGCAGCGTAAAGCTGCTATTTTACACTGGTATTCTGTAAGAGCGTGATCCTACCCCGGTCGAGCCGACCCATTCGTGCTACAACTATACTAATATATAATAAACTACTACTATATAATAAAATAACATAGCTGCAGGCATTTAATTGTTCCGTCCTCTTGTATCCTTTAAATGTTTTACGTCCATAAATTTCATATGGATAAACATTAAGACCAAGAATAATCATTTGTAGGACATACAAACTGTTGTTCCTGCGGTATACGAACCCGAGGCCCCTGCAGCGCCACAGTAAAACGATTAATCATTGCGATGTCAAGCCATGAAACTAGTGAAGTATTGAAATTGTATGCACCACTGACCTCTATATATGGACTGGCTATAACCATGACATAATGAGGCGATTTAATTTTCGCCATTTTGGCGCTGACAGCAGATGTGAACATCCACGGAACTAATAATAGAGATAAGATAGTGTGAAAACATATATCGATAAGAATTCTGTACCCACGCCTACCAGTAACATCCATTCTATTTATGTATCATATTAATATAATGCCATACAATATATAAATGTATCAATTAATACCTAGGCCTTAGAAACAAGCTTTGTACTTCATATAAAACAAGAATCGACGCTGCGTTGATCTATCAACGTTTTTATTCGTAACTACAGAACAGATTTAGTTCCGGGTTTCAAATGAGAAAATGCCTACGCATACCTGCATTGCGGAGGCAAGAACGGATTCTCTATTTATTCTCTATTTAAAAAACGTTACCCCCACACTAGGATTTTATCCTGTATCGTGGAGGCAGTTTACAAACACAAATTGCACAAGGACAAGCATCCAGACCCGGAACAATTATTTGTAGGTCATACAAATACTTGCTCCGTGCGGGATTCAAACCCGCGCCCCCCAACGCAGCAACTCATTGCTAAGCCACTGCGCCACGGAGCCATGTTCCACCTTCACCACATATTGACAGGGCCACGGAAACGCTTTCACGCACATTCGCGGCCCTACCAGCGAGGACCCCTCCTTAGTTGAAGATTTCCCTCCCCGAATTCCCGACCCCGATATCTGGAGGCCATGGAGCTAATAAAAAACGAGCACTCGGAAGCACCAAGTGGTACAGTCCCGCCAAAATCACGGAGGGTGGTCGAATAGCGCATTACCATACCAACAATTATCTTCTCTTGCGACACCACCTCGACTGTAGCGATATATAGAGAGAACTCCCCTCCAGCCACAGCTCACTAACACACATCCAAAGGCTCGACCAGCCCACTCAGACTAGCTACCTTGGATCAGCCCTTCACTTCGGGCCAGCCATGTGAGTTGAGAGCCTACGTTTACCATGGGTTACCAAGCCACGGCTACTAACCCCCTCCCCCCTCCTCCCCCACCACGACAAGGTGGCAATCCGTTCAGGGAGGCTTATTTCTCACCTAAACTCACGCAAATTCACTAAGGACATTAATAATTTTGCAGTTCCTATATAAATTTATTCCCTTGATACAATAAATTGGTCATAATAATTATATAGATTTAACAAACTTACGTCTTATAAACACAAAGTCATCATCAGGCGAACTTTCTACACTTGGTTATGGCCCTTGAGTCTGGGGGAATTTAAGGAGAGAAGAAATAAAAATCATTCGAAATAATAATCTAATACTTTTATACTTACTGGTACTGGTACTATCAGAAAATATTTTGGGTATACTGCACTCAAAGTGGTGCGTTTCTCATGTCCAATAAAACAGTCGTCTGTTAAGTGTTTAGAACAAATATAATCATTTTGTTTCGGACTCCAATTCACAATTTTTGTGATTTTTAGCCATAATTTTAGTCTAGGTTCTAGTTCTAAGTAGGTGAACAGATATGGGTAGAAAAGAACATCGATAAGTATTATAGACAAGGAACTAAACAACCCTATTTAATTTTATTGTTTATCAAAACTCAGTAATATAAAGACTACTGGTATAAAGACTGTTGGTAATTACGATATTAAGATTAGTAACAAATTTTTAAGTACCTGTATTATCAAATAATTTTAATTTGCTTAATATTAGCTGCAAATTCACGTACTTGTGGAATGTTATCCTACTTTCCTTTTGGTAACGAGATCTACATATTACGAACACTCTCATTATTACTAAAAATAATTCTTATTATGTAACTAAAGTCAAACAATCAAACCACATAAATACTTTCATTTTTTAGTTTAAAAATTCATAATACAGAGATATGATTTAAATAATACAACAGACTTTGGCATATTATGTCAATTTTAGTTCCCGGTACGGACAACTTGTTTATATAGAGGTCAGTGGTATGCACCAAGAAAAGGCAATTGCGATATCATCTAAAATGTCATACAAACGGCGCCAAAGTCCGCGGTAGTCAAAATTTATTGAGAGCAGTGGTAGGTTAGATGGTTAGCGTTCGCTTAAATTTCACAGTACGCGAGCAGCCCGGGTTCGATCGATCGAAAACCCCGGCAGCAATGAAATTGTTCATTGAAATTTTAAGTGCTGATTTACCATGTGCTCAGCAGTGAAGCAAAACATCGTGAGGAAACCTGCATGTCTAAGAAATAAGAAAAAAAAATCGAAGATATGTGAAATTCGCCAACACGCATTCGGGCAGCGCGGCGAACATTTCTTTGCCCCAAAAACGGTCTCAGAAAGGCCTGTGTACAGCAGAGGTACGTATATATGCTGTAACTTTAACTGATAACAATTTAATTGAAACACTGCCATAACTGTGTTATAGAACTTAATTTAACTTGTATAGAGTAAAATAAATTACCTATTGTTATTACGTACAGATTATATCGGTACTTGAAATTAAAACCCTTTCTTTGTGCTTTTCACAATGAAGGAAAACAATATTCGCGTAAAGTCCTCATATCGTGGCAATGAAAAGAAAGTGGATGCGATAAGAAAAACTGTAATACCTATATAATGAAACTCCGAATCCGGATATAACTGGCGTGAACTGTCGCCCGCTAGATATTGCTGGAAAATAAGTTGGAAACGACACTATCTAGTCTTATTTAATGACTGTTTTCATATTCTTATTCTGTATTCATGGTATACTCGATGGGTTCATTAACTTTGAAAGCTCAAATGTAAAACGAATTATATATAATAAAGCCCCCATAAAATGGTTAGATTGAAAACAAGTTACAAAAAGAAAATGCTATTTTTAAAACATTAGGTAATTACATAACTTCAAATTTAAATTATAAATTTTGTTCAAACCGACTTCAATATAAATTATTAAGAATAACTCAAAAACTATTGGTCAGACCTTGATCAAATTTATATGGGACCACATTTGAAGCACCAGCTCCACATAAACAAGAATCATCGAAAACAGTTCACCCAGTAAAAAGTTATGAGATAACACATAAAAAAACATATAGTCGAATTGAGTACCGTCTCCTTTTTGAAGTTGGTAGAAAAGAAATTAAATACTGTATAGCATTAATTAATACTCATTATTATAGTGTTTTGAATTTTGTGTAATTAGAATTCTAAATTCTTCCCTCACTCAATCCACTTCTCGAGTAGCTTCGTACTGGAAAGCGAGTGAATGGAGTGATGACCTGATGAAACATACATCATTGCAGGTGGCTTATGTACCTTACTTCATGGCAATCATTCATGGAGGCCAATGTTCAGCAGTGGAATTTAGATGGGCTGTAGCTTTAGTGTCAGTGAATTGTATACTTAAATACTTTCAGTTCCAAAAATGAAAAAGTTGTAATGCTGTACTAATGTTGGTATAATATTTTTAATAAAAAAAAATATATGCCACGGTTATTAAATTTTGATGAATAGATTCAAAAGAATAAGTTCGATTTGGAAAGGCCACACCTAGCCATTAAATGTTACTTGTATCATACAACCGCGACAGTGTAAAATATCTACTACCTCACATCGTTTATGAGTGTCGTAAGAGACGACAGAGGGAAACAAACCAGAAAATGGGCTCCAGCGTCTTCATAATAAAAGCTAAAATTAAAAAACTGCGGTTGCCAACCCGCTTGCCAAGTGTGGCAACTATGGAAAATATCCTCCCTTATAATAAGTCTATGGGGGAAACAATATGCAGAAAACTTTTAATATGCTGTAACGGTAACGGTGGGAGATAAAATACGTATACTTGAAAGCCAAAAAAACATTATCGATAAGAAAAGATGACCGTGTTAAAACATTTTTTATAGGATAGGGTGACAAACAACCGCACAGTCCACCTGATGGTAAGTGATTGCTGTGACCCATACACATCTACATCTATCCTCAATAAAGAATCAAAATGCAGATGCGTTGTCACCCGTGGGAACTACGATAGAATGCCTATTTTCCAGTAAAAAGTGTCTCCGGTTCTCTACACTCACCATACGAAACGCAGCAGCATTAAGCTGCTATTTTA
The DNA here is from genome assembly GCA_033319125.1 of Parnassius glacialis. Taxonomy (NCBI): domain Eukaryota; kingdom Metazoa; phylum Arthropoda; class Insecta; order Lepidoptera; family Papilionidae; genus Parnassius; species Parnassius glacialis. Next base: position 29,803,632 of record JAVANC010000025.1, on the reverse strand, counting down.
CGCTGGTATTCTGTGAGAGCGTGGTCCTTTCCCGGTCGAGCCGACCCATTCGTGCTACAACTATACTTCTAATATAGCTGCAGCATGGCTCTACCACGTATAAAAAAACTTGTGATTTCTAGCTAACCTTCTTCCACTTAAATTCTCACAAATTAAGTATAAAGTATAAGTATGACGAGGCTTCCTACGTACACTGAGTGCAAGAACTACGGCCAGTCTCTGGCAATGGAACATTCTGTCCATGAGTTAGAAAATATATAGCAGGGGCCTATGTTCAGCAGGAGTGGACTTTTGATCACTTATGTTCACTACGATTGAGTATAAAATGCAGAGTTTTAATCCTAAAACATTACATAGAGTTAAGGAAGCTTATTTTATAGTACGCGTTTTAAATAAATGAGAACGACTCCGGTCATACTTACATTTCCATTTCAAGAAAAAATTTGCTTTGTCATTATTTAAGTTCATAAATGAGAATCAATGAATTGAGGATACACTTAAAGCAAGTATATATTTCGAGTTAGGATGAGAATCTATAATTTAAGATTCAATATAAATATATTCTGCACTTGGGTTCACATCATAAGTAATAATTGCTCGTTTAATACGGATTATAATACATTTTAAAACAAGAAAGTAATTGCAAAACCGAACAGAATTTAAGACTTGCCATATTTTTCAAGCGCTAAAAATACCGGGCGAGTTCAGTAACTATGGATGAAGTTTTAGATGTATTAGAGATGATTTATATTGAAATGGTGGATTGTTTTCATTGTCATTATATTGCGATTTAAATTTTCCTTGTCGACTATCTGTCTAACTGAACATGGGCGTTGTAAAAATAGAGAGGATTCTAATGGCTTCGCTTACCAGACGGGTTGGTGACCGTAGTACTATAAATTGGCACCATTTAAACTTATGTAAAATTCTTTATTGTGATATAATATCAAAACCGATATTCTCCTACATAGCTATTGAACTATACAATAGAGATTAAATTGCTTGTAACACAGTAATTATGCTAAGTGCCCTATACAACGTCCCGGTACAAAAAGCAATGATTAATAGTATAAGGCGCTATCAGTCTAGACGCCGGATAATGCATTCTATACTGAGCTAGGCTATCCTAAATAGAGGTTTGTGATTCAGCAATACTGTAATGATTGCTGGTGTCTCGTTTGCAAGCTACTGAATGCTTTGAATTTGTATTATAGTTATAAGGAACCATTTATTCGTTTGCAGTCACAAATCATCTCAGGAATTTTTTTTGTTTTAATTTCGTTGTATGTGTCCGTGGGTTGCAGAAGAAACTTACCATCAGATCTACCTCTCGTTTTATTATGTATATTTGTCCTAATATTTAATATCTAATTTATACGTGGTAGAGACATGCTGCAGTTATATTAATAGTATAGTTGTAGCAAGATTGGGTCGGCTCGACCGGGGAAGGACCACGCTGTCACAGAATACCAGCGTAAAATAGCAGCTTAGTGCTGCTGTGTTTCGAATGGTGATTGTAGAGAACCGGAGACCCTTTTTACTGGAAAAGAGGCATTCTATCTTAGTCCTCACGGCTGACAACGCATCTGCATTTTAATTCGCAACCGGAGATAGATGTAGATGTCTATGGGCCACAGCAACCACTTACCACCAGGTGGACTGTGTGCTGGTGTGTCACCCTTATTCTATAAAAAAACACCATTTTGATCATTTTATACACAATTATTGCAGTTAACGTCTTGTTTTTTAATTTTCGAAATAGATTAATTCGATTGATGAAAAACATATTTATTAAATACAAAAGCTCGTAGAAAAGATGAAAATAAATTTAAGAAAACGAAATAACTTCCCGTCGACATTCATTTCGCGATGCATGTCGCTAATGAAATTTAAAATCAAGGCGATACGAAACAATTGCACGTTGAAAACAATTTCACCCCAATCGGACGGAGAAAAGAAAGTAACCGAAAAAACTTCACTGAATACAGATGAATCTATAAACGTGACACACGTTTATTAAGGTTGTAGAACAATGTCTGAAATTTCCTTTAAAAGGGATGTGATATATTTTAAAGCTTAATTAAATTTAACATGTTGCAGTGAGTTACTCTTATTGCTTTTCTATTGGCCGTGAACCTAGAACAGAAAAAATATGAACTTGACATGAAAAATTATGAAAAATTTGACGAACACTGGCCTAAAAAGTTTTATTTCGTGAGTAGAAGTTTTGCTGCAATAATTATGGGATTATGTTGACTGTAATTAACATGAAATTTGGTACGGTAATTGCTTACGAATAATTTTCACACTAAATGAATGCCATTCCTAAAGCTTTCTTGCATGCATGTTAAGTAATAGTTTCCTTAATGATTTCTAATATTTACACGAATACTGCGCGTTGAATAAAACTAGTTGTTTTGGCGTTTAATTTATTTTTATTTATGTTATAGTTAACCCGGGTTACCTTCAGTTTTTTAGTATTACTTTTTGTGCGATCTACACAGAAGAGATTACAGCATCTTGTAGTCTTGAAGTGGTTAGGATATAATTTTTGTGAAAAATATATACAATATGTAACAAAAACCCTGTGGTTCCCATTAAGTACGTTATCAGGACCAGTATTCAAACCTATAGAAATAACTTTATTTTTAAAAATGACCATATTTTTTTATTTTATTCATTTTTTTTATTTTATGTGGTTTTATTACCTCTTACTGACGCTAGCCGATGCTAAAGCTAAGTAAAGCGGGGTCTTTGATAATCCTCTTACTCCCCAGACAATGCAGAGGTAATAAAACCACATAAAATTTGCATACAACTATTTTTTAAACCAAAACAAAAAAAAAAATTGTTCGAGTTTTTAAAAAAAGTTTTTTCTATACGTCTGAATAATGATCCTGATAACGTACTTAACGGGAACCAAAGGGTTTTTGTTACATATTGTATAAGTACATATGGCACGGAAAAGTTTTGTTGTAAAAATAGTTCTATACTAATTCCTTATATTTTTGTTTATTATAAGCTTGTAAAAGTCCACCGCTGAACATGGAACTCTCCCTTATAGACAGGATTCTCTTAAACTAGTTTATAGAAATGTAACTTTGGTGACATTGCTACTAGACTTTTTTTAAATAAACTTAATAGAGAATATACGAGTACCAAGGGTTTTAGTGGAGACTCATATCTATGATTGGATCAATGTAGTTGCATCTTTTCTCGCCGTCACTTGTTTTGTCATTTTAAGTTTTTAAAGCACTAACCAAATGATTATAACGCCATCTATCGAAAGATTCTCGTAAAATATCACCTTAAAACTGCAAAGGGACTAAATATACGGTGATGGATTTTATAACAACCGCACCAAACGACAGAAAACAATTATTGTATAAAAAGAAGTAATTATATAGACCTATTTTGCTAGCAAACATTCCCCACGTGTGTAGTCCGCACTCCGCAGTATCCTGTACTGAAAGCAAACAGGCAGAATGACTGTAATAGAATGTAGTCACATCGTTTACAAACTGTTTACAGAAACACAAGCAAAAATGCTACATACTCGATTGCAATACTCGATTGTAGATGTAGAGTGCATGCAAATGCGTCTCCTCCATTTTTTAAATGTTGTTGACGGTATATCGTAATAGGTAACTGGATTGTGTGCATTTTTTAAATAAATCAAAGTAATTTATGATGGATATATCTTCAAATCTACGTATTTAGTAAAGTAAAGTAAGCTCACAGCCTTTATAAGTCCTTGCTGGGCACAAGCCTTTCATTTCTGAGATGGTATTAGGGCAAAAGAATTGTCCACCGCGCTGGCCTAATTCGTGATGGAGTACTTTACATGTCTACGAAATATATTTTATTTTCTGGCATGAAGGTATTCCCGCAGCAAATAAACTATCTCTCTGATATTGCTTGTACATTTGAGGTATGTTAACCGCCTACATGATAATCGAGGAGAATAATTATGTCTTTAATAACCATAATTCAAAACAACGATCATTTTAAAACGTTTTTAATTCTAACCTTTAAACTTAGGTTAGAATTAAAAACGTGTGAGCTTCATTCGTTTAAAATACATAGCAAAATTGAATAGATAAGGAAACAGATAGAACAGAAAGTAACTTTATTTACCCAGTTATGAGATTTATTTCTGGTTTCAAGCATTGGTAAATAAGTTTGAAGTCAATTTCAATTTGTTCAGAAGTAATAAACGTGTTAAAATTGTGTTGGTATGAGATACAGTAGGTTAGGTTTGACTGTCATTAATCGTCCGTGTATATGTGGACATGCTGAGTACCAACATTTATTAACCAGCTGGATTGGATGGCCCTCGAGAGTGCTGACCCAGTAAATGTGATTGACTGTGTGTGAGTAGTGACGGTGTTAGAATTTCCACTCCTCCATATCTTCCCGTGGGTGGGTAAGAGGCGACAGAGGGAAATAAACCAGGAGATGTACAGCAGAGTCTTCCTAATAACAACTAGAAATTAAGAAACGGTTCCTAAACCGCTCACCAAGCGTGGCAACTATGGCAAATAGAAATAAGGCAATCTCTGTGTTAGGCCCATATATATATATATATATATATATATATATATATATATATATATATATACTAGCTGACCAGGCAGACGCTGTTCTGCCCTTTCCGAACAACCATTTACTTCACCAAAAAAAACTCCTGAAATTAGGAATAAAAAAATTGAGGGTCACTTATCGGGATAAAAATTATCCTATCTCTCAAGTTGGACCAAACTGCACACAGTCTGCAAAATCTCATTGAAATCGGTTCTATCTGTTGAATACTTACAGCAACACGTGGTGGTTATACTACTAAATTGTAGCTTATATTAAACGTTTGTATTTTTTAACATAGCGCCATCTATTGAATATTTACTCAATCCAATCAACAGATATCGTCATCTGACAGAATCGTTTCGAGCTAATAGAAAATTGTGACTGTCAAATAATAGGCAAATAATTTTCAATAAAATAATATTGTATTGCGACTATAAATTGAGATGTAAGCTATCCTATCTTTTAAGTTGGACCAAACTGCACATTGACCAAAAATTTCATTGAAATCAGTTCAGTAGTTTAGGAGTCCATCGCGGACAAACAACGTGACACGTACTTTTTTTATATAAAGATATATATATATATATATATATATATATATATATATATATATATATATAGCAGTGTACTTTTGATATACTGTAATGGTAACTGTCATGATAACCCCATGTTACATTACACTAATTATATATTCTAATAACATAATATAATAATGTAATCACCTACAAATTATGCAAACACGACAACTCCGCCGCTAATAGAATCCGTTCGACTGATTTGCATCATTAGCCCGATGCAATTAGTACTTATAATGCGTATATGATACTTGAGTCACGTTCCAATAACTAGTGTATGATACGCATACCAATAATTATTGATTTTGATTTAAATGTTATTTATATTGTTGATATAAGTAGTAATAATAACATTTTCAGAATGTACTAACTAAAATTAAACGTAGTGATTATATTCTCTTTGACTAAAATCAGCATGCAATAATTATTGTATTATTTAATTTTATCATTACTTACAAACTACATGCGTTGTTTAAATATTATGGTACACAATAAACAGAATTTCAATTTTTTGTGCGGGAACAAAAGTACTTTGTTTTTTTAATAATAATAATTACACTTATTCCACTTTTACAATTATAAAAAAGCATAGTCAAGTCATACTTAAAACCTGTCGTCTTACACGAAAATTCTTCAACTCTTCATCATTATTATTGTAGGTCTTTTCTTCTTCCTACGGACACACTTGGTCAAGGCCCGTGTATCCGTTTTTTCTATCCCTTTAATACAGAGGGTGAAAAAATTCTATGACAAATGTAATAATAATAATAATGAAAGAGTAAAAAATATATAAAAATGCGAGAATCAATCGTCACCTGAACTCAAATCAGGTGATGTCGCGCGCTCAGAATGGATGTAGGGGCGGTGGTCGTGGAACCAAGGAACCACTCCTAATTGACGCGGTCATTGGCAAGGTGGTTAAACGCAACCGTCGGAACCTCTCTGCCGCCTGGATAGACTACAAAAAGGCATTCGACTCGGTGCTTGGTACATGGCTTAAGAGGGTCCTCGAGCTGTACAAGGTTGACTGTACAGTTCGAGACTTCCTCGGGCAGTGTATGGGGCAGTGGAGTACGATCCTTTGTCATCTAGGTGAGCGGATGACGGCTGCGGAGAACCACATAAGGATAAGAAGGGGTATCTTCCAGGGCGATTGTTTGAGTCCAATCTGGGTCTGCCTCTCTCTGAACCCTCTCAGTGCCTTACTGGAGGGTTCCGGGAGGGGATTTCAGCTTCGGAGAGGAGGTACAAAAGTGACCCACCTTTTCTATATGGATGATCTCAAATTATTCGCCTCCAGTCGCTCCCACCTTATGGAATTGCTAAACATAACTTGTGATTTTAGCAATTCTATTGGAATGGAGCTGGGGACGGATAAGTGTGCGATCCTCCATGTCGAAAGGGGAAGGTTTGCTAACTCTGAGGGCATAGACTTATCTATGCCCATCAGCATAAGAACCCTTTCCGAGGCTGAAACATACCGATACCTGGGTATGTCACAGAACATCGGTGTAGATGAGGCGGGTATGAAACGGTCAGTTTGCGATGTGTTTTATGCACGCTTGACCAAAGTGCTTAATAGCCTTTTGTCCGGTGTGAATAAGACGCACGCATATAACGGTTGGATCATGCCTGTTCTCATGTATACCTTTGGCATGCTCAGGTGGACTCAGACCGAACTGAATGCTCTGGACAGAAAAGTCCGCACTATAATGACGTCCCACAGGATGCATCATCCGAGATCGTCAGTAATGAGGCTGTACTTGCCGCGGAAGCATGGTGGGCGCGGCTTTTTAAGCGCGCTTACCATGCATAATCGCGAAGTGTGCAGCCTCCGTAATTACTTTCTGACGAGAGCGGATGATCCATACTATAGGGACGTTATTTCTTGTAATAAAGGACTTACCCCTCTATCCTTAGCCAACGAGCAATGGCAAGACCCGGCAGTACAGAGCATTTCCGACCGGGAGACCGTATGGAAGGAGAAGGAACTCCACGGGAGGTTCTACAAGGCTCTACATGAGCCTTTCGTGGACACAGTCGCCACCCTCCACTGGCTACGTTTCGGTGACCTCTTTGGGGAAACCGAGGGTTTTGTCTGTGCGATACAAGATCAGGTTATTAAGACCAACAATTATCGGAGATACATCCTAAAGGATGGCACCGTTGACGTCTGTCCAGCTTGTCGCCATCCCGGTGAATCACTTAGGCATGTCATCTCCGGTTGTTCGGCGCTTTTTAACTCTGAGTATTTGCACAGACACAACCTAGTAGCTAGGATTCTACACCAGGAGCTCGCTCTGAAATACGGTCTCGTGGATCGGAAACTGCCGTATTATAAGTACTTGCCGGAAGCCGTGCTCGAAAATGACTGCGCCAGGCTCTACTGGGACCGGGCCATCATCACAGACAGGACTATTCTCGCGAATAAGCCTGATATTGTGCTGATGAACCGGGCACAGTCAAGGATATTTTTGGTCGACATTACCATTCCTTATGACGAGAACCTCGTGAAAGCCGAAACAGATAAGCTGACAAAATATCTGGACCTGGCTCACGAAGTGACCGACATGTGGGGTGGTCTGCCGGCCGAAATTATTCCTGTGATCGTTTCTGCGAACGGGTTAATCCCAGTTAGCCTCTCGGGTCATCTGAGGCGACTGGGACTCCGTGACGGACCGCTCCAAGCTCAAATGCAGAAGGCGGTGCTCCTCGATACCGCCCGCATCGTCCGCCGGTTTCTTTCCCTTTCTTCCTAATCCTCGGCCGTTTGGTCTCCCCTACCGAGGGCTTCCATCTGGTTGGGTTTTTATATATTTATGTAATATTTATGTATTTATTCTATTTTATTGATATTTATGTATGCTTATATATTTCGTTTAAAATTATATATTTAAACAGCCCAACCAGATGAGAAAACTTTAAAGATAACCCCAATAATAATAATAAGCTTACAATTATAATAATGAAATAATCAAATACTTGCAGAGACACAATCTAGTAGCCAGGATTCTATACCAGGATCTCGCTCTAAAATACGGAATCGTGGATCGGAAACTGCCTTGTTATAAGTGCATGCTCCTGCAGAGCTCTAAAATGACCGCGCCAGGCTCTACTGGGACCGGGCCATCATCATAGACAGGACTATTCTTGCGAATAAGCCTGATATTGTGCTGATGGACCAGGCACAGTCAAGGATATTTTTGGTCGAAATTACCATTCCGTATGACGAGAACCTCGTGAAAGCCGAAACAGATAAGCGAACAAAATATTTGGACCTGTCTCACGAGGTGACCGACATGTGGGGTGAACTGCCGACCGAAATTATACCTGTAGTCGTCTCTGCGAACGGATTAATTCCAGTCAGCCTCTCGGGTCAACGGAGGCGACTAGGACTCCGTGACGGACTGCACCGGGCTCAAATGCAGAAGGCGGTGCTCCTCGATACTACCCGCATCCTCCGCCGGTTTCTTTTCCTTTCCCCCTAATCCTCGGCAGTTTGGTCTGCCTTGCCGAGGGCTTACGTTGGGGTTTTTATTGATTTATTTATGTATTTATTTTATTATGCTGATATTTATGTATGTTTATCATTTTCATTTACAATTATATTTATACAGCCAAACCAGATGAGAAAACTTTATAGATATCCTATAATAATAATAATGTCCTTCTTATACTGAATTTCGATCACCACGGCTAGGTTTAACAGAAGCCAGCCATCTGCACAGAACAGTTATATTGTCCTCTCCCTCACTCTCATAGTCCGATATGACACGACCTAATCTGTTCTAGGTGTAATCTGATACGACCGAAGAGAAAAGAATACACTAAAGGACTTACGTACCCTCCTTGGAAAGTACGTAAAACCTTTAAAGAAAATTGGCATTGTTTCAACTCCATGCCAAGGCACGGAGGTGAAACACTACCAATTTTCTGACTCCGAACCACTACTGAGAATTTATTAACTGAAAACCCCACTTAATGACTTTGGCCTGCTCAGCAGTCGCGCAACGCCCACTAGATCAACGAGCCAGTCGTTTTTGGTGCTTCCGTGCATACGTGATTTTCCATACAAAAGGCTTTAACCAATTAAATAAAAGCTTGTGATCACGTTCAGGGTTGAATAAGGCATTTAAATTACAACGAAATTACAAAAATTAAAATCTAAAAGATTTTGAATTTAGAAAACTAATTAAATTACTTGAAATAGAAAACTAATAAATAAAATATTTTTTGTCCGTATGATTTTCCTGATACTGTGTATTATTCGTAATATTAGCAGCTAATGCAATATTGCAATATTTTTAATATTAATTGCAATAAAATATATTTTTTTATATCAAAAATAATATTACAGCACGTTTAGATAACCCTAAATAAATTATGCAACCACCCTTATCCTGATATCTAACACAAACTCAATTCATCATAGCGAAATAAAGCGTTTTCCAATACCATGCCGTGTTTCTAATGTTTAAAACATTCTCCACGGTCGAGTGTTACCAGGGTGCTGTTTTTATCGGAGAAACCGGGAAGAATTTCCCCCGGTGCTGCCAGACAATAATGTACGGTGAACGGTTTTTTGACGGATGACTGAATGGGGAGATCGATGTGCGTAGGTGAACTTTACTTGACAATATAATGAGAAACAAATATATGTGTATATTCTAATATTTTGATATATCTGTGGTATTAATCTCTAATCTACAATAATAATAAACTTAATTTCTATCAATTACTTCATTCATTTTTAATAATAAAATTCGAACGAAAGTCTAGACAACTATAGAAAATGCTACTACCCAGATAGGAGACGTCATACATGCCTATCCGTCCATCCACATCATCTTTGTGGTTGGCAGTCAATTACGTCATACGAGGAATTTTGAAACTCCCGTCTACATTGTGGATTTTACGGTCTTACTGACTTAAGAACCTTTAAGAAAAGAGCCTATACCTGTTTAGATTTTTTTTTATTTATAGGTAAAAGGCTTCAAAAATTCGCTGATGCGATTATGCCACCCTGGTAGTTACAAAAAAATCTTAAATATCATAATTACTTACAAATAAACTTATTATACTTACTAGTTACTTAATCTCTTATTAACTAACAAATAGAGTTTTTTGGCATCTGATAACGCGTCCGATAAAATACTATTACTACTACCAATTAAGGACAATTGTAAATTACAGTTTGCTCTTTCTCTTGAGTTCTGGGCACATTCTATCAAAATGTGATAAACATCATCGATAATATTACAAGATGAACAATTTGGTGAGGTAATTTTTCGCATTAAGTATAAAAATTTATTGCATGGAATGTGTCCAGCTCTAAATCTTAATGATGTTACAGTGTCCCGTCTACACAATAATAGTCTGTTATATATCCAAGTTGTTTTTAGGAATTACAGGTGCATTTATAACCTGTAACTCCTCCGGTGTTGCTGAGATTTATTGGCGGCGGTTTCCATCGGGTGAACCGTATCCACATTTACGTCTTCTTCTATATACAAATATATGTAGTCCTTCATAACAAATTGGTACTTATTTGCAAAATTAAAAATTTCATTGGTGTCGGCTAGGGTTGAAGCCGGCTTGCTCGTGTACTAAGAAATTCACGGCGAACGCTTTATTTCTAAGCTACCACGGCTCTTTATTCTAACAGTTTTAATCAAAATAAATTCATCTTTTTGAGTATGTTCTGTTGGTTCCTTAAAATAAATAATTGCTGCCTTATTTATCTTTTATTTAAATTTATATTTAATGTTACAATTTTTCTTAAAATTATGCTGTAACCAATAGACAACTTTTATCCTTGATAAGAATCAAATTGCAGATTTTTAGATATTGTTGTTTCGAACGCCTGGCCATACAAATAGATTATCACACATCATCATGCTGCTATTTCACGCTGGTGATCTGTGGGAGCATCCCTCAACGGTCGTGGCGACCCTGCAAACCACGTTATTCAATATTTTTTAAGCATCTGACTAAAGATTATTCAAAACCTCGTCACCCTTTTTACGGTCCGTCATACGATCTCTAATAAGCGGATTATTCCAAAACTCTTATTCATAACAAACAAAATACAGGGTGGGCCATATAAGTGTTGGCGATTTAATTCTTCGATTTCTCGGAAACGCATGGCGCGGGGTGGCGGGGGGATATGTTATTAGCTGCGCCGCTTTCTGGAAAACTAGTCGCCACGGAGCCGTACATGGGAGTGCAGCGTGTATTTTGTGTCCGAGCGTATTACGAAAACAATAAATCAGTGATTACTGCACGACTTTTGTATCGACATGAACACGGTTTATGCGATTTAAGTGAAGTTCCAAGCGCCAATGTGATACGGAAATGGATCAGAATGTTCAAAACAACGAGCTCGACAGTACCAATTACGGCTCGTGGTCGCCCAGTTTCTGCAAGATCAGCTGACATTGTGGAGCGTGTTCATGTTTCAGTTCAGCGAAATGCACAACAGTCAACACGTAAGAGAAGTCAGTCTTTGGACATCAAAAGTACGACTTTGCGACAAATTTTGAAGCGTGATTTGCATTTGAAGGCTTATAAGATTCAAATAATCCTAGAATTGAAACCAGATGATGCCAATAACCGACTTAACTTTGTCAATTTGATGCTCGAGCGGTTCAACAATTTTAACAACGTGATGTTTAGGGATGAGGCCAATTTTCATTTTAATGGCCATGTGAATAAGCAAATTTGTCGGTTCTGGTCCGAGGCTAATCCCCGACGCTTGCATGAACGTCCACTTCACAGCCCTAAGCTTGTCGTGTGGGCTGGGAGAACGTCAATCGGTATTATTGGGCCATACTTTTTTGAGAACGAAAGAGGGCAAGCGATGACGGTTAGAGCTAACAATTATTGCAATACGATAACAGAATTTTTGGTGCCAGCTTTGCAAGAACTTCAAGGCAATACCTCGAGGATGTGGTTTCAACAGGATAGGGCCACATGTCATACGGCTATGGCTGCTGAAAAATGTTTTTCCCGGAAAAGTCATTTCGAAAAGGGGAGATATTGAATGGCCACCACGTAGCCCCGATCTCTCTCCATGCGATTATTTTCTTTAGGGCTACCTCAAATCGGTGGTCTACGAGAATAATCCGACCAATTAAGAGCAGCTGAAGAGGAATATTATTCAGGAAAATAACAAAATACTGAAAACAACTTTTCGACGAGTTTTCCAAAATTTGCAAATTCGGTTTCAAGAATGCCAAACAGCCGAGGGAAGTCATTTAGACAACATTATTTTTAAACCTTAAAAATTCCTACGTTTCTACTTTTTAAAAATACAAATATATTTTTGTTATGTTTCGTAGTTCTTTTTTAATTGAATATTGAAACCGCCAACACCCTTATGGCCCACCCTGTATAAAGGTTTCTTTTACAAAATGAAAACCGTCTACTTCCTACGTAATAAATCGGTTCAAATCCCTTGACGATATAAAACCTTTGGCTTATCGAAATATGTGGTGCAATTCAGAACCCTATGATGAAAGCGATTCGATAGATATTTACTTTAAAGGCTACATATAAGTTATTATTTTCATACGTTTATTTGTCAACATGCCAAAGTAGCCCTTTGATTTCTATACGGTTTGTCCCTTTTGTGTTGAATAGGGAATAATATGTGGATGAAGGGGTTACGTCGGATAATTTCAATTTACCTAAAACGTTATAGTATGAAATGCTACTTGCGTATACACTTTGGCGGCCTCTCATCTCAGGGGTACCTCGTTTAGAGCCAGGGCGGCATCAGAGGCAGCTGAACTGAGTAAGTGGCGCAAATATGAGTCTCTGAGAGATGACTACATATTTGTGCCATTTGCTGTAGAGACTACCGGTCCGTGGGGTTACATGCTATGAAGTTCCTAAAACAACTCTTTCAGTGACTGCTCGTTGCTGCCAGTGATAAGAGTGCTGGTTCTTTTCTCGCTCAAAGGCTAAATATAGTATAGCCATTCAGCGAGGAAAATCAGTCAGCGTTCTTGGCACGATATGGCGGGGAGTAGGACTGTATGATAATTAAGTTACTAGGTTTAGTTTTTTGTTATAGTATTTAACATTGTATATAATAAAATATTGTATATTATGTTATGTAAATAAAATATAATTAAAAAAATCTTATAGAATATTTCATATCCTAACGCTAAGTAATAATTTCTGTTTTATTACTAAGCAACGTCACACATCTTTACAAAATAATTCCAAGATATTATAAGCAAAAATTCTCGAGTGGCAGCCTCAAACCAGTAATCGCATTGTTGGCGTCCCACTAGATGGAGTGACGATCTGATGAAACATGCAGTCGATGAATGCAGGTGAGTCTGTACCATACTTTGTAACAATTAATGGGGGAAGTCTATGGTGAGCAGTGGAATTTGAGATTGGGCTGTAGTAATAGTAGGTAGTATAAACAAAAACATAAATTACTTTAATCAATGAAGACAACGTAACAATACATGAGGACTAATATGGTATGATTCATAATCTTGAAATGAGTTTATATACATATACATCTTTTATACGTGGTAGAGCCACGCTGCAGATATATTTACTTGTAGCAGGAATGGAACGTGGTAGGACACCAGAATACCAGCGTAAAATAGCAGTCGACCGGAGTAGGACACCAGAATACCAGCGTAAAATAACAGACCCTTTTTACTGGAAACGAGGCATTCCATTTTAGTCCTCATTGGTAACAACGCGTCTGCAAACAAAAATGAAGATATATGGGTCACAGCATCCACTTACCATCAGATGGACTGTGCGCTCGTTTGTCACCCTAATTCTATAAAAAAAATAAGTATCGTAAAATACAGTCCCATTTTACAAGAAGACTCAACTCACAAGAAGCGCATCTCTTAACATTAAACAAAATAAACAAATTCTATTAAGTCGAGTATAAATTTGGCTCACGTAGAGCAAACGCCCAGGCATCCTGGATCTAGCATAATAAGAACTAGCATTTACACTGGAAAATAAGATGTGTAAATTGGAACGGAAAAGGGGAAGAAACATGTACATTAATTAACATATCTGGATAGAATTCAACTAAAGCTTGCATGTGAAGTTTGTTATTTTATTTTGCAGTTATATTATTATTACATTTGTCATAGTTTTTTTTTTAGTCTGCCTCCGCACTAAATGACTAGATAAAACGGACAGTGTGCCGAAGTGTGTAGGAAGAAAAAAAGACCTACAATTATGATGATGATGAATTGAGGAATTTTCGCGTAAGGCGATAGGTGTTAAGTAGGACTGCTTTTTGTATAATTGTAATAGTGGATTTGGGCATTTGAAGCATATTGAGGCCGGTTTGAATGGTCTTTGTACTACACCAGTTGTGGATATGATGATGGGAACGATTTATACGAAGTAAACTTGCAATTTTTTATTTCGATAGCCAGGTCATATTTTTATCATCGGTGTACGCGAGTCACTATGTCAATGCAAACGTAAGAGAATAAACAATATAGAACAGTGATTACTACTCAATCAAAAGAAACGGTTGTTTTAATAACCTTCTACAGTAGGATTATCTCCTGTATCGTGCGGGCAATTTAAATACATAAATTTTACAAGGACAAGCATCCAGACCCAGAACAAGTAATTTGCAGTCTATACCTACAAATAATTATTCCGTGCGAGATTCGAAACCACGGCCCTTTGCGCTGTAACTCATTGTTAAGCCGTCATTATCAACCTATCATCCTAATCAGCGAGTTATTAATCTTATGAATTTTCATCAGTAAATGTAACACTCTACTATCGAACGTATTGTCATGGTACAGACCGGACTGAAAACTAATTTTCGGAAAGATCGGTTCATTTCACAATTTCATGCAGCGCCACAGGTTTTTTAAAGATGTGGTTAACACTTTAGTTTTTTGGTCGAGGATGTCACGGAGTTTGGCATTGAAAATCAATAGTGTCGAAATAGTATTTTTGGCCCAAAAGTTGGTAACTTTATATATCGGGAATGAGTGTGCAATTACCGTTTTTTATTCGTTTCGTTGGGTAGGTATGTTAGAAAATTTGTTTTTATTCCAATACAGCATATAATAGTCCACTGATGAACATAAGATTCCTCTATGTATTGACTCATAGGGCGGATTTTGACATAATTGCCATGCTTGGCAGGCGGGTTGGCAACCGCAGTTATTTATTATTTTAAGTTGTTATCAGACAAATCCTGCTGCACAACTCCTGTTTCAATTGCCGTTTGTCTCGACACTTTCACGTTTTGAACGACACTGTATATTCTGTAAAACAGAATATTGTTATTATACATGATTCTGCACCTTATGATATTCCATAACAACTAGGGGAAATGAGACGTTGGATTCTATTACACTTAAGATGACAACGACCGTGTTCTTCAGTAACATTTACCTTTTAAAATTAAAAATAAAAGGCAAAAAAAGTCAACCTAAAACTTTAATTCAGTTTCAATAGCTCTATCTACAGTTACACATTCCGGTACGTTTAATTAATTAATTCCGTAATAGCACAGCACAAAAAACTCTGCACGTGCAAAAGTAGAATTCTATTTGAAATGAAACGGGAATGGGAACAAAGAAAAGCTCGCTGTCAACGGCACTTCCGTTGCAAAATGGAATACGGTCCGCGACCGTGCCCAATGGCCTCGCCGCGCTGTCTGCGACGAGACAAGTTTAAAATATTCATAAATATGTGGATGCAAACAACAACCATCGACTGACTCAGATCAAATTTATCCTTCAAATTGATTTTGCTAGTTCAATAGTTTGTTCACCACTTTATATCCATGTAGTTGACACAAAAATATGTTATATCTTATCCTCGACTACCAAATATTGAACTTTTTAAGATTGTACTAACTAGAACACCTGAACGAAGATAACATCTTTTGGACTATATCCAACATGAACACAACATCTTGCTATCGCGTTGTTTATATTAGCATAATAAAGGAAGTTTAAGTTGTGTAGTGTAGTTGTCCCTGGGGTGTCTTAAGAGGCGACAGAGGTAAAAGAAAAAATAAATGGCCAGCAGTATGTTGGAGATAACAACTAAAAATAATAAAAA
Organism: Parnassius glacialis; assembly: GCA_033319125.1. Classification (NCBI taxonomy): domain Eukaryota; kingdom Metazoa; phylum Arthropoda; class Insecta; order Lepidoptera; family Papilionidae; genus Parnassius; species Parnassius glacialis. The sequence continues at coordinate 29,787,382 of JAVANC010000025.1, read as the reverse complement.
CTGAGTTTGCCAATCCAACAGCCAAATGAGGCAACTATGGCAAATATCCCCTTTAAATACAATCTGTGTGGAGCCCTCTTTTAGCAGTGGACTTTTTATGGACTGTAATGAAATAAAACTTATGTCTTGCCCAAAATCACCATAAAACCGTTTGAGATTTCACCGTAATTTCAATTACTTTTAATCAGTTTATCCCCCTATATGTTATATTATTTGGCGGAAATGTCGCACCAGTAACGTTTGCAGGTTCGAAACTGCCTTGAGAATTAGTTGGGACAGTTGTAAAAAAACTATTTAAATTTTAATACTTATTCATTTATTTATTTCTACCTCTGTCTTTACAGGCGTTCCTAATACGACAGTGTAAATACATAAAACTATCTAATTTAATAAGGACAGAACACAACTTATCTACTATTATAACACAATACATAAATTGTATATATATATATATATAATTTTAACAAGTTTAATTATTTTAATACATTTTTCACAATAAATAATATGTAAATCTCAAATTTTGAGCTACCAAATTCCCTATTAGGCTTCATAAAATCAATGACTTATTTTTGGATGGATCATGGAGCAAGGCATTATAATATAGATATTGCCCGCATGGAATTTGGATTTCATGGGTTTTAATTTTTTTTATTCCCTAATTCTTTTCCTAAAATAAAAGTTGCCTAAGTTACTCCTCATAACATCAGCTATCTGCCAGTGAGAGTTTCATCCAAATCGCTTCACAGGTTTTTGCATAGTGCGTGTGCAGACAGACGTAGTTTTAGAGTATTATTATAGTATATAAGTAGATATATTGATTTGGCATAAATTGAAGCCTCTAAAACATTAATGACAATATATATAATCGAAAATATAAATTGAATAACCACAGTTTAAAATATTAAAATACTTGAATATAATAAGTTTCTTATGAACTTATATCATCATTCATCATTACAGCCTTTCATAAGTCCACTTCTGAACATAGGCCTCCCCCAAGGAATGCCACAAAGCACGGTCCTGAGCCACCTGCATCCATCGACTTCCTGCATGTCTTACCAGGTCGTCACTCCATCTCGTGGGGGGTCGCCCTCCACTTCGCCTACCGGTACAAGGCTGCCACTCAAGAAACTTTCTTCACCATCGGTTGTCGTTTCTTCGAGCTATATGGCCGGCCCATTGCCACTTCAGCTTACTAATCCTTTGGGCTATGTCAGTTACTCTGGTTCTACTGCGGATATACTCATTTCTTTTTTCTTTATTTTTTTTCTTTATTAAAAAAACGTTACCCCCACACTAGGATTTTCTCCTGTGTCGTGGAGGCAGTTTACATACATAAATTGCACAAGGACAAACATCCAGACCCGGAACAATTATTTGTAGGCCATACAAATACTTGTTCCGTGCGGGATTCGAACCCGAAGCCCCCAGCGCAACAACTGATTGCTAAGCCACTGCGCCACGGAGCCGTCCTAAGAGCCGTTTCTAAGTTTATCACGCAGAGGAACCCCGAGCATAGCCCTCTCCATAGCTCGCTGAGCGACCTTGAGCTTCCTCATACGGCCAACAGTGAAGGACCACGTCTCAGAACTTATATAAGTTGTGAGACGTAAAGTACAAGGCATACGCCTTGTACTTTTATAAATTATACAAATAAATGATTATAAAGCTATTGGTCAAAAATGGTAGCCAGTGTACTTTTCTCGCCTTCGAGATTCTTTTGTTGCTATTTACAGGACTTTACAAAGTGACTTCAAAAAAAATGTGACCCTTCCCCTTTTAAGGTAATCCGTTCATGCTCTAAATCCAAACAATACTACAGCTATGTTATATGACTGTAGAAATAAAACAACTTTTAAGTAAGTCATGTTCAAGTTAGTCATTTATTCATTATAAATTTTTTAAGTAAGTCATTTTATGCCTACGCAATGAACTTTGGAAAATCTAATTTAAGCAGAATACGTATAAATTGGTTTTGTCAGAAGGAAATATTCAAAGAAATTTCCGATTCGTGAACAAAGTCTCAATGACCCTTTGACGGCGACATTAAAAAAGAAAAATCTGAATAAAATCTAATAGCAGAGCGCGAATAAAAAACATCAGACGTTAATAATCTCAATATTTCAAAGTCCTTTACACGAAAGAAAACAATAAGTTTAAAAGAGTTTACGAGTGCATGAAAATGGCTTCGGGGTATTTGGCCCCCAACAGAGAAAGGGTTAACGGTTTTAACCCTTTGGCGTCGACGGTAATTAATGGTTGATATCAAAGATTCTTTGGAAAAAATGACGTCTTTGATGAAATTGTTACGTTTCTGCTTTCGATCGATTTATTACTAGTCTGGTAATATTTTTTAAACCGCAGATTTTAATGTCAGGAATATTAACTGGTCAATCAACCGCTCAACTATATTATACAATTTTACACAATATCTTGCTTTAGCGAGATCCACGTATTGCTTGTACTACTGTTGTTATAATACGCCGAGTATCAAAATAAATAAAACTTATTAGCAGGTTAATATATTATAGGTAATAATAGGATTTTATTTCATAAGTAGGAAATTTTTATATTATTGATTATGAGGATGGATGTTTATTACGCAATCAATCTATATGTATATCGCCACAAAATTTCACATAGGTACCTACATAATAGTGCAGAGATAATACTTCTGGAAAATTAGCTCTCGCTATAGAGTTTGTGAAGGAAAATCAAAATCTCATATGAAGTCATAACCTCCTATTCAGTTATCTTAAGATTAGTGCACATTCGCGGTGCACATTCAAGTTGCGTCTGTGTTACACAAGGTGTCGGCTAGCCTCATTCGAACCATAGGCTGTGAAATATGTCTTAGGTAGTTTAACAAAAAAAAATATACACAAAGCGCTGCGTACATTTGAAGTGACGCAGAAACCATGCCCAAATTTTTGTCACGCACTTACTACGCACACATCTTTAAACAGTCTGTAATAGTACTAGAGCCAGATGACTTCGTCAATCCTATTTAGCGGTACCTGTCTCTGACGCCAGGCTATATGTATAGGTATTTATATTCAAGTGTGAGCCCCGATGATTACGGCATTTGGATTGTATATAGGATACTGCTGGATGTAGGCATATTCACCTAAATCAATCTATTGAATGGAAAATGGTCACTGTATCCCATAGACACCCATAAACGATCTTACTTATAGTTATTGATTATCGCGCTTACTTAAATGAAGTGTTTATTATATCTATGCCTGTCTCCTTTTATTGTCATTTAGTGAAAATACAGACGGCAACTTAAAGCATTTCTTAAATTGAAGTTGATTTTTATGAGTAAGACCGAAAAATATAAACGAGGGGTTAAAATTACGTGTAAGGCTACAACCATGTATATATCCATTTGCATAAAAAAACAAATTGTCTATCGTTCATTAAAACACCGACAACGATGTACTCGTATGATTTAACGCCTTTATGGTCGTAAAACGATATCGATATATTACGGGAATAGGGTTGGCACTTTTACTGTAAGGTTATTTAGGTGATTTATTTTTATTTATAAAATCACGATATAATATTTTTTATATATAATACACATACAAGCACAGAAAGCGGTTACAGTAGCCCGTAGTGAACAAATTTAAAACAAAATGTTTACAGAAACGATGTAAATAAATGTCTCACGTCATTTTACTAGTACTCTATACCCTTCCAACCGGAACACACAGTAGATATACTGCTGAGGGCAAACATACGTCCCAAACCTGTCCGAACTGCCCGACTTTCCTGGACAGAAAAGGAGTCTTACCTTTTACCACCTACTACCTACATTGATAAAAGTAAAAAATTACTTTCAATATGAATTACTTGTAGTCTATATTGAATAAAAATTATTCTATTCTATTCAATATATTTTTACGCGTGCATGACAGCAACCCTAATAGGCAGGCCGATTAACCAGCGATCTGTTAATCATCGGTTTGCTTTATTGCTCGTATATCTCCGGACAATTATTATTTACTGCTTTTTGGTGGATTTGAATCTGCGATTTGTCACTGTAAAGGGACCTATTTGACGTATTGAAGTTATGTTACATATTATTATTGACTTAGATATTAATGTTATTAACGTAAAAAATTCAACTTTCATTTCGAAATATTTGATTTTCAAATTGACCGGCAGCACGCAAACTATTTAGTGATTTTGTTTCGTTTAAATAATGGCTTTGGCTGGTATTCAAACACACGAATACACACCATGTGTATATGTATCTGAACACTGATCACTGTTCGGTCACATACATCGATCACTAAGTCACATAACCCTTATGTGAAGCAGCTTAGAACCCACAAGAGTAGCAACATCAGTGCGAGTGACTGTGGCATGAAGGATTAGGCAAATTTTTGTACATAAGTAAGGATTTGTTTCAAGAATAAGAATATCCCGATCATCCTAAAAGTATTCTAAGTAGTTAATAAAGAAAACGCCGGCAAGGTCTTCTGGCATCCGTTTTTTTTAAAAAATTTTATGAACCAAACCAAATATTAAAATACTGACTTATAGACTGGCAACGTAAAGCACTACCAAACCATCGAAACAAGATTATGACAAATCTCTCCAAACCTAAAAGTAGTCATATTAGTAAAATACTAATAATGATAATTATTAATTAAAATGTTTTCTTTTACCAGAGAACACGTGATTTGAATTATATTGCTCCTTTCGCCATCAGGAATTACACTCAGCAAAATTAAGTACTGTGAAATTAAGAAACGAACAACTGGCATCAGAACTTCAACAGCCGTTAAATAATTAAAAAAAAAAACGTAATAAATAAAAATATACGATCTCACAGAATACCTGCCTGCGTAAAATAGCATCTCAATGCTGCTGTGTTTTGTATAGTTAGATTAGAGAACCGGAAAACCTTGTTAAGCTTATAGGGTGGTGTTATGTTATAGGTTCTATTATTGTGTTATATACTATTTACTTTATATTATAGGTCCTCTATACTCCTATATTGTTATTCTTATATTAATTACATTGTTTACCTAGAAACCAAACTAATTAGATTGTAATATTTAAATACTAATGTTTACTGTTCCAAAATTACCATCCTTAATTGTATCTTAGAATAAGTTAACGATAAACACAAACAAGCATAATGTTATTCCCTTATCTTTACCCCTACCTCCTAGCTTCCCGCGATCCTACACTATAAAAACCAAGTCCTTCGATCCCACAACACAATTCTATTTCCAAACTCTCTGACTCAACTTCAATATTTTAAGTTAGTTTATATTATAGTTAAATTAATTAAATAAATTTATTTTTAAAAGAGTTTTAATCTCTACCACATAACAAATTTGGCGCAGTCGGTAGGATCTCGCGTGATTCATTCGCTTAAATCGCGTAAAGACGAAGTGAACGTACCAAATTCGACGGGACAGCATCGCCCAACAAGAAAACAACGTACGGTAGCTGAAGGCTTTTGAAGAACTTCGCCGAACCATGCAGCTCCACATTTTATTGTTATTGTGGTAAGTGGCTAAACTTGTTTGTTCAAATTCCTATTTTCCATTTTTACCAAAATATTTTTCCTACATCTACCACCTCATTTTACATTATATTTTTTTATATATATATATATATATATATATATATATATATATATATATATATATATATAATCATACTATTCAGTCATATACTATTATATTATACAATACTATTATATCAATTATTCATATTATTGTATTGTATTACCTGTGTAAAACAAAGAACACTAAGATGGCTTTAGACATTACCACATTACTTAAATTAATTCCCTCGTTCGACACAGACAATAACGACCAAGTGTATAGATTCGTTAGGTCATGCAATTCAGCTTTTGACCTTAGTTCAGCGGACCAGAAGTCAGTACTTTTAGTATACGCGTTGAACAATATTACTGGTTCGGGTGCGGCAGACGTTCACAGTAAAGAACATGCTTCATGGACCGACTTAAGAACATTCCTTATCGAAAAATTCTCTAACGTCAAAACCATAGCACACCTTAATCTCGAACTGCAATCAATGTTTCAAAAACCTACAGAAACACTAACTGAATATTTCCACAGAGTTGACCTTTGTCGCTCTAAAATAATAGAGAAGTTAAACGCCGAAATATGCGATAAGACATTACTAGGTCGCTTAGCCACAACGGAAGAAACGGCTCTTAACGTTTTTGTCAATGGTATTAGCTCCGATATCGGAGCAATGCTAAGAACAAAAGAATTCCCTACCCTTTGCGAAGCAGGCCGATTCGCACTTCAAGAAGACAAAATTCGTGTGATGAACAAGGCTAGGCAATCTCTATTTAAGTTAAACACAACGCGTTCACCACCTTTTTCAAAACCACCATACCATACCCATAACTACTATAATAATAATAATACAACTAAGCCTATAAATCGAACTCATCTACCATATACACAAACCACATACAATAATGCCCACACACCGCAACAAATTACAAAATTATGTAGTTATTGTAAAAATATTGGGCATAATATTACAGAATGCCGTAAAAGAACTTATAATAATAATATAAGAAACAATCAAGCCCAACGCGCACTTCCTGCGCCTCCTATCCCAGTAAATCATTTAAACTGCCAAGCGACCAACGAGATGAGCAACTCGTTGGAAATCGCTTCAGTATCCTGCTCACCGATCCCGACTCAAGACATCGAGAACCTGCAAATATGAACTCTAGCAAATCCAACCCTATTTCTCAAAGGCGTCCTCGACCGCCGAACCATCGAGATCACACAACGCAAACAAACAGCGTACCTTATAAATTACCGCTTAAGTGTCAGACAGAGTTGAAAAATGTGTCTACACAAACTACCGACTTAAGTACTACATCACATACACATCACTCAATATTCAAAAATTCCAGTTCTCAAACGGAAACCTACGAACAGGGTAACCAGCCCCAAACCCTTGGTTTTCCAAAACATGCTATTCCTTCTACATCCACTGACTCTATTACTACTATCTCTACTAGATCTACTATCTCTACTACACCTACTGACTCTCTCGAGACTACTAAACCTACTACGTCCACTGATTCCATTAAGACAACTACACCTCCTATATCCACAAATTCCACTGTTTCCAATAAACCACGTTCGAAATCAAAACCTACAACTTAAAAGCTTAAATTAAAACATCCCAAATTCAAATGTTATAAAAAATCTTTTGCCATATCTGCCTTAAACGATATACCACCCGATAACCTCTTACACTGTACATTTCACATAGAAGGCAAACCAGTGACATTTCTAATAGACACCGGAGCAGGAATCTCGGTAATAAAAAGGGATAAAATAGGTTCGTCACCTTTAAATAAATTAAACATCGTGTCAATCGTAGGTATTTCCGGTAGCCAAAATTCAATTACAACCTCAGGCACCACCGAAATATCTCTAGATTATTTACCTAAATATCGTTTTCATGTTGCTTCCCTTAACATTAAAGCAGACGGTATCCTAGGCAACGATTTTATGATAAAGAACAATTGCAGCATTCATATTCATTCTAAAACAATGAGAATACGTGACAGATCATACAACCTACATTATTTGAACGAAAATCCTCAAAATATAATCGACCCTAATAACCAGTTCCTTTCTAGCCGTTCCGAGAGTGTAATTATGTGTAGAACAAATAATATAAATTCCGGGACAGCAATAGTCGAAAAACAAATAATAGATAACGGTATTGTTATTCCCAACGCATTAGTTGAAGTCAAAAACAACTCATTTGTTATTACTTGTGTAAATACAAACAAATCCGATAAAGTAATTAGCATTCCCAACATCGAAGTTCAACCTTATCAACCAAATCAACAAACTAACAACATTAATAAACACTCAATTAATAATCTTAATCACACATCCGACACCGATGACAAAAGCAAGTACTCAACCTCATTAGACACGAACATTTAAACAAAGAAGAATCGAACTCATTAGATAAAATTGTCTTCAAATACCCCGACATATTTTTCATCGAAGGCGACTCCCTTACATTTAGCAATCATACAAAACATCAAATACCTACCACTACTGACATTCCAATTCACACGAAAACCTATCGCTTTCCTCATGTACACGAACAAGAAGTAAAATCACAAGTCCAAAAGATGTTAGACCAAGACATTATCAGACCTAGTTCATCTCCTTGGAGTAGCCCCATCTGGGTTGTTCCTAAGAAACTAGACGCATCTGGGAAACAGAAATGGCGATTAGTTATTGATTACCGCAAGTTAAATGAAGTCACAGTAGGAGACAGTTATCCTCTTCCTAATATCACAGATATTCTAGACAAATTAGGTCATTCTCAATATTTTACCACATTAGATCTTGCCTCAGGTTTTCATCAGCTAGAAGTTGATCAAAAAGATATACCTAAGACGGCTTTTAGTACACCATATGGCCATTACGAATATAAAAGAATGCCATTTGGTTTAAAAAACGCACCAGCGACATTTCAGCGTGTAATGGACTCCGTTTTGTATGGCTTACAAGGTGAAATATGTTTCGTTTACCTCGACGACATAGTTGTCTTTGCTTCCAGCCTTCAAGAGCATGAACAAAAACTTGAAGAAGTCTTCTCTAGACTTAGAAAAACTAAAAACTAAAGATTCAACCAGACAAATGCGAATTTCTTAGACGCGAAGTTGCTTATCTTGGCCATATCATTTCGAACGAAGGCGTTAAGCCGAACCCGATAAAATTCGGTCAGTTCAAGAATTCCCTATTCCTAAATCATGTAGAGATATAAAGGCATTTCTAGGCCTTACAGGATACTATCGTCGGTTTATTCCTAATTTCAGCAAACTTACTAAACCTTTAACTAGCCTTCTTAAAAAGGACACTACCTTCATATGGGGTGAAACCCAACAACAATCCTTCAATGAATGCAAACATCTTCTTACTAACCCTCCCATCTTACAATATCCAAACTTCACGAAAGAATTCATACTGACCACCGACGCTTCTATAAACGCCCTAGGTGCTGTGCTATCGCAAGGCGAAATAGGCAAGGACTTGCCTATAGCATATGCATCTCGGACACTAAATAAAGCGGAATCAAACTATGCCACTATCGAAAGAGAGTTATTAGCTATCGTTTGGGCAGTTAAACATTTTAGACCATATTTGTTTGGTAGAAAATTTAAAATTGTAACTGACCACAAACCGCTAACATGGCTTTTCTCGATAAAGGACCCTGGCAGTCGGTTAGTTCGATGGCGACTTAAACTCGAAGAATACGAATATGAAATAGTATATAAGGCAGGTAAGAACAACACTAATGCAGATGCTCTCTCACGCCCGCCTATTCTCCACACGAACATAAATCATCCCACAAAAAGCGACAAAAACACACATCTCGACCCAAACACTTCGGAAGACTATTTACAATTAAACTTTCAACACTACTTAGAAATCGACTCTCACACTTTTAATACTCCAAATCTCCATATTTTCCCAGACTGCCTCTTAAACGAACGTCACAAAAACATTCTTATCCCAATCTCGTGTCAACTTTCCGATAAAAATACCCTTTTCAAACAAGCAATTTCCACTTGCTCTCAAGTGGACCCATTTTTAAGTAAACCCAGAACACTTTACGAAACTGATTTATTAGTTTCAGATAAGAAACAAAATATTATATTTGGCTGTTCGAGACCCACTCACTTCGATCTTTGGGATTCTGAGAGCTATTTTAAAGTATTACTCGCTTGTCTACAAAACCATAAATCAAAATCATTTTACGTTCCGGACTTAAAAAACGACCCCACTTGTAAACTTAAAGGAAACGAACAATTACACATAACAGCTTATTTAGCCGACCTTTACGAATGCAAGATCACCATATGTGAAAATAAAGTTAAAACTCCATCTCCAGAAGAAATAGAATCAATCCTTAAAACCTTCCATGATGATCCCTTATCAGAACATCGTGGCATTATCGAAACGACACACAAAATACGATCTGAATATTTCTGGAAAGGAATGACCGATACTATTAAAAATTATATAGATAATTGCCAAATATGTCAACGAAACAAAATTCAACGTAAGACATATAAAGCTCCCATGGTTATTACTTCTTCTTCCACTGAACCTTTTGAACGTGTAACTAATGACTTAGTCTCTTACTCAGATATAACTAACGACTTTAATAAATACATACTCACACTACAAGATGACTTGACTCGTTTCGTTCAAGCATACCCTATTCAAGATAAACAAGCAACAACAGTAGCCAAATCTATTCTAAATTTCTGTCAACATTACGGCGTACCTAAACGTTTCCATTCCGATCAAGGTACAGAATTTCTAAATAGCGTAATCAAACAATTGATGAAATTACTAGGATCCACTCACACAGTTAGTACCGCATATCACCCTCAGACTAACGGTTCTTTAGAACGATTCCACGCAACATTACGCGACCACATCCGAATGTACCACAAACGTAACCAATCTAATTGGGATCAAATCGTACCATTCGCCGTTATGTGCCATAACACATCAATAAATCAATCCACAAAATTCACACCACACGAATTACTCTTTGGCTACAAACCGCGTTCGCTTTATTCTCTAAAAGCTAATGACGACTATATAACTCATGACTACCTAAGAGATTTAAACGAAAGACTCAAAGTATCCCGTGACGTAGCTCGCCAAAACGTTGAATCAATGAAAGAAAAGGCAAAAGAGCGATATGACAGTAATATTAAAAATATAGCCAAATTTAACGTAGGTGATAAAGTTATGCTCAAAGTCCCAAGTCCAAACAACTTAAATAGCCTTTGGGACGGCCCTCATGTTATTGTTAGAATAGGTTTTAATGAAAATTATGTTATACAAAAATCTGGAAAAAACCAATTAGTACATGCGAATCGTTTAAGACCATTGCATGACTTCACTCCATCATCATAACATTTACTCTAAGACTAGATCGTAATTATTCATAAAATATTTAACTTTATTTCTATTGCAGGGTGGCTCAAATAATGGCACACCCTAATCCCTTAAACAATAAGACCCTTAGTTTAAATGAAAATCTTTTAAATTTTATAAACAACCCATATATTAATTTTACAATTTGTTCTATTATTAAATTATTACTTTACATCATTTTATACAAAGTTTACTTATTTTCTAAGAATTATTATATAACTAAATTTAAAGGAAATCAAAACAATTAACTAGGATTATTCTAATTTTCAGGTACTCCACAACTTTTGTTGATGGGGATACCCACATAAAACCCATTCCCTCTAATTCTGGACTCTATTTCGAAAACAATGATGAAATACTAATATCTGAAAATTCCTGGAAACTTATCATATATCGTAACTTTGAACCTTTATTCCTAGCTCGCAACTCTATCAAAAGACTCGTAAATAACTACCAATCTCTTATCGCTACACATTCCAATTTACCAACCGTTATCACTACTAGTTCATTTATAAAAATAAACGTAAACAGAATAGACTCTAGACTCGATGAACTTAATTCTTACACTGATAACAAGCGACCCAAACGTGAAATGCTAGACGGCTTAGGTTCAGTTTCGAAATGGCTCATTGGTGTTCCAGACGCAAAAGATGCTAAACATTATAACGAATGCATTGAACAGCTAGAGAAACAACAAATATCTACTAATGATATTCTAAAACAGCAATTACAAATTATTTCTTCAACAATCACAAATTTTAATGAAACAGAACATAAAATCTCTTATTATGAATATGTTATTAATGAAAATATTAACAAGATAAATTTATATTTCGCCTCCACAAACAAACTTATATTTAATTTAACTATCCTTGAAGAAATATCGACCATTTCAATTCAAATTCTTGAAGCCATAGTTTCTTTAGAACGAGATATTGACGATGTCACCACAAGTATACTTTTTATTAAATCGAATGCAATACACCCGTCAATAATATCAACTATGCGCCTACACAAAGAATTACTGTCTTCTAATCCCGCTAGGCTCAACAAAAACTTAGTTGCCCCAATAACATTACCTAATATACATAAAATTCTCGAATCTGCCTCTATTACTTCCTATATTTATATGAATAAAATTATATATATCTTAGAATTCCCTTTAGTTAAAAACGAAAAATTTATATTATACCATTTATATTCTATCCCTATGCTACATCCTGACTCCTCCTTATATTCCACTATCCTTCCCGAACAAACATACCTTGCCATGAGTACCACTAGACAACAATACGTCGTTATGAGCTCACTGGACAAATGCAAAGACTTTGCAACGAAATGCAAAGTCTGCAGGGATCTTCTTATCTACAACATCAACACCAGACCTATATGCGAAGTTGTCATCCTAACAACAACGAGTCAACAAGTTCCTGAAGTTTGTGATATTACTACATTTTCAGCACATATCAATACTTTTCAAGCTCTTAAAAACAACAACTGGATATACATACTCCAACGCAAGACTCCGTATACCTTAGAGTGCGAAAGCAAAACAACTCACGGCGAAATCTCTGGAGCAGATATCATCACTCTAGAACAAGGATGTAAAATGTACACCGCGTTTGTTACACTCCTAGCTGAAGACACTAAAACGATCAACATCAGTCATCCTATTACTTCTGTGGATATTGAACACATTTGCCTCCCAGAAGAAATTAAACTACAACAACCAGAACTTGCACCAATCCAGCTCAACAACATCCAACTCGACTCTCTTAACTCAGTTAGAGACCAAATAAAAATACATTCAAAATTACTTAAAGAAAATAAATCTACATTCTCAGAAAAACATGCAACAAAATTTTCCATATTTGGTATGATTACTGGCATTATTATGCAACATATTTTTGTTACAAATGTTACAAGTGCTTGCCATGGAATAACATGCCCATAAATCCACATGGCAACTGTATACAAATTTTTAATAACTGTTTTGACCGTTCTCGTCGCCAACAACACGTCGAAGTTCCCATGTCATCGGTAAACACCACTGCTACAACATCCTGCATATCAGAAGACGAAGCTGCTGACTACATTCAAAAATCGAGCAAAACCGCTCAATCTTTGTTCTAAGGGGGGAGGTGTTATGTTATAGGTTCTATTATTGTGTTATATACTATTTACTTTATATTATAAGTCCTCTATACTCCTATATTGTTATTCTTATATTAATTACATTGTTTACCTAGAAACCAAACTAATTAGATTGTAATATTTAAATACTAATGTTTACTGTTCCAAAATTACCGTCCTTAATTGTATCTTAGAATAAGTTAACGATAAACACAAACAAGCATAATGTTATTCCCTTATCTTTACCCCTACCTCCTAGCTTCCCGCGATCCTACACTATAAAAACCAAGTCCTTCGATCCCACAACACAATTCTATTTCCAAACTCTCTGACTCAACTACAATATTTTAAGTTAGTTTATATTATAGTTAAATTAATTAAATAAATTTATTTTTAAAAGAGTTTTAATCTCTACCACATAACAGTGGTGATTGAGATTAGAGAAACGGAGAACCTTGTTACTTACTACTTTTTTACTACTTGTCCCGGGTCTGGATGCTTGTCTTTGTAAAATGTATATTTGTAAAAGCCCCCGCGATACAGAAGAAAATCTTAGTATGGGGGTAAAGTTTTTCTAAAATACATTAAAAAAATATACATTGGTCGGTTGAGTAGCCGAAATGTGTAATTTATACAGGTCTTATGTAAATAAGTACTTCCAGGCTATTGAACATCAAGTCTTGACAGAGTCAGATAGGGACATTGACATCTTCGATAATAATATAAATAAACTTCGCACTAGACTATTTCACTACCTCAAGTTAACTCAACATTATTTTTTTTAAATAATATTTTAAAAAAACTTTTACTAAGGAGTTGAATAATTTGCCAGCGTCTATCTTTCCGTCCGAATACAATCTGGGCATCTTCAAGGCAAGACTGAATAGGCTTTTGTTACGCTAAGACAGTGAGATTGACCATCTAATGCTGCATCACAACTTACCACCAGGTAGGATTGTGGTCAAGCACTGGCTTCTAATAAGTAAACAAAAACTCGTCATAAAATTATTAAACATTATATGTACGCGTCTGTGGTCTATATTTATGTAAAAGTGAATATAAACTATTGTGTACATCTTATAAATAAGTAAATAAATTGATGTATGTAGCATACAATGTATGAGCCGCTACACCCATTATCTATATAAGACTTCGGAGGTGACAACGGATTTACATTTTGTTTCTGTATCGAGGATAGATATAGGTGACCACAGAGGATTGACTGGCGAGCGGCAATGTAATATGCAATTAAACTAAAACCAAATTTGTTGCTTTTTTAAAGGTGTCTTAGTGCTAGTTTTGGTTGACAGAACCTCGTTCACTAGCATAGCACACTGCAATCTATTGAGTGTACTCCGCATTATGAATAAACATAAACCCAATTTAAAGTAAATGATTCAACGCAAAGTGCAATAACCGTTATTTACAGATACATCGACTCAGCTTTATAATGCTATGTGTTATTGCATACTGGCTTAACTTACGCGGCAGCTCGTCAATCATCTGCACTCAATATCGTCTAATTGACAGTTCAAGTGGCGACCGCTTGCACCAAGACATGCCGACTCATCTAAGATGTACTTCTATTATACAGAGTGTTTCTGATTTCTGCCAAATATTATTAAAGATAAGAAAAAATATTGGTAAATCCAATTGGGCATACCTTAAGCGCATTAAAAAAATTACGTATAACATGATTATACGGAATTATTAAAGTAGTTTAAATACATTTCGACAGCACTATCGGCTTCAACACTCTCGAAAATCATGAAAATGACACCCATGATGAAAAAATTGATACCTATTGCAGCCGCCATCTTGGATTTACATTTCGACAGCACTATCGGCTTCAACACTCTTGAAAACCATGAAAATGACACCCATGATGAAGAAATTGGTACCTAATTCAGCCGTCATCTTGGATTTACATTTCGACAGCACTATCAGCTTCAACGCCCTCGAAATCCATGAAAATGACACCCAAGATGAAAAACTTGATATCTATTGCAGCCGCCACCTTGGAATTACATTTCGACAGCACTATCGGCATCAGCACCCCCGAAAACCATGAAAATGACACCCGAGATGAAAAAAATTATATCTATTGCAGCCGCCATCTTGGATTTACATTTCGATAGCACTATCGGCTTCAACACCCTCGAAAACCATGAAAATGACACCCATGATGAAAAAATTGGTACCTACTTCAGCCGCCATCTTGGATTTACATTTCGACAGCACTATCGGCTTCAACACCCTCGAAACCCATGAAAATGACACCCATGATGAAAAATTTGATATATTTTGCAGCCGCCATCTTGGATTTACATTTTGACAGCACTATCGGCTTCTACACCCTCGAAAACCATGAAAATGACACCCATGATGAATAAATTGGTACCTAATTCAGCCGTTATCTTGGATTTACATTTCGACAGCACTATCAGCTTCAACAGCCTCGAAAACCATGAAAATGACACCTATGATGAAAAATTTTATACCTATTGCAGCCTCCACCTTGGATTTACATTTCGACAGAACTGTGGGCTTCAGCACCCTCGAAAATCATGAAAATGACACCCATGATGAAAAAATTGATACCTATTGCGGCCGCCATCTTGGATTTACATTTCGACAACCCTATCGGTTTCGACACCCTCGAAAAGCATGAAAATGTCACCCATGACAAAAAAAAATTATACTACTTACTTTTAGTACGTACTACTATTATTTATTCTGCGCTTTTAAATATTGTAATAAAAAAATCTCTTATTATTATTATAATCAAGTATTTAAGAAATTTGGTTATTCGAATATTGTGTATTTGTACAGCGATCTTTTTGAGCCGCTGAAAACAACCGAAACAATGTCCACTCACGACAGCGACTGAAGCCGAACTAAACTTAATACAAAGGTACTCTGTGAACTAAACTACTCTGTGGCTGTAGATCCCCATTTACAGAAACAATTTATATACGAGGTAACCAAATCAACGAAAATTTCGCCATTTTGGAGCCGAAAAAAATTAATTATAGCTAAACAAAACAAAATTACACTGCCATTTACATTCAGTGGCTTCCCACATGATAGATGAAGAGATTAAAAAATAGATTGAGTTAAACAATTGATATTTTCAAAAGTTATAGTATTTACAAGCCACAGGGACATGATAAATCCACACCATAAGCCACTAAAACCCTTTTTTTTATTTAAAAATAGCAATTAATCGATTTAAAAAAAATATTAATAAGTTCAACAATCATTTATCTTTCTAACAATGTGCTTTTTATATCATTTATATGTATAATATGATTGCTAGATACGATTTTATTCGATAAAATGTTGGAATTTTAATTTTTAGGCGATAGTAGAACATTACCTTGCGCTTTCGCTTAAGGTATGCAATAGTAGCACATCGCTGCTATGTTTCGTATAGTGAATTACGAGAACTAGAGAAATGTATACCTATAATACACCTATGATACATGTAATCTTATCGTCATCATTACAGCCCCTCAAATCAAATGTTGAAGATATGCTTCTCTCAAAGATTGCCACAAAACACGGCCTAAAGGCTGCTTTTCTACCAGAGATATGCATGGTAGCTGGGCGGTGCGAGGATGCGAAGCGACCTTGTGAAACGGTGCGCAGATGAACGGTGCGAGGATGTGTAGCGGGCTCGTTTCAGATGCAAGCGGGGTGAGGTGAGGTGTGGTGCCACTGTCCGCTGCTTGCGTCTCAGTTTAGTTGTCGTGCGTGTCGGCGTGTAGGTACTTGTCGTCGATCGTTATACGTTTGTAATATACAATGGAGCTGTTTTAAAATAATTGTAAAATTAAAAATTATGTACACGCGAGTTCAATATAAGTTATTAAGAATTACTCAAAATTATTAGTCAGACCTTGATTAAATTTATATGGAACCACATGAGAAAGCACCAGCTTTCAAATAAAAAAAGAACTATCGAAATCAGTTCAGAATACATTGAAAATCATACAGTCGAATGGAGTACCTCCTCCTTTCAGAAAGTCGGTAGAAAAGTAAAAAATTCTCCATGTAGTCGATGATATTTAATATGGTTACTTATCCAAAATCTGTTCTGTCGTCTACGTGTCAAAAGACCTGTTATAAATTCTGTATCTTCTGCCTTCATTTCTTCATCGCAAATTGATATATATTTTTTTTTTCTGTGTTTTTTCACTGTTTTTTTACATCCATATTTTCTGTATACTATACGGCTACCTCTGACAAACACCGTCTTGTGACTGCTATTTTTTCGCTCGCGTCCGTCTCTAGTACACATCCCTCGCAACACATCCCTCGCACACAGCCTTCCCTTGTTAGACAGACAATAGACTAGACACATCTCTCTGGTGGAAGCGCAGCATAAGCCACCTACAACCATCGACTTCTTGCATGCAACTCGGGAACCTTCTTTTCCAATCGGTTGTCGGTTATTCGTGGTATGCCTAGGCCTATTTCCACTACACTATTTTATATTACTTCATATTTGCATAATACATTCTACGTGGTAGAGCCATGCTGCAGCTATATTATGGTTGTAGCACGAATGGGTCGGCTCGACGGAGGAAGGACCACGCTCTCACAGAATACCAGCGTAAAATAGCAGCTTAACGCTGCTGTGTTTCGCATGGTGAGAGTAGAGAACCGGATACCCTTTTTACTGGAAACGAGGCATTCCATCTTAGTCCTCACGGGTGACAACGCATCTGCGTTTTGACTCGTAATCGAGGATACATTTAGATATCTATGGGTCACAGCAACCACTTACCACAAGGTGGTCTGTGTGCTCATTTGTCACCCTTATTCTATAAAAGAAAATCTTTGCATATCCGCTGTTCTGTGCTGTCATCAACAATTCCCTATATTTTTCGAATATTTTTGTCGAATAATTATAATTAGTAGTAGAGCCACGCAGCAGTTTTTTGCTGTTGCACGTATGGGCCGGCTCGAGCCGGGTTGGTACCACGACCTCTCAGAATACCGGCGTGAAGTAGAAGCCCTGCTTCTGCGTTTCGTCTGGTGAGTGCAGGTGGCCAGAGGCCCAACCCCCCCCCCCCCCCCATCAACATGGTAGCGGAATTACACATTAGACTACCCCAGGAGGGTACCAGTACCCCTGGAGAATCCCTCGCTGAGCATCCACGACCATGTTATTCCAATCCTGAGCGTGGGTGCTCAGGCTGCCCCGCGTATTCTGGGGGGTGGGGGTGGGGGGGGGGGCAAAATTCCGCTCAAAAACATAACTGCTCGGGGCAAACTGAGCAACAATACCAAGGCGACCCCTGACACGCTATCCGTGAATTTCTGCAACATCAGGGGACTTCACTCTAACCTAAACGCCGTCCACTACCATCTCGAGACGGCGAAGCCGGCCTTGCTCTTCCTGACCGAGACGCAGGTTTCCTCTCCGGCTGATATTTCGTATCTCTCCTACCCGGGGTACAAATTGGAGCACTCCTTTGTGCCTCGGGCTGGAGTTTGCGTGTATGTCAGAGAGGACATCTGTTCTCGACGCCTCGGCAGTCTTGAAGGTTCGGACCTGTCCATCCTTTGGCTACGCGTAGACAGCGACGACCATCCGCGCGTCTACGGGTGCCTCTATAGGTCCCATAGCGGTAATGCTGAAACAGACCGACTCATCGACCACGTCCAAATGGCTACAGATTCCTTGCTACAACAGGTCCCATCCGCAGAGATCGTGATCCTTGGCGATTTTAACGCCCACCATGCCGAATGGCTCGGTTCACGTTTAACCGATCATGCGGGGAGATCTGTTTATGACTTTGCCTTGGCATATGGTCTGACACAACTGGTTACTTCGCCTACGCGGATTCCAGATGTGGAGGATCATACACCTTCCCTGTTGGACCTTCTGCTGACCTCTCATCCGGACGGATATCAGGTTTCCGTCGATGCCCCTCTCGGCTCTTCGGACCACTGTCTGATCCGGAGTATGGTGCCACTCACGCTCCCTTCGCGGTTGCGTTCTGCAGGTTGCCGCCGTGTTTGGCATTACAGGTCGGCGGATTGGGACGGAATGCGGTCTTTCTTTGCATCCTACCCATGGTTTGCTTCTCGCCGGATGATCCCGGCGCTGTTGCTGACTCTGTCACTGATGTGGTGCTACAGGGAATTGAACTATTTATTCCATCATCTGTGGTACCCATCGGAGGCAGATCTCAGCCTTGGTTTGGTCGCTCCTGTAAAACTGCATTACGCAGTAAGCAGGAGTGTTATCAAGCCTGGGCTGCGGCTTCGGCGACTCGGGATGTAAACACCAGCATACTTAAAAAGAAGTATAACTTCGCCTCCAGGTCCTTCAAAAGAGTTATTGCCAAGGCAAAGTCAGAGCACATAGGCAGAATTGGCGAGAAACTAGTTCGCCTTCCTTCGGGAACCCGTGCATTCTGGTCTCTCGCCAAGGCTGTCCAAGGGAATTTCTGTAAGCCATCACTACCATCTCTGCACAGGGAGGACGACTCACTGGCCCATGACGCAAAAGACAAAGCCGACCTTTTAGGCTCCCTTTTTGCGTCCAACTCGACTCTTGATGACGGGGGGAAAACACCGCCGACCATCCCGCGGTGTGAGTGCTCCATGCCGGATGTGCTGTTCTCACAGCGCTTGGTTCGCAAAGCACTTCTCTCCCTGGACATCCAGAAGTCGAGTGGGCCTGACGGAATCCCCCCAATTGTGCTGAGGACGTGTGCTCCGGAGTTGGCACCGGTCCTAACGCGTCTTTTCCGGTACTCCTACTCCCAAGGCGTAGTCCCGAATTCATGGAAGACAGTTTTTGTCCACCCGATCCCTAAAAAAGGCGACCGCTCAGACCCGTCCAACTATAGGCCTATCGCGATCACCTCCTTGTTCTCCAAAATAATGGAATCCATTATCAACTGCCAGCTCATCCAGTACCTTGAGGATCACCAGCTGATTAGTGACCGCCAATACGGTTTTCGTCGGGGTCGATCAGCTGGTGATCTTCTGGTCTACCTGACCTATAGATGGGCGGAGGCAGTAGAGTCCAAGGGGGAGGCGTTGGCCGTTAGTCTGGACATTGCGAAGGCCTTCGATCGGGTTTGGCACAAAGCGCTTCTTTCGAAGCTCCCTTCCTATGGGCTTCCCGAGAAATTGTGCAATTGGATCACCAGCTTCCTTGCAGATCGGAGCATCAAGGTCGTTGTAGACGGTGCATGTTCTGACTACAAGCCTATTAACGCTGGTGTTCCACAAGGCTGTGTGCTATCACCAACGCTGTTTCTTCTGCATATCAATGATATGTTGCTAACTGGTAACATTCATTGTTATGCGGATGACAGCACTGGTGATGCTCTATACACCGGCCGTGCTAATATTTCTCGGGAAAACGTCTTCGAGTACCGGAATAAACTTGTGTCTGAAGTCGAGTCTTTGCTGGACAAAGTCTCGAACTGGGGGCGACTTAATCTAGTCCAGTTCAATCCTCAGAAGACACAAGTTTGCGCGTTTACCGCTAAAAAGAACCCCTTTGTCGTATCTCCTCAGTTTCAAGGCACTCCCCTGGTTGCCTCAGCCAGTATCGGAATCCTCGGCGTCGACATATCGAGTGACGTGCAGTTTCGTGGTCACTTGGAAGAGAAGGCCAAATTGGC
The DNA here is from genome assembly GCA_033319125.1 of Parnassius glacialis. NCBI lineage: Eukaryota > Metazoa > Arthropoda > Insecta > Lepidoptera > Papilionidae > Parnassius > Parnassius glacialis. The sequence continues at coordinate 29,766,582 of JAVANC010000025.1, read as the reverse complement.
CTCTAAAAAGCTTGGCGTGCTCAGCAGAGCGGGACAGTATTTCATGCCGGCACACCGCCTGCAACTTTACAAGGCGCAGGTTCGGCCTCACATGGAATACTGTTCCCATCTCTGGGCAGGGGCTCCCCAGTGCCAGCTCCTTCCACTTGACCGCATCCAGCGCAGAGCGGCTCGAATCTTCAACGACCGAGTCCTTTCCGATCGGCTCGACTCATTGGCGCTGCGAAGAGATGTTGCATCTCTTTGCATTTTCTTTCGCATCTACCATGGGGAGTGCTCTGAGGAATTGTTCGGATTAATCCCAGCCGCCAAATTTCACGAACGCACATCGCGACAGAAATCCCGATACCATCCACGCCATCTGGATGATTGGCGGTCCACCACTGTGCGATTTAGAAGATGTTTTCTTCCTCGCACGACTTCCTTGTGGAATCGATTACCATCAGCGATTTTTCCGGACCGATACGACTTAGGGACTTTTTGAAAGGCCGGCAACGCATCTGCAATTCCCTCCCTGGTGTTGCAGTTGTTCATGGGCGGCGGTAGTCACTTACCATCAGGTGAGCCGCATGCTCGTTTGCCCCCTCTCCTATTAAAAAAAAATACATTTAAATATTACATTTTTTCCTCTTAAAATATGAATATGTAACAATTTTATTCGCGTAATTATAGTAACATAAGCTGACGACAAGCCAACAAGTTAATATTTTACCTTTACGAAACTACTAATGAGAATTGATACGACGGACATTTCATTAAACCCTACATCCCGTATTTAGATAGATGGCTTCACCTTGCGCCCTGGCTGTCATCGCCAGAGAGTCGTTAATCACTGCATGCGATACGTTCTGAGCTAGACTCATTCTAGGTATCAAATATAACACCTAAACTGATACCTGGATTGTGTAGAGATATATATTAATAAATGCAACTTACAATGAGCGATTCCATTTAAATCAATATGTAATATCTAATATGTTAATTAGCAGTAATAATGGCAGTAAAGAATTCTAAATATGATGATAGAATATGCTTGCAAACATGAAAATAAAGACAAAATATGCGTGAGATTATATATAATACTACTGTTCCCCGCGACTTCGCCCGCGTGTTATTTGGGTTTTTAAATTTTTTGCGCGGAACCCTAATTCTTTTTCTAAAATAAAAGTAGGCTAAGCTGCTCCTTGTGACATCAGCTATCTGCCAGTGAAAAAATAAGACAAAAATTTAAAAAATTGTATTTTTATTATTAGTACCGTATATACATACTTTCATATGCATTTAGTAAAAACTGTAATTTTGACATTACAAACCGACACTTCAATTTTATTTATTTGTATAGATATTTTTTATAGAATATGTCACCCTGACAACCAAACACACAGTCCACCTGATGGTAAGTGAATACTACGGAATACTACCCATGAACATCTATATCAGCGGTTAAGAATTAAAATGCAGATGTGTTTGTCATCCCTGACTAACATGAAATGCCTCGTTTGCAGTAAAGGGGGGGGGGGGAGTCTTGGATTCTCTACACTCACCATACGAAACACAGCAGCATTATGCTACTATTTTATACTCGTATTCTGTGAGAATGTGGTCCCTTCCCAATCTAGACCACCCACTGCTACAACCACAATATAGCTGTATCATGGCTCTACCAGAGCTCCGCGATCTTAGCACCTCACTTGCGGAATTCCGATTTACCAAATATACCATCTGAAAGGTCAGAAATTGGTCATAAAAGGTCAGTTGATCTTATTTATTGGTCAGCGTTAGAAACATTTTTATTATAGCTTAAGAGCCAGTGAGCGGCAGACTTACGGTTTTTCAATAAACTTCACTTTTTTTTCAGTTGATCCCCTATACCTGAAGTACATGAAACGGGGACTCTTTAGTTTGACCAGCGGTCGATATAGAGACGCTCAGGTATTAAAGGTGTAAATAAATGACCCACAAAACGTGATAGCAATAAGTCTTATCTTATTTATTGGTCAGCGTTAGAAACATTTTTATTATAGCTTAAGAGCCAGTGAGCGGCAGACTTACGGTATTTAGCTATTTAGGGTTAAAGTTGTTCAAGGTCATTGAGAAATTTTAGCACCTCATTCGCGAAAATATTAAAAAGTTCTACCTATGCGCGATCGAGAAGCATTCGCTGATAATTGGTCAGCTTATATAAATATTTGGTCAGTTTAATTTAATATTTAAAAAGAATTAAATAAGTTGGCATTGTCGTAACGCGCATGCTTTGAGACGGTTAAGTGTATAAGGGCAGTGAGCACTTACGCACAGCACTTTGGTGGTGTGGGTTTCAAGTCCACATGGTGTCGGAAACACGATAACTTTTGAAAATATCAATTGTTCAACTCAATCTATTTTTAAAACTCTCAATCTATCATGTGGGAAGTCATGGAATGTAAATGGCAGTTAAATTTTGTTTTGTTTAGTTATAATTTTTTTTTTCGGCTAAGAAATGGAGAAATTTTCGGTGTTTTAAGCAGCCTTGTACTAATATACTTAGGAGTATTAATATAAAGTTAGAGTGGAAAAACTTACATTATAATAAATGTATTTTAGAAATTAATTTTCATGGTAATTTTTTATGTAAATAAAATATTTCTAATTTAAAAAAATATCGGCCAAGTGCAAGTTGGACTCGCGCACCGAGGGTTCCGAACAAATCCGTAGGTATATAAGTTTAAAATTATTAAAAATATTTTTATTATATGATGTAACCAAACAATTATGCTTTTCGCAATTTTTCCTTTATCTGTGCTATATAACGTTGCTTTGTACCAAATTTCAAGATTCTGAGTTCACGGGAAGTACCCTGTAGGTTTTGATTCCCTTGCGAATATGACCAATTTCTGACCTTTCAGATGGTATAATTGGTCAATCTAAATTCCGCACATGAGGTGTTAAGATCGCGGAGCTCTCTACCAGTTATTATAATAAGCAAGTTATTACGAGTCAATATAATTTTAAAACACTTCTATTTTGTAAAGTAATAACATAAACTAGTGTATCTTATGAAAAACTAACATTAATTATTGACTTATTGAGTAATTCACCGCAGCGGCCCTAAGATGGAATGCCTCGTAACCAGTTAAAATGGTCTTCGGCTCTCGTCACTCACCATATAGTATACATCAGCATTATGCAGCAATTTCACACTGGTATTCTATGCAAACGTAGTCTTCCCTTGGCTGAGCCGACCCAGCAATACTACAGCCATAATATGCTGCAGCTTAGCTCTACAACGAAAATTAGGAAAAGTCCTTTCAGCATTATTACAAAAATTAGTTTATAATTAGTATCAGGTCTAAACTAGAATTTGTTTCATGAAAGTATTCTTACACTATAGCTAAAACCCGAGACTGTCAATAAACTATGTTTTGTAATAAGACGGCTTTTGTCCTCTCTTCTAAAATACTTTTACTGCTAATTTGACAATAACTTATCCGGCTTTATTTTCATCGTCGTTCTAAGAGCTTCTAGTCACGCGTGGTTCACATTCAAGAAGCTGTTAGTACCTTAAGGCACAGCAGGGACCGCTTCAACTGGTTCATCTCAAATATTTAAACCGAGCGGTCGTTGGATTAAATTTACGGCCTATAACGAAGCATTAGTTCGGCAGAATTGTTTTCCCAATTGTTCTCAGCAGGATCCCGCTTTAACAACCCAAATTGAAAATCGATTTTAAGAGCATATTAAGGTTTTGTTATCGTTTAAAAACATCAGTATACTTTAGAAAAGCGAGTGGAATAGAATTCAGAATGAAACTGAGACACTCGCTCTACGTCCTGGGTCTCACACTTGAATGAAAACACACAAAAACGTCCTCGCATCTCAGCTTGAATGAAAACACAAATTGTTGATTTTCTTAATTTTCTTTAGTCCATAATAGCTCACTCATAAACATAAGTCTTCGCTACTCACGATCGCAGTGCCAGACCTTGGTATTAGCCAACTATCTATAGGATGCTGTAAATTATTTCTGGTACTTCTAATACTCTCTTCTTACAACATCCTCGGGACGAATTTGGTTGATAACTTCTCTTAAACCGTCATCACACAGTGCAGGTGTTTGACTTTATTTTTTAAGATTACAGAAGTGCTCTGCATTCAAGCCAAACGTAGATTGTACCGCAAAAGTTATAGACAGCCGCTGTTATAGTGGTACGGTACAAAACGGTTGCTACCGAAGCTACGTATTGTCAGAGATGCGGGATATGTGTAAATAAGACCCATTTTACTGGAAACGAGGCATCCCACCTTAGTCCTCAGGGGTGACAACGTATCTGCATTTTGATTCTTACGGTTAAGGTAGATAGAATAGATGTAGATGTCTATGGGCCACAGCAACCACTTACCATCAGGTGGACTGTGTGCTTATTTGTCACCATAATCCTATAAAAAAAATATTATACCTAGAAATTTGTAAAGCACCCCAGTAGTTTCCTTTTTAGTATTCAGCGCTAAAATTAGCCAAATGGTATACTAAGAGAAATCAATTAAGAATCTGTCTGCATGTCTGCCATAGAGGTTTTGAAATATATTCCCGCAGATGATTGAAATTGTCATAATTAGTAAATTTATTTATTTATTTATTTAGATAGATAGATACACCATCGACAATATCAATATGCATTGTTACGAACGAAATACAATTTTTTTTAGACAAAGGATATGTCTTTACAGGTGTATACATCATTATATGAAAAAAAAACTAAACAACATACATATAAACTCTAAACAAACATAAACCAAACTAATTGAGCAAAAGCACCAAATCCAGTAAAAAAAAATTGCAATAAATAATAGTTTAGAATCATTAATCGGGCAAGGTAGGTAATAGAAAGTTTTTACATTTTCTTTTGAATACACGTTCGGGGTCGCTAAAGATGTCGATGTCATGATTGTTTAAGCGGTTTTTTATTATTATTTATTATTATTTTATTATTTATTCTGTTATACCAGATTTTTTTTATTTATAAAATTGAAGTGACACACATACTTAAAGTCCACCTGATGATAAGTAGCATCTCTAGTCCATGGACATCTGCGGCCAACTTTAAACAAAAAGGCCTACAGGTGCGTTGTCACCTCTGAGGATTAAGACCGAATGTTTTGCAGCCTGTAATTATGTATGTTCTTTATAAGCTTCGTACCGGAATTTAGCAGTGCTATTTGGCGGCAAAAATAGGTAAGAGAGAGGTGGTACTTATCTTGACGGACTCCTAGATAGAAAGGAAATCCTAGCACCTAATAATAATGACTTGAGAGATTAGTATTGTAGGCGTCAAAAAGAATGCTGAAGTTGAAGCACCAGTATAAGGGTTGTACGGTGATAGAAACTTGAATTAATAATAATTGACTCGATAAAAAAAAATTATAAGTATGACATTGAATTGCTATATATACGTGTACCTTCACGTGGCTATACCATGCTGCAGCTAAATTAATTGTATAGTTGTAGCACGAATGGGTCAGCTCAACCGGAGAAGGACCATGCTCTCACAGAATTAGTGTAAAATAGCAGTTAAATACTGCTGTTTCGTTTGGTGAGTGTAGAGAAACGGAGACCCTTTTTACTGGAAAAGAAGCATTCTATCTTCGTCCTTACGGCTGATAACGAATCTGCATTTTTATTCACAGGCGAGGATAGGTGTAGATGTCTATGGGCCACATCAATCACTTACCATCAGGTGAACTGTGCTCGCCTGAGCGAGCTGAGCGATTACATAATAAAACCGCGTAAAACTTATATCAAATGAAAAAGACGTTTATTATTTTAAGGTCATGTTATGAACATAATATTTTATAACTTCAGTTTTTTCGAAAAGTTCAAGCTGTCACGCCTGCCTCAGCAATTGCCCGATGCCCGCCAAGACATCATATTTTTCCTAAAATTTTCATCGCTTTATTACTAATACGTTTGACAAATACCTAAAGTAAAATAAACTTTTCATACCAACACATCGTAATGCAATGGATTGATCATGAAACCTATTTGTTTTTGTGTGATTGTGGATTCAATTTGTTATGTTTTATCAATGATAAAGTAATTTTGTTTTACCAGAATACAAAATAATTCTACATTATTATCTAGAACTTCAGGAGGTGTAAGTTGCGAGTACCAGATTCACACATCATTTATCCTATACGTCTCTTGTTTCTCCGGGCCATTTGTCAAAAACTCGGATGTCACTATTCACAGTGATTTATGATGAGACAGGAACGCAATCGTTGTAATGGATAAATATTGTATTATTTTTTTGTTAAGGAACTTTTAGGGTGAGTATGGTGTGGGAGTTATTTACCAGTGCTTTGTCAAGAGTGCCTTTCGTCAAGTGGTAAGAAAAAAAAATCGTTTTCGATTATTTTTTAAATTTGACGTAAGCCACCAATAATTTCTTTTTTATTTTAATTTTTTTTCTTTATGTCAACCTTTTTATCAGTCTGATATAGTCCACTGCTGAACACGGGCCTTTTTGCACGTTAAGCACCATAGTTGGCTTTGGTAATACTAGACTTACATAGAGAGACCTTGACGCTGCTCTACGATGCCGGTGTGGGTTTTTTATATTTGGAAGCCATAAAATGTTTCTAGACTTCCTCATTGCCGCCTTTTACAAACCTACGTGACGGTAAGAGGTTAAGGAGTTTCTTTTGCTGTCATGAAATCATCATTACAGCCCTTCACAAGTCCACTGCTGAACATAGGCCTCCCCCAAAGAATGCCACAAAGCATGGTCCTGAGCCACCTGCATCCATCGACTTCCTGCATGTCTTACCAGGTCGTCACTCCATCTTGTGGGGGGACGCCCTACACTTCGCCTACCGGTACGAGGCTGCCACTCGAGAACCTTTCTTCCCCATCGGTTGTCGGTTCTTCGAGCTATATGGCCGGCCCACTGCCACTTCAGCTTACTAATCCGTTGGGCTATGTCAGTTACTCTGGTTCTACTGCGGATATCCTCATTCCTAAGTTTATCACGCAGTGAAACTCCGAGCATAGCCCTCTCCATAGCTCGCTGAGCGACCTTGAGCTTCCTCATACGGCCAGCAGTGAAGGACCACGTCTCAGTTCCGTAAGTCATCACTGGCAACACGCACTGGTTGTACAATTTTGTTTTAAGGTTTTGAGGTATTTCTGACGAGAAGATGTGTCGTAGCTTCCCGAACGCTGCCCAGCCGAGTTGAATCCGTCGATTGACCTCTCGGTCGAAGTTGGACTTACCTAGTCGGACTATTTGTCCCAGGTAAACATACTCGTCAACAACTTCGAGCTTAGTGCTCCCAACAACTACCGGCATAGGTGTGACATGGACATTAAACATAATCTTTGTTTTGTCCATGTTCATCTTAAGACCTATCCGTTGGGAGACACTATTGAGGTCATTGAGCATAGTGCTTAGTTCCTCCAGCGATTCTGCCATGAGGACTATATCGTCGGCAAATCGAAGGTGAGTGATGTACTCGCCATTGATGTTAATTCCGTATCCTTTCCAGTCCAGAAGCTTGAAAACGTCTTCCAATGCAGCGGTGAAGAGTTTCGGGGATATAACGTCACCCTGTCTTACACCTCTCTGCAATTGGATAGGTTTCGTACTCTGGTTCTGTACTCGGATAGCCATCGTAGCTCTACTGTACAAACACTTCAGCACTTCGATATACCGACAGTCAACTTGGCACCGCTGAAGGGACTGCAGCTGTCATGAAATGGCATATATTATTTCTTTATATTTATAATCGTTAGAGCGTCTGTTAGTGATCGTGTAATTTATGAATGGCTTGATATACTGAGATCATATTTACACAATATTTTTATACACAACATTTATTTTGTGGAGACGGTGGTTCTATGCCGGCCATATAGCTCGAAGAACCGACAACCGATGGGGAAGAAAGGTTCTCGAGTGGCAGCCTCGTACCGGTAGGCGAAGTGTAGCGCGACCCCCCACGAAATGGAGTGACGACCTGGTAAGACATGCAGGAAGTCGATGGATGCAGGTGGCTCAGGACCGTGTTTTGTGGCATTCCTTGGGGGAGGCCTATGTTCAGCAGTGGACTTATGAAAGACTTATGTAATGATGATAATGAACAAGAAACAGAACGAGAATCTTTTATTCCATGTAGATTATAAATAAAACAAATTGAAAATCACTCTTTTTTTTGGTTAATTTCCCACTGGTTTGAAGAACGAATTTATACACTTCTTTCAACCTGTGATCATAAAAAAGCACTACTGTGTCATCTGCGTAACAAATCAGGTCCGCATGTTATGGTTATTAAAAACTTCTATACTAAAGATCCAAAATGAATCATAAAAAGCTTAAAACTAAACTGAAAAAAAAAATTAGAGATTTTATTTAAGTTCTCGAAAACACCATATAAAATGAAATAGGAGAAAAAAATCACAAGAAACCATTGCCACCCTACACACGGCTGAACTGAATCCCGTGAACCGAATTCGGTTTGCATCAAATTGATCTGACAGTCCGCCATCGTCAATCATCGTACCTAATGACGCAATGTAAATTCCGGTGAATATTAAACTTTTCTTCATTTCCTTGAGTGTGTATTGGGACATAGACAATAAAGCGTCATGCATTTGTTATTATTCTCTTCAGTCAACTACGGCAACATAGTATAAAGTAATAACCATGGATTTACAAATTACTTTAACATCACCAACAAGTTTTTTTTAAACACAACCAAAAATAAAGAAGATAAATTAATGTATGATTATAGAATTCGTCGTCCTTATACAGATAATGCATATTAATAGTTACGATATAGCCGAGAAATTTAACACAACACGGTTTTGACCCATTTGAAAAAGTCTGGCTATACAAAAAAGAAGAAAATAACCTAACGAATCGTGTACTCATTTGCAGTTCTCTATTGAAACGTAATGAAACTGAACTATTTTTAAAAATATTGATTACTGTGATGAAATGTGAATCACTTACAATAAGAAAGTGCGAAAAAGATTATGTTCAAAGGGTAGTCAAACTCCACAGATTGTAGCGAAACCCGAATTAACGCGCAATATGGTGATGCTGTGTGTATGGTGGGACCGAAAAGGCATCAGAAACAGAAACAAACTTTTTTATACAACATAGGTATAAAAAATACATATTGAAAGTCACTCTTTTGTTTAATTACCGCTGGTTCGTTTATTATTAGCTTTTACCACCAGGCAAAACCATCAGTTCTGAGCTCTACTACCACAAATAATGAGACTCAAGCAAGAAATTCAGAAAAAACGACCGGAATTGATCAACACAGAAGGAGTGGTCTTTCATGATGATAACGTCAGACCACATATGTGTTTGGCCGTTCAACAAAAATTGAGAGAGGTTGGTTGAGTAGCTTTAATGCATCCACCAATAGCCCTGACCATGCGTTTCCAGATTTTCACCTGTTTTGGTCTCTTCAGAATTCTTTGGTAGTGTAAGGTTAACATCAACAGAAGACTGTGAAACTACTTGTCGCATTTTTTTATCAAAAATTCCAAGATTTGTACAGCATCGGGGTTATGTCACTATCTGCGAGATGTCAACAAGTTATCGTATAATGGCTCATATATATTATAATTAAATGTAATTAAACTTTGAAAAAAAATGTCTTGAATTATAATATATAAAGTATGAAGAAACTTTTCCCCGACCTTTTATTTTAAAACATTATTTTCTAGTGGCCTCTTGTGATTTTGTTAGTCGAAAGAAGGATAACTTAAAAACGTGTAACATTTGAAATGTAAAGTTTATTTATTACTATTAATTATTAATTAATATTTATTACTTATTATTGCATACCTTAAGCGAAAGCGCAAGGTGTGTTCTACTATCGCCTAAAAATTAAGATTCCAACATTTTATCGAATAAAATCGTATCTAGCAATCATATTATACATATAAATTAAATAAAAAGCACATTGTTAGAAAGATAAATGATTGTTGAACTTATAATAATTTTTTTAAGTCGATTAATTGCTATTTTTAAATAAAAAAGGGTTTTAGTGGCTTATGGTGTGGATTTATCATGTCCCTGTGGTTTGTAAACACGATAACTTTTGAAAATATTAATTGTTTAACTCAATCTATTTTTGAATCTCTTCATCTATCATGTGGGAAGCCACTGAATGTAAATGGCAGTGTAATTTTGTTTTATTTAGCTATAGTTAATTTTTTTCGGCTCCAAAATGCAATTTTGGATTTTGGATTTCGTTGATTTGGTAGCCTCGTATATAAACTATTTCTGTAAATAGGGAGCTACAGCCACAGAGTAGTTTAGTTCGGCTTCAGCTTCAGTCGCCGTCGTGAGTGGACATTGTTTTGGTTGTTTGCAGCGGCTCAAAAAGATCGCTGTACAAATACACAATATTCGAATAACCAAATTTCTTAAATACTTGATTATAATAATAATAAGAGATTTTTTATTACAATATTTAAAAGGACAGAATAAACAATAGTAGTACGTACTAAAAGTATGTATATAGTATAATTTTTTTGGTCATGGGTGACATTTTCATGGTTTTCGAGGGTGTTGAAAGCGATAGGGTTGTCGAAATATAAATCCAAGATGGCGGCCGCAATAAGTATCAATTTTTTCATCATGGGCGTCATTTTCATGGTTTTCGAGGGTGCTGAAGCCGATAGTGCTGTCGAAATGTAAATCCAAGGTGGCGGCTGCAATAGGTATAAATTTTTTCATCATGGGTCTCATTTTCATGGTTTTCGAGGGTGTTGAAGCTGATAGTGCTGTCGAAATGTAAATCCAAGGTGGTGGCTGCAATAGGTATAATTTTTTTCATCATGGGTGTCATTTTCATGGTATTCGAGGGTGTTGAAGCCGATAGTGCTGTCGAAATGTAAATCCAAGATGGCGGCTGCAATATATATAAATTTTTTCATCTTGGGTGTCATTTTCATGGTTTTCGAGGGTGTTGTAGCCGATAGTGCTGTCGAAATGTAAACCCAAGATGGCGGCTGAAGTAGGTACCAATTTTTTCATCATGGGTGTCATTTTCATAGTTTTCGAGAGTATTGAAGCCGATAGTGCTATCGAAATATAAATCCAAGATGGCGGCTGCAATAGATATACATTTTTTCATCATTGGTATCATTTTCATGGTTTTCGGGGGTGCTGATGCCGATAGTCCTGTCGAAATGTAAATCCAAGGTGGCGGCTGCAATAGATATCAAGTAATTTTATCTTGGGTGTCATTTTCATGGTTTTCGAGGGTGTTGAATCCGATAGTGCTGTCAAAATGTAAATCCAAGATGGCGGCTGAAGTAGGTACCAATTTTTTCATCTTGGGTGTCATTTTCATGGTTTTCGAGAGTGTTGAAGCCGATAGTGTTGTCGAAATGTATATCCAAGATGGCGGCTGCAATAGGTATCAATTTGTTCATCATGGGTGTCATTTTCATGATTCTCGAGGGTGTTGAAGCCGATAGTGCTGTCGAAACGTATTTAAACTACTTTAAAAATTCCGTATAATCATGTTATACGTAATTTTTTAATGCGCTTAAGGTATGCCCAATTGGATTTATCAATATATTTAATAAATATCTGATGAAATAATTCAAACATGCAGTTATTCAACAAATGCGAACTAAATAATATTGATGGCAGGCCTAATTGAATGTACATTTTTGTTAATAACTTTACGTATAAGCTATTACTTTACGCTGAAATTCGTCTTTTGATAAAAAAAATTGATTAAAATGTCCCATTGCAGGGCTCAGGCACATCTTATTTCTGGCAGTGCATTCCGCCGCGCTTCAGCGTGTTGGTGAATTTCACATTAGACCGAAATAATTTTTTTTATAGAACGGGTTGACATACGAGCACGCAGTCCACCTGATGGTAAGCGGTTGATGTGGCCCATAGACATCTACATTTATCCTCGTTTGCGAATCAAAATGCAGATGCGTTGTCACCCGTGAGGACTAAGATGCAATGCCTCTTTTCCAGTAAAAAGGGTCTCCGGTTCTCTACACTCACCATTCGTAACACAGCAGTGTTAATCTGCTATTTTACGCTGGTATTCTGTAAGAGCGTGGTCCTTCCCCGGTCAAGCCGACCCATTCGTGCTACAACTATTCTGAATTCAAAAGATAAAAAGGACCGAATGCTTGAGATTTTTAATTATTTAATTATTTTTTTAATTAACTTACATTCACTATTTGTCTATATTACTTATTCTGAAACTCCTCTGCAAATTTGCCCGTTTATTGCAAAATAACCCTGTGTAGATAAAAGCATTATAACTGGTAACCCTTTATCAAGTCCTACTGTGGTGTACAAAAGTTTAACACCAGTACACCGTGTTTTGTTTTTCTAATGAATAAGAGTGAAAGAGATATTACATTCGTCATTCTTGACCCATCCTTTTCTGCAGTCTGACAAGTAAATTAAATGATAGGGAATAATGTAACTTTATGTAGAGATGAAGTCTATATTAAGAATAAAAATATAAAAGTCTAAAATTGTAGGTTACTCGGAAAATAGGTCTTGTAATATTTAGTACAAACAGTAACGTAATGCATTATATGCATTCCTTTATTTCATTATATTATTATACTAGCTGATTCCCGCGACTTCGCCCGCGCGTAATTTATTATGATTGGATTTCATGGGTTTTAATTTTTTGCGTGGAACCCTCTTTTTCTAAAATAAAAGTAGCCTAAGTTACTTTATATAACATTAGCTATCTGTCAGTGAAATCTGTCTAGCCGTTTCGGAGATTAGCTGGAACAAACAGACAGACAGACAAAAATTTAAAAATTGTGTTTTTGTTATAAGTACCGTATATACTTTCATATTCATATAGTAAAAGCTGTTATTTCGACATTAGAAACAGACACTTCAGTTTTATTTATTTGTATAGATTCATATGTTGCGTATTATATAATTAATTATTTCCTTATTTTTTTTTTATTTTAACTTGACTATTTACTTCCTTCGTTAATTTATTATTTATTTGACTTTTTTGATTTATTTGACTACTTAATTATTCATTTACGTATTTATTTACTTGCTTACTAACTACACTTTATTATTTATATTGGCTAGTACTTGACTATTTGATTGCCTATTTACTAATGAACAGCCGCCCATAAACACCAGAGTAATTGCAGGTGCGTTGCGGGCCTTTTAAAAAGAAGTAAGTTTGTTTCTTGAAAGTCCCAAAGTCGTTTTGGTGCGGAAAAATTTCACGTGGGAAAAGATTCCACAAAGTAGTCGTGAGAGGAAGAAAACTTCTAGTAAATCGCACAGTAGTGGATCACAAAGCATCCAGTTGGTGTAACTTCAGTTTTATAAAAGGTAAAGAATTTTTTTTTCTATATAGTAAGAGTGACAAGCGAGCACACTGTCCACCTGATGGTAAGTGGATGCTGTGGCCTATAGACATTTTACATTTATACTCAATTACCATCATTCATCTGCAACATGGCTCTACCATGTATTTTAGACAGTTATAAAGGAATACTATAAAAATCATTAATTTTATATATAATTATAGGACTACATAGTGATATGACCTCATTACAATTCTAATTAGGAAATAAGATCAAACACATCACACTAATTATGTGTAGACAATAATCCGTATATAATTAAGCGAGGTCCGAGAATCGGTTTGTACACTCAATTGACGTGGAACGGAATTATCTGGGTAACATAATTAGGTTGTCTACGCGGGAGCGAATTCAATATTGATAATACGTTGGTCAAATATAATTGATATTCCGAAAATCAATTACAATTAATACATAGGTGTATTTTATGTATTGCATCCAGCTTAACAAATTTTGCCTCTTACCGGTAGTGTGGGGCAGCCCCACAGTGGAGAGATGACCTGGTAAGACTTGCAAGAAGGTGATGGATACATGTTGCTCAGGGCCGTACTTTGTGGCATTCCTTTGAGGAGGCCTGTATTCAGCACTGGACTTGTGAAGGACTCTAATGATGATGATGATGAATTTTCCATAAATGAACGAAAATGTGACCAAGATCTTACTTAGCTGCAGGCTATCTGATTCGAACCGATTTCTGGCATCCGTCAAGTATGATTTCTATTGCATGTGAAGATATATGTTGAGGAAGAGCAAAGAAACAACCGTATTTTTCTGGATTTCTGAGATTTCTGGGGTCCTAGAAATCTTTTAATTTTTCAGACAAGTTTTTCTTAGTGATAGAGCTACACTGCAGTTATATTTAAAGCTCCAACTCTAATCAGCTCAACGTTTGACAATCAACCATCGTGAAATAGCAGATATAATATTTCATATCGTATTTCCCTTCACCGACGAGAATGTAGTATTGTTGCACCCGAACATACATAGCATATCCATTTTCAGACGAATTCAGAAACTCCTCTTTTTGATGGAGCTTAAAAATTACACTAGAATAACAACTAATATATAAAATTATGTAAAATTGCTTAGTAATAATTTATTTAGAAAAAAATTGTCGTCTAATTTCAATCAAAATAAATGTTATTATATTCATGTATTTTTAGTTAATTAACTAACGATATTTTATTTGTGATATCATTTATTTGTAATAGATATATTAAAGATAAAGTAAAATAGCACGAAAATTTCTATAGATTGGTCACATACAAGTAAAATTTATAATCTGACCTAATAAATTCAATTAAAATTTAGATTACAAATAAATGAAATCACAACAAATAAAATATCGTTAGTTAATTAACTAAAAATACATTAATATATCATGTTATATATATATATATATATATATATATATATATATATATATATATATATATATATATATATATATTATAGATATTATAAAATATCGTTAGATAATTAACTAAAAATACATGAATATATCATGTATTTTTAGTTAATTAACTAAGGATATTTTATTTGTGATTTCATTTATTTGTAATCTAAATTTTAATTGAATTTATTAAGTCAGATTATAAATTTTACTTGTATGTGAGCAATCTATGGAAATTTTCATGCTATTTTACTTTATCTTTAATATATCTACCATCCTTATCTATCCATGTTTTAGCAAATAAATTTAATAAATAAATCTAATAAATAACAATTAATAAATATGATTAATAATTATTCAAAGAAATTTTAAATTATAAATTCCAACAGTTTTTTAAAATATAAATGTGACAATAGAGCACACATCTTAATTGAGGAGTTGAGTTGTACTTTTATTGAGGATAAATGTACATATATATGGGCCACAGCATCCACGTGGACTGTGGTCGTTTGTCTCCCTTATACTATAAACATAAACACAATCCACCTGATGGTTAGTGGATATGTGGCTCCATAAACACTACATTTGTCCTCTATTAAGAACTAAAATGCAGATGTGTTGTACCGCTGAAGATTAAGATGGAATGTTACGTATCCAGTAAAAAGCGCCTCCGGGTCTCTATTCTCACCATAAGAAATTTTACGAAAGAAAATTTTACGCTGGTATCTTCTGAGAGCGTGGTCCTTTCCCGGTCGAGCCGATCCATTTGTGCTACAACTCTAATATAACGGCAACGTGATTCTACCACGTACGAAATACTGAAATACGGTTTGATAAATATATCTATCCTGGGAAGAATCTGCAGTAAACTGGAAAATAAACAGTTTGCAATTGATATGCTTTTTTTGTACAACTAATTATAAAAAAATCACAACAAATAGCTTGGTAACGATCACCTTATTCCCGGGAGTTATCATCATCCATGTATTCCTTAATTTTATAACATTCTTTTCAATACTACATTTTCTCTACTACTAGAGTCTTATTTTATTTCATTATATATAATAATATAACTCTCACAGGCAACTCTATCTCTATTTGGCAAATATGTTACAATTTGAAGTATTATTCAAACTTCTTTACACATTTAATCAAGCTTCAATTATTTAAACTAGATGCGTAATCCATTAAATTATTCATTCCAGTTGTTTAGAATCGGACCTTGTAGTGACCGACAATGGACATCTTGGTCCCCTTGTCCACTAAACAAAAAGGCTATCAAGTCGGCATTACGTATGCAGATTGAATTTTGTTATCCCAAAGCAATTGCGAGTGAACGTGTTAATGGATTGTCTTGTTCTATTGTCATTTGATAATTGTTTCAAGCCGGTGATTCGCCTGAATAATGGGGTTTGCACACATATATTCTTGTTCCAAAAAGTAGTAATAATTAGTCTAATATTTGATCAAACTATAATAATAGTTATCGTCTAATTTCAATGAAAATAAATTTTATTATATTCATGTATTCTTAGTTAAATAACTAACGATATTTTATTTGTGATTTCATTTATTTGTAATCTAAATTTTAATTGAATTTATTAGGTAAGATTTTAAATTTTATTTGTATGTGAGTAATCTATGGAAATTTTCATGCTATTTTACTTTATCTATAATATATGTACCATCCTTATCCATCCATGTTTTAGCATATAAATCTAAGTAAGTAGAAAACAATCTTAATAAAAATTGATAAACCCTCGAAACAAAAAGAGCTGATGATCTTCAAACGGCTGAACAGAGTTTCTTGAAACATAGCTAAGAACAATCTCGATTAAGACATCATTCAAATGAAAGGAGGAATAAATGTAGATGTCTATGGGCCACAGCATCCACTTTTCATCAGGTGGACTGGGTGCTTATTTGTCACCCTATTCTATAAATAAAAACAACAGACAAACATATAAACAGATTCACAATACATACAATACACAGATACACACTACAAACTTATAACACCTATGTATCCGTCGGAGGTTAAAAATGTATAGTATGGAATTTGACAGCAAATGAAAAATTCGCGAAGGCTGTAGCACTACCTAGGGACTTCTTAGTGACAACTCTTCTTCAAATCCGAGATTGTCATTTAACCACATTTCGTAAAAGGCCGTTAACATCTAATTATATATCCGCGATTTCATAAATACTATTTATTTAACCGTATAGTGGCGGTGTAAGTATATTCAGTACCCTACATCATTCCGTGGGTGTATAAAAAACGACAGAGGGAAACAAATCAGGAGATGGCCAGCAGCGTCTTCTTAATTACGACTAAAAATAAAAATAAAACTGTGGTTGTCAACCCGCTTGTCAAGCGTAGCAGCTACGAGTATATAGTGGGTTTAATTGTCAAACCCCTATGCGGCAATCTATGGGGGAGGCCTATGTTCAGCAGTGGACTTTAATTTTTATTTATTTATTACAAAATTATAACATCATTTCAGTTAAATATTAACCAATGCGATGCTATAACTAACCCAAATATAAGAAAACTATTATTATTATTATAACATGGTTATAAAATAAAATATTAATTAAAAAAATACAATTTTCAACGCATTTGTATGCTGCAATTGTGAACTTCGTCTGACTACATGTAAAATATGTCAATATCCTGTGAGATGATAATATGATAATTGATTGTAACGGTAATTTTTTTTATATAGGATAAGGTGACAAACGAGCACTGTGTGCCGATGGTAAGTGGTTGCTGTGGCCCATGGGATATCTACATCTATCCTCGTTTGCGAATCAAAATGCAGATGTGTTGTCACCCGTGAGAACTAAGATGGAATGCCTCTTTTCCAGTAAAAAGTGTATCCTGTTCTCTACACTCACCATGAGAAACGCAGCAGTGTTAAGCTGCTACTTTATGCTGGTATTCTGTGAGAGCGTGATCCTTCCCCGGTCGAGCCAACCCATTAATGCTACAACTATACTACTAATATAGCTGCAGCATGGCTCTACCACATAAAAAATGATGCAAGAATTAAATTATTTTACATACAATTCTAACGGTTTTATTTACATTATTAAAAATAAACTTTTAAACATCCATCAGACCGTCTAATCATTAGCTGAAAAGAATAAAAACTCAGTCCCAAATTAAATTCCCATTTCTTCCAGCCACCTAACCCTTGAAATGCGTGTCGGATTCAACACGGCTTTATTGCACGGAAAATGGCTGAACAGACCAGTGAAGGAAACTCTTGATCTGGTGTATGGTACAAGTAATAAAATCTAAAAGAAATGTGGTACACTTATTTCTAGGCGATTAACCATTATTTGATTTTAAATACTTTGTGGGCTGCTGGTTTGATGTTTGTCTACTCTCAATAGTAGTAAATCATTTCAATATTATTTATATGAACATTAAATTTTTGTTCTGGAAAATCTTTGACTTTATTTCGTTTTGACTTTGTAGATTATTTTATTCAACAAAATGTAGTTAAAATCATCATCGTCAACATGAAACAGCATCCAAGCTTTAGCCTATGCTAAGGTATATCATTTAACCCGATCTTCGGATTCATGCATCATTGCTAGATGATCGAGCTATAGGCGTATCACATAGATATTTAAAAAAAATATCACCCGCTAATTCTTATGAATTATACCATAGTAATACAGAGGCAATTCGTAAGGAAATCAGTTTGGAGGAAACACAAAAGAAGTGGAGAAATCGAAATGTCCTCAACAGAAACCCCGAATGACCATCCAACGGTAAATTTAACATTTTTCCACTAAAAGGGGGTGAATCGACCCCCTTCGTTTGTCCATTGAGTTACATATTATTATGGAAAATAGAAAGGCGTTTTTGACCCTTTCGCCTTGTTATTATTTATTGTGCACTGGTGTAATATCAATAAATCCCTGTTTAAGCTCCATTAGCTTTCTTCTTAACAAAATATAGTGGCGTTAAACAATTTTACCCTTTTCGCAAGTAAATGTAAAACAACGGATTTATTTAGTATTAAAACGTGCTTAAGGTAAAATACTAGTAGTAAAACTAAAGAAAAAAGTATTAATTCATTTCCGTGTTCAATTGTTAAGACATATTTTTATTATAATTTATACCTTACATTACAAATTTATGCAAAATTTACTCAAATTCCTCTTGAAACTTTTTCACATAAGTAAAAAAATACTATTTTTAGTAACATCTAAGCTACAAATAGCCCAAATTACAATAATCTATATCGGTGTGTTATCTACCTACCAAGTATTGACCGTGTAAAGGCGATATGAAAGAAAAAAATAGTCCATTCATATATAGATAACGGTATGTATAACCATTTCTTTTTTTTTTATAGGACAAGGGTTTTTAACAGTGATAGAGCCACGCGGCAGCTTTTGCTGTCGCACGGATGGGCCGGCTCGAACCGGGGTGGTACCACGACCTCACAGAAAACCAGCGTGAAGTAGAGGTTTACCTCTGCGTTTCGATTGGTGAGTGCAGGTGGCCGGAGGCCCTTTTTGCTGGAAATGAGGCATTCTATCTTAGTCCTCACGGGTGACAACGCATCTACATTTTGATTTGTAATAGAGGATAGATGTAGATGTCTATAGGCCGCAGCAACCACTTACCATCAGGTGGACTGTGTGCTCGTTTGTCACCCTTATCCTATAAAAAAAGGGTGACAAACAAGCACGCAGTCCACCTAATGGTATGTGGTAACTGTGGGCCATAGACATCTACATCTATCCTTGATTACGAATCAAAATACAGATCCGTTATCACCCGTGACGATTAAGATGGAATGCCTAGTTTCCAGTAAAAAGAGTGTCCGGTTTAGAGAACCGGACACGTTTCGTTTCGTAGGTTGAGTGTAGAGCACTCACCATACGAAACAGAGCAGTGTTAAGCTGCTATTTTACGCTGGTATTCTGTGAGAGCATGGTCTTTCCCCGGTCAAGCTAACCCACTCGTGCTACAAATATACTAGTAATATAGCTGCAGCATGGCTCTACAACGTAAACAAACCAATTTCTTGACGCCAGGCTTAAAATACCTACACCGGCGATAAGTATAGCCAAAGATGCGAAATATACCATATGTTGTGCTGTGCAAGGCAAATTCTCCCGCCAACCAAAGATGGCCATGTTTAATGGACTTTTATGGTCTAATGCAGAATAAGATAAATATCAGTACTCGCGTAAGATAATTCATCTAATGAAAAATGTAAACTTTGCATAACGGTATAACAAAAATATATATAATATTTTTAAGATGCTACATATACGATAAAATATAATATATTGTAATGTAGCCCAACGACAATTTATATCGGCAATTTATCCTGGTCGCCATAATGTAGGAAGGTGTCTAATAAAAAGGAGGCGTGTTACTGTTACTATGACTTTAATTATAATACCTTATTCTAAACTAAACCCTAATATAAATTGTCGTGGGGCTACACTAAGAGAGTTACTGAAGGTGTGTGTAGCCTATGCTGAGTCGCATGGTTTGGTATATAATGTCAAAAAATGTGAGTACATTGTCTTTGGGGTCAGGGGCAAGCCTAGGACTGATGAACCTGACCTGTTCTTGAATGGGTCAAAAATTAAAAAAGTGACGTCTTTTAAATATCTTGGCCATTTTCTTGCCGATGACCTGAAAGACAATGTAGATATTGAAAGGGAACGCAGGGCTCTAGCGGTCAGGAGTAACATGCTGGCCCGTAGATTTGCTCGATGTACTGACCTAGTTAAAATTACCCTATTTAAGGCATACTGCCAGAGTCTGTACACGAGCAATCTATGGATCAATTACACTAAAAGGTCGCTGGATGCCCTGCGTGTTCAATATAATAATGCTTTCAGAATGTTGTTGGGACTGCCTCGATACTGTAGTGCGTCGGAGATGTTTGCGCATGCTCGCACGGACGGCTTTCATGCGATAATACGTAAGAAGACAGCTTCGCTGCTTAGAAGGGTGAGAGATAGTCACAACAGCATTTTGAAAACAGTAGCGGAGAACTATAATTCTCCGATTTTGAAAAAGTTTGTACATACTTCAATGTTTACTAACACTAGTTTATAAGTCAATTATTACTAACACTACTATGGATTAATTTTGGTCCGAAATAAAGATTATTATTATTATTATTACACTACAATATATAGCACCTTAAAAACGGCAAGGCTCCGGGCGAGGACGAATTACAGCGGAGTTTCTTCAGTCCTTCAGAAGCTCTTCAAATCCGTCCTCCATGGTGGCACTACTCCAGAATCGTGTAGCAGAAGTGCGGTGGTCTTTTTCTTCAAGAAAGGCGACAACACTCTCTTAAAGAACTTCAGACCAATTTCCCTTCTAAGCCGCGTCTACGTGCTCTTTTCGAAAGTCATTAAGAATCGTCTCGCATGCAGACTCGACAACTTGCAGCCTCCCAAACAAACTGGTTTCCGAAAAGGCTTTAGCATCATAGACCACATAAATACCCTTCAAGATATTCTACATAAGACCGAGGAGTACAATCTACCACTTTGCCTTGCATATGTGGACTATGGGAATGCCTTTGATTCCACCGAAATTTTGGCGGCGTTTCAGTTCCATCAGCAGTGCAAAGTCAACTGTCGATGTATCGAAGTGCCCTAGTCTTTATACAGTATAGCTATGATAGCTATCCGAACCAGAAAACCAAATCCATCCAACTGCAGAGAGGTGTAAGACATGGCGAAGATGGAATTGGAAGATGTTTTCAATTTACTGAACTGAAAGGATACGATATTAACATCATCGGCAAGTCAAAGTCGGTCACCTTCGATTTGCCGGCGAAATAATCCTTATGGCAGAATTGCTAGAGAATCTAAGCACTATCCTTAATGACCTTAATCGTGCCTTCCAACGTATAGGTCTTAAAATGAACATGGTCAAAACAAAGATATAGTGGAACGTCCGTGTCACCAGTATTGTTGGGAGTACTACGCTCTAAGTTGTTGACGGGAAGTTCAACTTCGACCGAGAGGTCAATCGACGGATACAACACGGCTGGGCACCGTTCGGGAGATTACGACACATCTTCTTATCACGTCAAAACTTTAAAACGAGATTTTACAACCAGTTCGTGTTGCCATTGATGGTTTATGTATCTGAGATGTGATTCTTCACTATGTGAGCTATCAAGAGGTCATTGCTCGGGGTTTCTCTGCGTGATAAACTTAGAAATGAGGATCCAAAAACCGATGGAAAAGAAAGGTTCTCGAGTGGCAGCCACGTACCGGTAGGCGAAATGTAGGGGGGCAATCCCCCCAAAAGATGGAGTGACGGCCTGGTAAGACATGCAGGAGGTCGATGGATGCAAGTAGCTCAGGACTGTGCTTTGTGGCATTCCTTGGGGGAAGTTTATGTTCAGCAGAGGACTTGTGAAGGGCTGTAATGAAAAACAAAACCAATTAGTTTTGTTTTGCACAAGAGTTTCATTTGGACCATCTTTACCAGCCACTAAACATTCTGTGCATTTCTTTAGTGACCTTTTTCAATAGATTTTTGTCGAATTAAAATATTAAACTCCAAACTAATGACCATAACAGTGCGCTCTACAGAGTCTGTATTCATTTCTTAGCTGTGCATTAATCATAGCCGACGTGCATTAAAGTAAGGAAAGGTAATTAATATGTTCACGTCGTCGCCGAGCGGTTTTCACAACTTCGCCTCTCATTAAGACGCCATTAGTTCCATGAAAATATTTCACGGCACATAGATATTACTTGTATTGTTTGAATTTATTTTACAAGTTTATTATTTTGTATTGTTTTAGGTATACATGCTGATACCTATTACTTGTTTCGATTTCCCTCTGTCGTCTCTTACGACGATATGTGGTAGTTGGTATTCTTATACCGCCACTACGCCGTTCCCAAGGCCACCTGCCAAGCGTGGTAGCTATAGTGAAATTCCTCATATGAGGCAATTTATGGGTAAGTCTTATGTTCAGCAGTGAACGTTTTATAGGCTGTGTTTTGTTATGTTTAATGAACGGATATATTTTAAATACATAAATAAAATCGTAGACGAAATATGACGTTATTTGTCATAGATAAATAAAGTTGCTGATAACTAAAGTTGTAAAGGTACGCTAGTCTTATGATTGAAAGTAGTGAATTCTCGAAACGTCGAGAATCAATAAAAACAATTCAATTAAACGCGATGGAATTCGTAAAAGTAGTTTTATTTAATATGTAATTGTGTGTTTAATGCGTAAATATAAGAAATCTTCGTGAATTATTTTCACCATTAGATTACTGTCTTGAATCACTACGAACGGAAACATTTTTAAAACTTGGACAGTTACAAACTTGGAATTGTTAATTGGGATATTAGTGGAGTTAAGAGGTTTGTTATTTTTTTATTTAAATATGTTTCTTCTGCATATCAATGATATGTTGCAAACCAGTAACATTCATTGCTATGTAGACGACAGCAGTGGTGATGCTTTATACACCGGCCGTGCCAATATTTCTCGGGAAAACGTCGCCGAGTACCAGAACAAACTTGTGTCTGAAGTCGAGACTTTGTTGAACAAATTCTCAGACTGGGGGCGACTAAATCTAATCCAGTTCAATCCCCAGAAAACCCAAGTTTGCGCGTTTACCGCTAAAAAGATTCTGTTTGTCGTATCTCCTCAGTTTCAAAGCACTCCCCTTGTTGCCTCAGCCAGTATCGGAATCCTCGGCGTCGACATATCGAGTGACGTGCAGTTTCGTGGTCACTTGGAAGAGAAGGCCAAATTGGCCTCTAAAAAGCTTGGCGTGCTCAGCAGAGCGGGACAGTATTTCATGCGGGCACACCGCTTGCAACTTTACAAGGCGCAGGTTCGGCCTCACATGGAATACTGTTCCCATCTCTGGGCAGGGGCCCCCCAGTGCCAGCTCCTTCCACTTGACCGCATCCAGCGCAGAGCGGTTCGAATCGTCGACGACCGAGTTCTTTCCGATCGGCTTGACTTACTGGCACTGCGTAGAGAGGTTGCATCTCTTTGCGTATTTTATCGCATCTACCACGGGGAGTGCTCTGAGAAATTGTTCAGACTAATTCCAGGCGCTCAATTTCACCATCGCACATCGCGACAGAACTTGCGATACCATCCATATCATCTAGATGATTGGCGGTCCACCACTGTGCGATTCAGAAGAAGTTTTCTCCCTCGCACAACTTCCTTGTGGAATCGATTACCACCAGCGATTTTTCCGGACCGATACGACTTAGGGACCTTCAGGAAAAGAGCCTACTCCTTTTTAAAAGGCCGGCAACGCATCTGCGATTCCCCTGGTGTTGCAGTTGTTCATGGGCGGCGGTAGTCACTTACCACCAGGTGAGCCGCATGCTCGTTTGCCCCCTCTCCTATAAGAAAAAATATTTCATTTAAAAAGTTATCAATTGTAAACACAGTTCTCCAGGAAAACTTCGACCACTTTGGTAGATTCCTTATGTAATGAGCCAACCACTATTTAGAATATATTTTGTAGCACGGATATACGCACAAACTCACCTATTCTTCCTAAATACGATGAATATTAACGAATTCTTTGACAGGATAACTGACTTGACTCGGAAATTTAAGGGATTCTTTGAGGTAGACCTCCAGTCAATCACATATAGGCCTTGAGTGCCTATATTATGCTAGCTTGATACTAAAAATATTTCTTGTGAGCTACTGATAGCTTCTCTCACATGCTCCTCAAACATGTTCCGTGGTCAATATAATATCGGTCTTGAAGTCATCATTATTTGATTTTATTTTAAACGTGACATATACACACACACATAGTCACAAAAAGATAAGCATAAAGAGTGTACATCGTAAATTTCAAAACGACTTAACGCACGAAACCCGTCGGTAATGAGTAGGACCTGCGAATACCGGTCCCATTTGCAAATGCTCGCCAACCCTTAATCTGGCGCTTGCATTTTACGAGATCTAGTGCAATATCTGTCAATGTCCTTATCAATAAATTGTGAACGTTTAGAGCAAATGACGTCGTTTGATGGTTTGAGGCGGGCGCGCGTAATCCGGGGCCTATGGAGCCCCATCTGCAACGCAAGGGTTAAGTCGCGACAAATAGACCATTTGCAAATAATAAGACGCAATGAAAGAATAAATTAAGGGCTCCTGGGGTCGGTCTATTTAACAATTTGAGGGTTGGATTTCAGTTTATTGAGAAAAACATATTTGTCTGCGACCATTTTCTATAAAGTTCTTTTTTTGTACTTTACAATACCTTATTTTTGATCCTGTTTTTTTCCACCATGTTTTTTTATTTGTGCAAATTAGTGATACTTTTTTATTAGCTTATTTAGATTATTGAGCCGTGGTAGCTCAGATGGTCAGCGCTCGCTGTAAGTTTCACAGTACGCGATCAACCGCTCTTGATCCCGCCGGCACCAATGAAATTGTTAATTGCAATTTAAGTGCTGATTTATCAAGTGCTCGGCGATGAAGGAGAACATCGTGATGAAACTTGCATGTCTTTATTCTTCTTTCTTATTTCTCAAATCTGAGAAATGAGAAAAAAGTATTTCGAAGACATGTGAAGTTCGCCACCGAGAATTGGGGCAGTGCGGCGGACATTTCCTTGTCCTAGAACCCTCTCAGAAATGAGAGGAGACCTGTGCCCAGCAATGGGACGTATATAATATTTTTTATAGGATAGGATGACAAACGAGCACACAGTCCATCTGATCTACATCTACATTTATTCTCAATAAAGAATCAAAATGCAGATGCGTTGTCACCAGCGAGGACTAAGATAGGATGCCTCTTTTCCAGTAAAATAGATCTGCGTTTCTCTACACTCAGCACACAAAACACAGCAGTATCAAGCTGCCATTTTATGCTGATATTCGGTAAGAGCGCGGTCCTTCCCCGGTCGAGCCGACCCATTCATGCTAAAACTATACTACTAATGTAGCTGCAGCATGGCTCTACCACGTATATGTAGCTTGTATGTATGTATATTAAAATTGACTGACTTGTTGTTCTAGTGGTCGTAAGCGCGACTGATGATCGAGTGGTGCCTGGTTCGTATCCTATGTCGGGCTAAATTTAGTTTTTCTGTCAAAAAATTCTCAGTAACCGCCCGGAGTCAGGAAGTTGGCGATGTTTCGCTAGTGTCCCTCGGAAGACACGTAAAGCCATTAGTCAGGCGCATTGTAAGTGTCGGATTTCCCTCAGATCTGACTATAAGAGGATGAATAGAGTGTGCACCTGTGTGCATGTATCATCATTAAATCTTGTCCAGTGCAGAAAAAATTAACCGAATTTCTCTGGTATGGAGGATAGTATGTATGTTGATATATACGTAACTATGGGTGAATGTAATTCAGTTTTCTCCCTTTTCTGGACTTATTTGAAACGGATGGTGATAATTTCATGACTATGATCTAGTGTTCTTACAAGAAACGGTATAGCTCACGATCACTATGCATTAAGTTTTTTTTTAAATTTCTGATATTATTTGATATAATATATGCTGAACAAAAGTCTACCCCAAGGAATGCCACAAAACACGGTTATGAGCCACCTGCATCTATGTATGAAAATCCTGCATGTCTTACCAGGTCGTTACTCCTGGTGGACGCGTCTACTCCACTCAACTTCTACCTTATTTTTTCCTTTGTTGTTACTTTTTTTTGTTGATAAGTGATCACTGTTGCTCATCAACATCTGCAATAGCAGGTGCGTTGCGAGCCTTTCAGAAAGGCTCTTTTTTTGAATATCCCTAATTGATGTCGGTTTCTCGAGCTACAAGACAATATCTAGCCGGTCCATTACCACCTACGCTAACTTGTTTCGTTAGATTATGTCAATAGTTCTGATTCTTCTTTGACGTCTTGGATTTTTGTTACGGATTTCATTATGCAAAAACACTCCGAGCATAGGCTATAGCTTGCTGAGTGCCTTCAAATTCAGCACAAACATAGAAGCACATTTCGTTTAAAAAAAGAAAGCTCGTTCTCATCTTACCATATCCCTTGGAAGTCCAAGAATCTAAACAATTTATATATTTCTATAACATACAATTGGTGTATTATTAAATGAAACTATTTTCTTACGGATTCTATTGCGTTTAATTTAACTTTTTAATTCCTGACGTTTCGGCTGCTTTACAGCACCCATGGTCACGGGAGGGCCTGAGGTGTTTGATGTCCTGATGTCATAGTTACCCCGGCTACCTTCAGTTTTTGAATATTAATTATTCACCAGAAACGTCGTCGGGAATTAAAAAGTCAAATAAAACGCGATAGAATCCGTAAAAAAATAGTTTCTGTACTAATATTTGCCTTTGTACAAAATAAAATGGATAAATAAATTAAACATGACAGAGAGAGCGAAATTAGCTCTTAATTTTTCGACAGCTACCGAGTGCCGATCGAATGATTTCGCTTCCAAAATGTTTCAGTGTGTACACCGAGTGTAACATCGAAATGTTACAATCGGTGTACACACTGAAACATTTTGGGAGCGGTTTACCATGGGATAGATAGATACATAGCCAGTGAACTAGTTTATTTTCATCTTTATTTTACGAACTACCCATGTCTAATCTACAAAAATTACAAAGAAAGCTCTTTTTATTCATATACTCGTATAAGTGTCAGTATTGCGCGCTACAGAATCGTGACCGATTCTTCTCTAGAACATTAACTACTAAGTACAGCTTTAACATTTTTTTACTGATATGTCGTATACTATATGTAAGGTCATCAAATCAAACATCAATCAAACATCATCATCAAACAGTGGTAGAGCTACGCGGCAGCTTTTGCTGTCGCACGGATGGGCCGGCTCGAACCGGGGTGGTACCACGACCTCACAGAAAACCAGCGTGAAGTAGAGGTTTACCTCTGCGTTTCGCTTGGTTAGTGCAGGTGGCCGGAGGCCCTTTTTACTGGAAATTAGGCATTCCATCTTAGTCCTCACGGGTGACAACGCATCTGCATTTTGATTCGCAAACGAGGATAGATGTAGATGTCTATGGGCCGCAGCAACCGCTTACCACCAGGTGGACTGGGTGCTCGTTTGTCACCCTTATCCTATAAAAAAAATCAACATCTCCAATTGCAAAATTAAAGAAAAATAGAAATATTTAATTTATAACATTCCGTACTTCCAAACCATTTACTAAAACAAAATTAATTATACGGCAACAAAGTGAATAAAATTCATTAATATTCCTTACAATAATTTTGTTTCTAGACACCCTGGTGAGACGTCTTAAGGAATCGTCTTAGACAGCAATTAATAATTATTGCACCTACTTCCGGTCGCTTCCGGCGATGGCGGCACATCCGGTTAGAGGCGCCGGGGAAAACAATAGCAAGCTATATCCGGTTAATAAACATTATTAACAGTTGAGAGGCTTCAATAACATTGTCGCAAAGTATTTCTTATGTTTTATCCAATACAACAAATTTTAGTATAAATTAAATCATACGTCTAACCTGCTACCCCATACGCCTATATACGTCTCTCAGCTGGGTGCAGGCCTAGTCTCATTTCTGAAAGGGTTTTAGTGCAAAAATACGTCTAACATGCTATCCCATTGCCGTGGTAGCTCAGAGGCTAAAGGCTCACTGTATATTATACTACTCGTCGAATAAAAGTAATTTTACCGCTTTTCTGCCGACTTCCAAAAAGGAGACGGTACTCAATTCGAGTGTATGTTTTTTATATGTGTGTTACCTCATAACTTTGTACTGGGCGAACCGATTTCGATGATTCTTTTTTTATATGAAAGCTGATAGTTCTCGTGTGGTCCCATATGAAATTGATCAAGGTCAGACCAATAGTTTTTGAGTTATTCTTAAATAACTTATATTGAAGTCGGCTGTACAAAATTTTTAATTTTCTGCCGACTTCCAAAAAGGAGACGGTACTCAATTCGAGTGTATGTTTTTTTTATGTGTGTTACCTCATAACTTTGTACTGGGCGAACCGATTTCGATGATTCTTTTTTTATATGAAAGCTGATAGTTCTTGTGTGGTCCCATATGAATTTGATCAAGGTCAGACCAATGGTTATTGAGTTATTCTTAAATAACCTATATTGAAGTCGCTTATATTGAAGTCGGCTGTACAAAATTTTTAATTGTTAATTATGTACAGCCGACTTCTATCACCCCTGATAAGAACTACGATAACTTCTAGAAGCTTTAACAAGTCACAACAAGTCGGACTCCAAATATTACTGTTATCTGTATTTGTTGTTTATGCTTAACATTCCATGTTGGGTTATGGTTCTTTCTTTGCGTACGATAAGGATTCACGACAAAGTAGCCAAGTTGCTACTTTGTCGCGAATTTTTGGGTTTTCTATCTGGTTAATTTTATTTGGTGACAACTTTTTTTGTTTTTACAGAAATAGTTATTGCTTGAGTCAGAATATACTTACATGCATACAATATCTTGATTTATGTGATACATAGAATAGAATAGAATAGAATAGAAAAAACATTTATTCAGCACAAGCAGTTCATACACATGAAACTATAAGTAAAATATAAAAAGGTCGCATTGTGCCGAAAAGGGGTTGGCTCAGCATGTGTTGTGTGAGTATGGCCTCACACAGCGCTGATTTTCAGCCAAGAAACCTATTCATTGGCGTCACGAACGTAGCACAGCTGTTACGTGTAGTCTAGTCCTTCGGTAAAACGAAAAAAGCCTAAACCTTCTATATAATTATAACACAAAAATTAAAACAAAGCAAAAAGCAGCAAAAAATACAATATAAGACATTAAATATAACCTTATACATAATTGTGTGTGGTAACAACAACTATCAATTATCAATTAAAATGGATTAGTAATAATAATAATAAACAAAAACGAAGAAAAAAAAAGGGAAAATGAAAATATCAATGCGATACTAATATGTCCATCAATACGGTTTATATTGATAAACATACCGACACAACAGAAACATACAAACAATTTTGTAAATAACCGTACAATGCATTATAGGAAGGAACTTTCTCGGTTGATATTGCCATGTTGTATTTGTGCATCAATAAGAAATTTTTTTAGCTTGATTTTGAACTGGTGGAGATTTTTTAAAACTCCTGATTGGAGGTGGAATATTATTCCAACATTTTGTAACCGCATATCTAAAACTACCCCTGAAAGCTGCTGTTCTGTGACGCTGCATAGATAATTGTTGAGAACACAGTCTGTTGTTACCTTGTCTGTTTCGCGCGACCAAAGCTAGTTTGTCGTGTAAGTATGGTGGATTTTTATACTTCACGACACCAAAGAGAAGGCATGCCAGGTGGAGTTTGCGTCTAGATTTCATCTTCAATACGTAATGTTTATTAAGAAACGGTGTTAAATGACTACGCGCAGGAATTTTATAACAAAACCTAGCACATACATACTTACATACATTCTTCTCCAATTGTCAAACCTTACCTGTTTGCTTCTTATTCGTCTTTATCTGCCAGTAAGTATTATCTGCTGGATATGGACCTCATCCATTGTGGGAAAGATTTGCCTTAATCATCACGATTGGCGGATTAAAGGTCACAGTATCCAAAATTTCGCATGTTTGATGCTACTGCTTAACGGTATCGGTATATTACGTATGGTATAAGTATTGGTTATGGCGCCATCTATCAGAAATCATATGAACTTTTTTAAGTAGAGCGACAAACAAACACACAATCCATCTGATGGTAAGTGGATACAGGTTACAGGACCAAAAATGGCGAAATATCCATTTCTAAATGCCCAAACCAAATCCTACAGATTAATGAGGATTTTCTTATAAGTACATGGGATCTACGCTTAAAACTTAACGAGTCTGCTTATTATTCTACTATTTTCTGGAATGTTAGTACTGTATGTCATTTGCCTTTTACAAGATCAGACAGACTTGGCAGACAGGATCTGTCTGCCAAGCGTGATTTTTCAACTAATGTATGCCAATGTATTATAAGAGAAAAATAAACAAATGTATGGAAAAGATCAACGAAGGATAATAAAAGATAAAAAAACGAAAAATTACGTATCTTCTGTTTCTTGTTTATCAACCCTTTACACTCCACTACTGATTATGAGCTTCTTTATTAGCACATGGGCCTCCCTCTATTGGGTAGAACATGCCATAACTACCACGATTCACTTACCCTGCTTAAATACAGTGATAAAAATTATTACCTATTCCTAATGATCATCAAAGATTTTAACATTAAATTGGGCATCAAAAATCAAGAATTTTATTACTGTTTTTTTGTTAATTTTCCAACAGGGTATCTTTACATTTATTATATATCTAATTCCAGCCGCTCAATTTCACCATCGCACATCGCGACAAAACTCGCGTTACCATTCATACCATCTGGATGATTGGCGGTCCACGACTGTGCGATTTAGAAGAAGTTTTCTCCCGCGCACGACTTCCTTGTGGAATCAATTACCACCAGCGAATTTTCCGGACCGATACGACTTAGGAACCTTCAAGAAAAGAGCTTACACCTTTCTAAAAGGTCGGCAACGCATCTGCAATTCCCCTGGTGTTGCGGTTGTTCATGGGCGGCGGTAGTCACTTACCACCAGGTGAGCCGCATGCTCGTTTGCCCCCTATTCTATAAAAAAAAAAATTATCATCGTCGTCGTTACTATCAGCCGTAACATTGCTGTACATAGATAAGTCTTTCTCTAATTGGTGTTGCTGTTGACGTTTTACTCCTAAGTCTAACAGTTGTGATAAGAAAATACCCGGGTACTAAAATCAAGAAAATTTTCATTATCTGTTACGATAACTTCTTAAACCATGCCCTGGTTAAGAAACTTGTCGATTTATGTTACTTGCGTTTTAAGTTCCAACACATCATACTTCTTCATTCCTATATTTTCCCATTGTAGGAATCACTTTCCATAATCGTTACACATGGCAAACTTTTAACTCTTTAAACTACTTTTAACTCCTGTTCCAGTTTTTCTCTATCACCTCTTACGATACCTACTTTGACTGTTTAGCATTTCAGCGGCCGTCGTTGCTCACAAGGTCTTTCCCGCCTTTTCATATTCGCCTCTAAGTCCACGGAAGTAAATGAATAATAATAATATTTATTTCCTTCTTAAGTATGTAATATCATCGTAATTCTTCATAATTACAGCTTGACACAATTCCATCGCAGAATACTCACAAAGCACGGTCCTAGGCCATCTGCATTCATCGACTACCTGCTTATGTCAGGTCGTCACTCCTAAAATAAAAAGTAAAGTAGTATTGAAAGAGTAAATTATATCCAAGAGTTATACAATTTTATTTAGTTGGACGAACTTAAATTAAGTTAAACCTATCATGTTTTCAAGTACCCTCCTCTTAGCATCGGTAAAAAATTTATCAGAATTTATCGTTTTACACTACTAATATTATCGTTAACCAGATTATTAGAAGAGACAAAGATTATTTTTATACTATAGAAGACACTGAATTAATAAACGGTGAACGAAAAATGCATGCACTAGAAATTATATTTTCATCGAAATAATAAAAAAATCTGATACTTGGTTCAAAACAATACAAATACACATTAGAATCAGACGAGACCCCACATCTCGCTTCACGTCGTAACACATCATTAATCTCTGATCTATGTGACATTTAATTACCTAAAACACCATATATTTGGCATTCTTCCGTTCCTTGTCCTATGGGAGACGTCTTTACTTTTGCAATGTTAACGTTACAGTTGGCTCTCCGATTATTTACTTTAAGTCTTTCGGTTAGAGTTGTAAATACAATTCATATCTCTGAAATGTAGAAGTAATTAATGTTGTCTCTCTTATTGCTTCACGCCTAAGATTTTATTGTTTCTTGTGTAGTTTATTGAAAGTCGACTACATATCTATATTATTCATGTTAGTGTTCCTGTATTCATTGCAGGATGTGCTATATCCATCACCGTTACAGCCTATTAAAGTCCACTGCTGAACATAGGCCTTCCCCATAGATTGCCTCAAAATTGTCACGCTTGGCAACGGAGTTGGCAACCACAGTCTTTTTAGTCGTTATTACGAAGACGCTGCTGCCTATCTCCTGACTTGTGTCCCTTTGTCGCCTCTTACGACACCGACGTGATGATAAGGGGTAGTGGATATTCTTACACCGTTTCTACACGGCATATCACATATTAATATTTATTATTTATTGTACTTATCTCATTAACTATCAAATGCCATACTAGTATTATAAAAAAGCTTGGTGCTTAAAAATAATCACTCGGCTCAGGGATTAAATGCTTGCTGTGAAATTCACAGCATCACATCCTGAGCTCGATTCCCGCCGGTGCGGTGTCTATAAAATTGTTAATTACAATTTTCAGTACGGACTTGGAAAGGAATTGTGAGGAAACGTACATTTCTCGGGGAATATACATAACCCTTTCAGAAATGGGATGTAGCCTGAGCCCAGCAATGGAACTTATCTGTTTACTGGTACGAGTATACTAAATTTGGTAGCGGCGTAAGAATCCATCGGACTATCTTATCCCACGGGTGTCGTAAACCACACAACTGTAGGAAATGGCTGATAAATCTAATAGCTTTCAATATATGACGAAATAGCCAACTCGTTTAAGCCAGATAAAATACCCAGACTGGCGAGGAGCAACAGCCTCAAAGTTGCGTAAATGAAACGAGAGATTTGGTACTGCGATGTCAAATCCACCTCTTAGTCGTGACGATTAAGGTAAATCCTTCTTACAACAGAAGATTCTAATGTCCAGAAGTAAACTTTACGAGCGTATGGACAAGAAAACTTGTACGCAATAAAATGGTAATTACGACACTACTTGCTACTTGATGTAAATAATAAAAAAATACTGCTTACTGTTTGCCAGTTTTAGTGGCTGAGTACTGCTTGGCTGCAGACATAGGTAAGAGGTTGGTATGTTCCTAGACAGACTCATAGATAAAAAAGGAGTCGAACCACTGAATAAAAATTGGCGTGTAATTTGACTCGCAATAGAATGGTACTTACGACAGACTTCTTGATGTAACTAGTAAAAAACACTGCTTACTGTTTGCTATTTATTTTGGTCGCTGAATACTGCTTGCCTGCAGAAATAGGTAAGAGGTTGGTATGTTCCTAGACAGACTCGTAGGTAAAAAAGGAGTCCAACCACTGAATAAATATTGACGTGTAAATTGACCCGCAATAGAATGGTACTTACGACAGACTTCTTGATGTAAGTAAATTGTATTATGGAGTTCAATCACTGAATAAAAATTTACGTGTAAATTGACGTATTTTTTCTACTTACGACAGATTACTCGATTTTTGCATTGTAGAGTTATGCTGCAGCTATATCAGGGTTGTAGCATGAATTGGTCGGATGGAACGGGCAAGGACTAAGCTCTCACAGAATAACAGCATAAAATAGCAGCTTAATGCTGCTATGTTATGTATGGTGAGTGTAGAGAACCGGATACGCTTTTTACTGAAAACGTGGCATTCCATCTTAGTCCTCAGGGGTGGCAACGCATCTGCATTTTGATTCTTAATCGAAGATAGATATAGGCGTCTATGGACCACAGTATCCACTTACTACCAGATGAACCGTGGGTTCGTTTGTCACCATTATTCCATAAAAAAAGTAAATAGTAAAGCACTACTTACTATTGTTAGTTTCACCAGCAGTAAGACCCGCTGTTTAAAAAGTTCCTTTTAAATTCTTGATTTAAAACGAGCTCTTATGCTCATTTCCGTTGCAGAACTGTATCCCGGTGTGGAGTGTTTGACAAATACCAGGACATTTCACAGTCTGGCGATTACCTTTGTGGAATAAAAGCTCTTACAATGCATTCAGTATTTTAGCCGCATGCGGACTAATGTCTAATATTTGTTGCGGGATGATACTTCAGAACTTTACATGTCGTTTATCCACTAGTTACGTAAACTGATGTGTTTAAATATTTCTTTAAACATGCTCTTACTCGTACTAGCTGCACATGTGTGTTATTATTACATGCTTTAATGTACAAGCTAAAGGTATTTAAAAGACTGTACGTATCTATGTATGTATGTGTGGTGGTAATGAAAATTTTTAATTTAGTTTTCACCTACTACTAGGCGTCTAATTTGTCTTAAGTTTTGTAGTGATATTATGAATCTATAACATTAAAATAAATTTATGATTACGACCTAGTATTCTCTGGTAATAATAATAATAAGCTCACCCCAGCTCATGATCATTGCGTGTCGTTTAATTTTTTTATACTCTAAAATTTTATTAAGAAGATAATATGTATGTACGAATGTAATGAAGTTATATATTCAATGTTCACCAACTTCCGGTCAGTTGAATAACCTGAAATTTTATATTTGTTAGAAAAACTGATGCCAAATGAATAATTTCATGACTGTAACTCTCATCAGGCTCATAAAACTTGATGATCCATGCGTGTTGCATAAAAGAGCTTGCACAGAAATGTTCCATTTTTTTGCTACAGATTGTTCGGAACAACTATGTTTACTAAACTCTATCAATTGATGACCTTCGTAATATAATTATACCTATTTCTTTTTCCCAAAATATTAAGTCATTATTACTATTGTATATATATATATATATATATATATATATATATATATATATATATATATATATATATATATATATATACTCGTATTTATGAAAGAAGTATAAAGTAGTAAAATATAAATTATGCGAATAATCCAGATATATAAATACCCGCAGGGGGGGGGGGGGGGTTGCGGGGGCGCTAATTAGAAAAAATCACCTTTTCAAACTATATCTCTTATAGGTATAAATAGCCAGAATATTTTTGCCATGTTAAAAATTACCTAGAACGTATTTTATGAAATACCACCCATCGCTGGTACATACTCGTACATATATACTGACTGACATCACGAGATCTCTAAAACTATACAACCGATTGACGTATAGTTACTCATTTCGCAATATAGAAGAGCTCACTTAAAGCGGATTTTAATGAAATGCCAGAAATACTTATTGCCTAGGAGAGGTGGTAAATTCTTTAGAAAAAATTCGCTACACACACACACACGTGTAAAATATTAAAGAAATATATGTTATTGAATACTTTTGGAACAGTTTTCAAGCAGCAGTCTTTGGTTTGAACCCGCCATTCGATTACTGTGGTCCACCAACCACTAATTAGTGTCTACTCTATGACCACGTATGAACCACTCTTAGCATAAACATCTTAAAACTAAGTTGTTTTGGTTATCGGGAGTGTTAGTAGTGTTAACAACACTGCTAATATTCTTTTATTTTGTACCATGTAGTGGCGGTGTAAGAATATCCTCTAAGTCTAACCTATATCATCCAGCGGGTGTCGTAAGAGGCGACAGAGGGAAACAAACCAGGAGATGGGCAGCAGTGTTTCCTATTAACAAATAGTAAATAAAAAATTGAGGTTGCCAACCCACCTGCCAAGCGTGGCAACTATGATAAATATCTCAATGGACTTTAACAGGTTGTAATTAAAGTGAATGAATGAAAAAATATTGTTTTATATTTTTAATATATTAAACTATAATAAAGTCGAAATTACAAACAAACACACCGTTTGTAATTATCCTTTTTATGTAACTAAATTACGGGCTTTATAAAGGTCCATGTAAGCTACCGTAACAAGACACCTGCAAGAAACTTCAAAATTCAAACAATCATATACTGTGATTACTTGGCTAACGTGCTCTTCATACCTATCACATAGGAAAACTATTTACTTTCGTTCTTGAAGTAATTGGGTTTAGGTCTGTAACTAAACAAATTCTAAGAAAAAATTATCTTAAGAACTCACATAAAGAAAATATATACTCAGTAAATTCATGATAATTTAATTATTGTTTAACAATAATTATGACATTATGAAAGGCATATGCACAGCTGTATAAATAAAATTTAAAATTAGCTATTAACTTGATTATATTTATTATAACATTAAATGGAAAATTTTAAGAACCCCCGAAACAAAAAGAGCTGATGATCTTCAAACGGCTGAAGAGATTTTCTTGAATCTTAGCTAAGAAAACTCTCGATCAAGACAACTTTAAAAAAATCTATATCGGTTCATTCGTTTGGCAGCTACGATGCCACAAGCACAGATAGCACACACGTTACACATGCAACACCCCTCTATTTCGTCGGTGGTTAAAATATATAATTTAATGCAGAGTTAAATATAGATAATAATTTATAACAGATAAATATTAATGTTTAATAATTTACTAAACACTGTTGACTCAAAAATCTGTTTGATAAAGAAATTACATACATTTTTATTCTAAAGTACACTGTAGTGTTACGGACTTATATTTCTATCTTCTATTTCTTCTCTGCGCTGTCTAATCCACAAATCATTGAACATAACACCAGCGAAGCTGCACCGATATCTTGCAATGAAAAATGGCCGCGACCGTAGACGTTTATTTGATGTCTACCAGCGAACGGTGATAAACGATTTGTGTGACACAAGGTGACTTTGAACATTTAATATTTTTGACACCACCCTGGTTTATTTAATCTTTATTTTTAAGTATTAATGATTGTAATCAATAGTACACAAATATTATTCGATAATTTGAAAAAATACACTAAAAGCAGCAACCTTAAAGAGCTTACTCCTCTCTACAGGGCCGGCAATGTACCTGCGATTCCCCTGGTGTGGCATTTGTTCATGGGCGGTTGTAATCACTTATCATCAGGTGAGCCGCATGCTCTTTTGCCCCCTCTTCTATAAAAAAATCTAAAATTGCTAACGCATTTACGCCGTACTGGTTATATGTCCCACTCTTTCGCTCTTACGGTTATAAGACTCTGGAACGAAATACTTCTTGACATTAAAAAAGCTTCCAATAAGTTTCTTTTCAAAAACAAAGTTCGTGAACATTTTAGAAAAGCATTGCAAGTGTGAATTGACGCTTTTTCCTACCCATTTTTCTTATTTATCATGGCATGTATCACCGTTACAGCCTATCTAAACTTTACTGTTGAACATAGATTTCCCCATATTTAGCCACATAGGATTCACTATAATGATGTTGGGTATTTCCAATTGTTGCCATGCCTAGCTGGCGTCTAGGCAGCTGCAGTTTTTTATTTTTTATTTTTTATTTGCTATGAGGAAGACGCTGCTGCCCATCTACTGACTTGTTTACCTCTCTTACGGCACCCACGTATATCTCATATGGGATAGAATATGTAGACATTAGATTCCAATAAATAACTATCGTCAGAATAATTTGCCAAAAAAAAAACACGTAGTTACATGTTACATCCATTACTAAGTGTATCATTCCAACCCTTTTCACCGTCCAATTCCGCTTGAAATCGTAAATTTATCTCCGTAGCTATTAGTTCGATAAAATTCAACTAAAACGATAAATATACTAGACTTTGACTGATCGCCAGTTTCCCTTCCAAAGAATACATTAACCATCTTAACTATACCGCTCATTTAAGAGCTATTTTTGAAATATTATCCTTATTTTCATCTCTATAGAGGTCTTAATGAATTACATGTGCTTCCTACTAGCAGCAGATATACATTTGCGAAATTTCTGTATCTGTGTCACTTGGGAACATTTTGTCCGAAACTAAACTTATTTACCGGCGCCCACTGAATAAAACATTGGTGGAAGAAAGATATACAGAACAAATCGAGATGGGTGATTCATTGTGTTTTTTGTCTATGGTTATTAATGATTTCTACGTACGATATACTGGGGATGTAAGTATTTTTTTATAATGATTTCTTATAATTTATCGCGAACACTACACATTGAATAAAACTACTTTTACGGATTTTATCGCGTTTAATTAACTTATTTTATATTCCCGACGTTTCGAAACCGAAACCTAAACGAAAAAACCGAAACGTCCACTGAGTCCCCCGTGACCATGGTTGCTGGAAAGCAACCGAAACGTCGGGAATATAAAATAACTTAATTAAACACGATAAAATCCGTAAAAGCAGTTTTATTCAATATTTTTTTTTTGTTTATGTAAACGCAAATTACAACGGCTTGATTTTTTATAAGATGTATAACAGAATAGCAGCAGATATTTGTGCACTGCCTTACACAATTTTATTAAAACAGTTTTTCATTCATTATATTGCATTCAATAGTTGGAACCTCGCGGATTAATTTTAATGCTCTAATTATCTCAAGGGTGACAACACGTTTATGATGTTATTTGTATGATGTCTGCAATATTTATTCACTTTCCTTTTAGGTACACTGTTAGTTCAGTAGTGTCCTTTGCCACTTTAATATTTAAAAATGCGTACATCCCTCTACTTTCTTACCTTTTTTTCATACCTCAGTTCGTGGAGTATAAAAGAGTCTAGTATGCCATAGTGAGAATTGGCATACTCGCGAATTTTATATCGCTGTAAAATTTACTTCCATTACAATCACGATGCAAAAGCAGTTAAAAACATCACGTTATTTTATTCTCAATTATCCCCTAACATTCCTCAAATAAACACTGCTTCGGGCAAAGCGTGTATGTCACAAACAACTCAAAAATAAAAACGGAAAATCGTCCAATTACAAATTGGCCTTTGGCTACAAAGACAAATATTATTCTCGGGCTGAAACAATTTTCCGCATCGACTGTTATTGTTTGATGAACATTTTATTTGTATTTTAAATTTATCAATTACAAAAATATGCCGGTGACATTTTTAATTAAAAATAGAACATGAGATAAAGTGAATTTCATCATCATTTCATTATTATTACAGCGCTTCACAAGTCCACTTTTGAACAAAAGCTTCCCCCAAGGAATGCCACATAACACGGTCCTGAGCCACCTGCATCAAGAATTCAAAAAAAAATCTATTTATTTTTTATTTCATAAACTTAAGTCTAAACATACAAGTTTGCTATGTCTGGAGATTCCTTTTAAGCTAAATAAATTGCTTGTCGTAGGAAACTTCGCTCTTCTAATAACACTTTTACAACATACATTTAGACTACTAATATGAACTGAGAGACTACATACTAATAATTTAAATAAGGTATGCATGCAATTATTACTCTTGTGGCTTATACCAATTTAAGACCAGATCCTTACATTCTAAAGTTGTTTTGGTATAGATGTTAAGTGCTTTGTTGAACTTATTGTATAGTTGACATGACAGGTTTGTGTATTGTTGTCTAGCAAAACAGAAACAGAATCTTTTTTATTCAATATAGATTATAAATAATACTTATTGAAAGTCACTCTTTTGTATAATTACCACTGGTTCGAAAAAAAACTCTGTCCTGGGAAGAACCAGCAAGAAACCCAGCGGGACTTTTTTTTAAATAACAGCTTACAATCATGTATGTTACACAAATTAACAACACAACAATAATTTAGAAATAGCTTGGTAGCGATCACCTTATTTCCAAGGGTTATTATCATCTATAAATTCTTTAATATTATAATAACCCTTTTTATACAAACTTAGTTTAATAAAGTTTTTGAACTTTGAGCAGGTCAAATTTTGTATATTTTCTGGAATTTTGTTGTAAAAGCGTATACATCGCCCCAAGAATGAATTACTGACTCGATGGAGTCGAGTAACTGGTACTACTAGCTTGTGTCTGTTCCTAGTATTTACAGAATGAATATCACTTATTTTTGTAAAACTACTTTTATTTTTGTGTACGTACATTACATTTTCATAAATATATTGAGAGGCCAAAGTTAATATATTAATTTCCTTAAATTTTTGTCGCAGCGACTCTTTAGGCTTTAAATCATAAATTGCTCTTATGGCCCTCTTCTGTAAAACAAATATAATTTCAGTGTCAGCTGCGTGTCCCCATAGCAAAATATCATACGACATTATGCTGTGGAAAAAGCTAAAGTAAAGTAGTCTAGCTGTTTCAAAACTAGTTAGACTTCTAATCTTTTTTACGGCATATGCTGCAGAACTAAGTCTGCTTGATAGTTTTGATATATGGGGGCTCCATTGAAGCTTCGCGTCTAGTGTGATTCCAAGAAAAATGGTGATATCTTCAAGACTCAGTCTCTCCCCATTTAAAATTGCATTAGTATTTAATTGTTTGACATTTGGAGTTATAAATTTCATACATTTCGTTTTAGTACCAAAGAATGTTTTACATGTTTGCATTTTAGCTACTGAGTCAATCCTTCTTTTGGTGAATATAGAAGTATCAAGTGGGAGAGATTTGTGGTTTTTAACAACAGTATGCAGGATATATAATTTACGTTGTGACAACAAATCTGCTACATCATAGGGGGCATGGGTGCGGAACCTACGTTTTTTAAAGAAAATGACCTTCAAAGTGCGCGCTGCGCACGTTCAGCTGCTAAAATTTTTCTTTTTGACGCACCACCCCACAGGAATGCAGTGAGTCATGAGATGTGAGTGAGATTGCGCCAAGGCAACATATATGCGTTTTAATAGGTCTTCTTTCGCAGATTTTAAAAATCCAGATTAATTTTCATATGTGACTTGTAATTAGGTCAGTGTGGGCGTGCCATGAATGGCTGTCATCAATCATTACTCCCAGATATTTTAATCCATCGACTTCCTGCACGTCTTACCAGGTCGTCACTCCATCTAGTGGGAGATGCCCTACACTTCGTCCGCCGGTACGAGGCCGCAACTCGAGAACCTTTGTTCCCCATCGGTTGTCGGTTCTTCGAGCTATATAGCCGGCCCGTTGCCACTTCAGCTTACTAATCCGTTGGGCTATGGCGGTCACTCTGGTTCTACTGGGATATCCTCATTTCTAAGTTTATCACGCAGAGATACCCTGAGCATAGCCCTCTCCATTGCTCGCTGAGCGGCTTTGAGTTTCCTCATACGACCAGCAGTGAAGGACCACATCTCAGTTCCATAGGTCATTACTGGCAACACGTACTGATTTTACAGTCTAGTTTTCTAGTTTTGAGGTACCTGACGAGATGTGCCATAATTTCCCGAACGATGCCCAACCAAGTTAAATTCGTCGGTTGACCTCTCGATCGGAGATGGACTTACCTAGTCGGACTATTTGTCCCAGGTAAACATACTCGTCAACAACTTCGAGCTTAGTGCTCCCAACAACAATAGATGTGACATGGGCGTTATACATGATCTTCGTTTTATCCATGTTCATCTCAAGACCTATTCGTTGGGAGACACTATTGAGGTCAGTGAGCATAGTCCTCCAGTGATTCTACCATAAGGACTATATCGTCGGCAAATCGAAGGTGAGTGATGTACTCGCCGTTAATATTAATACTGTATCCTTTTCAGTGCAGAATCTTGAAAACGTCTTCCAATGCAGCGGTGAAGAGTTTCGGGGATACAACGTCACCTGTCTTACACCTCTCTACAGTTGGATAGGTTTCGTACTCTGGTTCTGTACTCGGATAACCATCGTAGCCTTACTGTACAAACACTTCAGCACTTCGATATATTGACTGTCGTCTTGGCACCGCTGAAGGGACTGCAGCGCCGCCCAAATTTCAACTTTCTCGTAGTCCACATACGCCAGACATTGTGGCAAATTGTACTCATCGGACTTCAAATAAATATTATATTAGGGCCAGATACTAAATAGCATACGAGTATAATTCTATTAAAATATTGGATTTAGTACCTACACACTAATTACAAAAAAGAGAGGTTTAAAATTGTTACAAAAATAAATAATTGAGAGCACTCTCAAGTATAACTTATATAATTCGAAACTAAAAGAAACATTCAAAGTGTGAACTTATGCAGTCGCGAGTTTGACGACATAAAGCAGGGATGTAAAACAAACGCGTCATAAACAATATTAAATCCAGTAAGTTCGTCGGGTTCTGAAGGAGCCGGTCCGCTGATATTAGCATCGTAAGTTGCATTCGACGTACGGAACTCGACTTTTGCATTTCCATACGCGATGAGCTACGAAATAATGGAGGATACAAAATAGAGATTATTT
Source organism: Parnassius glacialis (assembly GCA_033319125.1). NCBI lineage: Eukaryota > Metazoa > Arthropoda > Insecta > Lepidoptera > Papilionidae > Parnassius > Parnassius glacialis. Next base: position 29,723,810 of record JAVANC010000025.1, on the reverse strand, counting down.
ATTTTGTACAAAAGTACATGCTAAGTTAAATTCGCTTTCATATTCTTAGATACTTCGTATTGGGTAAGGGAGGATAGATTTAGCATTCAGCTAAATACATCCAACCTTACCAATTGAGCATTACTGGGTTTCTACAAAATCTGGAAGATAGAAAGTCATCTAATCGTTTTACTATACAAGGTGGACAGTCATTTTAGTCTTAATTAACGGGAAGAAAGGTTTCACTTTCTTCCTTTTTCTTAGTTATATATGTCATTAATTTAACTTTTGGTTTTATATTACAGGTTGCGAGGTACTCTGTGTTTGAAATTGGTTGTTCACTGGCTGCAGAGAGTACAAGTACTTACCAATAGACCGAATGTTAGCAAGTCTATCACTTTAATGTTATAAAAGATTTGTTTTTTAATTTAAGACATTTTAAACACTCGCTAACCAGATCTTAAGATAGTTCAGTTCAGTATACGTGGTAGAGCCATGCTGCAGCTATATTTCTGGTATAGTTGTAACATGAATGGGTCGGCTCGACCGGGGACGGACCACACTCTCACAGAATACCAGCGTAAAATAGCAGCTTAATGCTGCTGTATTTCGTATGGTAAGCGTAGAGAACCGGAGACCCTTTTTACTGGAAACAAGACATACCATCTTAGTCCTCACGGGTGACAACGCATCTGCATTTTGATTCGTAATCGAGGATAAATGTAGATGTCTATGGATCTGGATGTGGCCTGTGTGCTCGTTTGTCACCCTTATCTTATAAAAAAAAGAAAAACTATAAACTCAAAACGTTTAGCTCATCGCTGCTTTTAACAGTCAACAATTACTAAAAAAGGGGATTTTTAATCGGTTAAAATTAAACAATATAAATAGTATAATAGTCCCTATATTATAGAAAACTTAAACATTTTCATTTTTAAATTGACTTCTGCGAAGTCCATTACATTTTATACATCCTAGTGCCTAGTGAAGTTAGTTTAAAATATTTCACGAAAATCGAAAGACCGATTCGATGAACTCGCCGGGTATATTCCTGTGTGCTAAATTGATGATTTATGTATCGCATGCGACATCCACCTGCAAATGTGCAAAGCAGCACAAGGCGACATTTTCTGACACGTGTCATTTGCATACGTTATTCGTGGAATAAACAATGTCGCGGCGGTGAAATAAAAGGATATTCGCACATCGCTATCACAATTATATGATTTATAATAACAATGATTTTGTTTTCTCACCACAATATTACATAATTTATGTACATAATGTTAAAGTATTAAGTCACAATATTATTTGTGGTAATTACAATACTTTTATCCTATATATATACTTGTAATTTACATAATATAATGATAATTCCTTCTTTCTTTTATCTAACTTAGATTTAAAATACTACAGTACTTCCAACGAGCATCGATACCAAATGTAAACAAAGCCAATGCAAGGTTATTAGGAATAGCAGGGGTGCGTTACTTTTTGATAGTTAGATTATATATTTAGGTAGACAATATAGTTTTAAAAAATATCTAGCAAACCAAAAATTTTGACTTTTTATAAATTTTGTTATAATTTGAATTATTGTATAATGTAGGTTTAAATTAAATAACGAGAATATTAAAGATGTGTCTGAATATCGCTTGCCTAACAACTGTGTGCCCGGTGTATGGTAACAGGCTTGCCCCCTGTTACATAGGGCCTTAAATATATCAGGCAAAATGTGGGTGTTAATATACATATTATATAATTACAATAAATAATACACATATAATCTTTTTTTAAATCTCGTTTTGTAAACAGTTTACCAGCAGGTTTGGTAGCAGTAATTAAAATAACAATACAGCATAAACATTATATATTAAAACATTTATTTTTATTTAATTAAATAAGTTATATATGTATTTATAGCCAAATAAGTTATATGTTTATTTATAGCCAAATAAGTTATATATTTATTTAAATTAGTTATTTATACCTTAATTTATTTTTATGTAATATTGTACACTGATTTTTAGCGCCATGGCAGTTTCCGATAACGATTCATTCACCTCTGCTAATTCTGATTTCTTTTATTCATTTTCTGACTCTGATTTGGAATCACCTACAGTTCGTTCTTTCCTAACCCAAAAAATCAATAATTGTAATAAAAATTTCAACGTTTGTCACATCAACGCCCAGAGTATTCCGCAGCATTATACTGAACTTTTAGAAACTTTTAACATTCAAAGCACCCACGCGATACTTATCTCAGAAACCTGGTTAAATCCAACTCTGCCTTCTACTTCTTACGGAATACCAGGTTTTGTTTTACTTCGTAACGATCGCATTAATAAAAGAGGAGGTTGTGTGGCAGTATACCTGCGAAGTGGTATACCTTACAAAATTTTATCAGCCTCACCTTCACAATATACTGGATCAGTTGAATATATTTTTTAGAGATTGTTGTTAGTGGAAATAAAGTTGTGGTTGGTGCAATTTATTGTCCACCGAATTCTAGTTATTTATGTGAATTTGAAGAGGCACTTCTTTCAATTTGCTCTGATTATCAACATCGTATTTTGATGGGTGACTTTAACACGAATCTTCTCAGTGATACTCCTAGATCGCGTGGTTTGCGTTCAATTATTGAGTTGGAAAATTTTTCAATACTTCCATACCACCCATCACAATCTTGCTGCTGATGATACATTGTTAGATTTGATATTTGTCTCCTCAGAAGAACGCGTTGCCTGCCACGGACAGCTCCCCGCTCCAGGTTTCTCGTGACATGACTTGCTGTTTATTTCCTATAAAATTAAACCTCCCAAAGTAAAGCCAGTTATAGTGCGTCTGCGTAATTTTGCTAGGATAAATATCGAAGGGATCCAACATGATGCTTCGCTTTTAGACTGGAGCGATACATTTAACGCAGAGACTATTAATGACAAGATTACGACATTTAATTCTCATATTCATAAGCTGTTTGACAAACACGCACCTATTCGTGACGTTAGGTTAAAACGTTCGGCTGCACCATGGATTACTGAAAACATCCGTAAGGCTATGTCTAAGCGCGATCAGATGTTTAGAAAATTCAAGCAGAACCGTTATTAACTTAACTGGACAAAATTCAGAGTTGCGAGAAGTCGATGTAATCAGATGGTACGAGCCGCTAAATGCTGCTACATTCACGATAATATCATAAACTCTTCTATGGCTGATACATGGAAATTTCTCCGGACGATCGGGGCGGTAAGCCTACGTGTAACGTGGACCATGCAATCATTTCTATAAGTGATCTCAATTTACATTTTTTTTTCAACTACCCAAATACAGGCCTCTGTTAAATCAAGTACCATTTCTTATTTGCATTCCATGCCACAAACTCATAACTGCACATTTAACTTTTCTCCTGTTGCTGATGAGGATATAAAAAAGACCATTTATTGTATTAAGTCTATGGCAGTTGGCTTCGATGATGTGAATAAACTTATGATCACCTTAATTCTAGACTTTGTTACTCCTATTATTACTCACATCATTAATCATTCACTATTGACTGGGGATTTTCCTTCACTTTGAAGAAAAGCATTTGTCATTCCGCTGCCCAAAATAAAGAACCCCAGTACTTTTTCTCACTTTCGCCCAATACCGACTCTCCCTTTTTTATCTAAAGTTCTTGAAGCTATTGTCCACAAACAAATTTCTAGTTACATTTTCAAAAATAACTTTCTCAGCACATATCAATCTGGTTTTAAGCCGGGGCACAGTACTACCACAGCTCTTTTGAAAGTTACGGAAGACTTGCGTACTTGAATAGAGAACTCAAAATTGACAGTGTTAGTCCTAATAGATTTCTCTAACGCTTTTAATGCTGTCGATCATGATATTCTTCTAGCTTTACTTTATCACCTTGGTTTCTCTTCGTCAGCGCGGGACTGGTTCTCCTCATATCTTTGGGGTCGTCACCAGGCAATTCGAATAGGTCAGATTATCTCTGATTGGTGCTCGTTATCTGCTGGCGTTCCTCAAGGCGGAATTCTCTCGTCTCTTGTTCTCAGTCTTTATAAATCTCATTACACCCCACATTCGCTGTTCGTACCATCTGTATGCTGATGACTTACAAATTTACGCTCAAGCTGAGGTGGAATGTATCGATGATGTGATTGAGAAGCTCAACTGTGATTTCAATTGTATTTCTAATTGGTCAAACAGATTTGGCATTAGGGTTAACCCATCAAAATGTAAGTAAGTGTAAGGCTATTGTGGTTGGTAGTTCTCGTATACTGACTAAAATTGATATGAAAGCGTTACCTCCCATAATATTTAATAATGTTATTGTTCCTTGCTCAACAACAGTTAAAAACCTTGGCTTAATTATAGACAACACCGTCAGCTGGCGACCACATATATTTGAAGTGAGCAAAAAGGTCACTAACACTCTGCGTTATCTGTATCGTCCAAGAATTTTTTTTACCGCTAGGGACTAAGACAATGCTAATACAGACTTTAGTGTTGCCTATTCTAGATTATGCAGATGTTTGCTATGCTGATGCCTCGCAAGAACTTCTAAACAAACTGGATCAACTTCATAATAATTGCATACGCTTCATTTTCGGTTTACGTAAATACGACCACATTTCCTCTTATATTTCTCAGCTAAAATGGCTACCTCTCCGCTAACGCAGACATTTCAGAATACTGTGCACGTTATTTTCAGTTTTACACGATCCGTTTGTCCCTGAATATCTGAAATGCAAATTTCAGTATCAAGGTGATACCCATAATCGTTGTCTCCGTTCTACGGAAAAATCTAACCTCCATGTTCCCCTCTGTCACACTAGCTTTTTACACAAATCTTTTACCCCTCATGCGGTAAGATTATGGAATGAGTTACCGGGCAGTGTACGCGCAGCCACGACCAAGGCATCGTTCAAACGCTTGCTTTGGAATTACTATCTAACGTTGCAGGAGTAGTTTGTGGTTTTCAATTTCATTTTTACATTTGTTATTGGAGTTTGAATCAGAAACTGCTATATTTAATTATGTATATATATATATATATATATATATATATATATATATATATATATATATATATATATATACTAGCTGACCAGGCAGACGTTGTTCTGCCCTTTCCGAACAACTATTTACTTTACCAAAAAACTCCTGAAATTAGCAATAAAAAAATTGAGGGTCACTTATCGGGATAAAAATTATCCTATCTCTCAAGTTGGACAACACGTGGTGGTTATACTACTAAATTGTAGCTTATAAACGTTTGTATTTTTAACATAGCGCCATCTATTAAATATTTACTCAATCCAGTCAACAGATATCGTCATCTGACAGAATCGTTTAGAGCTAACAGATAATTGTGACTGTCAAATAATAGACAAATAATTTTCAATAAAATAATATTGTATTGCGACTATAAATTGAGATGTAAGCTATCCTATCTTTTAAGTTGGACCAAACTGCACATTGACTAAAAATTTCATTGAAATCAGTTCAGTAGTTTAGGAGTCCATCGCGGACAAACAACGTGACACGTACTTTTTATATATAAAGATATATGTGTATAATAAGTAGTATGTGTATAATAATTAATATTAAGTAAATATTTGTATGTATGTATTTATATATATTTATGTATATATGTATATATTATGTAGACAAAGATGTTATTTACTTAGCTGTTTGAACTTTGCATCCACAATACTTTCTCTGCTTAGCCTGGAGGTAGACTGGTAGAGAATGCCCTGTTGCATTAAGTCCGCCCTTTTGTACTTGGTGTGCAAATAAAGCATAAATAAATAAATAATATCATATATAATATAATATACTCTGCCTAGCCCTTAGGGGATACAGGACTGATGATATGTTATGTTATGTTTATGGAAATGAGGATAAAAATTTTTTTGGGGAAATCATTGTTTATTTAGTCAGGCGCTGATTTTTCCGAGTCTGTAGAGTCAGAATCAGAGTCTGTAAAACGTATAATAAATTTATCGGTCACGTCATGTACAATAAAATCAAGTTTGAAAAACTTATCTTTCTTCTTTTTGAACATTCTCCACACATTTCTTCCACCGATCAGGCGTGACTTTCGCGATACCGTCACTTAATAATGCCTTAACTTTTTCAAATTTAAACCTACTATTGTTTTTAGCAACGTGCCCCTTTACATCAGCCCAAATCAACTCAATGGAATTTAATTCACAATGTTAAGGGGGAAGTCTTAGGCCAAGTTTCTTTAACATATTTGTAGGTATTAATAACCATATTGTTTTTCATCCACAGTAAAACTAGTAACCTAAAAATTTAATTAAAATGATGTACATAATTTACTTACCAAGAAAAGTTTTATTATTACAGTTGCTGTTTTTTAAATAACTTTAAGATAACTTTAAAGTACACTCCAAACCAATAAGTATTAATTAAAATCTACAATATTAAAAACTATAATAATAATAAAACAAAACTAAAACTAGAAACTTAAATATCATATAGTCCTACTCCCCGCGGTATCGTGCCAAGAACGCTGACTGCGTTTCCCCGCTGAATGGCTATACTTAGCCTTTGAGCGAGGAAAGAACCAGCCCTCTTATCACCAGCAGCAACGACCAGCCGCGGATGGAGTTCCATTAGGAACTTCACCGCACGTGGACCCCACGGACCGATAGTCTCTACAGCAAATGGCACAAATATGTAGTCATCTCTCAGAGACTCATATTACGTTATGCGCCACTTACTCAGTTCAGCTGCCTCTGATGCCACCCCGGCTCTAAACAAGGTACCCCTGAGATGAGAGGCCGCCTCTTACCTCTCTCCCAAGGGACCAATGTCATACCGTCGGGTCTCTTGCCATCGTCTCTAAATATTCCACAAGGCTCTAAAACCGAGGGAACATTTATAGAGACAAGAGCCCTTCGGATGACATCGTTCAAAGAACTGTGTCGTGAAAACCTAGCAGCGCTTTTCTTACATGAAATTCCGTGGAGCCCAAAATTGTCGACGCTGCTACCACAGGGACACAGATGGGGTTGACAAATCGCCGCTCCTAGTCGGATTCCTACGGCAATGCGTAAGCTTTCCGCATCAAGTAATGTGCCGAGATTACTTGATGGTAAAGGGTGTAACCAGTGACTAGATTTCTTAGTCGAAACAGCTAGAAGGCGTGCCTTATCTTGGTCACTATGGAAATTATGAAACAAATCCTTCTGCACGCCCTGTACCAACGGAATATCCCACTGTTTTTGTTGGTTAACTTCCAGTGGAACATTTTCACCAGGACAGAGCGTTTGCCATGTCTGCCCTGCCTCCGTAGCAAAGAATAGGTCTACTTTATTATTTAAAATTATATTATATAAGTCACTGATACTATGCACGGAAGCAAGGAAAGCAGGCAATGCAACGCTAGAAAGATTTCTCACACCAATGCCACCAAATTTTGTAGGTAAAGTAGCTTGAGTCCAGGTTGTATTTAAAGTTAAATTTAGAATTTTTTATTTTAAGATTATTATCAATATCTTGTAAAATATCCGAACATTTCCAGACTGGACTTGAGCGGAGTAAGTATGTAAATCTAGGTACAAGAAGACAATATTTTAAAATAGTAAGAGCTATGTGGGGGTTTAATTTATACAATTTATCAACGTGGTTTAAAAACTGTTCAAATTTTGTTTTTAAAACAGGTTTAATACTATCAAAAAACAACGGGACACCTAGCAGGTATAGTGATTCCGTACTGACAGTTTTTATTCCTGGACAAACATGATTAAAATTTTGAATTAAAGTGTCTCTATGAGAAGTAGATAAATTATTGGAAAAAAATTTCACATTTATTGCTATTTGGTTCAAGGCCAATATTTTTAAAATTTTGAATAATATGAGTAAGATCACTGAGGACGTCATCTGCTCTACCTCCCAGTGTACCATCGTCTAAGTACCAGACATTCAGCTTGGATTTCAAATTTGAAATAATGGGTTGAATTCCCAAACTGAAAAGGGCTGGACTCAGTGGGTCACCCTGCTGAATACCGACAGCAGAATCGATTACATAGTTTTCGTAAAACAAGTTAGTATTTTGACTATAACATTGCCAAACGTAATGGTAAATTTCGGGGATATTATTAGCTACTTCTTTCAGCAAGGTTACCCTATCGATAGAGTAAAAAGCATTCCTTAGGTCAACCTTCACAAGAACATCTGCATCAGAGTTTGTTAAAAATGTACGCACTGAATGTACCGCCGCCTCACAGCCACCTCTAGTGCCAAAACCTAGTTGAGTAGGCTGAAATTTGGTCTTAAGGTTAGAGATTATGTGCCAGCAAGCTAATTTTGAAGTTAAGCGTCGAAATGTGGAACCAACGGCAATAGGACGGATACCGTAATCCTTTTTTTTGAAGGCACATAATCTTGCCCCATATAAGAATGGAATGAAATTTGGATTAACATTACCAGAAATTAAAATAACTAAACAACATTCATGTAATATATCCTATTCTTATACATGCCTTTGGACGTTTCTTTTTCGGAGAAGTAAAATCTGTTGATTTATCTCTCGACGTACTTGGTTATGGCTCCATCATTAACCACTCTTAATTAAAACAATTATCAACAAAACAAAATAACAATAATTAAATAAACAACAAAAAAAATTAACAAGTAACTTGTATCACCACGAGCGCGTTCCGAATGTTGGCGAACCCGTCTTGACCCTGACATTTTGTTGCCGGGAAACCGAGACATTACGACAAATACATAGGATGGAAAGAGATAGATAATAGATTGTCAACTCCACAGTCGTTTTTAAGGTAAATGACCTTTCGCATCGGTGCTAGTTGGCCGTACCATAAAATGTAAACTGTGCGTGCACGCTTTTCTTTGTTGATTTGTAATTAATACTATTATATTTTGAACAAAATAGCTATAACTATATTGATAATCTTTTTTATTATATATAAAAATCAATTGCTGTCCGTTAGTCTCGCTAAAACTTAAAAACGGAGCGCCCAATTTTGATGAAATTATTTGTGTATTTGTGTGACGCTAGATGATCTAAACGATTCACAATTGGACCTGATAGGTGACGCAGTTGAGTTCCATTCGCACTCATGAGCAGCCGAATTGATTCGCTAGGTACTAATAATAGAAATGTAGAGTCCTGTTATATTACATATATACATAAAAAATCACGCCTGTCAACCAGAGATACAGGGACCCAGAGGGTAGGGCAAAGCAGGGTTGGTAGGTATTTACATTCATATGTCTACACTCTTTACTTGTTCATTCTTTCTACATAACAAACCATCGAAGCATTCTTTCTTAATCCTGGTGAGAACATCATCTTGCAAACTACACTTTTCTCTTATCACACAATTTCTCACTCTGTCATTCAGATTCAGCCCTAACATACTCCGTAATGATTGCATTTCTACAGCATTTATTCTATTCTTGTAAACCAAACGCCGGCAAGGTATACCACTTCTTGGCTGTGAACATTATAAAATATGACTTGAAATGCTTAGTGCGAATATTCGGAATGTCAATCAAGTGTGCATGGTAACCTGCAGTACGGCTGGTATTCCCACATGAGAATGGAGATGGCGGTATAAGCTTATGGAGCTCATAAGCACACTCTCCGAAGTACAATCTGTAGAAGACCGACAAACAAGCAACTTGGCGGCGGTGAGCTAAGTTGTGAAGCTTAAAGTAAGTTTATAAGAACGTTAGTAATAAATAAAGTTAATATTTAAAATATTAAACGTTTTAAGTTATCTCCCTTACAACTAACAAAATCATAAGGAGCCACTATGAAAATAATGTTTTAAAATAAAGAAAAAATATCTTGCCAACTTTATTACTGGCAACATCGTCCGCCCCTCTTTGTGCACAACGGAAGAGAAGTGGAAACGAAAATGTTATAAAATAGGGTGCATCATGATTCTTAGCTTTGAGAACACGCGTCGAATTAGTCAAAGTGTAATTAAGTGTCGTGAATACAAAAACTGTAACATTGAATGCTCTGTACAAATATTAATTGAATACATATATGGTGTTAATAGTGCATATTTATTTATAATAAACTATTTCCTTGTATCAACAACTATAACACTTTTTTGCTCTGGTCTCGGCGGATAAAAAATATCTAACTATACATAGGCTTATTAATTACCTACCAGTAATAACAATTACAGGTACAACGTTTTTACAACATTTATTACAGATATAGATATATGGTATAGGTACAGAAAGTAATAAATTTTTTATCCACACTAATTTTTCTATTTTATCTAACCATATTCCAACACACGGACCGGCGACGTGCTGTACCGTCACATCCTGTACGGATCATTGGTAAGAAGTAGTCAAAAAAAATTCGTGTTAATTAAATAGAAACAACTTTTTGTAGCTTTAAACGATATACGTGTTTCGGTAATCGTTCGAGGTGTCTACTTTTGAATTTACTAAATTTATTTTAATCTGTTATTCTATGAGGGCGTGATCCTTTCCCGGTCCATTCATGCTATGACCATAATGTAGCTGTAGCATGGCTCCACCACAAATTATAATACAGTGTAACATTAAGTAATGTTTATTTTAATGCCTCAGTTAATTACTAATAAGGAATACAAACTATACCTGATAATCAAGACGATGTTTGTTGTTAATTCTCTGGCCACAATAGCATCACTTACCCAATTATGTCCCGAGGCTAAGCTGTGTTTGCATTGCACGGTATAATGGGTACGGTAACACTATTCCTATCTCAGTCAATTTATTACTGTATATAGAAGTATTAATTACGTTTGGAAATATATTTCAGAACATAATAATTGGGATTTCATATACTACTAGAAGGTAAGTTATTCGTCACACAGTTAGCCATAGGCCTCTCATTATTGAGTGTGAATGAGTATTATGTCGCATTGCTTCAGTGTGCTGATTAGTGGACTTCATGTCATTATTCAATTTTGTTTCTACATGTAGGTATTTAATACAATCCTTAATTGAAAACGTTATGTGACGTTCTCTTTTATTCTTCCCTTTTTTATTGTTAGCAATATATAACAATATCTTCAGTTACTTTCATTATTTATATGCCTCGTAGAAAGACCAAAACATACATATAATTTCTTTTAAAAACATTATATTAAATAACATAGTCGTTGTTTTTTAACCAACTCAAAAAAAGAAGAGCTTCTCAATTAGCCTGTCAGTTTTCAATCTGTTTTTGTATATTTCTTTTATAGAATAATGGTGTCAAACGGGCACACAGTTTACCTCATGGTAAATAGATAATGTGGCCCATAGACATCTACATTTATCCTCCGTTACCAATCAAAGTACAGATGCGTTTTCACTCTTGAGGACTAAGATGGAATTCCCCGTTTCCAGTAAAAAGGGTCTCCGGTCCTCTACACTCACAATATGAAACAGAGCAGCGTTAGGCTGCTATTTTACGCTGGTATTCTGTGAGAGCGTGGTCCTTCCCTGAACGAACCAACTCATCCGTGATACAACTATACTATTAATATACTCTAGCATGGCTCTACCACGTACATACAAGGCTATTTATCAAAGAGTAGCCAAATTTTAAACTTAAGTTAATATATAAATAATAATATACTATTATTGCAGTTTCTGAAAATACGAGTAAATAAGGCTTCTACTTTTTTGAAATTATCCCGAATGGAATGTGATTTATGGGCAACAACGTATTTGCTTACCAATTGTCCCTTACGTATGTGTGCGGGCGTAGTAAAATCAGTTAAAATAATGCATTACCGCGCATTTTGAATTTAAAAGATAAAAAGGACAGAATTCTGGAGATTTTTTTTAAATAATTTTTCTTCGCCATTTGCCTATATTACTTTTACTGAACCTTCTCTGCAAATTTGGCCAGTTATTGCAAAATAACCCATTATAGCTGCAGCATGACTCTATCACGTATAAAATTTTCTATGTATATTACACAAAATCTTCGTCAATTTTGAACCATTAATTATAACAACAGTGGTAGAGCCACGCGGCAGCTTTTGCTGTCGCATGGATGGGCCGGCTCGAACTGGGGTGGTACCACGACCTCACAGAAAACCAGCGTGAAGTAGAGGTTTACTTCTGCTTTTCGCTTGTTGAGTGCAGGTGGCCGTAGGCCCTTTTTACTGGAAATGAGGCATTCCATCTTAGTCCTCACGAGTGACAACGCATCTACATTTTGATTTGTAATAGAGGATAGATGTAGATGTCTATGGGCCGCAGCAACCACTTACCATCAGGTGGACTGTGTGCTCGTTTGTCACCCTTATCCTATAAAAAAAATAACTAAACAAAAAAAATTTAACTGCCATTTACATTCAATGGCTTCCCACATGATAGATTTTTTCATGATAGAGTTTTAAAAATAGATTGAGTTGAACAATGTTATTTTCAAAATTTATCGTATTTTTACGAAGTCAAGCAAGTCCACATGACTTGATAAATCCACACCATAAGCCACTAAAACGCATTGTTTATGTAAAAATTGCAATTAATCGATTTAAAAAAATTAATAAGTTCAACAATCGTTTATCTTTCTAGCAATGTGCTTTCTATATAATTTATATGTATAATATGACTGCTAGATACGATTTCATGCGACAAAACGTTGGAATCTTGATTTTTAGGCGATAGTAGAACATACCTTTGCGCTTAAGGCATACAAAAGACACATCTCCACTGCCTGAATGAACTGTCGCTTACTATGTCAGCATGGCCTCTACTACCACCTAGATTTTTCTAGGGAAACAAGGCAGCCCCCAGGTGCCGAAAAGAGAAGTGAGGTGGAGGAAATGTATGAGGATATCTCTAGAGCCATGCATTCCTCCAAAACACACTATACGGTGTTAATGGGAGACTTCAATGCAAAACTAGACGCAGGAGAGAACGATGAGCTGAAAGAAGGGAAATTTGGAATAAGGCAACGGAACCCAAGAGGCCAGCAGCTGGCCGACTTCATGGAGAAAGAGGGACTCTTTATGATGAACTCTTTCTTCCAGAAGCGGCCCCACAAGAAGTGGACCTGGTCGAGCCCCGACGGTTCGACAAAAAATGAGATTGACTTCATTATGACGACCAGACGACAACTGTTCAGTGATGTCTCCGTGATCGCGAGGGTGAAAACTGGTAGCGATCACCGAATGGTTAGAGTCACACTGAACCAAAACGTTAAGTTGGAGAGGTCACGTCTAATGAAGTCAACCCTCCGTCTCCCTCGTGCTCTGTTCCAAAGTCCCGAAACATTTCAGCTCGAGTTACAAAACCGTTGTCAGTGCCTAAAAGACTACAATGAAGTGGACGATATGAATGACAAGCTCGTGGAAACTGTCCATGCGGTCGGAGCTAAGTTCTGTAAGACCCGCCGCAGAAGAACACAAAAACTCTCCGATCGCACTCTTAATCTCATGGCTGTTGGAAGGAACATGAGGCTACATTCTTAAACAGATTTGACAGCATACAGGCAACTGAACAGACAGATCTCCAAATGTATGCGGCGGGACCTACGCCACTTCAATACAGCTTGTATTGAAGAAGCGATCGAGAGGAACCAAGGCTCCAAAGTCTTTGCCAGAAAGAGCCAACTGTCCAAGCTGAAGACCGAGTGTGGCAGCATCGTTTCCGGGACACCTGAGATTTTGAGTGAGATTGAGAGGTTCTATGGGCAGCTGTACATATCATCGTTGGAGCCACATGCAAATGTGAGTAACGATCCAAGAGCGAGTCTAATCCGACACTATTCCAAAGATATCCGGGACGTCAGTCTGAGCGAGATTAGAATGGCTCTCCAGCACCTTAAAAACGGAAAGTCCCCGGGCGAGAATGGAATTACAGCGTAGCTTTTGCAAGCGGGTAGAAAACCGGTACTTGAAGTCCTTCAGAATCTCTTTAATTCCGTCCTCCATGGTGGCACTACTCCGGAGGCGTGGAGTAGAAATGCGGTGATCTTGTTCTTCAAGAAAGGCGACAACGCTCTCTTGATGAACAACAGACCGGTTTCCCTTCTGAGCCGCGTCTACGTGCTGTTTTCGAGAGTCATTACGAATCGTCTCGCACGCAGACTTGACGGCTTCCAGCCTCCCGAACAAGCCGGTTTCCGAAAAGGCTTTAGTACCATAGATCACATACACACTCTTCGGCAAATAGTACAGAAGACAGACGAGTTCAATCTGCCACTTTGCCTTGCGTATGTGGACTATGAGAAAGCCTTTCATTCCGTCGAAATTTGGGCGGTGCTGCAGTCCCTCCAGTGGTGCCAAGTTGACTGTCGGTATATCGAAGTGCTGAAGTGCTTGTACAGTAGAGCTACGATGGCTATACGAGTACAGAACCAGAGTACGAAACCTATCCAATTGCAGAGAGGCGTAAGACAGGAAGACTGAAGACGGTATATCCCCGAAACTCTTCACCGCTGCATTGGAAGACGTTTTCAAGCTTCTGGACTGGAAAGGATGCGGTAATAACACCAATGGCTAGTACACCACTCACCTTCGATTTGCCGACGATATAGTCCTTATGGCAGAATCGCTGGAGGACGTAAGCACTATGCTCAATGACCTCAATAGTGTCTCCCAACGGATAGGTCTTAAGATGAACCATGGATAATACAAAAATCATGTTTAACGTCCATGTCACACCAATGCCGGCAGTTGTTGGGAGCACTAAGCTCGAAGTTGTTGACGAGTATGTTTACCTGGGACAAATAGTCCGACTAGGTAAGTCCAACTTCGACCGAGAGGTCAATCGACGGATTCAACTCGGCTGAGCTGCGTTCGGGAAAATACGACACATCTTCTCGTTAAACATACCTCAAAACCTTAAAACGAAATTGTACAACCAGTGCGTGTTGCCAGTGATGACTTACGGATCTGAGACATGGTCCTTCACTGCTGGCCGTATGAGGAAGCTCAAGGTCGCTCAGCGAGCTATGGAGAGGGCTATGCTCGGGGTTTCTCTGCGTGATAAACTTAGAAATGAGGATATCCGCAGTAGAAACAGAGTAACCGACATAGCCCAACGGATTAGTAAGCTGAAGTGACAGTGGGCCGGCCATATAACTCGAAGAACCGACAACCGATGGGGAAGAAAGGTTCTCCGGTGGTAGCCTCGTACTGGTAGGCGAAGTGAAGAGCGACCCCTCACGAGATACCTGGTAAGACATGCAGGAAGTCGATGGATGCAGGTGACTCAGGACCGTGCTTTGTGGCATTCCTTGGGGGAGGCCTATGTTCAGCATTGGACTTGTAAAAGGCTGTAATGATGATAATGATGAAATTAAAACGCTTAAGTAAAGTCACGTTATAAGTTTTTTTTTTTAATTTATTTATTAATGAATTTATGATACAGTGGTGTTGCTTAATTCTAAACTTGCTAAACTTTTACGTTTGATGGCCGTTCTAATGTTCTAAGTATCCAACATTATCGACGTAAAATATTACACGATGATTTTTTACTGTGACTTTTTGGTAACCGGAACAACAAAAAGTGGCTTCTATGTGATTCCGTCCGATACGACTGGATACGACAGATTCTTAAATTAATTCAGTGAATGGTTCCAAAGAATTGAAAATCGATTCCTTAACTCTAAATAATCGATTTTTTATTAATCGATCTCAGATCGACATGTCAACTATTACTTCACTATAGCTTGCTCGTATTTATTAATCTGTCCGTCACTTGTCACTCACTTGTTGTTTTGACTCATTCCGTTTTCTTATTATCCACGGCTTTATTTCGCGATTTTACTTACTTATCATGCTTTTGACTGACCCTTACTTCGTTATTGGACACAGATAATCTTACTAATACGACTACCCAGCCTTGAAAGGTTCTTTTCCAAACGTGTCATGGTCGAAACAATAAGTATCCAAAATGACAATTTGAACGATTTTCCCCCGCTTTCTTATAGTGAACTTATATTAATTTCGTTAGGTACATACCAATTGAAACAGGCACGTTCCTACTATGGTGAACACATAAGAGAAAATGATGTTTATATAATTGAAGTGTGCAGGGAGGCTAGCAGCAGTCTATTGGGAGAGCTGTCTGTTTCAAATTCCTAATGGTTGCTTAGAGGAAGAATAAATTCAAGGCACATTAGCCGCAAAATGTACATTGTATACATATTGGTTTACAACTCTCGCAGCGGCCGAAAATCTATTCTTCAATATTATTGAAGAATAGATCAATTATATGGTACTTTAGTTGGGCAAGGTATCAGGACAATATAGTGCCACCTGCACAGTTCCTTGACGATATTTTAATAATTATTGAAGTAGATTAAAATTCCTTAAACAATGTTTTTGTTTAATTACCAACACCCTATTCCTATCTGGCTGAATTAGGTAATTAGGTAGGTTGAGACATATTAATGTGTGCTTAAAAAACCCTACCAAAGACTGTCTGGTTCGATTCCTAGTTATCATTTTTCGTATAAAAATTGATTGTTAAGGGATATTTGTAAGAATAAACAAGTTGCCTGATTGTACTCGAAGTGTAGCCAGCTTGGTTGAATATTTATTTACCACTTGAATTACAAGAAACTGTTCCACAGTTTATAATATGAGCTGATGTTATTTGAGCAAAACATTACAGGCGAAGTAAGTAGGCATTTACCTCCATTTAAACTGAGACTGTTAAACGGTTAATATGATAATTTATTAATATAATTATTCTTTAAAGCTTTTCCCCCTTTAACACTTAAAAAATATTCATTTAATAGTTAAATAACTATATTATCTACAGTTAGAAATCGACTGTTACAATGTAGTTAAAATATAACCTCACTATTACTTAATCTTAAATAACTCTTAGATTGACAAATCTTGCCAAATTTTCAACTATGGAGTGTTTATGCAAGCTTTCAAATGATCCAACTTTCATCTTGTTAACACCTGGGCCCAAGAATGTATGTAAAACGTATATAATAAAACCCGACATCAAAAAATAATATAATTTCCTGCTAGAAAATATATACTGTATAGAAGAATTAACGCAACGACTACAGAATGTGTTATGTGGAAATTAGTTATAACTATAGGTCTTTGAAGTCAGCTTGTACTTTTAATCAAACGTTATTATTTCTTAATTTCCTAAGTAAAATAATGAAAAATTAAAAATTTTGTACAACGAACTTCTATATAAATTATTACGAATAGCTCAAAAACTATTAGTCAAACCTGGATGAAATTTAAATGGGACTTCATGAAAGGCACCAGCTTTCAAATGAAAAAAGACTCACCGAAAATGGCTCATCTAAAAAAAGTTATGAGGTAACACGTAAAAAGGGAACATACAGTTGAATTGAGTACCTCCTCTTTATTGAAGTCGGTAGAAATAATACATCTTTTAACAAATCCTCGTAACTACGAGAGTAAGCAATATCTAGCAGTAAGCTTTTATAGGCTAATAAAAAGAAGAATGTAATTATAATGTAACCATTTCATCGCGTATAAACAAACTTTATCTGTAATTGTACGATAAAATACTTAATTGTTATTCCACAAATAGTATTCATCGCTCGAAAAATATTTAAAGTCAGATTCAGATGTATTTGCTATTAAATTTGCTAATTTTTTAACACAAACAACATGTGGTATTTTATAAAACTGTTGGCGTTTGTACGTCTTAGTATATCAACATTTAACGAGGAAATTGATTACATGTACAAAAGCAAACCAATAAACGAGTTTATTGAATACTTCAACAATCTGAACCTTTCTTGGAAGATTACTCACTATGACAACTTAAACGCGTCCATGCGCTTATGCGCCTTGTTAAAAACCGAAGAAAATATTCCATACATCAAACTCGATGTGGATAGCAAAATTTCCCTCCCAGTTAATCTTGATTCCCGAGAAAAGTGGCCTCATTGCCCAACAATCGCTGAAGTCTATGATCAAGGTCGTTGCGGGTCTTGTTGGGCATTCGGCGTGGCCACAACCGCATCTGATAGGACCTGTATCCACAGTAATATTACCGTACGTTTATCCGAACAAGATCTTGATTGTTGTAAAGACTCGTATTCTACTCGTAAATCTGTCTGTGGTGGAGGGAGCCCCGAAGATGCATTTAAATGTTGGACAACTTTAGGATTAGTAAGTCAAGACTGTAGACCATATAACGTTCAAGAACTGAAAGGTAATGACACTTGTAAAAAAACATGCAAAAATGGACAACAATATCAATCTGATAAACACTACGGCAAAAATGTGTGGAGAGTACCTAAAGACGATGACAGTATAAGAACTGAACTGTTCAGGAATGGTCCAGTAGAGGCTGCGTTTAAAGTCTACGAAGATTTTGGACATTACAAACATGGTATCTATGAACATAAATATGGTAATTACTCTGGGGCACACAGTGTCCGCGTTATTGGTTATGGTGAAGAAAACGGAACTCAGTACTGGTTGGTGGCTAACAGCTGGGGACCGAAATGGGGAGAAAACGGTTTTTTTAAGGTAAAAAGATTTCAACACGAATTAAATTTGGAAGCCAATATTTTAACTGCTTTTCCGAAAAACAGTTAATTTTTTTTAATACGAGTATATTCAAATAGATAAAATTGCATTACTATTGATTGTATTTTTATTACTGATTCAAATAACTGTTTTACTATTTTACATTACGTATAATTTTTTTGCAATTCTTAATTAATCAATGATGAATATTTTTCTAAGCGAAATATACCGAAAATTATCATATATAAAATATGTGCTGAGAACAAAATAGATTATATTTTTATTTTTTCATCACAAACAGCTTCAAAGTTATTGATGACAAACATATTAAACCATATATTATATAAACCATATATATAAACAGTGGTAGAGCCAGGCGGCAGCTTTTGCTGTCGCATGGATGGGCCGGCTCGAACCGGGGTGGTACCACGACCTCACAAAATACCAGCGTGAAGTAGAGGTTTACCTCTGCGTTTCGCTTGGTGAGTGCAGGTGGCCGGAGGCCCTTTTTACTGGAAATGAGGCATTCCATCTTAGTCCTCACGGGTGAAAACGCATCTGCATTTTGATCTGTAACAGAGGATAGATGTAGATGTCTATGGGCCGCAACAACCACTTACCATCAGGTGGACTGTGTGCTCGTTTTTCACCCTTATCCTATAAAAAAAATATATATATATAGCCCTCCCCATCGATTTCGATAACGGCGACCCTAGGAACTATGGATTTTGCCTAGCATGTGCTCTTATATGGTTCGCTAGAACGAACTTAGTCTTAAATACCCTTTGCATGCGTGACAGTACTGTTGGCCAGACGAGTTGTAAGTATACGCGTAGCATAGCTTAGGTCTCTCTTTTTTATGTTAAACCAAAAGAAATGTTAAACCATAAACGCAATGAACCCTAGTTTGTGACAGACTGGCACCTAATAAAATATTTAACAATACCTTTTCTATATGTCACCAGGTCTTACCTGTCGGATTATACAACTTTAGTTTACACGTTTATAAAATATATTGACGAGATCATTACTTTCATTGAATTAGTTATGAGAAAATCAATAATTAATAAAAAGAAAGATTAATATGAGAGAGCCTATTTATATAAAGAGTTTTTAAACATAATGTATTATTATGTGTGTGATATTATAGTTGGGGATATAAGGAACTTTCGAGGCATTCGCAAGTTAAATATTCGAGCCAGATTATTGTTTTTTTTATATTTATATTTAGATATACTCTTATATTATGGATATATTTAAATATACAGGGTTATTTTTCAAAGAGCAGCCAAATTTTAAGCTCAAGTTAAAATATATAAACAATGATATATCGTTATTGCTTGTTATGAAATTACGAGTAAAGGAGGCTATTACTTTTTTATTTATTTATGGGCAGCAACGTTTTTACCTATCAATCGGCATTTCAGTAAAATCAGTTAAAATAATGCATTACCACGCATTTCGAGTTTAAAAGATAAAAAGTACAGATTGTTTGAGATTTTTTAAATTAATTTTTCTTCATCATTTGCCTATATTACTTATTCTGAACCTTCTTTGCAAATTTATATGGATATGGATATATGGATAACAGTCTGTTTATTTTATTGTAAATATAACTATCACCAACAAGTTTCTTCTAGCTCTTTTTAGGGTTCCGTAACTAAAAGGAAAAAACGGAACCCTTATAGCGTCACTTTGTTGTCCGTCTGTCTGTCTGTCAAGACCCTTTTTCTCAGGAACGCGTGGGGGTATCAAGCTGAAATTCATATCAAATACTTAAGTCTATCGTCCCTTGGAGCTGTGAAAAAATAAAACTTCTAAGCCGACGCAATCAAATTTTCGACATTCGCAAGGGAATCAAAACCTACAGGGTACTTCCCGTGAACTCAGAATCTTAAAATTTGGTTCGAAGCAACGTATTATAGTACAGATAAAGAAAAAATTGCGAAAATCATAAATTTTTAGTTACATCATATAAAAAAAATATCTTTAATAATTTTATACTTAATTACCTACGGATTTGTTCGGAACCCTCGGTGCGCGAGTCCGACGGTTTTTTTACAATACCAATGTATGGAATTATTTTTCAAGGAACACATACATACATAGATACGCGTACAAGAAATAATTTTCATCATTACAGCCTATTAAAATTCCACAGCAGAACATAGGCCTATCCACAGATTGCCTCATAAAAAGGATATTTTTCATAGTTCCTACGCTTGGCAGGTGGGTTAACAACCGCAGTTTTGTTATTCTTTTTAATTTGTTACTAAGAAACATGCAGCTGCTTATCTCCACAAATCCCCGTACAATAAATAATACAAAAAATAAAATTACATACATATACATACATAAACACTCACGCCTGTCACCCAGAGGGGTAGGCAGAGACTATGGACTTCCATTTGACACGATCCTGACAGACCTCTCTCGCTTCCTCCACATCCATATACCTACGCATACACGCTCGTCGGTTAAAGGTACTCTTGATTTGGCCCATTTTCAATATATCGCCAATTTGGTCGATAAACTTTCGCCTAGGGCGACCCTTCCCGACTCTGCCGTTCACCTCTGCAACATAAATTTGCTTTGTCACTCTTTCCTCATTCATTCTTTCTACATGACCAAACCACCGAAGCATTCCTTTCTTAATCCTGGTCACAACATCATCTTGCAAACCACACTCTTCTCTTATTAAACAATTTCTCACTCTGTCCTTCAGATTCATCCCTAACATACTCCTTAATGACCGCATTTCTACAGCATTTATTCTACTCTCGTGCTTCTTCTGCCACACCCAACTTTCACTACCATACATTAAAGTAGGCACTAACACAGCATTGTGAATTGCCATACGTGCCTTTTTGGACACATTCTGACTTTTCACAATAGAGTGTAGAGCCCCATTCACTCTATTTCCTGCATTCACTCGTCGTTCTATATCCTTATCATATCTACAACCCTTGCTAAACACACATCCCAAATACACAAACTCATCTACTTGCTCTACCAGCTCCCCTTCTATTCTTATTTCACATATCGTTTTACTTTCTTCTCTTTCAAAAACCATAACTTTCGTCTTACTTGCGTTCACTTTCATTCCCTTTTCTTTTAATGTCCTGTTCATTAATGTAACCATCATTTGCAACTCGGCTGCCGAAGACGCAAGTATGACTTGATCATCGGCGTACAAAAAGCATTTGACGGTTAACTCACCCATTCTTAACCCGCATTCTTCTACTTTCAAATTTTCCAAACAACTGTCCATAAATAGGTTGAACAGCCACGGGGAAGCCACACAGCTCTGTCTGACACCTTTATGGATGCCAAACCAGTCCGAGTAGGCCCCGTTGATCCTGACACAGGCACTAGAGTCCCTATATAGAGACTTCAATGCCCGTATCAGACCAGTGCTCAACCCAAATGAGGTCAGTGTTTGCCATAACACGTTCCTGTCCACTCTGTCATAAGCCTTTTCCAAGTCCACGAACGCACAAAAAACTTTCTGGTTTTTGGCCAAAAATTTCTCCGCAATCATGCGCATAATATATCATAAATCAGGAATGTCTAGAACAGGTAAATGAAATTGTATACTTGGGAAGTGCTTTTAGCCGGGATGGAAGATGTGATTTAGATGTGGACAGGCGTGTCGCTGCCGGGAACAAAGTCAATGGTGCCCTGACTGCGTTAGTCAAAAGGCAAGGCGTAGTGAAGAGTGCACGCCTTGCAATACATAACGCAGTGTTGGTACCGACTTTGTTATATGGCAGCGAAACCTGGGTATGCCAGAAGAAGCATAAAAGCAAGTTGAATGCAGTGGAGATGCGATCTCTTCGTAAAATGTGCGGCGTCACCATGGCTGACCGAAAGCGAAACGAAGAGATTCGCAATATGGCAGGTTTGAAAGATGACCTTATCACAAAAATTGATAAGGGCGTGCTTCGATGGTTTGGGCACGTTGAGAGAATGAGTGAAGACCGAATGGTGAAGAAAATATATAGCGCGAAAGTTAATATTAAAAGGTGTCGAGGTAGACCGAGACTAACTTTCGAAGACCATGTGAGCAAACTGATCGAAGAGGGGAGGGTCAAGAGTACTCGGATACCTAGACGTGCATGTATGAAGAAGATAATGAATCTGAAAGAAGCGAAAGAGGTATGTAAGGATCGTGACACTTGGCGATCTGTTCTCTCTGGCTACCCCGTCAGGGATTGTGCGTGACGATAAGTAAGTAAGTAAGTAATCATGCGCATGGAAAAGACTTGATCCGTACACCCCATCCTCTTTCTAAATCCAGCTTGCACATCCCAAATTTTTCCATCAGTTTCTTCCATAACTCTTTCAATTAACACCTTAGCATACAGTTTACCCACAATGCTAAGCAAGCTGATACCACGGTAGTTTTTACAGTCCTGCTGCGACCCCTTTCCCTTATATATTGGGACTATAACGGCTTTACACCAGTCCTCCGGTACCCGCTTCAGTTCCCAACATAAATTAAACAAGGTGTACAGCAGGCCTGCAACCACACCCTCTCCAGCCCTTAGCATTTCGAGTGATACTCTATCATATCCGGCTGCCTTACCTGCTTTCATGCTTTTCATTGCTTTTACTATTTCATCTACACTTATTTCTCTACCTCTCTCCACTTCTTCCGGAATTTCCATTTCACTTACTTCAGACGACTCTTCACTCTTAAACACGCTTTCAAAGTATTCCTTCCATCTCTTTAAATTCGAAACTTCATTATTCAGCATGCAGCCATTCTTGTCTCGTATGACATTCATTCTAGGCTGTTTTGAATTTCCCCTGGCAGTTCTTACGAGCTTCCAGAACATTTTAATATTTGCCTGGAAGTTATCAGATATTCTTCTATCATTCTTATCTATCCTTTCTTGCTTTTTCCTTTCAACAACTTCTTTTACTCTCTTATTTATACGTCTAAAGTCTGCCTTTTTTCTTTCAATCTCATCATTCGTACCGCCAGAATTACCAGCTTTGGTTGCTAGTAAATCTAGCCATGCCCTCTTCTTTGCTTCAACTTCCATCCGTACCTCATCATCCCACCACAACGTATTACTTTTCCTTTCATTCGTTCTCTTACTTACACCACATACTTCGGTGGCTGTATCAACCAAAACTTTCTTAACATTATTCCATACATTCTTCAAGTCTAAATCATTCATACAAAGTTCATTCAACACACTTATATTTTCCCTCAGTCTACATTTATACTTCTCTTTCACACCTTTATCTTGTAACCTCTCTATTCTTATAAGCTGTAACGCAGTGGTAGACACAGATGTCCGATGCCGCCAACGCTTGAATAGACAATTAATTTGGCATAACACCAAGTAATGATCCGTCCCTACGTTGGACCCCTGGTAAACTCTTGTATCTACCACTGCGCTCCTCATTCTTCCATCCGCAATTATGAAATCTATCATGCTTCTAACATCCCCTCTTTCCCATGTATACATGGAATCCTCTTATGGCGAAAGAAAGTGTTCGCCACAAAAAGATTCTTTTCCACACATATGGTGAGGAGGTCTTCACCATTCTCATTTATTCTTTCATCGCCAAACGCTCCTAATATCCTTTCATAACCTCTTCACTCCAACTCGGCCATTAAAATCTCCTAACATAATAATACTTTCATTTTCCTTGCATTTCGTCAACACCAGCCTACGTACAGCCTACTAAAAAATAAAATTGTCACTTTAAATTCCAGGGTGATTCGTAGTTTTTTTTTTTACTTATTATAAGCCAGTGCTTGCCAACAATCCCACCTGATGGTAAGTGGTGATTCATCCCTAGATATTAAATCACACTGTCTTATAGGTTGTCCGATAGTGGAAAGCAGAGGTAGGAATTAAAAAGTGTAATTCCTGGGTAGTACTTTATTATCAATTTTTTAGTGTCATGATTGTAGTAGCGGCAAGAATCCATCATCATAATTTTGTAGTGGGTTAAGTAAGAGGTTATATTTGTCAGTTGATGTAATACCGCGATCGCCAATCCGCTAACTAAGCATGTTGGATTTCAACCAATCTATGACATGAATAGCCTTTCTCTAATGGGACAGTTTTCAAATGTAATTATTAACTATTTACCCACAAATAAAAGCAGATAGAGAGCGAGGGAGAAAGAGAATTTCACCCTCTGTTTACCCATCAAAGGGGCTTACCTTCTACTTCTAAATGAAAACGATAAAAATGGATTGTTTTTTTTTTACATCGTGTTGAAAATTTTCAGCCACAGGATCGACCATTCTCAACCCCTGAGCGACGTGACAAAAACACCCTGTGGACTGTAAATTTCTTTAAATACTTCTCATTATATGCAATAGCCGCATAACAGTTTAACCCTTCGCAGCAGATGGGGATCATTTCAGCCCCTTATCAGGATTAGTGCCCACCGCCAGCGATAAAACTTGAAAGCTATATGTTATCTTACATTTCAATTTCTCTGTTTACAAACAAAACCCTGTGGAACAGGTCATAAACATTAGAATTGTGATCAGCTTACCCACCTACCAAATTGTCGATTTTAAATTCGGAATCTTGTTGCAGCCAATGTTAATGCGTACACACAATAATTGATTTCATATATGCCTTTTGCAATTTGTAATTTATCATCATCATCATCCTCATCACCACAGCCTATCAAAGCTAAATAATGAAAAAGCTAAATATCGTCCTTATAAGAGGTAATCTTTGGGGAGACCTTACCATAGTTGCCACTCATATCACGCGGGTTGGTAACCGCAGTATTTTTAGTTTTCTAGTTATTATTAGAAAGATAATGCTGCCTGCCGATTTCCTCGTTTGTTTCCCCCTATCGGTTCTTACGACACCCACGGGACGATATGAGGCAGTGGATCTTTTTGCACTGCTACTACACAGTCTACTGTGTAATTTTTATTACATTAAGTTATATTACGTGTCATGGGATACTCATGGCAACTTACCTGTCCGGTAGTTGTGGTATGGTATACGGGTATGCGACCCCGGCTTCCCTAGCTATTACTGTCCTATCCCTTGCTCTCCTGGGCAGTAATATCCTACATTTTCTATTTCCCACTCTAACTTACCAATCTTCCTTTTCACACCACCTATCCTTCCCTTTCCCTATTCCTACCCTCTCCGCCAATCCAACGTCTGCCGCGCGGATGGATGCTGGCTAGGGGCAAGCCTAGTCGTTAGCGTGCCACACTGCCCCGGGACCGGGCGACCCCAGAATTAGGCTAGCCTTACCCTGGCATTCGGGATTCTGCTGGGGGGGACAAACCTTTCCCTCGCTATTCGTGGGAACGTAATGTATAATAATAAAAATAATTTATCATATTTTCATCACGTCTCTTTCCTTGCGGGGGCGAAAAGCGGCCCACGGAGAGCCGCGCCGCTACGTTGAATGTAAGAGGAGGAATAGACGGTAAGGTAGATGAAGTATGTCAGATGATGAATGAACGATGCATAGATATTCTGTGCGTGAACGAAACCAAGAGGAAAGGATTTGGCACCACGGTTCATGGCCCCTATACGGCATACTGGTCGGGAGTCCCCCAAACCAGTCGAGGGTGTCAGGGAGTTGGTGTGATTCTTTCATCTCGAATAGTCGAATGTGTGATGGAACATGAATGTGTCCATCATACATTCGACTATTCGAGATGAATCCAAGACTCCTCTGGATTAGGTTAAAAGTCGGACTCACTCCTTTGTTTATCCTTGGGGTCTATGCACCGACGGATCTGCACAGAGGTGGGTCATTAAAGGCCCAACAAGAGAGAGAGAGAGAGCAATTTTGGGAAAGCATGAGACAGGTCTTGAATATATGCGAAGAAAATGAACGGATCGTGATGTTAGAGGACTTTAATGGGTGGGTTGGAGTAAAGCGCGATGGGTATGAAGGAGTTCTGGGTACGTTTGCGGACGAGAGAGTGAATGGCAATGGGAGAAGCCTGCTTGAAGTATGCTTGAAGTATGCTTGAAATGGAATCTGTGCGTGGCCAATACAATGTTTGACCACAAAAAAATCCATTTGTTTACAAGAGATGAAGGTGAGTCTAGAAGTACGATTGATTTTGTAATTGTGGAGGAAAGACTGAGGAAGAAAGTGCTAGACACTCGGGCATATCGCGGTGTAGGCTTCGACACAGACCACTTCCTGGTCATAGCCCGAATACGTGGCTTTTTTAAACGGTGGCGTTGGACAGAGTAAAAGTGGAAAATCTCCAAGAAAAAGGAAAGAAAGACTAGTATGTAGAGAAACTGAAAGTAAGTTTTCAGGGCATAGAAGAGATAGGTGTGATTGAAGATTTGTGGGACACATTTAAGAAAAGGGTCGTGAATGTTGCTATTGAGGTATGCGGGGTAGCTAAAAGAAGGAAAGTAAGAAAGAATTATAAGGTGTGGATGGATAAAAATTTACAAAGGGTTGTTCCAGAAAAGAAGAAAGCGTGGTTGGATTGGTTAGCAACAAAAGCTAACCAAAAAATTCAAAAGGTAACGGATGACGAGATAAAAGAAGCAAGAACAAAGTATAAAAGATTGAAATCAGCAGCGAAAGAAGTTGTGTTTAGAAAGAAGGAATAATGAAAGGATGATTTCGATAGGAGGCTCACTGAAGATTTCCAGTCAAACATTAAGTTTTTCTGGAAATCCATCAGCAACAGCCAGAGGAAAAACTTCTACCTCGGAGCTGAGTATAATCAAGATGAGAGCTTTATAAAAGGAGAAGAATGTGTGTTAAAGAGATGGAAAGAGTATTTTGAAAGTTTGTTTGAAAGAGAGGAAGTGCAGGTACAACATCCGGCCTCATCCAGCATCCTTCCATGGAAACTAATATAAATGTTGATGAAAGTGAGAGAAGCATGGATGAAATAGTGAAAGCGCTGAAAACTATGCGGTTAGGTAACTCTGCAGGGTATGACAGAATTACCGTCGAGATGCTGAGGGCTGGACAGGGCATAGTGACTAGTCAGCTGTACCGCCTTTTCAATTTGTGCTGGCAAAATGGGCAAGTATCGGAACGCTGGTGCAAAGCCGTAATCGTGCCATTGTATAAGGGAAAAGGGTCAGGGTAGGACTGCATAAATTATCGCGGTATAAGCCTTCTCAGTGTCGTCGGTAAATTGTATGCGAAAGTGTTGATTGAAAAGATTGTGAATAAAACAGACGTAAAAGTATGGGATGCACAAGCGGGATTTAGAAAGGGAATGAGATGTACGAATCAGGTCTTTTCCTTGCGGTGCATAGCCGAAAAGTGTGTGGCTAAAAACAAGAAGGTCTATTGCGCGTTCGTGGATCTAGAAAAGGCCTTTTATAGAGTGGTGAGGAATGAATTGTGGTCAGCATTGTCCGTGAACGGTGTGAGCAGTATCCTCATACGAGCATTGCAATCTCTTTATAGGGATTCTAGTGCTTGTGTAAGGATGAACGGGGCATACACTGAATGGTTTAATATCGAAAAAGGTGTTAGACAGGGATGTGTAGCGTTACCGTGGCTGTCTAATCTGTTCATGGACAATTGCTAGACAGATTTAAAAAGTAATGAAAGTGGGTTGAGAATGAATGAGTTACTCGTCAAATTTTTTCTCTATGCTGACGACCAAGTACTACTTGCGTCTTCGGCCGAGGAGTTTCAGGAGACGGTAACTGCTATGAGTGGATTATTTGTTAGAAAGGGAATGAAGATGAATGTAAAGAAGACGAAAGTGATGGTGTTTGAAAGAGATGAGGCAGTAACAGACTGCAATATCGTGATTGGAGATGAACAAATTGAACAGGTGGAAGAGTTTGTGTATCTGAGTTCAAAGTTTACGAGAGATGGAAAGTGTGAGAGTGATATCGAAAGAAGAGTGAATTCAGTAAACATGGTGAATGGAGCTTTGCACTCCTTTATGAGCAGTCGGAAGGTGTCTAATAAGGTGCCCGTTTGGCTGTGCATAAGGGGGTGTTGGTTCCGACATTTATGTACGGAAGTGAAAGTTGAGTATGGCAGAAGAAAAATGAAAGCAGAACAAATGCAGTTGAGGTGAGAGAGTTAAGAAGTATGATAGGAGTTAAACTGAGTGACAGGATAAGAAATAGTGAGATAAGGAAACGTTGTGGTCTAAAAGATGTAGTGACAAAAATTGAGAAAGGTATGCATAGAGGATAGATGTAGATGTCTATGGGCCGCAGCAACCACTTACCATCAGGTGGACTGTGTGCTCATTTGTCACCCTTACCCTATTAAAAAAAGGTATGCTGAGATGGTTTGGCCATGTCGAGAGAATGAATGAAGAACGATTGACGAAACAGGTGTATACGGCGAGTGTGAATGAAAGTGTTGGTAGGGGTAGATCTAGGCGGACGTTTCTAGATCAAATCAGGGACGTCTTGAAAAAAGGCCAGGTCAAGAGTACCCTAAACCGAAGAGCATGTATAAAGGGAATAATGAAGTAAACGAAGCGAAACAAGTATGTAAGGATCGTAGCAAGTGGAAAGAAGTGGTCTCTGCCTACCCCCACGGGAAAGAGGCGTGATTATATGTATATATGTATGTATTAAGTTATTATCAAATCGTCTAGAAAGTCAATTAAGGATCAATTGTTGTAACATACTTACTTGTTTATTTTGGATTACTTTTAGTTTAATTTAATTGTTATCATTGAGTACTAGGCTATGGTCTAAGGTACTGCAGCGATTTTGCCATCACTTCGTCATTTTCTCGAAGATTTAAAACGAAGATGAATTATGTATTCACTATTGACGCTAATATTATTTAATCATAAAATTTTATTAATTACAGAAAAAATATGTATATAAGTGTATATTAATTAGTTGTATTCAATGATTGTTATTATCAAATAAATAAATATTCACATAAAGTATTTAAATTAATAATGGAATAATTAATTATACAGAATGTTCTCCACAACATTAATTATTAATAAGCGTTAATATGCGACTGGAATTGAGAGTTGAAATTCTGTATATTCGTAAAAATATAGTATGTAGTATAACTAGGTATAGACGTTAAAATTTGTCAGTATATGAGAAATAAAATATATAATATTAAAAGCATGTTAAATCCATAACTGCTAACATTGCTATGAAGATAAGACACACATTAATCTATTCTATTTCATAATATGTCAAAAATAAGAAGGTCAATGTTTTTAAATGTATGTGGTTATTTCCTTTACTATATTCTTATTTTAAAATAATATATTTTTTTTAGCAATTTCAAGTTTTTCGGATAAAATATAGCCTAGATCCCTCCTGGCATTCCTTGCTATCAGTGCGTAGTGTTTAATCACAATTGGTTCAGCCATTCCAAAGATTAGCCCAGGCAGACCAACAGACAAACAATCTTTTTAATAGTTATTTATGTCTTAATAGTATCCAAATAACCCCCTGTGCTTAATAGAAACCAGTTATTCCAAAATTACAGACATATACTTAAATGTTATTTATATGTATAGATGTATAAGTTACCTACAAAAGTTATAATATCTAAACTAGGCGAATTGCTTATTTTGGAAGGACATAGCACTAAAACAAAATTAAACTATCTGAGGAATTTGTAAATTTTACATATTTAGTTTTATGTAATTAATAAATAATAATAAATCAATAAAAAAACAACTAATTGTTTGTAATATTTTTATAACTTTATATAAGCCAATAGGCACGTTAAAGGCTGTCTTTAATTTAACTTCACATCGATCGTAAAAATATCAATAAGCTATAAATAGCTATAAAAAGCTTTCAGTGTTAAGCAAGCTTTAAAACTCTGCGTAAAGTCGTCAAGCGTCACTGCGTAACAAATCCACATTTTGTCGTATTAGACTTTGACAGATATTGCTAAACGTCACATAAAATACACGCTAAGTCTCCAACTGGGAACAAATAGATCTAGAATTACAACGCGGATTGAATTTTACATACATGAGGAGTGGTTGGGGGTTAAAATTTCTCCCTTCCTAAAATTCATGTAAATATTGCAGTTTAACATAAAGAAAAAATCCATTTAGTGTTAAAACGTAATTATTCTGTCACGTAAATTTACTCTGGGTGAAATAAGTTGAATGCTGATACATCCTAATCATTATCAGCCAATAAAAAGCCTCACGTATGGGTAAGGCTTTGTCTTTATTTGGTGGTTGGTTCAATTAATGTAGATAATGCTAGTTGTCATTATTCTAGAATATTTTAGGGTTATTTTTTTTAAATTAAGCCTAATAATTACCTCTATTACCGTGTAGTGCCGATGTAAGAATATCCATTACTCATCATCATCTGGTGGGTGTCCTAAGAGGCGACAGAGGGAAACAAATCAGGATTTGCAGCAGCGTCTTCCTAATAACAACTAAAAATAAAAACATGCGTGAGTGTCGTGGAACACTCGGTTGGAATGAAGTTCCTTTCATATAATATTATTGATAAACTTATTATATTATTGATTAACAAATACAAATAAATGAATTACTTAGACGTTAGTTAAAATGAAGCGTCCTTTAAAATAAAATAATATTTCTTTCATGACAGGATTACAAAAAGTGCGAGGGAGACGGATATTAGTCCATCTCGCTCGCACTAAAGAAAGGGTCGTGACGGAAAAATCTTACACTTTTTCTCGCCTACCTAGCTAAATTCGTGCCGTGCGATAAGGAACTTCATTCCTAAAACTGCGGTTGCCAACCTGTTTGCCAAACGTGGCCAATATGAAGCTATCAATGGGGGAGGTCAATGTTCAACAGTGAACTTTAAAAGTCTGTAACGGTAACGGTAAATTGCATATAGGTAATATGCAATTTACCATCTCGAGTTTCATTAGTGATTTCCACCAGGTAGAACAGTAGTAAATAGCAACAAATCAGTTTACCAGAGAATCCATAATCCCATTTCGTGTCGTTGATTTCGCTAACATCACCAACAGAACATTCTAGAAAAATCTTATTGCTTTTGAAAGATGTCCAAGATGCAAGACGTCTGGTACTGTGACCCTCAGGCGTTTGATAAGCGTGACGATGAATGCAAATCCAATACAACAGGGCGGCGTCCAGCAGGGGATTCAGTCCAGTTGGGAAAAATATAACATCCTACGAGTAACATATTCCTTGTGGATTCTTTTTTTTTTTGTTGCCATAGTACGGTGAATTTCGTACCTACATAACGAATTTTGGAATTTAGAGACTCGAATAATTACAATCAATCCTATTTGTGCAACACGTAAAGCTGTAAATTACTTGCATTTTACTTGTAGCTATTTCATTTTTCTGGTTATTAATTATAATAAGCACATTGCCTTTTCTTTAATTTATATTAATATTATAAAAATAAAATAAGGGTAATATTAATTTTGTTACACAAGAATTGTTTAATGTCAATCCAGGGAGGGCGCAGCTAAACCTGTATCAAATTTTCATTTTATACTATTATCGAAAACTACGCCTAGGGTACTAATATTTAAGGCAACCGTTGATACCACTTTGTTTATACTGTATAAGAATACATCTTAAATTATAGAGGTAAAAATTATTTACCCACATGTTTTAAAAATTTAGAAGAAATTACTTTTAACTAATTTTGAATTTACTTAAGTTTGTAAATCACTAGAATATCTGCTAAGAGAGAAGATCGTGCTGGCTATTTCTGGCATTTCTTTTATATAGAGTAAAGTTGATAAAATAACACACAGTCTACCCTGATGAGAATATGGAGTGTAGAGTAGAAGGAGAACCATCTTATAAGGTGCGAAAGTTGAAAAAGTGTCCCAATATATACTGAAAATAGAGGTTCCAAAACCTACCACAATAGCGCTGGCGTCTGAAAAACTACGATATGAATATAGCTGTTGTAGACGGAGTGAAGTCAGCTGAATTAAAATATTTCAAAAATTTCATGACTAGAGTAGTTACTAAAATGCCAGTATATAAAACTTCAACTATTTACGTAGTACAAAACCAAACGGATTGGTCGGTCCTTGTTTATTTCTCCATCTTATTCTAAAGAATTTTGGCGCTTTTTTTTAATTTATCCTATGCTACTGCAGCGCCACCATTATTGGACGCGTTTTAGGGACACTTTTCATATACAGAGATGGTCCTCCTTCTACTCTACACTACATAGATGAGAAGTATATGCTGTGATCCATAGACACCTACATCTATCTTTCTTTTGATTAAAAATCAAATTGCAAATGCGTTGTCGCTAATATGGCATGCCGCGTTACCAACAATCTTAATGGTTAAAACATTAATTTAAAAAAAATCGACTGCGTAAAACAGTTTACTGAAAAGTAAATAATATTTTTTTACGTTAATAAGACCTTAAAGAGTTAATTACATAATAAATTTGAAGATTTAAGTGAGAATGGTTGCTAGCCAACTTTTAATCATTATAGGTCCTAAATGGCGCTTAAAAATAATAAAAGAATTGGGAAACCTAAAGATGATTTTCAAAGACCTATACAATGATAGCCCACTTGACATAGCTCGTCGCCTTTCATTTTTTTTCTTTCTCACAATATGGCGTCTGGGTGTCGCCATATTGAATTTTGATTACTGTCATGTCTTTTTAGTAACACTCGCAAAATCAAGAGAAATCGATTGACGTATCATCAAAATAAGGCCCCCGCGATTGTTCTCTATAGAGCCACAAATGAATAAACACATATATAAAGGCTATTTATTAAACACTTTACCCTCGGTTTCGTTGCGAATAGAAAGATACAAAACAATAAAAAGATACATACTTTTGAAAATCAAGCAGAAATTTGATATATACGGGTTCCTCATAATAATGCTTCTTTTATAATAATGCTGACAAGATTCATCAGCTTTACTAAAATCGTTAGTTGGTGATAATGATGTGTCTTGAGAAATCTAATTAAAACTGAATTAATTTTAAATACTACAAAATGTGTTGTATTTGCATAAATATATGTATACATACACACACACACAGACATATATATATATATATATATATATATATATATATATATATACAACGCTCTCTTGAAGAACTACAGACCGATTTCCCTTCTGAGCCGCGTCTACGTGCTGTTTTCGAGAGTCATTACGAATCGTCTCGCTCGCAGACTTGACGACTTCCAGCCTCCCGAACAAGCCGGTTTCCGAAAAGGCTTTAGCACCATAGACCACATTAATACCCTTCGGCAAGTTGTACAGAAGTCCGAGGAGTACAATTTGCCACTATGTCTGGCGTATGTGGATTATGAGAAAGCCTTTGATTCCGTCGAAATTTGGGCGGTGCTGCAGTCCCTTCAGCGGTGCCAAGTTGACTGTCGGTATATCGAAGTGCTGAAGTGCTTGTACAGTCGAGTTACGATGGCTATCCGAGTACAGAACCAGAGTACAAAACCTATCCAATTGCAGAGAGGTGTGAGACAGGGTGATGTTATATCCCCTAAACTCTTCACCGCTGCATTGGAAGACGTTTTCAAGCTTCTGGACTGGAAAGGATACGGTATTAACATCAATGGCGAGTACATCACTCACCTTTGATTTGCCGACGATATAGTCCTTATGGCAGAATTGCTGGAGGACCTAAGCACCATGCTCAATAACCTCAATAGTGTCTCCCAACGGATAGGTCTTAAGATGGCCATGGCCAAAAAAAAGATCATGTTTAATGTCCATGTCACACCTATGCCGGTAGTTGTTGGGAGCACTAAGCTCAAAGTTGTTACGAGTATGTTTACCTGGGACAAATAGTCCGACTAGGTAAGTCCAACTTCGACCGAGAGGTCTAAAGGAAACTACGACACATCTTCTCGTCAGACATACCTCAAAACCTTCAAACGAAATTGTACAACCAGTGCGTGTTGCCAGTGATGACTTACGGATCTGAGACGTGGTCCTTCACTGCTGGCCGTATGAGGAAGCTCAAGATCGCTCAGCGAGCTATGGAGAGGGCTATGCTCGTGGTTTCTCTGCGTGATAAACTTAGAAATGAGGATATCCGCAATAGAACCAGAGTAACTGACATAGTCCAACGGATTAGTAAGCTGAAGTGGCAGTGGGCCCGCCATATAGCTCGAAGAACCGACAACCGATGGAGAAGAAAGGTTCTAGAGTGGCAGCCTCGTACCGGTAGGCGAAGTGTAGGGCGACCCCCTCACGAGATGGAGTGACGACCTGTTAAGACATGCAGGAAGTCGATGGATGCAGATGGCTCAGGACCGTGCTTCGTGGCATTCCTTGGGGGAGGCCTATGTTCAGCAATGGACTCATGAAAGGCTGTAATGATGATATATATATATACACACATTCAGGTCAAAAGTATTGTCACACAGTAAAAACTTTTCTTTTAGATTGCTGGCCTCCTTGCCTTTTGCCTTTGACATACTGAAAAATCTGAAAATAACCAAAATATTCGTTTATCGTACCATCAAACGATACAATGAAGACTCTAGTGTAGATGACAGGTCAAGAAGTGGTCGCCCTCGGTCTGTTAGGACTCCAGCAGTGATAAAAGCTGTGAAGGTGCGAATTCAAAGAAATCCCAAACGTAAGAAGAAACTGTTGGCCCTTCAGATGGGGTTAAGCAGAACCACGGTGAAAAGGGTGTTAAATGAAGACTTAGAGCTTCGGGCATATCGAAGAAAAACAAGACATCGTTTGAATGCTTGTCTAATGGACCTGAGACTGAAGAGATGCCGCGCTTTGTTGAAGCGGTACGCGGGAAAAAATATCGGGAAATTCTTTTTTCGGATGAAAATTTTTTTACCGTAGAAGAGAGCTACAACAAACAAAATGATAAGGTGTACGCACACAGTAGTGAAGAAGCGAGCAACCGTACTCCGCGTGTCCAACGAGGTCATTTTCCATCCTCGCTCATGGTATGGTTGGGAGTTTCTTATTGGGGCTTAACAGAGGTACATTTTTGTGAGAAAGGTGTAAAAAGGAATGCAGTTGCGTATCAAAATACAGTCTTGTGAAACCTGTTTCTCATACCATTTTCAATAACAGGCACTGGGTATTCCAACAAGATTTGGCGCCAGCTCATAGAGCGAAGAGCACAAAAGACTGGCTGGTGGCGCGTGAAATCGACTTCATCCGGCACGAAGACTGGCCCTCCTCTAGTCCAGATTTGAATTCTTTAGATTACAAGATATGGCTTCACTTGGAGGAAAAGGCGTGCTCAAACCCTCATCCCAATTTGGAGTCACTCAAGACATCCTTGATTAAGGCAGCCGCCGATATTGACATGGACCTCGTTCGTGCTGCGATATATGACTGGCCGCGCAGATTGAAGGCCTGTATTCAAAATCACGGAGGTCATTTTGAATAAACTTTAGTGTCATAAGAATCTGTTTTGTTAAGTTCATTTTCGTATATAAATGGTTACATAATGAATAAACTTGTTTCAATTATTTTATATTAAACATGTGACAGAATTTATGACCTGACTAGGTATATATATATATTCTTCTCTGTCCAGAAGTCTGCTTCAGTCCACAATGCATGTAACTTTCTTCGTTTAAGCCTTACCAAAGTTTTATCATCAGGTGAATTGTTAGCTTAATCATGAGGTCAATCTGATATTTTGAAAAAATAACAACATCAACGAGAAAAACATTTTTTGTTTAAGAAATTTTAATGAAAAGATTATTTTGAAAAGCATCAAGACAACCGACAGGGTAATTTTGTCGAAGCACACTCCCAATTCAAAGAGCCATTGTGTTGAGTAGCAAAAACTACGGGCGGTCAACTAATTCGATTGTGAACACTGGATAATCCCTTACATTTTTATCACGTCAATTTAAATTAAATCCTAACGTATACAAAATACGATCCTAATTCCTATATCACTGTTACTATACTTAAGCAGCCGATGTATAAAAAACTTCAGCCGAATTATAGACTTTCCTGTGGTAAGCTTAAGATCAAAATTGACTGTTTAGAATCCTTTTAGCGAATGCTTAAAACATAAATGATTCAGCGAACTAATCAAAGTGACACGTGACCTTACCCGCTGGGGGATTTTTGTCACACTTATTATTATTTATTATTCTCTACTTAGTGTGTTCGATTCGTCCTTTGTACAGGCGTTACTTGTGTTGCTAGATTTTTTTATCATTACTTTAAAATATTTCATTGGATGTATCGGAAGAGTCAGAGTGCATTCCAATTTCGCAGAAAACAATCATCAAATCTTCCGAAATTCCGAGAATCATATATAACCATTCTCAATAGGGACACACCAAAAATGTAATCAGCATTGTATATATTATGTGATTTATATAATAACTATTACGTCATAGTATAAAGACACCAAGTAGGCTATCTCTGGCCAATCCGCGATATAATTGCCTACTGTCTCAGGGTTGTCACTGTCACCAAATCATTAGTTTAAAGCCGGCCCTTGCCAAAAATAATACATCTCTGTATAACTAATTCAGTGATCATTAGTCGATAAAGTTCAACAATGGTTTTCCTAACAAATACAGAAATGTATTAAGATTCAGAGCAGTATTATTTATAAAAAAAGGGATAAATTCCCTGTCTTTATACTATGATTACGTCTTCAACAGTGAAGGATAATTTCGTAAAGATACCTCAATACAGAAGGGATAAAATGTATTTCAAAAACATTAAAGTCCATCAACATATAATGAAGCTTCGTGACAGACACTGTTACCTATTGTTCTCAATGGGCCTAAATAGGGCTGTCACTTAATGATTTCTTATATTTACGCGAATACTACACATGGAATAAAAATAATTTTACGAATTTTATCACATTTACGTCGGGAATGAAATAGAAAAGCACCCAGCATTCCCCTGTGACCATTGTTATAAAAAAGTTAAAATGAAACGCTATAAAAGCCATAAAATTAATTTTATTTTCAATTAAATTCAAACAAGTATGTAGTTTAATTCCAAATTTAATCTAACGGATATTAGTAGGCTAAGACGAGGCAGTACTTTTGTGTTTGCTACTTGTTCCGTGCAGTTGACTTCTTCTATTTTTTTTATCTCCAGCCAGTAAAATGTTCAATGTTGGACATGGGCCTGCTCTCGTCGCTAAACAGAATTTATCAAAATTCTCACGTTTACCAGGCGAGTTGACGATCACAGTACCAGATTTCACGCCTTCACACCTTCCACCTCCGGCAGATATTTTACAACTAGCGTAAAGAGGTGGTTACACCGTCATCTATCGAAAGTCATAAGATGTTACTGGCATTTCTTGTATTTGCCTCTTACAGGACGACATGGGATTATAGATAATCACTACCCTTGCCACGACACGGTCTGACTTGATTAAATATTTTCTTAGCATTCGATGACTGTCGCCGATTAGACCATTCTGCCAGGTTTTTCGTTAATATTGATTGGACGTTGCAAATGCAAGGAAACTGAATAAATAAATTTATTGCTTAATTTTTTTTAAAGCTCGGTAATGTGGTGATTGTGAAATACTAATTTAACCTTGTGCATTATACGTATTGTACTATGGGGATAGCGTATTAAATCATGTGTTGAATATTCAACAACATATAATAAGTCTACATGTTGACCAATAATACCCATCAGTATTTCAAATATAAATATGATATTACGCTGAGTCAACAATACCCACCCCTCTTATACTAAATTGAGATTCATTTCCGTAAAATAAACATGTATACGCGCACACACGGAATTGCAAATCGACCTGTTAATCTAATAAGAGGAGCCAGGGCTCCGCCACGGTTCATTTGTGAAAAAAAATGTCGCGAAATTACGTTTTCTTTTTTTTCGTCCGTTACATTTCAGTGTGTCGAACTTTGGGGACGTGACGTTGACAAATCCAAAGGCATTTCCGGGTACAACGTGTATATTTCTTTTATATTTGAACAGATAATGCAGATTGGACGTTTGAAAAATTCAAAATGCGAATGAGGGTTTATTGTTGAGATATTTTAAGGATCCATTGTTTATCTTTTTTTTTCTTTTGTTTTTTTTTATAATAAAATACACAGTTATTGGATTTGGATGTTTATTAATGTCCACGGTCGGAAAACCAGTATTCAATTACTGACTTTTTGATTTCAGTAGAAGAAGTGCCTTTATTGTCAAGTGATGTTTTTACTATGTTTTTGCTCGGCTGTGAAAGAAAACATCGTGAGGAAACCTGCATAACCGAGAAAAAAAAATCGAAGTAGAACATGACATGTAAAGTTCGCCTACCATTAAGACACACCGCGCTGCTCTGCTGCCTGTTGCCCCTGCTGACACCTTCATGTCCTGAAACTCTCAGATATGAGAGGAAGCACAGGTATAAGGCCCAGGAGTAGGACGTATGTATATAGGCTATAACTTTATATCTTATTTACTTTATTATCTTTATATATAAAAAGTACGTGTCACATTGTTTGTCCGCGATGAACTCCTAAACTACAGAACTGATTTCAATGAAATTTCGCACACTGTACAGTTTGTCCAACTTGAGGTATAGGATACTTTTTAGCCCGATAAGTGACTTCAATATTTTTTTATTACGAATTTAAGGATTTTTTTATAGGAAGGGTCGTCGGAAAGGGCAGAACAACGTCTGCCTGGCCAGCTAGTATCTTATCAATATTATGTTTCAAAGTATCTTGGAATATAGCGCTCATCTTCACTAAAATTTCTTCTTACCATTCTTTCGAATAAAACTGTAACAAAGAGATGGAAAATAATAAAAAAGCGAGCAAAAGTTATTTGGTATGCAATTTTGCCTTTTTGTGTAAAATTGCATACCAAATAAATTTTGTTCGCAGTTATCTTTTAAAGTCTATGGAATAATCTTTAAAAACCAGTTATTACAGTTTTTCAGTTTTACAAAAACCCTTTATGTTTTTACATATTGCCCGTATCATTACCGACATTGCTCTCTGCAGTTCGTGAAGTTTAATCACGATCGGTTCAATCACTCCATTCAGCTAGACCTAAATACACCCTAAACAAACATCACTAAAGTTATACGATTATAGACGCCAATGGCCAATTTTTTTATCGAAAAAACTAAAAAGATATTGTGCGCATAGTAATTATAAAGATATTTTACGCATAAAATATTTGTTACATATATGTTGTTTTGAACAGCTATTAATTTTTTTTTCAAATAAAATTTTATGACGCAATTTTTTATAGGGTAAGGGTGACAATGCTTCCAGATGCTAAGTGAATGTTGTTAATGCAGCTACTGTCAAGAATTGTGTGCTCGTTTGTCGCCCTTATCCTATAGAAAATTCGGATGTGCAAGAATTTTTAACCCCAAGGACTAGGATGGATGACCTCGTTACCAGTAAAAGCTCTCTTGTTTCGTCACTACAATTTTTGGTATTCTTCGCGAGAATGATCCAACCCCGTCCAGCTAACCATTCTTGTTACAACCATAATACGCTGCAGTGAGTACCGTATAATTCGCAAATGGTAATAATTTTAAATTAGTGGTTGAAAAAAAATGTATTCCACGAGCGCTTTGAAAAGGAAAAAGCTCGGAGTTGTATTAATTAAATTCCTTGAGGTCCAAGTGGCAGTAGAGGGTTAAATGACATGCCAGTCGAATAATTTCCGCTACAATTCCGTTTTAATCATATTACGCATAATTCTGTTATACCGTTACATTCACTGAACCATTGAGAATATAACCCTTTCTTACAGATGGATCCCTGTCTGCACAATAATTCTATTTTAGCTTCATGCAATTATTAGTGCGGGTACAGTTATTTGTACTTTACGAGTATTTTGTGATAATCTGTGCTCTTTATAAAGGCTGCTTTAATTTAGTGTAGAAATTTAAAAAAATAAGATTCGAAAATGACGTCGAATAAAATTCGTTTTAATGTTTTGTAGTACTTTAAATGAATGTCAATATAATTTATGTACATAGTGGTATCTGCCTATAAGAATCCGTATAGAGAGGTTCTACTTTCTTATCTACTTTTGCCTCTAAGTATGTTGTAGTTTTTTTTATAAAACTGAAGAGATAAACGAACTTACAGCTTATCTGATGGTATCTACATAAGTGTTTCCATTTTTCTATTGATATTGTCTGAACTGGTTTTTTTTTTCAAGTTTTCTGGAGTAAGTATACATACTATTATACACTTGAATCGTCGTTATACTAAAGCCTGTCCCTTATATCCTATATTTATAATTAAAACAATATTATATGCGCCTGTAATTGTAATGTGTAAAGTTACATGATTAGTGTTCTAATTTTAGCATTTTATATTACTTGCTGTCTCCGCGACATTGCTCGCAAGCAGCTTGCTTTACCAACATTATTAGTGTTCCATGTCGAAATTCGAGATCACTTTGTTGTCAGCCAGTGTGACTGTCTGTGATAAACGATCATCTTAGAGACCTGATAACGATACATTCACGCCATTTATTATAGTGTAAATATAAAATGTATTAATAATTTGAGCACAGCGCCACCTATTGAGTCCAGATTTTGTGATATTCTTTTCTTGCAATAATTCAACATGTATTATAAGCAATGAAAACATATATAAAAAGACATGCAGGAAGTCGATGGATGCAGGTGGCTTGGGACCGTGCTTTGTGGCATTCCTTGGGGGAGGTCTATGTTCAGCAGTAGACTTGTGAAGGGCTGTAATGATGATGATGATGTATATAAGCTAGCGATCCGCCTCGACTCCGCACAGGTGATTTAGATAGACTAGATCTCGACAACAGCGCCCAATTATAAACTAAGCCATCCAGGCACTCACTCAAACACACACAAAAAATTTCAACAAAATCGGTCTTGATGTTCTCAAGCGATGGTCTTTCATACATGAGGTAATTGATACGAGTCCTTTTGGTCCATAAACATAGAACGTATTAATAACTTCATTACAGCGTCACCCATCAATTCCTAGTATAACTAACAAAAAAAATTGTGTGTATGACCTCATTCGGGCGCATTTAAATGTGTCTATTGCTTTTGTTGTACCTGCTACAAATAAAAAAAAATAAAGAAGACTGCAGGTTTACAATATTCAGTATACGTTCAATGTTTGGCTATAAACATTTATTATAATAATTTAATCAAAGTGATAGAAGAAAGAAGGCGAGAGAGTCTCCTTCTTTTTTTTTATTTCAGGAGCGTGTTTCTCTTATACTATACTAAAAAGGGGATTATTGAATGGCCACTAATTTTTATCTTACTTTATACGCTCCCAAAACGATATTCCTTTATTCATTCATTTTCATTTAACGTAAGGTAAAGGCATTGCTACTGTGACGGTTTCGGTCTAATCCCACCACACATTAACACGTCGTCTGCTGTCGACAGCACAATAGCGGCTCCGACTGAGCGTCCGTGTGAAATCACTAAGTCCTTGTTCAGATTGGCGATTTTTTATAATTCCTTTTGTGGCCAGTTCGAAGTTGAATTGAATAAAACGATGTAGCAATCTACATTTGTTCCGATTTAAAAGCATCGTATTTTCGAAACTGAAAAAAAATATTTTAGATAAATTTTTTCTCCTTACGAAACACACGGTCAATACACGATACAATACAATTTTCTCGATATAAAAAATTACCGAACTACATTCGATTTGCAGTTTCTTTACAAGTAGGTACTACTAATACTCTTTTTCTTTCTATTTAAATATCAATTTATAGGTAATACATTCTGGAATCGATTCCGATTGGAATCACTATTTTTTTCATTACATTTATTTAAAAAAATATCGATTATTCAAGTGATTTTTGATACGCGCATTGCTTGCAAGTGTCTCGCGGGACTTTGCCAAGGCCTGTGCCAAATTTTTTCTCGCGCGCTTATATTCTGCTACGTAAGTAATATTTAGGAAATAAAATAAATCATAAATAACTATTAGTTTTATGGAACTTTTATAGACTATAGTCTTAGCAGAATAATTTATTACTTACTTTTCATTTGTCGCGACTAACCTTTTAATATTGATTTATTGAAAAAAATGACTATTTTGAATATTTTGTAATATTTGAATGTTAGGTATATATATATATACCTAACATTATTTCGCAGTGTAGAGTAAAATTTGTATGTATATAATATAATGTTGTCGTTTTCTTGTTTATATTATTTATTTGTTTTTGGTATATATATATATACCATCAGGTGACCTGACAGCTCGCAACTTGTTAAATAAATAGCACAAATCTAAATATGTGCTGCGTGATATTTAAGACACGACCGCTGGGATTATTTATATTATATGTGAGAGTAAATCTAACCCAAAGTCCTTTTTGAATCATCAGCCAATTAGGTTACAATAAAATATATAAAAAACTCTCTCTTTCATTCGTCGTACTTATGTTATTTACTGAGTATTTCAATAAATCCTTCCATTCCCATATATGTTATATAATTATATTGCCTAATGAATTAAGTTATCACAATGTAATTCCATACATTTAAAAGAAACAAAAAAGCACAAAATGTTACTTTTTAGTCGCTAGACAGGATATGGACTTAATATATTAAGTTGCGTCTAAGACCAGTTTCTTGTTGAAACTTAATATTAAGTTAAACTGAGACCCAAAGTCATTACCACCCGTCGAATGCATTTCCCGGGTTAACAATGGCAATTTTCAATGTGGTCAAAACGTTATCGTCTTGCTTAATTACTCACGTGAAGAGATTTATAATACAAATAAATATTTATATTCGTCGTACTTTCCAAAATAGGACAAACCAAGTAAACTGAGTTCGATTCTTTGCTTCAGTTGTGCACTGAACTCTCACCAAAAACCTATAATATTCGATATTTAAAACACATTGTACCTACCTACTCAATGACAGTGTGGCAAATTATAATGAATAATTTGTGTTTTAACACTTTCACTGTCCGGTTTTCAGACACAATAGTAAGACAATAGCAATGAGCTATATGTAGTGCACTGCACGGGACAGCGAAAGGGTTAATTTTGTATACTTCACGGGAATGTTGCATTTAGTTTTATACTGCGTATTTTTTAGTTAACAATAATTGTATTATATATATTTCTATATAAAGCTGCCATATTTCTATATAAACACATACATAAACTCAGGAATTATTATTTTGTATATTAATTTTATTTGCTTTACTAACATACAAAACAGACATGAACGTTTAGATTATAATATTATCTAATACATACTCTTATTCTAGTAACTAAGACAGGTTATCTTTAATCACAGAACAAACCAAAGAAAAGAAAAGAAAAGCAAAGTAAAAAGACGGATTATTTATCAAATTACAAATAAACAACTATTATTGATACTTACTTGATATCTACTATAAACTCAATTATTTATTTATTATATAAATGTGATAAATTTTAGTGACCCTGATAGGTTAAGTTTAGTCGATTTTTATGATACTCGTTTAAAAAAAACACTAGATTCAATCCACTACTGAACATAGGCCTCCCCCAAGAAATGCCACAAAACACGGTTCTGAGCCACCTGTATCCATTGACTACCTGCATGTCTTACCAGGTCGTCACTCCATCTAGTGGGGGATCGCCCTACACTTCGCTTACCGGTACGAGGCAGCCACTCGAGAATCTTTCTTCCCCATCGGTTGTCGGTTCTTCTAGTTATATGGCCGGCCCATTGCCACTTCAGCTTACTAATCCGTTGGGATATGTCGGTTACTATGGTTCTACAGCGGATATCCTCATTTCTAAGTTTATCACCCAGAGAAACTCTGAGAATAGCT
Organism: Parnassius glacialis; assembly: GCA_033319125.1. NCBI lineage: Eukaryota > Metazoa > Arthropoda > Insecta > Lepidoptera > Papilionidae > Parnassius > Parnassius glacialis. Next base: position 29,679,633 of record JAVANC010000025.1, on the reverse strand, counting down.
CGCTGAGCAACCTTAAGCTTCCTAATCCGGCCAGCAGTGAAGGACCACGTCTCAGTTCCATAGGTCGTCACTGGCAACACACACTGGTTGTATAGTCTTGTTTTCAAGTTTTAAGGTATACCTGACCAGAAGATGTGCTGTAATTTCCCGAACGCTGCCCAACCGAGTTGAATCCGTCGATTGACCTCTCAGTCGAAGTTGGACTTTACCTTGTCGGACTATTTGTCCCAGGTAAACATACTCGTCAACAACTTCGAGCTTAGTGCTCCCAACAACTACCGGCATAGGTGTGACATGTATATTAAACATAATCTTTGTTTTGTCCATGTTCATCTTAAGACCTATCCGTTGGGAGACACTATTGAGGTCATTGAGCATAGTGCTTAGGTCCTCCAGCGATTCTGCCATAAGGACTATATCGTCGGCAAACCGAAGATGAGTGATGTACTCGCTATTGATGTTAATGCCGCATCCTTTCCAGTCCAGTAGCTTGAAAACGTCTTCCAACGCAGCGGTGAAGAGTTTCGGGGATATAACGTCACCCTGTCTTACACCTCTCTGCAATTGGATAGGCTTCGTACTCTGGTTCTGTGCTCGGATAGTCATCGTAGCCATACTGTACAAACACTTCAGCACTTCGATATACCGATAGTCAACTTGCCAGCGCTGAAGGGAGTGTAGCACCGCCCAAATTTCAACGGAATCAAAGGCTTTCTCATAGTCCACATACGCAATGCAAAGTGGCAGATTGTACTCTTCTGTTTTCTGTACAATATGCCGAAGGGTGTGTATGTGGTTCATGGTACTAAAGCCTTTTCGAAAACCGACTTGTTCGGGAGGCTGGAATTCGTCGAGTCTGTGTGTGAGACGATTCGTAATGACTCTCGAAAACAGCACGTAGTTGCGGCTCAGAAGGGAAATCGGTCTGTAGTTTTTTAAGAGAGCGTTATCGCCTTTCTTGAAGAACATGACCACAGCACTTCTGCTCCACGGCTTCCGGAGTAGTACCACCATGGAGGACATAATTAAAGAACTTCTGAAGGACTTCAAGTACCGGTTTTCCACCCGCTTGCCGTTTTTAAGGTGCTGGAGAGCCATTCCCGTGAAGTGTACAAAATTAAAACACAAATCATTAATTATAACTTGCCATACTGTCATTGAGTAGGTACAATATGTTTTAAATATCGAATATTAGGCTGTCCATTCGTAAACCAAAACATTAAACTGAGCTTGCTTAATGCGAAATTGATTGGTATTTCGGTGCATCTGCTTCGAGTTCCACCAAGGGCTGTAATTTGAGGACATTAGCCGCGTCGATAGTAAAATGAAAAAGTGATGTCTTCATTTGCACCCCTACCGCTTGACATGAATTAATCGTTTTTACCAAGTCTTAAAACAACAAATCAGTAAAAATTGCATTTAGATTTCCTTAATTCACTGTCTTTTAAAATTGGATAAAAATTAAGCTATAATTTAAATTGACAAACTGAAGGATATCGAAAATATAGGCTGGATGCAGAAGGCGGAGAACCGCAAGTACAAATCATGTTAAAAGGCCAATAGTGATTTAGGAAATATTATATGATTAATAATTTATAAAGTATGATTTTCTTTTTAATAATATCAGTGTGACAAATAAGTTATCAATCAAGCCAATGTTCAATGGCTATTGATGCTCATAGGCACGTAAAACAAGCTTTAAAAAAGGCAACATGCGATATCACCCTTGATGACTAAGGTTGTATATAGTCGAATATGTATGGGCTAGACTAAGCCTTTTCTGGCTTACTCAAAACCCACCCTAAAAAAGGATGCCTGCGGAGTTTCCTTTGCCGTTTCTTGTCCGGGCAGAGGAACCTATTTGGAAACGGTAGTATATTTAAAAACATATTGACATCTGTGTTAATTTTAAGTATCGGCATGTTCACTTTATATTCGTGTAGGTACTGAAAGGATTGAATTTATTATTAAAAGAGAGTCAGGGCAGAGAGACCTCATATTGAAATGAGAGTAGATTAGAAAACCAAGTTAATGTTTACACAGTGGTAGAGCCACGCGGCGGCTTTTGCTGTCGCACGGATGGGCCGGCTCGAACCGGGGTGGTACCACGACCTCACAGAAAACCAGCGTGAAGTAGAGGTTTACCTCTGCGTTTCGCTTGGTGAGTGCAGGTGGCCGGAGGCCCTTTTTACTGGAAATGAGGCATTCCATCTTAGTCCTCACGGGTGACAACGCATCTGCATTTTGATTCGCAAACGAGGCTATCCTCGTTTTATGTAGATGTTTATGGGCCGCAGCAACCACTTACCATCAGGTGGACTGTGAGCTCGTTTGTCACCCTTATCCTATAAAAAAAAATGTTTTCGATAATTTCAATTAACTTTTGGTCGTTATTAGGAAGACGCTGCTGCCTATTTCTCTCTTTGATCTGTTTCCATCTGTCGCCTCTTACGATACAAACAGGATGATATGGGGTAGTGGGATATTCTTACACCGCCACTACACGGTAAATTTAATTTTATGTTCATGTAGATGCTAAAAAGATTTATTATTTAAAGAGATTATTATAATCGTCATGTTTATTCGATTGCTCATAATCCTTTTTCCTATGCATGCAAGCAATCTTTCGCCGTTGGTTACGATGCCGTAAAAGATGTATTATTTATGGTCGTTTTACTATTCTCAAACCATTCTTGAACACAGCAATGCACTTTTCAAATAAGCCTTTGAAACAGAACGGCTAATAAAAGCTGTCGATACAATTCGCTTCTCGGCATGACCGCCATTATTACTATTTTTAAAACAATCTTAAGTTTATTTTAGTACTATAACTCTTAATAACGTTTTAACCTCTAACAAGTATTATTAACGTGAGGTGCGATGCTGCCTGCGCTTGTAAAAGAATTCATCATCTCTATTTTTCGTATAATGGCAGAATACCATCTCGTTTATCCATTACAGCCTATAAAAGTCCACTTGTGAACTTAGGCATCCCCCATATATTGCCTCATAGTTACCCTTGGCAGGTGGTATGGCTACCGTAGTTTTTTTACAAGTTTGAGTTGTTATCAGGAAGGTACTGGGTCTACCTTCTGTTTCAGATTCCTTCAGTCACCTCTTGTGACAACATTTTACACCGCCACTATACGGTTAAGCTCGCTTATGTCTGATGTATAATTTAAAATTAAAAATTTTGTACGGCCGACTTCAATATAAGTTATTAAGAATAACTCAAAAACTATTGGTCTGACCTTAATGAAATTCATATGGAACTACAAGAAAAGTATCAGCTTTCAAATTAAAAAAGAATCATCGAAATCGGTTCACCCAGTAAAAAGTTATGAGGTAACACACGTAAAAAAACATATAGTCGAATTGAGTACCGTCTCCTTTTTGGAAGTCGGCAGTAAATGGCCAGCTGCGTTAGAAGTGCCAAAAGTCTGGTACTGCAATTGTCAACATACCTCCCAAGCGTGACGATGAAGGCAAAGTCCAGCTGTTGACGTACTGATGAAAAATAAAGTACATTGCTACGTACACTAAGTCCGTTATTGCCTGCACATATCTCCTTGCTAAACACAGGCTTCGCTCAACTCCTTTTCCATTATTAATAGAATTACAATAGAAGAATTTATTTCCAATGAACCCATCGTGTAGTGAGATATTATAGTTGCAAATTTTAAATTAAATAGAATATCAATACACTGCGAAACAGGTTTAGAATAAAAATAAGAGAAAATACTATCCGCAGGTGGCGCTTGAATGGTTCTCTTATAATGCTAATACTATTCAGAGCACCTGGTAAAATGCAATCTACGTGCACCCTGCTGCAAATTAGGGAAATGAAGTGTAGATTGCGAAAGAAAATTTAATATTATATTAGTAATGACTTTTTAAATTGCTTGTTACGTTTAAAATATTAATGATTGAATAAAACTACATTTACGGATTCTATCGGGTTTAATTAACTTTTTTTTTTTATGGATTCCCGATATTTCGGATGCTTTACAGCACCCATGGTCACAGGGGACTGAGGTGATTGACGTCCCGATGTCAGAGTTAACCCGGAGTACCTTCAGCTTTTCTAATTATTAATTTTGGTCCCATTCTGCGTAGATCTGACCAAAATTAATACTTAAAAAAGCTGAAGGTACTCCTGGTTAACTCTGACATCGGGACGTCAATCACCTCAGGCTCCCGTGACCATGGGTGCTGTAAAGCACCCGAAACGTCGAGAATTAATAAAAATAGTGAAAATATTATTTAAAATGAAATATTTAGCTTTATAATGTCTCGCATTATACTACTTTTGTGATAGTGGGTTTCGGAAGAAGCGGCTACGAGAAGCGAACCAGTATTCTTACTGGCAGTGATGCAAGGCATTCCATTTCTCTTAAGACTTAGTCTGTAACGTATGTATGATCTTCTATATTTGAAGTTGATTTTACGTTAACATGAGCTGCATTAGCTATTTAACATCAAGTAAACTATATTTTTCACTTAAAATTAAATAAGAAATACTTTTTTATTCAATACTAGCTGGCCAGGCAGACGTTGTTCTGCTCTTTCCGACGGCCCTTCCTATGAAAAAATCCTTAAATTCGCAATAAAAAAATATTGAAGGTCACTTATCGGGATAAAAAGTATCCTATCTCTCAAGTTGGACCAAACTGCACACAGTGTGAGAAATTTCATTGAAATCAGTTCTGTAGTTTAGGAGTTCATCCCGGACAAACAATGTGAAACGTAATTTTTATATATAAAGATAAATTATAAATAATACTTATTCTCTTTTGTTTAATTATTACTGGTTCGAAAAATACCTCTGTCCTGGGAAGAACCAGCAAGAAACCCAGCGGGTTTTTTTTAAAATAACAGCTTACTATTATGTATGTTACACAATTAACTACACAAAACAAATTAGAAATAGCTTGGTAGCGATCACCTCATACTCGGCATATACTTAATATAAATGACTGGTCAAAAAGTTCTTAGCTGGCTTTATACGAGTAGCCTATCCACTATCATATACGTGGTATAGCCATGCTGCAGCTATATTAGTAGTATAGTTGTAGCACGAATGGGTCGGCTCGACCAGGGAAGGACCACGCTCTCACACAATACCAGCGTAAAATAGCAGCTTAACGCTGCTGTGTTTTGTATGGTGAGTGTAGAAAACCGGAGACCTTTTTTACTGGAAAAGAGGCATTCCATTTAGTCCTCACGGGTGACAACGCATCTTCATTTTGATTCGCAAACGAGGATAGATGTAAATTTCTATGGGCCACAGCAACCACTTACCATCAGGTGGACAGTGTGCTCGTTTGTCACCCTATCCCATAAAAAATATACCAGGCGATCGGCGGGTATTCACCCCTTTGTTGTCGATATTCCACGCATTCTTAAGTAATCTGTATAGCAAGGGATTGGAATAATCTGCTGGCGTGTGTCTTTCCATTTGATTACAATCTAGGCGTTCTTGAGGCAAGAGTGAAAAGGATTTTGTTACCCTAAGACAGTGGGATCAATCTAGGGTGTCATCATCACTTCACACCACATCACACACGCACACATGGGGTTGTAGTCAAGCACTGGATATAAAAAAATCCTATCCTCACCGTACGATGATCGAGTCACGCTGCAGTTTATTTTAGCTGCACACACAGTGTAAAATTAATGCAGGTACTTCTTAATGGTAACCACGCAGTCCACTTTACTTAAGGGTGACAACGCTTTTGCATTTTGATTATACATCGAAAATAGAAGTCGGTAAATCTTCTAGTAAATTCTATCACAAAAGTTAAAATAATCTAAAAACTCCATATAGGAGCTAAAATTTAAAATACCAAAAGTTTGATTAAATTATTTTTAACAAACAAAGACATTTCATTAAAAGATATCAGAATCGTAATGGATAAACCAAAGTGATGTTAATTAATGATGTAACAGATTAATAACGGGCGCGAGTCAAAAGGCAAGTTACAAGTAAATCTAGAAGAAGAACTGGGGGAGGGAAAATGAGAATGTCACGCTGTAATCGGATGGTCGGAAACCCGAGACAAGACGTTGATAAATAGTCGTCAATACTACGATAACAGAGTTTGTTACGAGCCATAAGCGTCTGGCGACAATAATGATTATTTTTTTAATTAATTGCTTGTTTTACTGCCGATTCTTAGAGTAAGTAAAATCACTTTAACATACTTTATAATAAATTCAACTTCACTTTTAAATAATAAATCATATTATAACATATATAATAAATTATTTTATGTGTCAATCGGGTTGTGATGTATTTTTCTAAAACTACTTAGTTCTTTCTCAGGCATCTTGCACTATCAGTGCTCGGCGAAATACCCTTTTTTATTTTATAACTACTTTGAATACTTTTGATTACTTATCCTTAATATTTATATATATATATATATGTGTGTGTGTGTGTGTGTGTGTGTGTGTGTGTGTGTGTGTGTGTGTGTGTGTGTGTGTGTGATCTTCTGTGTATATAATTATATTTGTTATGTTATATAAAACTCACCTTCATTCGTTTATTACAGCAGCCTAATAAAAATAAGAGAGAACATAGGCATCTCCCATAAATTGCCTCATAAGGGGGTTGCCATAGGTGCCGCACTTGGCAATTGCAGTTTTTTGTTACATTCAGTTGTTATCAAAAAGTTGCTGCTGCTAATTTCTTATTTCAGTTTCCTTTTGTAACACGATAATATATAGTATTTATTAATCTATTTATGATTTATTGTTATCACCTTAAATAAAAGTGTTAAAAAGGGCGGAGTTAATGCCTTTTGACATTATCTCCCAGTCGATTGATGGATTCTCTTACTCCACAATTATAATTAATAAATAAACAAAAAACAACAATAAACATTTTTTAAATTCACATTTGTATTAAATAAACATTACTACTTTAGATTTAAAGGACGTCGTTGAGATACTCTTTGCAGCTGTAATTCATGAAATATGTTTTAAAAGTTATGGAGACATACTACTTGTATGTAACATTTACTTACATCATCATCATCATCATTACAGCCCTTCACAAGTCCACTGCTGAACATAGGCCTCCCCCAAAGAATGCCACAAAGCACGGTCCTGAGCCACCTGCATCCATCGACTTCCTGCATATCTTACCAGGTCGTCACTCCATCTAGTGGGGGGACGCCCTACACTTCGCCTGCCGGTACGAGGCTGCCACTCGAGAACCTTTCTTCCCCATCGGTTGTCGGTTCTTCGAGCTATATGGCCGGCCCATTGCCACTTCAGCTTACTAATCCGTTGGGCTATGTCGGTCACTCTGGTTCTACTGCAGATATCCTCATTTCTGAGTTTATCACGCAGAGAAACTCCGAGCATAGCCCTCTCCATAGCTCGCTGAGCGACCTTGAGCTTCCTCGTCCGGCCAGCAGTAAAGGACCACGTCTCAGTTCCATATGTCATCACTGGCAACACGCACTGGGTGTACAATCTCGTTTTCAAGTTTTGAGGTAAACCTGACGAGAAGATGTGCCGTAATTTCCCGAACGCTGCCCAACCGAGTTGAATCCGTCGATTGACCTCTCGGTCGAAGTTGGACTTACCTAATCGGACTATTTGTCCCAGGTAAACATACTCGTCAACAACTTCAAGTTTAGTGTTCCCAACAACTACCGGCATAGGTGTGACATGGACATTAAACATGATCTTTGTTTTGTCCATGTTCATCTTAAGACCTATCCGTTGGGAAACACTATTGAGGTCATTGAGCATAGTGCTTAGGTCCTCCAGCGATTCTGCCATAAGGACTATATCGTCGGGAAATCGAAGGTGAGTGATGTACTCGCCATTGATGTTGATACCGTATCCTTTCCAGTCCAGAAGCTTGAAAACATCTTCCAATGCAGCGGTGAAGAGTTTCGGGGATATGACGTCACCCTGTCTTACACCTCTCTGCAGTTGGATAGGTTTCGTACTCTGGTTCTGTACTCGGATAGCCATCGTAGCTCTACTGTACAAACACTTCAGCACTTCGATAAACCGACAGTCAACTTGGCACCGCTGAAGGGACTGCAGCACCGCCCAAATTTCGACGGAATCAAAGGCTTTCTCATAGTCCACATACGCCAGACATAGTGGCAAATTGTACTCTTCGGACTTCTGTACAATTTGCCGAAGGGTATGTATGTGGTCTATGGTGCTAAAGCCCTTTCAGAAACCGGCTTGTTCGGGAGGCTGGAAGTCGTAAAGTCTGCGCGCGAGACGATTCGTAATGACTCTCGAAAACAGCACGTAGACGCGGCTCAGAAGGGAAATCGGTCTGTAGTTCTTCAAGAGAGCGTTGTCGCCTTTCTTGAAGAACAAGACCACCGCACTTCTGCTCCACGCCTCCGGTGTAATGCCACCATGGAGAACGGAATTAAAGAGCTTCTGAAGGACTTCAAGTACCGGTCTTCCACCCGCTTTCAGAAGCTCCGCTGTAATTCCATCCTCGCCTGGGTCCTTACCGTTTTTAAGGTGCTGGAGAGCCATTCTAATCTCGCTCAGACTGACGTCCGGGATATCTTCGGGATAGTGTCGGATGAGACTCGCTCTTTGATCGTTACTCACACTTGCGTGTGGCTCCAACGATGACGTGTACAGCTGCCCATAGAACCTCTCAATCTCACTCAAAATCTCAGGTGTCCCGGAAACGATGCTGCCACACTCTGTCTTCAGCTTTGACAGTTGGCTCTTTCTGGCAGACAGGTCTCTGGCAAAGACTTTGGAGCCTTGGTTCCGCTTGATCGCTTCTTCAATACGAGCTGTATTGAAGTTGCGTAAGTCCCGCCGCATGCATTTGGAGATCTGTCTGTTCAGTTGCCTGTATGCTGCCAAATCTGTTGAAGAATGTAGCTTCATCTCCCGTCTAACAGCCATGAGATTAAGACTGTGATCGGAGAGTTTTTGTGTTCTTCTGCGGCGGGTCTTGCAGAACTTACATAAACAAAACAAAACACACAAAACATTAACAGGAAAATATAATACAAATAAAGAATATAATATACGGAACTACCGGATCGTAATGTTTTAAAATAAAACCGCTTCCGCTTATAAATGCAATCTAGAGCAGAGGCGATGTCTGTATTACTAATAGGCTTAACAATGATTTTACTGCATCCACTCCAATTAATTGATAGCGTTATAAACCTTTTTCGTGTTATTCTGCCGACTTCAAAAAGGAGACGGTACTCAATTCGATTGTATGTTTTTTTTATGTGTAATGCTTCCACATTTTGGTTTCTGCCTATTTGCCTAAGAGTATTCTACGTAAAACATAAAATTAAAATTCGGAATAGTTATTTTAATTATTAAAATGCAATTATTCAAATGCAGACATAACGTTGCAAATTCGAATTTTCTAAATTATATTTTCTGTTGTAAAAGGGAAGTTGAAAAGAATTTGTGAGAACATCGAGTACGTGTTAATTAAAAGCAATTTTATAAATGTTTAGTCCCTTATTTCGTGTATCATTTCATTACTAATTCTTCTTAAAAATTATCACCTTGCCACCAAAAGTATCGCTGCCAAAAATATGAACAAAAAACATAAATGCAGGTATCGATAATAGAAAACTTTCATAATAGTGCATATTTGTAATAATTTTTCGGAATAATACAATTAGCAGAAAAAATTGCCTAATCGAAAACAGATGTCCACAAGTCTCCCCAATCTACCACTGACCACACACACATTGACACATTGACCACATTCCACATTGTCACCCTTATAAAAGAGCATACAATTCATCTAAAGCTATGTGTATGCTACGGTTAGTTTTAAAATTAAGATCATAGGTTTGAATCTAATAAACTTATATTAGGCATTACTAGTTAATAGCATATAGTTGTTTAACTTATCATTAGCATGTGCCGAGCTCACTGTGCTCTTCTTTACTTATATTTAATATTATACTCATTTGTGCGTCTGTTAGTACGACTGTTAGTAATCGTATGTATTAACTTAACGACTTGGCCAATTGAGGTCACAATATTCACACAATAAATACGTTTTATAGAGATGCTTTTAATACATGGCAGATCCATGCTGCAGCTATATAATATTGTTATAGCACGAATTGGTCGGCTCGACCAGAGTAGGGCCACGCTCTCATAGAATACCAGCATAAAATAGCATCTCTACGTTGCTGTGTTTCGTATGGTGAGTGTAGAGAACTTGAGACCCTTTTACTGGAACCGACGCATTCAGTTTTGGTCCTCTGGGGAGACAACGCATCTGCATTTGACGTAGATGTCTATGGACCGCAGCATTAACTTACCATCAGATGAACTGTGCTCATTTGCACTTATTCAAAAATAATTGTTATCCTGAGATTCGATAGGTGGAACTATAGTCAAAATATTAACTAATTCTATATTTTTTAATATTTTGACTAAAATTACTCTTAATCAAAATTTATTATGTGAGCTTGGTACAAGAAAATTACAAAATCTGGATCGGATAATTCGTGCCATAGTTGAGCTATTAATTAATTTTATACTTACTCTAAAAAATATCGTGCCACCTGCTAGGAAATGCAGAACAACTTCTACTGGGACATCTAGTGTGTAATAGTCGTAAAATTAAAAATTTTGTACAACCGACTTCAAAATAAATAAAACGAGAACATCGTCAATATATTTGAAGCCAATTAAATACGTATTATTAAGGATAACTCAAAAACTACTGGTCAGATTTTGATCTTTATAATATAAGACCACATGAAAAGCACCAGCTCACATTCACATAAAAAAATAATCATCAAAATCGGTTCCCTTGGAAAAAAGTTCTGGGACACACATAAAATAAAATAGTCAAATTGAGAACTTCCTCCATATTTTGAATTCGGTTGAAAACTTTAACAATCCCGCTAGAGAATGCGTTGCCTTAAACATGTTTCTAATGGATTTAAAACGTATATAAACGTTCAGCATTAGGCATTTATGCAAATTAATTTTTCGTAAGCGGCCCAAATTTGCATTCATTTGAGGCCTCGTTTTAGATGCTCAATGGTACATGAGAGATATAAATATTGTCTTTCTTTCTGTTTTTTGTGCTACTTCAGTTTTGCATAATGCCCCGGGGTTACTTGATTATGCGTCGTTTAAAAAAATAAAGTGCTTTTAATTTTGATAGGTTCATTTTGCATTAATAATGTATTAATATTTTACAATGACGACCGAATGACTAGGTGGTCAGTTCACTCTCACTATTTTTTTTATAGGATGAGGGTGGAAAACGAGCACACAGTCCACTTGATGGTAAGTGGTTGCTGCGGCCCATAGACATCTACAACTATCCTCGTTTGCGAATCAAAATGCAGATGCGTTGTCACCCGTGAGGACTAAGATGGAATGCCGCATTTCAAGTAAAAAGGGCCTCCGGCCAGCTGCACTCAGCAAGCGAAACGCAGAGGTAAACCTCTACTTCACGCTGGCATTCTGTGAGGTCGTGGTACCATCCCGGTTCGAGCCGGCCCATCCGTGCGACAGCAAAAGCTGCCGCGTGGCTCTACCACTGTTAATACTATAAATATTAATTTTATTATATTTTTTATACTATGTACTGGGTTTCAAGATTCGAATTTTCTTGATTCGTCTAATCTAGGGAAAATTTATGCAAGACAGAAATATTTAAACGATATTTGTATGTGTGGTAACTAGTAAGACTCCAACAACACATTGAAACAATTTTGAGTTTCTTAATAGTCTGTGTTGTGACGTATTGTATAGAAGATTGAAATCCCCGACATCAGAATGTGAAATTATTTTATTTTTTTTAGTTCCTTTAAGTCGACTTTTAAATTTTATCATAAATTATTTTTTAATGTTTTGAGTGGAGTAAGGAATACCACTATTTCATGGTTATATAAATCACCATCATAATTACAGCCTTTCATAAGTCCACTGCTGCACATAGACCTCCCCCAAGGAATGCCACAAAGCACGGTCCTGAGCCAACTGCATCCATGGACTTCCTGCATGTCTTACCAGGTCGTCACTCCATCTCGTGGGAGGTCGCCCTACACTTCGCCTACCGATATGAGGCTGCCACTTAAGAACCTTTCTTCCCCATCGACTGTCGGTTCTTCGAGCTATATGGCCGGCCCACTGCCACTTCAGCTTACTAATCCGTTGGGCTATGTCGGTTACTCTGGTTCTACTGCGGATATCCTCATTCCTAAGTTAATCACGCAGAGAAACTCCGAGCATAGCCCTCTCCATAGCTCGCTGAGCGACCTTGAGCTTCCTCATACGGCCAGTAGTGAAGGACCATGTCTCAGTTCCGTAAGTCATCACTGGCAACACGCACTGGTTGTACAATTTCGTTTTAAGGTTTTCAGGTATGTTTGACAAGAAGATGTGTCGTAGCTTCCCGAACGCTGCCCAGCCGAGTTGAATCCGTCGATTGACCTCTCGGTCGAAGTTGGACTTACCTAGTCGGACTATTTGTCCCAGGTAAACATACTCGTCAACAACTTCGAGCTTAGTGCTCCCAACAACTACCGGCATCGGTATGACATGGACATTAAACATAATCTTTGTTTTGTCCATGTTCATATTAAGACCTATCCGTTGGGAGACACTATTGAGGTCATTGAGCATAGTGCTTAGGTCCTCCAGCGATTCTGCCATAAGGACTATATCGTCGGAAAATCGAAGGTGAGTGATGTACTCGCCATTGATGTTAATACCGTATCCTTTCCAGTCCAGAAGCTTGAAAACGTCTTCCAACGCAGCGGTGAAGAGTTTCGGGATATAACGTCACCCTGTCTTACACCTCTCTGCAATTGGATAGATTTCGTACTCCGGTTCTGTACTCGGATAGCCATCGTAGCCCTACTGTACAAGCACTTCAGCACTTGCCAACTTGGCACACGGACAGTGAACTTGGCACTGCTGAAGGGCAGCACCGCCCAAATTTCGGCGGAATCAAAGGCTTTCTCATAGTCCACATACGCCAGGCATAGTGGCAAATTTTACTCCTCGGACTTCTGTACAACTTGCCGAAGAGTATGTATGTGATCTATGGTACTAAAGCCCTTTCGGAAAACGGCTTGTTCGGGAGGCTGGAAGTCGTCAAGTCTGCGTGCGAGACAATTTGTAATGACTTTTGAAAACAGCACGTAGACGCAGCTCAGAAGGGAAAACGGTCTGCAGTTCTTCAAGAGAGCATTGTCACCTTTTTTGAAGAACAAGACCACCGCACTTCTGCTCCACGCCTCCGGTGTAATGCCACCATGGAAGACGGAATTAAAGAGCCTCTGAAGGACTTCCAGTACCGGTTTTTATAAATATAAAGACTTCCAGTACCGGTTTATATAAATAGTTACATTAAAAACTTTATCCTCAATGCATTACTTCTGTAGTACAACCTAATTAATTAAAAAAATCATCAAAATCGGTTCAAAATTTACAAAAATATCGCGTGACATACGTAAAAAAAACTTGGATGTCGATTTGTAAACCTTGGTTTGAAGTCTGCTAATTTAATTGATTTATTGAAAATAAAACTTTGCAAGTTTTATTAATAAATTACATTTAACATGATGAATATATTTAATACTAAAAATATTAATTTTATTGGAAATAATCATTACAAGTGCGTAGTGTAATAGTTTTGCGTTAAGAGAGGAAGAGGTGTTAAAACTGACAAGTTAGTTTGCGTTAAACACATTGAATATAAAAAATCTTGATATTTATGTAAATTTCTAAAGTGTTTCAATTCTTTATCACCCTCAAATTCAATTTTTAATATCCCTTATTGTCCCCTGGGTATAGCCGCAATTATATTATTTTCCAATTGTATATCCTCTTGAAATTGCTTTATTTTATAGAACCCGTTTTCTCCTCTATTCATACCCCAGCTATTAGCAATTAACCAATACTTTTCACCACTTTCCTCCCCGTATCCAATTATACGGACAGCATGATTGCCTAATCTTTTTCCATATTTGTGTGCATAAACACCACTGGTATAGTTTCTTATATCATCATATACCACAAAACTTGCTGCGATTGGACCGTTTGTAAAAAGTTCTGCTTTAATTTGTTCACCATCAGCTGCCACGCTATACATTTTTCCACCATAATTCTTATCATTAACATAGTCTTTATTGTTTACGCAACTTTTGTAGCAAACGTTATCATTCATTAAATCGTCATTATTATAGGGTCTGCAATCATAGCTTACTAGTCCATTGGAAATCCAAAAGTTAAAAGCTCGGTCTGTCCAGCCTCCATTAAGACAAAGTGGGCCGGTATAACAATCTGCACAGCAACCCAAATCTTGTTCAGACAAATCGACATTAATATTGGCGTGAATGCAGTTCCGATCCGTTGCAGTGGTAGCTGTAGCAAACATCCAGCAAGATCCGCAGGTTTGTTGATCATATATTTTTCCAATAGAATTGCACTGCGGCCATTTCTCTCTCGCATCAAAATTTTCAGGCAAATCAAGGACGTTTAAATCATGTGTAATTTTGGGGTAAGTTTGGTTAAGTCCGACAACACTGCAATGCTGATGGTTGTCGTCATTATTGTTATGAACACTTATTTTCCATGTCAAATTTAAATTATTAAAATATTCAACAAATTCATGCCAAGGTAACGTCTCGTATTTGAAATGAATTTCTTCGTCAAAAGCAGCAGTGATAGTAATCAGAAAAAGTAGAATATAAAACATTTTACAAAATAAACTTACACAATACAAATAATAAATAATGTAGAGAGTATTAACGCGCGTATTTATATAAAAGTAATTGTTAATACTATTTCATTTGTTTGCCTATTATTATCACAGGTTAATAAGTAAAATTATTTTGCTTTGATTGTTATCATTTTTATGACATTTTAATGACCAAGTTATAGTAATTTTAAATTCCTTTCCATTGAGTATTGTGGAAAATTAGTATCCGATAACGAAAAACAATGATAGATATTGATAAAAGTAAATGTTTTTGATTTTATGTATATTCGTAGTTGACGTGGAATATGTTGATAAGCTATTTATAAAAATAACTGGCATTTATGAAAATTTATAAAAGTGAAGTCTCAAGGTCGAGGTCCTCATTGTCGAGAAATAGTTAGTGTGGGAAATACAATCGTACTCCCTTATCAGCAAACCTCACGTATTTTAGTTTTTTTTTTAATTCTTGGACAGCGGGTTAGTCAGTTTGTAAAATATTTAAAATTATAATTCATAATTTCAGTGTTGCCGGTACCAAAACTTACTATAAAGTAGTAAGTATAAAGTAACCTTGCGTAAATTTTAGGCTGGACATGGTTAGTACTAGTGTTGCCCAAATGCAAAAACAAGACGAGACTTAGCTAGTCTTGGTCTTGATCTTGCGTCAATACACCTGGTTTTGGTCTTGGTCATGGTGTTATGCTCCCAGTCTTAGTCTTGGTCTTGGTCTTGTAACAAGAGTCTCGCAAGTCTCGCAATTACCTAGTAGCCTATTGATATTTATTAAACGTTAATAATAATTTAGATCTTAAAACAACTTAACAGAGTAGGTACATTTTGAGCTTGAATTAACACATCCATAGTAAAGACCAACCAAATTATTAAATGTCTAAATATTTAATGAGAAATTCGAAAAATCAACTGACACCGGGTGGGGTTTGAACCCACGACCTAAGCTATCCGCGTCGACGCTCTAACCAACTGAGCTATCTACCGTGTCCCACGACGACGGCTGCCAGTCTGTTTCTTAATAAACGTCTACATTTAATAAGAGCTTACATGTGCTAAAACGTGGTTAAAAACAAATTAATAACATTAACTTGACTGTATTTTAAAGAACATTATCTGTCTAGAAAGAGCTTGATAGACCCTCATCTTATATGAAATGGAATAACAGAGTTATACAATTTATACAATTTACCATTTATTTAAATAAAAAATAAAATACAATACAAATTAAATTACATAACAGTATACCTACAACAGCTTTGACATTATTGTTACTAAAGTATACTCGTAAATACTATGTTAATTAAATTAAATTTGCCTTGGTACGTTACTTGCTGTATTTATCTGTATATATCTTATGCTGTACTTACAGACTACTAGAGTACGATAGATGTTAATAAACCGACACTGCCAATCAATTTTTGGAAGTGTGATTTTAGAAACCAAAATGCGCGAATATGACTTCACTCATTCGAAATTCACAATTTAGATATTTTTTGTTCACGTAGGCATTATAAATACACTTTTGGATAGTCATGTGATCACTGTTCTCCCCAATTTTTTTCTTTTCCATGTTCAGGAGTGCTGATTCTACCGAGAAGAATAATGGAAGAAAGTACGAAACTGAGTATTTGCTATTTTCAAAATATTTTTACAATAGTACTATAATTATGTAAAGCAATAAGTCAAACATAAAATGTCAAATGTATATGTAGATACCAAATCGGTGTACAAATTTCTAGTTAGTCCTGTGTAGTACGAGAGGTCAGTTCCAAGCATTTTTATCATTAAGATAATAATTTACAGAATAATATGCTTTTTTGGCTAAATAAGCTTTAATGCGCGACTTAAAGCGCGACATTTCTTTTGGAATCTTGTTATAAAAAGCGTATACCGCTACCCAAGAATAAATTGTCTACTTTGTGTGACCGGAAAGTAGGTAATGTGATTTTAATTTTATTTCTACTATTAAAATTGTGCAAATCACTATTTTTTACATGTAAGCGAATGTTTTGTCATACATACATGATATTTGCAAAAATATATTGTGATGCAATAGTCAACATATCAATTTCTTTAAACAGTTCTCTCAGATATACTCGGCTCCTAAGCAGTACATAAGGTCTATGTACTGCTTAGGAGCCGAGTATATCTATTATTATTATTATCTTATTGCATGATTTTTATTTTATATGCACACTTTTTATGTTATTCAATTAGCATTGTAGAAAATTTTTACACGTTTCAAGTATGTTAAAAGTGTCTACAATATTTATCAAATGGGTGACCACATATTCGAGCATTATGTGTTTTAAAAACACACATTTCTGAAAATCGAGATTTGCATTGAACTTATTGAACATGTTTATCTATTAGATAAAAATAATAAAAATAGTAAGTAATTATTATAAACCCATATAGTTAATATTATAATAATTACTTACTAGAATAAATTATTATGATATCTACCCATCCTTACCACTATCTAATTACAATATTCATTGCGAGATCAGCATAATGTATTCGTGTTCATTCTTAGCACCCGGAAACTTATTTTATTCTTTTGAACATGTACACTGTGGCGGCAATCAAACAGTGTCAAATATTGTACGTGCGGCAGGGCGGCGAGGATTGTATGCGATATCAATAATAGCCGCCGGCACGTGTATCTTGACTTTGTACTTTCGAATAGCTGTAATATTTCTTTGACAGGTCAGTATCTGAACTTTGATGATGCCGACAACAAGACGCCACGCACTATCAAAGTTCCGATGTTTAAAACTAGGGATGCACTCTTTTTTCTTTTAATGGATATTATCATTCGCTATGTATGTTTATGGTATTGTTCGTAATGCGCGTTCGTAAAGTCCAATTTTCCAAAAATTTTTGATATATTTTTTTGCGTCTCTTAGAGTCCCTAAGAGTATATCCGAACTCCTATAATCCATGAAACGACACCCAGTCCTAACAGCAAGACGCAAGAGTCTCGCAGACTTAGTCTTATCCTTGCTCAAATTTTGCAGGGTCAGTCTTGGTATTGGTCTTGCAAAAACACAACTACAATACCAAGACTGCAAGACCAAGACTCATTTTGGGCAATACTAGTTAGTACGCCCTCACGATAATGGAGTAAATTTTATTATACTTTGAGAGACGGAATCCGTACCTTACCCTGTGTTATAGTGTTCCGATCTTCTAAACGCGGATTTGATTCAAATGTTGCCACAATCTTCTTCTTCATCATCAGCCCACAAACGTCAACTGTTGAAAATTGATAAACTTGTTGACTTATCTTGTTCAAGCGGATTTATGATCGCACACATGTCTCGCAACTTTGTCGCTGATGCCCATCGCCACCTTGTGTAATTTACATGAAGCGTAAACTAGATGGATATACTGCCATCTATTGGAGACCATGAAATTATTTCCTCCTGTGACATCCATGGGACGAAATAAGTTGCTGGATTCTCTACACCGCCATCATACGGTAAACTGTTATCATTAAATTGCTACTAATTTTCTTACTAAATCAACAGCAAACTAGGAAAGCGCTCGCACTCATTTCACAGTACGCAAGCAACGTGAGTTCGAATCCCGCCACCTTTCTTTTTTCCTTTAAAAAAAAAAAAGCGTTACTCCCACACTAGGATTTTCCCCTTTATAGTTAAAGCGAATAAACATAAATTACACAAGGACAAACATTCAGAATTGGAACAATTATTTGTAGTCCATACAAATTCATGTTCCGTGCAGGTTTCTAACCTGCGGTCCTCAGAGCTGCATCCTAAACCACTGTGCTACGAACGCACTGTCAACTTCCAATGAAGTTGTTAGGTGCAATATTAAGAGCTGATTTAACACGTGCACGGTGCCGAAGCAGAACATTGCGAGGAAATCTATATGCCTGAGAAAGAAAAATTTTAAGGATATGTGAAGTCCACCACGTACTGGAGCAGTGCAACGGACTACCGGCCCCAAACCCACTCAAAAATGACACGAAACCTCTCCTAGCAGTGATACGTAATTGCGTTGTGACGTGTTATTTAAAATTCTATTTAAATTATATTGTAGATTAATTACTTCTACACTACATTTTTTTCGATATAAGCGGATCTAATTAAAGCCAGCAAGCACTTAAGAGATGATTAATTCCTGTTTACATTAAAAAAAATTACGCTCGTTAGTCATAACTCACGTCTGTAGAAATAAAAAAGTTACCTTAATAAACATACCAACATAGAGAAATGTATATAGAATTACACCGTGCCTTTCCCAACCCTAACAGGGCGCGGGTTGAGGGTACTTTGAATAATTGAAAGAACCCTGAAGGAGCAAGGGCTGCTTAGGTTTCATATAGGTCAGTAGCGTAATGTTAGGGTATGTAACAAACAGGAGGGAGAGAAGAGTGCTGGGGTGTTAAAGATGTAACACCTAGGCGGTTGATGTGGGCACTTTTATAGGTGTTGCTATGTGGTTTAAGCTACCTGCTATAGTAACAAGTCAGCTCAATTTAATTTATGTAAGCAACGTGTAAAAGAATGAATTAAGAGGACTACAAGACCCAAATGACCTCGAATGATGCACGCACACATTTACAGAAAAATATGAGCGCCATCTAACGACAGTAAGGTTTAACACTAACGGATTAGCGAGGTTACGCCCGAATGTTATAATAGACGAAACGTAAGTAAGATAAAGATCTGACAAAAAATAGATGGGACAACGAAATTATTTTTAATTTTAATTTAATTTTACGTAATAATTTAAGGATGTGGGTGATTCTGAAATGAAACTGATTCGATGAAACTTAAAACATTTTTATTTATATAGTAATAGTAATAAACTTTATTTATATAAAAGTGATTGTAGTACATATGTAGGACATTACATCGTTTGTACTATCTATAAAATATTATATTCAAGCTAGTGGATGTAGCTCTGCTCTCCTAGCTAGGCTACAGAATAATCTGTGTTATGGAGTAACAGTCTCAATGCCCGTAATACCACTAGATATATATTAAATACATACTTACAGTTGTAAATATATTAAATACATACTTACAGTTGTAAGTGCTACAATTACAAAAAAATCTAGTTTTCAAATTATTAAATATAAAATTGAGAAATATATGTATATGTATGTGTGTCTGTGTGTAAGTGTGTGCGTGTGTATGTACGTTTGCGTGCGCGCGTGTGTGTTTGTGGGTGCGAGAGTATGTAAGTCAAATAAGCTATTAAACAATCAGTTTAGGTATTTTTCTGTTTCGTCATAAGATTTGTTTTGAAGGTATGCTTCTTGCAGTTATAGAATGATAACCCATATATTGGACATTTTCGCTTATTTTATTTTAAAGAGACCCAGGAAATAAGAGAAATTTTAGTAAATGATAAGCGAACTTGTGGAAAAGAACAAAAATTGTCTTTTTGGCGTTTACCTATTTCCTTGTACAACAATGGTCTTTGGTGCTGTTCACCTATGAGTCCGAAATTGGGTTTCATCCGGATTCACGAAATGAAATCTATGGAATAAATGAATATTTCAAATTATTTAGATATTATGTCAATTCTAAATATTCTAGTACTATGGTTCACAAGATAGGTAATAAAAATTTGCATTTCGTTTATTTTTTGTATTTGCCTCTGTAAAATTGTTAAGCTACAAGTAAAATACCTAACATTCATATATAATTATAATTCCTAATTATAAACAAAATCAATAAACCTAAACTCTTACATGTGATAAGTAGCATCGCAATTTTCAGATGATTCTATTTTTTCGTCATGCCTATTTGTTATTTATGAATAAGCCGCGGTCTTTTAACAAAACATTATGTATTTTTAGTTTTTTTTAATGTTATTATAGCTTAGAAAAGTTGTAGGTACATATTGGAAATATTAACTTCCGTGTTGATATTTTCTACTTTCTTTCTCCTGTAAACAATTATTACATTTCATACGGTTTTTTTAGTTATTATTTATAAAAGTAAATAATAAATTTATATAAATATGTAATACTTAAAATAAATAATAAAAATTGACTTCATATTCCTGGAATCGAACCCGGGCACTCTCGAGTGCAAACTGCAAATATAGGTTTATTAGTATAAAAATAAATGTATTTTTATTTATTATTTATAAAAGCACTTAATAAATTTTCTAAATATATAACACTTTAAATAAAAAAGAAAAATGAAAATATGACTTTATATTCCTGGAATCGAACCCGGGTACTCTCGAGTGCAAAAGCTGCAAATCCATAACTCTACAAAATGCACTACTGTAATACAGTAAGTTTCCTAAATTCATGGCTTTATTTTTATGAAAATAAATATATATTATTAGTTATTATTTATAATAAATATTCAATAAATTTATCTAAATACATAATACTTCAAATAAAAAATAAAAAATAAAATTTTACTTCATATTCCTGGAATAGAACCCAGGTACTCAGGTATACACTACCCTTCCAAATCCTTAAGTTTATTGTTAAATATAAAATATATATAAAAATAAATATTTAGTAATATTAAAATGTTCTTAACTTTTAATGTCGTTCATATGTTTTTAATTGTTTAATATCGTTCTTCGTAACGGGTTTAACTTTATTTTCCATATTTACCAATTAAAATTATTAACTTAATTTTAATTAATCTAACCTTAAAATCTTTTATATTTACACGAAAGAATAATATCTATGAATATGAAACAACGAATTTAAAAATAAAATTATACAAAACCATTAAACAATCTTTACGTAAATAATGCGGCAAAAAGAGCGACACGTCTGTATAGCACCGGGCCTCGGCCAGCTGTGTCGGTACGCAGGCGTTTACGCACACATCCATACGTATTATTTCAGAAATAAGAAAATGCGATTTAAAATAAAATCTATTAATTTCATTCAAAAATTAAAACAGTATTACGTTAATGTGTTGCTTGTAGAATAATCTGAGAAATAATCAAAATAATTGCATGTATATTAGTATGGTTTTTACTCGTTAAAAGAAATTTTTAGAGGTATCTTTATGATTTTTTTCTATCGTATCAAATTAGTAGTATCATGTTTTCAACACACTAACTAACTAGCATATATACTAAAAAATATCATATATTTTTCTGATTTAGTTTACTGCTTTGTATCATATATTTTAAGTCAATATAAAACTTGCGTTTAGCTCCTGTAGTCCCCTTAATGACGTATAATACACCAGTATTACACGCATATTATAATTACAAACTAACAGTAATAATAATAATAATAATAATAATGTCGGATGTCGGGGCGGTGGTCGTGGAACCAAGGAACCACTCCTCATTGACGCGGTCATTGGCAAAGTAGTTAAACGCAACCGTCGGAACCTCTCCGCCGCCTGGATAGACTATAAAAAGGCATTCGACTCGGTGCCTCATACATGGCTTAAGAGGGTCCTCGAGCTGTACAGGGTTGACTGTACAGTTCGAGACTTCCTCGGGCAGTGTATGGAGCAGTGGAGTACGATCCTTTGTCATCTAGGCGAGCGGATGATGGCTGCGGAGAACCACATAAGGATAAGAAGGGGTATCTTCCAGGGCGACTGTTTGAGTCCAATATGGTTCTGCCTCTCTCTGAACCCTCTTAGTACATTACTGGAGGGTTCCGGGAGGGGATTTCAGCTTCGGAGAGGAGGTACAAAAGTGACCCACCTTTTCTATATGGATGATCTCAAGTTATTCGCCTCCAGTCGCTCTCATCTTATGGAATTGCTAAACATCACTTGTGATTTTAGCAATTCTATTAGAATGGAGCTGGGGACGGATAAGTGTGCGGTCCTCCATGTTGAAAGGGGAAGGGTTGCTAACTCGGAGGGCATAGACTTATCTATGCCCATCAACATAAGGACCCTTTCCAAGGCTGAAACATACCGATACCTGGGTATGTCACAGAACATCGGTGTAGATGAGGCGGGTATGAAACAGTCAGTTTGCGATGTGTTTTATGCACGCTTGACCAAAGTGCTTAACAGCCTTTTGTCCGGTGTGAATAAGACGCACGCATATAACGGTTGGGTCATGCCTGTTCTCATGTATACCTTTGGCATACTCAGGTGGACTCAGACCGAACTAAACGCTCTGGACAGAAAAGTCCGCACTATAATGACGTCCCACAGAATGCATCATCCGAGATCGTCAGTAATGAGGCTGTACTTGCCGCGGAAGCATGGTGGACGCAGCTTTTTAAGCGCGCTTACCATGCATAATCGCGAAGTGTGCAGCCTCCGTAATTACTTTCTGACGAGAGCGGATGATCCATACTATAGGGACGTTATTTGTTGTGATAAAGGACTTACCCCTCTATCCTTAGCCAACGAGCAATGGCAAGACCCGGCAGTACAGAGCATTTCCGACCGGGAGACCGTATGGAAGGAGAAAGAGCTCCACGGGAGGTTCTACAAGGCTCTACATGAGCCTTTCGTAGACACAGTCGCCTCCCTCCACTGGCTACGTTTCGGTGACCTCTTTGGGGAAACCGAGGGTTTTGTCTGTGCGATACAGGATCAGGTTATTAAGACCAACAATTATCGGAGATACATCCTAAAGGATGGCACCGTTGACGTCTGTCGAGCTTGTCGCCATCCCGGTGAGTCACTTAGGCATGTCATCTCCGGTTGTTCGGCGCTTTCTAACTCTGAGTATTTGCACAGGCACAACTTAGTAGCCAGGATTCTACACCAGGAGCTCGCTCTGAAATACGGTCTCGTGGATCGGAAATTGCCATATTATAAGTACTTGCCGGAAGCCGTGCTCGAAAATGACCGCGCCAGGCTCTACTGGGACCGGGCCATCATCACAGACAGGACTATTCTTGCGAATAAGCCTGATATTGTGCTGATGGACCGGGCACAGTCAAGGATATTTTTGGTCGACATTACCATTCCTTATGACGAGAACCTCGTGAAAGCCGAAACAGATAAACTGACTAAATATCTGGACCTGGCTCACGAGGTGACCGACATGTGGGGTGGATTGCCGGCCGAAATTATACCTGTAGTCGTCTCTGCGAACGGGTTAATCCCAGTCAGCCTCTCGGGTCATCTGAGGCGACTGGGACTCCGTGACGGACCGCTCCAAGCTCAAATGCAGAAGGCGGTGCTCCTCGATACCGCCCGCATCGTCCGCCGGTTTCTTTCCCTCTCCCCCTAACCCTCGGCCGTTTGGTCTCCCCTGCCGAGGGCTTCCATCTGGTTGGGTTTTTATTTATTCATGTATTTTTTATGTATTTATTTTATTTTGTTGATATTTATGTATGTTTATCATTTTCATTTACAATTATATATTTATACAGCCCAACCAGATGAGAAAACTATATAGATACCCCATAATAATAATAAATTCTTTATTTCAGATAATTAAAATCCATATGTGGGTTAGTAACACAATAATAATAACAAGGGTTAGTTACAGTGGTAGTACAACGGTTTGCTTAAAATCTAGGGAAATAAAATAAATACATTGTGCCGAGACAGATCATCATGGGGGTGGATAGGGCCCAGTTATCAGTCTCTGCACAAGACATTTCCACAGCGGCGATGTATATCTATCCGCTATGGTCCTCAGAATGCTGTTGGGACTAGCTCGTACCCTGCTAATAAGGGATGCGGTTTTTTTGCGTATGTTGGCATTAAAACCGTCTGTTTGGTATGCCGCAAACATCCCTGATGCACTACAAAAACGAGGCAGTCCCAACAGCATCCTGAATATGTATTTAAATTGGATGCGCAAGGCTTCAAGCGATCTTTTGGTGTATTTGACCCATAGGCTCCCCGTGTATACGCTCTGGCAGTATGCTTTAAAAAGCGTAATCTTAACTTCTTTTGTACAACGGGAAAACCTGCGACCCAACATATTACCTCTAACCGCTAGAGCCCTGCGCTCCCTTTCAATGTCAGCATCATCCTTGAGGTCACCAGTAATAATATGTCCCAGATATTTAAATTTAGTGACTCGTTTCACGTTCATGCTATTAAGGGTAACATTAACTGCAATATTGTGACATTTACCAGCGGCCTCAAAGACCATGTACTCTGTTTTTTTGACATTGTATGTGATGGGCTCAGTAGCATACATCTCACATACCTTTAACATTTCACTTAGGCCTCCCACCGTTGGGCTAAGCAGCACCATATCGTCAGCGTAACTTATATTATTAACGTTAACGCCATCTATACGACATCCGACGTGTAATTCCGAGTGTCTCTGTAATTATTTTTATGAGACAAGGTGAAAATTAAAGTAGCTAAGTTTTTTTACGTGGTAGAGCCATGCTGCAGTTATGTTAGTAGCACGAATGGGTCGGCTCGATCGGGGAAGGACCACGCTCTCACAGAAAACCAAAACTGCTATGTTTGTATGTTGTATGGTGAGTGTAGAGAACCGGAGACCCTTTTTACTGGAAAAGAGGCATTCCACCTTAGTCCTCACGGGTGACAACGCATCTGCATTTTGATTCGCAAACGAGGATAGATGTTGATGTCTATGGGCCATAGCAACCACTTACCATCAGGTTACTGTGTGCTCGTTTGTCACCCTATCCTATATAAAAAGTCATTAATTAGCATCATTCATTATTAGCATCATTATAGCAACCCTTCATAGGTTCACTGCTGAATGTAGGTCTTCCCAAAAATGCCAGAACACGGACCTTAGCCGCCTGCATCTCATCACCTATCGAATTCCTGCATGGCCTCAACTCTTTAAATCTGAATCTGAATCCGACAACACCATAGATGGTTTGTTTATCATCAAACTATCTTTAATTTAAAATAGTAAAACTCTTTTTGCTTATTGTCTTTTTTAAATTAAGTCGTTTAAAAATAAACATCTGGCTTCAGTTATCATCTTCTAAGATCTAGTTGAAATGTGTAGAAGTCTAATGTGAAATGGATAAAAGATCAATATCAAATGTTGTGTTTCATAATACGTTTACAAAATGAAAAAAATACTTTTTCTTTTTTGGAAATCGCTTCAAACGATTTTCAACCCACTCACCACACTTTAACAACAAAGAATATGTCCGTTTAAACTTTGTTCTAAAAAAACTAAAGAATACAGATGCTGCCCACGTTAAGTTCAATGTTTATTTATAAGGGTAATAAAACTTTTCCGCTCTGAAAAGTGCAAGTTCTCATTCTTGATATTGCTTGAGAACACATTAAATTAAAAAGTACACGTGCTCTGTAGAGCTCTGTGCTATAGTTATCGTAGCCTTGCTTGAATGTCAAGGACTGCAAGGTTTGTTCCCAATGCGTCTGAACATGGTTTGAAAATATTGTATGTAAAATTTAAAAAAAAACGTACAACCAACAAATTTGCAGCCTTTACTCGTCTCATTACAGGGCACAGGCCTGCTCTCACTTTTGAGAAGATTATGATAAAATTATCGTAAGAGGCGACAGAGGGAAACTAACTAGTATTCCTAATAACGACTAAATACAAAAAAAATTGCGCTTGCCAACCCGCTTGTAAATCGTAGCAACTATGAAAAATATCCCCTATGAGGGTATGGATAAGGCCTATGTTCTGCAGTGGACTTTTGATAGACTGTAACGGTAACGGTATGGAGCAATTATTTCGCACTACTCCAGTAAGTGTTTGCAAACTTAAAATCTTCGAAATATTATACTCCTCAGATATACAGGTTTTCTTACGATATTTGCCATCGCCGATCACGTGTTAAGCACTTAAAATTACAATTAACAATATCATAGGCGCTGGCGGAATTTGAACACGCATTGCTCGCCTACCGTTTACGGAGAGCGCATAACCTCTGAGCGACGTAAAGTAATTAAACGCTAATAAAGACACGAAATCACATTATTAGTATGCAAAAGTATGCGCCCAATACACGTAATACTCACACACACACACGCTAGCATGCATTCTCGCACCCACGAACACATACATCAAAACACAGGTGCGTTGTCACCGCTAAGAAATAAGAAGCTTAGTTACCATTAAAAAAGGTTTTCCTTTTAATTACCCACCATACAAGATACAAAAGTATTATGTTGTTGTTTTGTTAGAGTAGTAATTCTCCAGTAGGGCCATTTTGTTCATGTTGCAGCCATAATACAGTTACAGCATGGCTCCTACAACCCTTCACAATTCCACTGCAGAACATAGACCTCCCAAGGAGTGCCACAAAGCACGGTCCTGAGTCAGCTGTGTCCATCACCTTCCTGCATGTCTTATCAGGTCGTCACTCCATCTGGTGGGGGGCCGTCCTACACTTCGCCTCTCGAGAAAATAAGTAAAACTGTATATTTGAAATTAAATATTATAAAACTAATAATAAAAATTTGTTGACAAAACTAAATAAGATTTTTCAGTAAAAATCTATTCCTATAGTCGCATAAAGAGCAAACTTCTTCCAATGCCAAACGGAGTATCAAGGCGAAGGTCGCACTGCATGATCTCTAGATATTCATTCAAACCAGAATAGTTCAAGGTTTATTTTTACAGCCACAAAGGGATGTAAAATTTATGAAGGACTTCTTAGAAATTGAAAGAGAAATTACGTACTATCCTGACGGTCTGCGAATATTTATGCACGCTTTTATTACATCTTCATTTTCTTTAAAGTATCATCCACTAAAACCAATTTGCTCAGAACTTCTTAAAGAATCAAACTCGAAAAATTTGACAAAATTCTTTACTGACTTGGTAGAGCATATACATGTATACTTCTAGATTTTAGCCGACTTTAAATTGCAACATAGCTTTTATTATTGATGACGTATCCGTTATATATCACTATATATAAAAACAACCTGGTTTTTTATAGTATAGGGTGACAAACAAGCACACAGTCCACCTGATGGTCGAAAGTGGTTGCTGTCTACATACATCTACGTCTACAACATGTAAATGCGATCCTTACCCGGTCGAGCCGAGACATTCGTGCTACAACTATACGAGTATATTACTAAGATAGCTACAGCATGGCTCTACCACGTATGAGATGCTGTCCGTTAGTCTCGCAAAAACTCGGAAATGGCTCGATCGATTTTGATGAATTTTATTTGTGTGTATTTGAGTGGGCCCCTGGATGGTTTAAAATTCTATTGGACCCGGTAGGTTGCGCTGTTCTCGAGATCCAAAAATCAATCATCACAATTATCCGTGCAAAGGCGGGGCGGATTTTTAGTAAATAAATAAAACCCAATGCTTGACTACTATCCTACCTGATGGTAAGTGGAGCCTAACTAAAAAAAGTCAAGCTAAAAGGGGTCTCTTGGCTTAACAAAAGCCTATTTAAAAAAAAAGCGTGAGTGTCGTGGGACACTCGGTTGGAACGAAGATCCTTACGTAGTATATTATTATTGATAAACGTAGGTATTATATTATTGATTAAAAAATGCAAATAAATGAATTACTCGCGTCTATTAAATGAAGCGTCATTTGAAATAAAATAATATTTCTTTCATGGCAAGATAAAAAAAATTGCGAAGGAGATGGATATTATTCCAACTCACTACCTTATTTCGCCGCCAAGGCCGTCTACACTATGACACAAGGGGTAGTGATGAAAAAAATCTTACACTTTTTGTCGCATAACCATCCGCCAAACATGTACCGTCCGATACAGAACTTCGTTACAAAAAGGAAAACCAGATTTTTCCAAATTATTCCACTAAATTGCTGTATGCATTACAAACAACGAAACATATCATTTGGGTGACAATCCGTCGTCCGAATAGGTTGCGTTGCGGCTTTCTCTATTTCACTAGTAACATAATAATAATATTATAATAATATAATTTATTTAGTTCCAAATATAAATATAAAATAACATAATAAACACAAAATGATTAAGAAACTAAAAGGACGTCTACTCAGCACAAATGTTATAGAAACCATATAGCGGTAACTATAACGCTGATTTTCAGTACACGCTAGGGACACGGGTGAAATAAAATAAACTTAACTAATTTCAATATTATCTTCCTCCTCTGACTCTGACTGCCTCAATGGTCTAGTGATTGTAAGCACGACTACTGTTCAAGTAGTCCCGGGTTAAACATAAGAAATTATTATACAATTGTTAACCCTTTCGCTGTCCCGTGCACTACATATAGGTCATTGCTATTGTCTTACTATTGTGTTTGAAAACCGGACAGTGAACGTGTTAATAGGCTAATGAGGAAACATGCAGGGTTTCACACGTTATTTTTTCTCTTGTGGTAAATTAGAACTTAAAACTATGACTAAGCAATATCAATGCCGGCTGAAAGGAACTGAACTTTGATCGTTTGCAGTTTAGGGATTCAAATCAACAAAACCTCTTGTATAACATCTATAAACACATCGCCGTTTCCAACACGATCAAATCCCTAGTCATAACTAAAATGATTCGCATCCTACATTTCAAAAGTTGGACAAAGTGCAAGGTAATTTTTCACGCTACAAAGGATATTCAACATTTGTTATTTCTCGGCGTACCCTGTCTGGCTTTGTCAATTGACATATTTTCCACGCATACTTTTTTCAGAGCAACCCGTTATCTGAACGCATTAGTAAAATTACACAGAACCCTTAACAAATGGAAGCGTCCAGCCCACAACGATGCAGACGCCCTAATGTCTGCCCATCGGGTCCCTAAATGACGCACGTCACCTGCCAATTACAAATAAACAAACAACAATGAAACATTACTTCGCAACCATTGCTATTTCAGCTTACCAAACACCAATATATAATTGTATTAAGCCAGCATTGTACTAATAACGTCCGGATGGCCCCGTTCAAACTTTTGTCCGTGGTAAATGTTTTGTGTTCAGGAATTATGGGCCAAATCCATCTCTGGATTCAATGACGTCATTCTGCATCGCAATGACAGGGCGGCGAAAGGGCGAGCGCTATACGCGTTGTTTACAGTATTTGTGTCACAGGCACATTGTCTAATTCATACTTTTAATAAACTGCTATTAAGTATTCGAAATTATATATAATAAATAGCCAGCAGTTCTGTCATTATTACGAGTACAACCACGTGAAAGAAAAGGAAAATTATCTCCTTATATATTATTGTCTTTAAGGTCAAAATGAAAAAATATCTAAGTAGGAGGTATATATTCAAAGCCCTAATTTTAATTCCGACGTTTAAAAGTAAAGATAAAGAGGAATTCACATTGTAACCAATAATGTAATTGATAATAAAACGTAAAAACTAATAATAAAATTAGTGAATCGCATCTCATAACAAAATCATCATTATCTTATTATAATGATTATTAGTCTTGCTAATTTTGAAACCGTTTCAAGATTGTTCGTTTATGAAACTTCATTATTTACTATAAATATTTTGCTATTGAGACGTTTCAACGATAAGAAATTTATCAAAAATGCATAAAATTAACTTTCACTTCACCTCCAAATCACGTCATAATTTAGGTTGAATGAAGTAAGACTATATTTAGTGATCAAAACAATTATTTTCTTAATTATGTAATTATGAAAAGTCAATTTCGTTTTTAAAATAATTCCTACTATTTTATCTTTAATTTCTTTTGTATTTTATTGTTTGCTTGATTTTGTTTGTTCGCTACGAGAGACTGTCTTAACAAAGTTTAGATTTATTTTTATTATCCAACAGTTTGTACAAAGTAGTAAACTGAATTATTAATACAAAGCTATTAACGCTATAGTGCATTTTTTTACAATTATTTTAAACTAGCTGTTCTCCGCGACTTCGCCCGCGTGTAATTTAGGGTTTTAATTATGTTGCGCGGAACTCTAATTATTTTTCTAAAAAATAAGTAACCTAAGTTACTCCTTATAACATCAGCTATCTGCCAGTGAAAGTCCCGTCGAAATCGGTCCAGCCGTTTCGGAGATTAGCCGGAACAAACAGACAGACAGACAGACAAAAATTTTAAAATATATGTTTTTGTTATAAGTACCGTATATACTTTTATATGCATTTAGTAAAAAGCTGGTATTTTGACATTACAAACAGACACTTCAATTTTATTTATTTGTATAGATAAAACGTTTTTCTCTACTCTCTACGTCAATAATAATAAAATACACGAAAAACAGTGGTAGTAGTGTTGTTGTATATGGAATTTGGTTAATGTAAACCATAATATGGAATCAATTTAAAATGTCAAACGCCTTTAGGGATTATTATTACTTTTTATGATAAATAAAAGTAGCGAACCCTTCATCCCATTCTATGACTTCATAACCAGAAAAAGTTTGAAGTTATTAAAAATAAACTACTGCTGCAGACTACATTACAGACACCAAAATTAAAATTGGCCTTATGTATAAAGCCTTGAAAAAGATTTACATACCAAAATACCGGCATGCTCAGCACTTCCAATTTGTATTCATTAAGATATTGGCATGGTGGCCAGTGGTGAAAAGGGATTAGATTATGTACTTCTTTTATAGAAAGTGTGACAAAGGGGCACACAATCCACCTGATGGTAAGTGGTTGCTGTGGCCCATAGACATCTATATATATATCTCCGTTTGCGAATTAAAGTGCAGATACGTTGTCAGCCGTGAGGACTAAGACAGAATGCCTCTTTTCCAGTAAAACGGGTCTCAAGTTCTCTACACTCACCATACGAAACACAGCAGCATCAAGCTGCTATTTTACGCTGGTATTCTGTAAGAGCGTGGTCTTTCCCCGGTCGAGCCGACCTATTCGTGCTACAATTATAATATTAATGTTGCTACAGCATGGAAGCCAAGTAAAACGAAGAAATAGATGTATTTTTGGACTGAATAAACTCATAAAGTTTTTTATAATATCTTACATTGGAATCAGGGCGTCCCGCAGAAAGTCGAAATGTTATCAACTCGCTGCGACAGTGTGGAATGTGCCAATACTGACGTGTAGATGAAATTGCAGGAATTGAACTACGCTGTAATATGTTAGGACAATAATACATGAATAATTTACTATATAGCTCTCTATTTTTCAATATAGGTGGAAGGAACTTCAGAATATCTAGAATATCCAAAATCGTTTGTTTAGAGTATATATGATAGGATATAAGATAAAGTAAAGGCATGTATTTAACACAGCGACAAATTAATTCGAATTAGGGATTTCAAAAACATTAAAGCCGGTAGCAAAAAGAATAGGTAGTCAGCTACAGTAAAGGATATTTTAAAGAAGAAAGTAGCAGCTTTATAATCAGTTGTAAGCGTTGATTTCATTTAACTGACATTGAATTTTGGTAACCGAATCTATTGTTAAGCAAACACTTGGCGGCGGATAAATAGTAGAGAATAGGCTTTCTTAAATTATACAATAGGGTTGTATATAAAGTTAACTGAAATGAGAAGAAAATATAAACATGGTCATAAAAAACATACTCTATGGGATATTTTAAGAGCTCTAAATAAAGCAAATGGGGACATGCAAAAGAAAAACATTGTTTATCTACAGTTTTATTTTTTGACTAATAATTATCTTACAATGGCAAAACAGTAGAAAGCATAAAGTTAGAATAATTGTCTTTATTTATTCAAAATTATAAACGAAAGTAACTATACCGAAGTACAATGAATACTAAAAGTAACAGTCATAAGAATTTAAAATACACTTTTGTATTATTAGAATAGGTTTTGATTTTGTAGAGCACCCACGCTTTCTTTTTAGTCCAATCGAAATCAATCTTGCCTCTAAAGGCGGAGTGGTTAGTTTCTGCCATATGGCGCACTTGCATGTGCCTTACTTCCATTCTGCCCCAAGTAGTTCAGTTTTCCAAAATGCAAAGTTTTTTTCTTTAAACTCATCAAATATATGCCATTATTCATCATATGTCATGCCCGTAGCCTTAGCTTTTTCATTAGGTACTAAATATACCTTTTAATGCAATCAGATGTTATAGTCTTTAATGTTCTTTTTCTGCCGACTTCCAAAAAGGAGACGGTACTCAATTCGAGTGTATGTTTTTTAATGTGTGTTACCTCATAACTTTGTACTGGGCGAACCGATTTCGATGATTCTTTTTTTATATGAAAGCTGGTAGTTCTCGTGTGGTTCCATATGAATTTGATCAAGGTCAGACCAATGGTTATTGAGTTATTCTTAAATAACCTATATTGAAGTCGCTTATATTGAAGTCGGCTGTACAAAATTTTTAATTTTTTGCCCAACAATATTCTTCTGTCCATTCTTTAAGTTCAATCTTGTGTGTTTCTGGGAATTCGTTTTCAGTGATATCGTTTGACCACTGCATAACCATCGCGCTTGCCACAGTAAACCGTGTAGTGACGGCTTGCCAGAATCCACTACCCCATATCTCCTGTGGGTGACGTTGAAAATGGGGCGCAGCAACCTCCTAATAACAACTCTTAATAAAGCTACTTGTCCATTTCCTGATGCACTTTCTGTATATCACCCACGGGATGATATGGTGATAATTGATAATGAAGTCATATACCAAATTAGATGTTGTGAGGCATTGTACGAGTATATATAGATAAGGTAATAACTAGATCTCACAGGTGACAAAAACTGCTCACTGAATTTTTAGAACGTGTTTCCGTATACGTTAGGTAAATTAAAATATTCTTCGACATTTCAAGAGCTGATCCGATAGCAATTTTGTGTGCAATGCACAACGTCGTACTTGCTGTAATATATTTTATGCATCTATTTTCTCTTGATTCTCGGTAAATGAGTGATCGCGTATGCGGGAACACGATCGTTGGTTTCAAGAGCTTTGTTGTTTGTTTTTATACTAGAGCTTCCTGTCTGCCAACTTACATGAATTTATCGTAATAAACGTTGACTTAGTGGCCAGATCACCTGCGAAGTTATCGGTCACGGGTTCTGATCCCAGCCGGTGCAAGCATTGTGCCATTTCACAAATTGTTATTTTGAGATCTGTGTATCACTTCTTTATACTCGTAACTCTCTTCTCTGTAGCATAAACAATAAATTAATACGGAAAGGTTAAGACGAAAGAGTGAAGGTGGTAGAGCCACGCGACAGCTATATTATGGTTATAGGACGAATGGATCCGATCGACCGGGGTAGGACTACGCTCTCACAGAATACCAACCTAAAATTGCAGCTTAATGCTGCAGAGTTTCGTATGGTGAGTGTAGAGAATCGGAGACCCTTTTTACTGGAAACGAGGCATTCGAAAAATCGCTGATGGTAATCGATTCCATAAGGAAGTTGTGCGAGGAAGAAAACATCTTCTAAATCGCACAGTGGTGGACCGCCAATCATCCAGATGGTGTGGATGGTATCGGGATTTATGCCGCGACGTGCGTTCATGAAATCTGGCGGCTGGGATTAATCCGAACAATTCCTCAGAGCACTCCCCGTGGCAAATGCGAAACAAAATGCAAAGGGATGCAACATCTCTTCGCAGTGCCAATGAATCGAGCTGATCGAAAAGGACTCGGTCGTGGATCATGGAAATGGAAGGAGCTGGCACTGGGGAGCCCTTGCCCAGAGATGGGAACAGTATTCCATGTGCGGCCGAACCTGCTACCTCTGTCAATTATGTATGTGCACGTCTTTAAAATACGTTAAACTAGTTGGGGGAAAAAAAAAAAAAATATATATATATATAAGTGTGTTTGTATGTATATATATATATATATATATATATATATATATATATATATATATATATATATGTACAAAAACAATCCAGCAATTCAAATAATCGATAATATATATTATAATTTTTTTTACCTATTCTTACACCGCATATGGAGTACCATATCATCTCAAGGATGTCCTAAGAGGCGGCAGAGGGAAACAAATCAGGACAGGGCCAGCAGCGCCTTCCTAACAACGATTAAAAATAAATAAATTGTGGTTGTCAAAACGATCGTCAAGCGTGGCAACTGTGGCAAATATCCTCTCTGTGAGATTGCTTCACACGCTGAACACTTGAATAGGTTGTGATATTCTTCATCAGATATGAAAAATCTACAATTAATATTTACGACTACACTTTAAATGTTAAATCATATTAGTCCAAGATCCCAGGGCCACCAGACGTCACTTATTTTCTGACGAACGAAACGTGTAAGATTGAGTAGTGTCAGTATTTACTATGATCTAGCTTGGCCAGAGGGCCATTTTTAAGGTATTAGGTAATCAAGGTACGTAAAAATATTGCTCACCACACGTTTATTCTCCCAGCTGAGTTTTACATATATGTTAGATAACATCGTAAAAAATCAGTCATCAATACTCCCAGGCACTTTCCATCGGCAGTATCACTTTGCAGACGCTTTAAAGCTCTCAAAAAATTACTCAAATTGACTTACATTTTGAAGCTCTATTTTTATTTATGTTAGCCAAAAAAATATTTTAAAACGTTTTAAATAAGGCAGACCGGCCCAAGGGGTCAATCATCTCCTAGACCCACAGTGTGACTCACGATCATGCGCGCGGATAATGCCCACGCGCTCATACCCACAGAAGCATTAAAATTGGCTCTATTTCTAGGGGAATTGGAAAATAAACGTGAGGTGAACAATATTTTTATGTACCTTGATAACCTGATATTGGAAAATGGCCCACTGGCCAAGGTAGCAGGTAGGCATGCGATCATAATACATATTAACACTACTCAATCTTACACAATTCGTAATAAAAATAAGTGACGTCCCTCGGTAGCCCTCAGATCTTGCTCTATATGTTTGATCATTACGTTGTGCAAGTCAGATGCACAGTTGAACTGGTTTCTCGGTTGACAGCCGTGAATGGTGTAACATTTATTTATCTTATAAAAATTATGTTACAGCGGAATGAACGACAGTACGGAAGCTTCATACAAGCTTCATACAATTTGTTTTACGTGGTAGAGCCATACTGCAGCTATATAAGTAGTATAGTTGTAGCACGAATGGGTCGGCTCGACCGGGGAAGGACCACGCTCTCACAGAATACCAGCGTACAATAGCAGCTTAACACTGCTGTGTTTCGTATGGTGAGTGTAGAGAACCGGAGGCCCGTTTTACTGGAAAAGAGGCGTTCCATCTTAGTCCTCACGGGTGACAACGCATCTGCATTTTTTTTTATTTAATAAGGCTTACCAACTAAATACATATAGAAACAATTATTATGAGGTGCACTTAAAAAAATTGCATATATGCATTTAAATTAAAGGTAAACACAACATATAATAAAAGACTTCATTTAAGGAGAACAGTAACCTATAAAACTATCACTACAAAAAATAACAAAAATTAGAAAAAACAATAAAAAAAATACCTAACTTATATAATGTATAAATGGAAAAGAGAGAGGTAGTAAAAAAAAACTTTTAAAATGAAAAAATTATTTGGCTGTGTAATGTGTTAGTACCTTTCTCTTTAAAACATTTAAGCTATCAAAATGGATATCCACATCACAATTTTGAAATGTTGAATTGAATGCATTCAACAAAGATGATAAAGGTGTGTTTCTGCCATATTCATTACGACTTTTTTTAATATGAAACGGTTTGTAGTTATGTAGACGTGCACTAATTCTTGGAACAGTGATATCGATATCAAGTAAGAGAGACCGACAGTCAATTTTAAAACTTAAGAGCTTGTGCAAGAAAGTTATACTTAATACATCCTTACGCCTTTCTAAAGGTATCATATGGTAATGATCAAGTCTTTTCTTATAGCTATTAAAAGTGTGATAAGTCCCTTCGATGTAACTTAGTGTAGCTAACATTCTTTTTTGTACCTTTTCTATACGTAGTATATTGTTTTGATAACTAGGATACCAAACAAAGGAACAGTAGTCTATATTGCTACGGATCAACGCAAAATAGAGGGCCATTAAAGCTGATATGGACTTAAATTCTGTAGTGTTACGAGAGATGAATGCTATTAATTTATTACACTTATTTATTGTGATATCAATATGACGTGTGAATCTCATTTCGGAATCAATGTTTAGGCCTAAATCTGTAACATATTTTACTTGATTAAGACGAGTATCTGCAATATAGTAATTAGTCTCAAATTTTTTATATTTCCTTGAAAATTTTATGTGGGGACATTTTTTTTACATTGAGTTCCATCTTATTACATTCACACCATTTACAAAGATCGTTAATATCCCTCTGTAATAGTAACTGGTCCTCCGTGCACTTAACGGTTCTAAAAAATTTTAGATCATTGGCATATAATACAAACTGACTGTTATTTAATACATGTTTTATGTCATCTATAAACAAACAAAATAAAATTGGACCCAGGACTGCACCCCGAGGAACTCCAGAAATAGCTTGAAATATGTGAGATACAAATCCGTTTACAACAACCCTCATTACTCTATTTTCTAAATAGGACTCAAACCATCTCAAAAGACATCCATCAATAAAAAAAGAGTTTTTAAGTTTAGCCAGTAATATTTTATGGTCCACTTTGTCAAAGGCCTTGCTAAAGTCGGTGTAAACTGCATCAACCTCATTGCCATTACTTAGTTCGGTTAAAACCTTTTCGACAAAGAACATTAAGTTGGTTGTTGTGGAACGCTTCGCAAAGAAACCATGTTGATAGTCACTCAGAAGTTGTTTTACGTGCCACTTTAAATGGTGGGATTCAAATATTTTTGACAAAGTGGAAAGTATGCTGATAGGTCGATAATTACAGATATCATTGATACTTCCGGATTTATGGATTGGTAAAACGATAGCCTCTTTCCATACGTTTGGAAAAATGCCTTCCGAGATAGATCGGTTGTAAATGAAATGTAGTGGTGTCGACAATGTTTTAGCACATTTTTTTATGAATATTGGAGGTAATCCATCATAACCGGCTCCTTTATTGGTATTAAGCCTAGCAAGTTTAACTTCAATATCCTTTTTAGGTATTTGTATATAATTCAGATTAAGAGAATTAAGAGAATTTGTCACACTGTCGTTAACTCTCGAGTAAGACTTATCTTGGACTTTGGAGGGTTTGTTATAAACAGATTCAAAGTGCTCAGCAAATAAGTTAGCAATACCACTACCGTCATTAGCACCTTTGTTCCCCAGTTCCATTTCCTTAGGGATCGAGTCATTATTACTACGTTTATTCTTTATGTAAGACCAAAAATGTTTCGGATTATTTAAAATATTTCTTTGCACATTATTTATGTATATGCTGTAACTCTTATTAATTAGCGTGTTTGCTCTTTTTTTTAACAACTCATATTCGTATACGTCACGATTGTTTTGATATTTTTTCATTTTTTTTGCGGCTAATTTCCTTTTCCTTTAAAAGTTTTATAAGTCTCTGTGAATACCATACAGGATATTTATTTTTAACAGATGGTTTTAGGGGTACATATTTCTCGATATTTTTTCTAATTATGGTATAGAATTTTTCTAAGCATTCATTAATTGAGTGGCAGCTATTTAACTCACTATCCCATTTTACTTCATATAGAGACTTATACCTTCATAATCTGCTTTATAAAACTTATACACATTGAAATTATTGTATCGAAGTTTATCTATTTTTTTATAATATATGTCAATTTCTAACGGCGGGTGAAAGTTATCAATCTTCGATAAAGTATCTACAGCTTTACTGACCGAGATAGGATATTGAAAGTTAGATAAAACCAAATCAAGTATTTTAGAGTCATTATTTTGTACCTGATTATACTGCTTGAAACCGTTACATCTAGTAAAATCTATAAATATCTGATTTATTTTTGTGTTAGACTTAATTATTGGAGTGCTATGATCTGAGGTCCCATCAATATGACCCAAATTAAAATCACCCACTAGAAGGATAGGATCAAGATTTTGTACAAATATACTTTTAGTGCTGATGAAGTGGTTTAGATCATCACTTGAGACTGGTGGGGGTAAATAAACAGCACAGATATGAAGAGAGTAATTTGGCATTATGTCTAAAGTAATCCATAAGTCTTCACAAGAACTTTCTAAGAATGTATTCCTTCTGGCCTTTATATTTCTCTTTACTGCTATTAAAACGCCACCACCTTCCTTTCCAGTATAGAAGGTATTGGCCTGTCGATCTCTCCTGAATATCTGATACCTACTGTCGAATAGCTCCGTGCTAGCCACAGAATCATTGAGCCATGTTTCAGTGAAAATTATTATATGAAAATTTCTTGACAGTACATTTTTATATATACTTTGCAGTTTAGTCCTAACACCTCTAACATTCTGATAGTAAATATTTAAATCAGAGTATGAGAATGATTTAAATTTAAATTTAATACAGCATTAGATAATAAATTAAAAAAAATAAAAAAAACAATGAAAATTAACTGAGATTTTCCAGTGCTTCCAATCTTGTTATTACCCGTGCTGGTGATGTCTCATTTTTGCGCACAAAAATTTTCCCATTACGCACCCAAACAAATTTGTATTGTTTCTCTTTTGCTCTCAATCTGGTAGCTGCGTGTAACGCCTTGTTGGATGGAGTGAGATGTTCGTTAATGAATACTGGTGATTCAATGTCTCCATAACCCAGAATTTTCGTGTTTAATTTATTTTTTGGATTCATTTTATTGTATGTAAGTACAGCGCCTAAGAAGTTGTCTCGCTTTATTTTACTTGTTAGTTTACATACAACAGTCCTTGGCAGCTTGGATGAGGCATTAAGCTTTTGCACTCGGTTGCAGGATAAAATGTCAGTTTCCAAAATGGGAAATGAAATAACTTTTCCGATATTAACAATTGTGTTAACCAGGTTTTCTTGTCTGTGCTCAGGTAAGCAGTGGATTTCGACGTTTGACTGACGGGCAGACTGTTCCATTTGTGATAACCTTTCCTCTAAATCCTTGACCTTGCCAGTTAACATTACATTAGTTGTAGAAACGATCTTGGTATCATCAGATAGGACTTTAACTTTGGTACTTTTAGCATCATAATATTGTGAATTAATAAATTTAATCGATTCTTCAAATGCATGAATTTCTTTTTTGATACTAGCGAACTCCTCATTTAATGTATCTCGTATCACTGAACGCAAATCCCTACGAATAATTTCTGCTAGTTCAGCACGAGATACACAGTCTTGGTGTTCAGTAGTGAGTTCGCTCTCTTTATGACGCCTTACAGTAATATTTTTAGAGAGTCTAAAAATTCGCTGCTGGTCGCCAATTTAATTGGAGTATCATCACTATTTCCTTCCTTACGTATTATTGACAAGTGTTTAATGGAGCAGTCAGGACGTTTCCAATTTTTTTGCTTTTTGAAGTTATCAACATTCAAGTTAACACACAGGTAATGATATCTTTTGCCGCACGAAGATTGAGTGCAAGTAATTCTTTCTGAAGGTTTGATTGCTTTTTTACAATCGCTGCAAGGTGAGTTCATATTTGAAATAATGAACTTGTCAGAAATTATTCACAAAAAGTGTTGGTGTGTCTGGATTCGATCTTCCGATTCTTGAATGCGTTTCACGTTTAAAACAAATAGTAGCCGCTTATACCACTGCCCTACTAAGCCGCTAGCAGCAAGCATGAATTTTTGGAAGTGTTTCGAGTATTCTTAGTTATAACTATCGTACTTTAACCTTTCCTTTGTTTGTTAAGAATAGCTCTAACACCGCACACCACGTAAACACAATGTTTGCAATAAATATTGCCAAAATACACCAATTATTCCACGATAAAAGATAACACTAATACAACTGTTAGGT
Organism: Parnassius glacialis; assembly: GCA_033319125.1. Classification (NCBI taxonomy): domain Eukaryota; kingdom Metazoa; phylum Arthropoda; class Insecta; order Lepidoptera; family Papilionidae; genus Parnassius; species Parnassius glacialis. The sequence continues at coordinate 29,639,261 of JAVANC010000025.1, read as the reverse complement.
CCAGTAGGTTCTGACCGATATTTACGTCTAAATTTCACTTCACACACTTTATTTTTTTGCACTGTTATTGAATTTATACGAGGAGCATAAGTAAACGTGTCCGTTTGGTACTGTTCTCGCGGGTATGATGATTCACAAACGAGGATAGATGTAGATGTCTATAGGCTACAGCAACCACTTACCATCAGGTAGACTGTGTGCTCGTTTGTCACCCTATCCCATAAAAAAGCGCACGCACACAAGCGCGGTTTTCACCTACAGTAGCATATTACGTAGAAGCTTCCGTACTCTTTTTACTCTGCTAACAGCCTATGGGACATGTCACAAACGCATATTTACAAAGAAACCTATTTTACAAGTTGCGAGTTATACCTTTAATAATCTCACACACATATTAAGAGTACGGTAATAGACATAGATTGATATATCATTTATTAATAGAATAACAGTGAAATTCACTCTAATATAAAAATTATATACTCGTAAAGTAAAAACTTACGAAAGAAAAAAATCTGCTTGAAACTGCGAGAGAACAAATTAATATATCCTTTATTGCAAGCAACTACAACTATGTGTTAAAAAATTTAATTAAATAAACAATATTAGTTTCATTAAGGTTTAATAAAATTAAACATAAAATATAGTATGAATATAATATTATAATAATATTAAATAAATATAAAGATAATATTATATTGGTACATCATTTTTGATCCAAAGTATCTAAAGTCGTGAATATATTAATAAACTTCTAAATAGCTGATACTGCATATCTAATATGCGCGGAGAGGAGGGTTATAAGAGCCAGCACTTCCAGACATGATTGAAAATTTATATTGAAGTTGCAACTTAAGTATTTACCATAACAAAACGTTTTGATATCGTAATTAATAAAAAATATTCGTCCGATAGCAATACATTTCAAACAATTAAGAAAGTTATAAAGCGGCACATAGAAATTGAGGAAGATGATAAAATAAGTTGCCTATGCAACCCTTGTTGCATTTACTTGGTTTATATGAAGGTGCGTGAGCTTGCATATGTTTTAATCCCACACGGTAACGCACACAACCGCACTGACCTAGTTATTCCCCATTTTTCTGTAATTACTCACCACTGCTTTGTCGACTTTCCCTATAGGGGAGTACCGATAGTAGGTGCGACCATGAAATATTTGAACTTACTAAAATTTAATCGCAATATTTAATAGGTTTTTTGAAAGTTAGATGATTCTGCAATATTTTTTTTATATTAGGTATGTAAAGTATCTACTAAGGTAGTACTATACTTTATGTATTAAAATAGATGATCTTTTAAATTGATAATATTTACTAACCTACCTACATATTTATTCATTCCATCTTTTTTAGGATTGAATAATAGAAAATGCCATAGGGCAGGCCCGTTAAAGTCCGTTGTAACCCCTAGTTGAAGGTGTGTTGCAATAAAGGTTAAATATATCTATACGTGGTAGAGCCATGCTGTATTAGTAGTATAGTTGTAGCACGAATGGATCGGCTCGACCGGGGAAGGACCACGCTCTCACAGAATACCAGCGTAAAATGGCAGCTAGACACTGCTGTGTTTCGTATGGTGAGTGTAGAGAACCGGAGACCCATTTTACTGGAAAAGAGGCATTCCATCTAAGACCTCACGGGTGACGACGTATCTGCATTCTGATTTGTAATAAAGAATAGATATAGATGTCTATGGGTCACAGCACCCACTTACCAATCAGCTGAATTGTGTACTCGTATGTCACGCTATCCTATAAAAAAAACAATTAATTAATTAATTATACTAGTAGTACTAGTAAGCCGTGTAGTGGCGGTTAAGAATATCCACTACCCCATATCTTCCCGTGGGTGTCGTAAAAGGCGACAAAGGGACACAGGCAGGAGATGGGCAGCAGCATCTTCCTGGTAACGGCAAAATACAATAAAAAACTGCGGTTGCCAACCCGCTCGCCAAGCGTGGCAGCTATGGCAATATACCCCCCATAATGAAAGTTACGAAGAGACGGCCCCCAGTCCCCGGCGGCCCCGCTATTCCTGGCTACGGTGGCGACCATGGTAACGGCGGGGCAGGGGGTGCTAAGAATCTCCGGTGGAGGTTCGGTTGCCACCTACAACGACTTGACCTGGCAACATACAACGCACGGACCCTGAGGACTGACGAGAAGATTGTGGAGCTGGAAGAAGAGATAGACAAGTTACGCTGGCATATTATAGGATTATCCGAAGTCCGAAGAGAGGGGGAGGACACGGTAATCCTCGAATCCGGCAACTTGCTCTATTACCGGGAGGGCGACCATCTGTCCCAAGGAGGTGTCGGATTTATCGTCCACAAGTCTCTCGTTAACAACGTTGTAAAGATTGAGAGTGTGTCGAGGAGGGTTGCGTACCTTATACTCAGAATCACCAAACGGTATTCGCTGAAGGTCATACAGGTTTACGCACCAACCTCGGCACACCCCGATGAGGAGGTGGAGGAAATGTATGAGGATATCTCTAGAGCCATGCATTCCTCCAAAACCCAATATACGGTGTTAATGGGAGACTTCAATGCAAAACTAGGCACAAGAGAGAACGGTGAGCTGAAAGTAGGGAAATTTGGAATAGGGCAACGGAACCCAAGGGGCCAGCAGCTGGCCGACTTCATGGAGAAAGAGGGACTCTTTATGATGAACTCTTTCTTCCAGAAGCGGCCCCACAGGAAGTGGACCTGGTCGAGCCCCGACGGTTCGACAAAAAATGAGATTGACTTCATTATGACGACCAAACGACAACTGTTCAGTGATGTCTCAGTGATCGCGAGGGTTAAAACCGGCAGCGATCACCGAATGGTTAGAGGCACACTGAACCTAAACGTTAAGTTGGAGAGGTCTCGTCTAATGAAGTCAACGCTCCGTCCCCCTCGTGCTCTAATCCAAAGTCCCGAAACCTTTCAGCTCGAGTTACAAAACCGTTTTCAGTGCCTAGAAGACTGCAATGAAGTGGACGATTTGAATGACAAGCTCGTGGAAACTGTCCATGCGGTCGGAGCTAAGTTCTGCAAGACCCGCCGCAGAAGAACACAAAAACTCTCCGATCACACTCTTAATCTCATGGCTGTTAGACGGGAGATGAAGCTACATTCTTCAACAGATTTGGCAGCATACAGGCAACTGAACAGACAGATCTCCAAATGCATGCGGCGGGACTTACGCAACTTCAATACTGCTCGTATTGAAGAAGCGATCAAGCGGAACCAAGGCTCCAAAGTCTTTGCCAGAGATCTGTCTGCCAGAAAGTGCCAACTGTCAAAGCTGAAGACCGAATGTGGCAGCATCGTTTCCGGGGCACCTGAGATTTTGAGTGAGATTGAGAGGTTCTATGGGCAGCTGTACACGTCATCGTTGGAGCCACACGCAAGTGTGAGTAACGATTCAAGAGCGAGTCTTATCCGACATTATTCCGATGATATCCCGGACGTCAGTCTGAGCGAGATTAGAATGGCTCTCCAGCACCTTAAAAACGGCAAGGCCCCAGGCGAGGATGGAATTACAGCGGAGCTTCTGAAAGCGGGTGGAAAACCGGTACTTGAAGTCCTTCAGAAGCTCTTTAATTCCGTCCTCAATGGTGGCATTACACCGGAGGCGTGGAGCAGAAGTGCGGTGGTCTTGTTCTTCAAGAAAGGCGACAACGCTCTCTTGAAGAACTACAGACCGATTTCCCTTCTGAGCCGCGTCTACGTGCTGTTTTCGAGAGTCATTACGAATCGTCTCGCGCGCAGACTTGACGACTTCCAGCCTCCCGAACAAGCCGGTTTCCGAAAAGGCTTTAGCACCATAGACCACATACATACCCTACGGCAAATTGTACAGAAGTCCGAGGAGTACAATTTGCCACTATGTCTGGCGTATGTGGACTATGAGAAAGCCTTTGATTCCGTCGAAATTTGGGCGGTGCTGCAGTCCCTTCAGCGGTGCCAAGTTGACTGTCGGTATATCGAAGTGTTGAAGTGCTTGTACAGTAGGGCTACGATGGCTATCCGAGTACAGAACCAGAGTACGAAACCTATCCAACTGCAGAGAGGTGTAAGACAGGGTGACGTCATATCCCCGAAACTCTTCACCGCTGCATTGGAAGACGTTTTCAAGCTTCTGGACTGGAAAGGATACGGTATCAACATCAATGGCGAGTACATCACTCACCTTCGATTTGCCGACGATATAGTCCTTATGGCAGAATCGCTGGAGGACCTAAGCACTATGCTCAATGACCTCAATAGTGTTTCCCAACGGATAGGTCTTAAGATGAACATGGACAAAACAAAGATCATGTTTAATGTCCATGTCACACCTATGCCGGTAGTTGTTGGGAACACTAAGCTCGAAGTTGTTGACGAGTATGTTTACCTGGGACAAATAGTCCGACTAGGTAAGTCCAACTTCGACCGAGAGGTCAATCGACGGATTCAACTCGGCTGGGCAGCGTTCGGGAAGCTACGACACATCTTCTCGTCAGACATACCTCAAAACCTTAAAACGAAATTGTACAACCAGTGCGTGTTGCCAGTGATGACTTACGGAACTGAGACGTGGTCCTTCACTGCTGGCCGTATGAGGAAGCTCAAGGTCGCTCAGCGAGCTATGGAGAGGGCTATGCTCGGAGTTTCTCTGCGTGATAAACTCAGAAATGAGGATATCCGCAGTAGAACCAGAGTGACCGACATAGCCCAACGGATTAGTAAGCTGAAGTGGCAATGGGCCGGCCATATAGCTCGAAGAACCGACAACCGATGGGGAAGAAAGGTTCTCGAGTGGCAGCCTCGTACCGGCAAGCGAAGTGTAGGGCGTCCCCCCACTAGATGGAGTGACGACCTGGTAAGATATGCAGGAAGTCGATGGATGCAGGTGGCTCAGGACCGTGCTTTGTGGCATTCTTTGGGGGAGGCCTATGTTCAGCAGTGGACTTGTGAAGGGCTGTAATGATGACTAGTACAGTGACCCGGGATATCTCATGAGATAAGCTCGATTTAAACTTCATATAACGCTAGTATGGTGATGTTATCACTACACTACCATGACCACGCTAACAGACTGGACAACAATCGAAGTAAGAAACGGGCTATGATTTTTTTTTAACTGAAGTAACTACGAACTACCATTATCACCAGTCCATAGACCCTGTTGGCACTACTTATGACAAGATTACATTGGAATAGAATAGAATAAAATATTTTTATTCAAAGTAGATTACAAGAACACTTATTAAAAATCATTTATGCTTTCACCACTGGTTCGGAAAAAGTTTCTGTCCTGTAAAGAACTAGCAAAAAATCCAAGGGGATTATTTTTATACAATAATTTACAATATAATATGTTGTACAAATAAATATGAATACATTTAGAGACAGCGTGATATCTACGAGTATCACCTTTATTATCAAACATGGACTCTTTAGTACAGTTTACCCTTATTAAACAATTTAAACAATTTTGACTAAGATGGAATGCCTCTCTATACCATGCAGGCATTGCTCTTTGGCTGCACCAATAGGTAAGTGTGGTAACTTCCCTAATGGCCTCATCTACAGACAAGGTGTCTCACTAACTATTAAAACTGCAACATAAATACACAAGCTCCATGCGTACTATATGCATTACTCACCAATCATACATACACTACATTTCGTAGTGTCCTCGTCGGTCTGAAAATCTTACCTTGTGGAGATCTCCCTGTTTCCAAATACTTCAAGAGTCAACAGTTGATCGGAAACTCTGATAGCGCTATTCAGCCTTCGGTTGTTGTTCGATCTCTTTATTTAGATGTTAAAGCGTCGCGACAAGAATAAACCGTGTTCGATTCGGGTTGAAATTGCTGAAGTGCTGATTTTCTCGCCCGTCGCTATAGGCTTACACAGTCTGCATGTTTGTGAAAACTAAAACACATTTCAGAGGCGAGATGTAAAGCCTACTAGTTTAGCAGAGCAGACTCTTTGATACTCCCATACATTTGTCATCACGTCATTAGTCTTTTCAGAAATTAGAGTAATATACAATGAATTGCTACTTTTATTATTACATCACAAGGGTCCATTTTCGCTTATTATATATGTCAAATATAGATTTAAGTAACCAATTTCACTATTGTCACGAACTTGTTATTTAAGATTTAGATAAAAACTAATTCAACAATATATATTTAATAATTAGTGATGTTAATTTATGCACTTCATAGTTTCAGTGGTGACGTTATACAAAATAATAGTACGCTCTATGGATCATCCTCGTCACCTCCATACCTACATTGCTTCCCTAGTATAGGCATCTAGTAGTGCGTACTTCGGGGTCTTTGACAATATAATGCAAGGGGAGACCGGGAAGTGCATCGGTATGAAAATCATCACGCTTTTAACATAGGAAGTACTTACCTATATGTGCCGTACATTAAAGTATATTGAAGTCATATGTTAAGTGACATCCACCTTTTACCCAGTTTCAAGAAAATAATGATGTTTTAATGTATCATTTATAGTATCTACATTTAATTTTTTGAAATTGTGTTATTTACTTTTGATTTTAAATTACCATGTCTAACTAACTATACTAGTACTAACTATAAAAGTTATACAAACAAAAACGCTTGCAATTTTGTGATTTCAATAAACCTGACGCTTAAAATAAACCTTATAACTAATATTTTATATACTTTTATTATTGCAAGTAACTTATCGACAGGTTGTTTAAGTTATATCTAAAGGGAGAGTAAAGGTGGAGATAGAGACAGGAGACCGAGACGGAAGACATAGACGGGAAACCAAGACAAAGTTACCGTATGGGTTTGGATGATGCTATTTATGTTTTCTTAGTTATTTACTGGTACTTTGTGCAAAAATCGAGTAAAACGCTAACCTGATTGTAAACACTAATTACAATGAAAAGATCATACATATGCTATCTTCCCTGAGCACCTAATTGAAATGCCTCACGGTTTGTGATTATATTGGATCTTAAATCGATATAAAGCAATGGATGAACTACCATTAAACGGTAGAAATAGATATATAAGAGCGCGGTAACAACCTACTATGAACAACTGCGTAAATGTAATAGACCTAACTATAAAATATATTTAAGGTAATTTACAATGAAACAGATTACTTGATCTTAATACAGTTATATACAAAATGTATACTTAATTTATAGTGTAAACATATTTTACACTTATTCCAAGTCATGTCAAAAAACATAGTCCTAAACCACCTGCATCGAACAACTTCCCGCATGTCTTATCAGGTCGTTATTAGTTAAGGCCGCCATACAATCGGCTTACCGGTAAGAGCCTGCCGTTCAAGAACCTTTCTTCTCTATCGATTACCGATTCTTCGAGCTGAAGAGCCGGCCATTGCCACTTCATTTTACTGATTTTTAATAACAATAATGTAAAGTTAATGTAAAGTGTAACTAAAGGACTAGAAGTAAACCATATGAAATGTAACACGAACATGTAATTATTTTTCCCCAGTGTTCTGGTGAGCATAGTCATCTCCCGGTCGAGCCGACGCAAGGACAGCGTGACCTTAGCAAAACTCCTACAAGTATTATTTCACAGGTGTATTTAAAAGAGTTGGAAATCTTACTTCTTAGGTCTACTATACTATTATCTGAGCATATATTAGTCTATATGATTATTTCAATCTAACGAGAATTTTGCAAACAAAAGCAAATTGAAAAAGCATAGTAACTATACTACTATATAAAATTAAAATTAAAAATATAGTAGTACAGTTATATATAACATTGCTCTTCTTTACTCTTTGAATCATATAAAACAGTATGCATGTATATATATACCATTTTTATGCAAACGTAATATACGCCTTTTGATACTTAACCCTATATTCAAAACCGCACATTAAAATGGCAGGCCATTGAGACAAAATAACAGGAAGCCTAATTCAATAAACACCCAATTCCACGTACTCGAAGAATCAGAAACCCTGGAAGAGCTTCTTATAAAACTTTTTGACAAATACTTTTCATATAAAATACGTAAACGTATTTGCGTTATTACTATTCGCTTTGCGTATTTGTTTAAGGTTCTGGTTCCGCAATAGGAAAAACGGAACCCTTTTATAATCACATTGTTGTTCGTCCGTCTTTGTGTCTATCTATCAAGACACACTTTCTCAGGAACGGGTAGTTTTCAAATTGAAATTAATAGTAAGTACTAAGGTATAGGATGTCTTGTTGTTGCCAGTGTAAAGATACAGTCTGTTCTTCATAGAACAAGAAATATACTAAATAGGCGAATAAAAATAATTTATTAATTAGTTGAATTAGATTTACAAAATATTTAGGTGAATGTACATTGTACAGTAAGCTGGTTAAAATTTGAGTGACCGTGTGAACAATTCGGCGCCGCGGCAGTTGTTTTACCGGTCTTCTAATTAGCTGTTTTATGCGTGGTACCATATGACATGTTGCAAGCGTGGGGTTGTGAGCTTAATATAGTTCATATGCAATAAATGTAGAGTAAGAATCTGCATCCTCGACGTAGACACAGTCAAATATGTAACATCAAATAAACCTTTAGGGTAATTCTCGTTCATCTAGAATCAAGATATTTAGTAAAAAAGAAAATTTTACAGTCTAAGCAAATTAATAAATCCGAAAATCATTAATTAGTAGCAAAATATCAGATAAAATTAAACATTGACCTTTACATCGACCGATGTATGGGAAACATTTTTTTTCCAGAAAAGTTATCCTTCAAATCGACTTATCTTATCTAATACATACATAATAATTAGTTTCATACAGAACCCTCACGGAGTGAGTCCTATTCATACTTTTTAGGGTTCCGTACCTCAAAAGGAAAAAACGGAATCCTTATAGGATCACTTTGTTGTCTGTCCGTCTGTCTGTCTATCTGTCAAGACCCTTTTTCTCAGGAACACGTGGAGGTATCAAGCTGAAATTCATATCAATACTCAAGTCTACTGTCCCTTGAAGCTGTGAAAAAATCAAACTTCTAAGCCAACGCAATCAAAAGATACAGCCGTTTATGCCGCAAATTTTTGACATTCGCAAGGGAATCAAAACCTAAAGGGTACTTCCCGTGAACTCAGACTCTTGAAATTTGGTACGAAGCAACGTTTTATAGCACAGATATAGGAAAATTTGTGAAAAGCATAAATTTTTAGTTACATCATATAAAAAAAATATTTTTAATAATTTTAAACTTATATACCTACGAATTTGTTCGGAACACTCGGTACGCGAGTCTGACGCGCACTTGGCCGGTTTTCGGGTTTTTTTACACATTAAAAGCCCGGCCGGCACTTCTGAGCAGACAGACACCTCATCTTGAGAATCACATCACCATCAGATCACTTGTTTCAACGTTTCCACTAATAGTTCAAATGCGCAGACACTTAATACACAAAATCGCACCACTCTTACATAACAAAATCCACTTCAAACCATTATTTTTAAACAATAATACAGTAGCAGAAAACCGCCGCCGGTCAAGTTCCTACCAAAACTCGGTGTACTAGGGAGTGGGTAGTTCGTTTTGACAATATTCGGAAGTTTCGCCATAATTGAAATCGGCTATAGGAACATCGTCATTATTATCATATTCATCATGTATATTTTAGCAACTAACCTGATTCAAATATCATTTCCAGTAGACCAATAATCACCGACTTATATGAAACATTTTCCATTCAAATTAATCAGCTGTCATCTCCCTTTGATCTGCCCTAGCCGGCCTTTTGACGCATTGAAAATTTTAATCGACCGAAGGTTTTTGATCGCTGATGTTCCACAACGATAGCTGGTTAATTGAGCGCCTGCTAAATAGAATACTAGACCTTTGATATGAAACTTGATGTGTTGACATATGTATGTTACCCTTTAATGTCACAAATGCAAATCACACAACGACTCTGCTGTTTACCAATTTCACGCTATAAATACTACGCAATTAATGGTCTAAAAGTAAACATGGAGTCGCATTTTGTGTGATTACAGTACCGCCAATTGAAAGCAGTGGTTGCTCAGAAACAAACTTTTTTATTCAATATAGATTATAAATAATACTTATTGAAAGTCACTCTTTCTTTAATTACCACTGATTCGAAAAAAACCTCTGTAATGGGAAGAACCAGCAAGAAACCCAGCGGGAAATTAAACGATTAATAGGTTAAGAGCTGGCTCCAAATTTCACAGCACCCAGTAACGTGGACTCGATCCCCGCCGACACCAATAATATTGTTAACTAACTAATTGATATATTAATGTGACGTCATTATTAAGTTCAAAAAAAAATTAAAAAATCAAAGGCCATTTATTTTATATATTTTCGATAACTCAGAAAATTCTGAGTTTTTTGGATAAAATAATCTCTCTTAGAATTCCTCTCTATCAAACCGTGAAATTTCATTACAAACGGTTTAGCCATTCCGATGATTCGCCCGGACAAACAGACGGACAAATTTAAAAAAAAATATTTATTCATGTCTTAGTGACATGCAAATAACCTCAGCTCAATAAAATGCAGTTATTTCAAAATTAGAGATGACCACTTAAATTTTATTTATAGGTATAGATTGCAAATTAAATGCTGATTTACTACGTTCTTAGCGGTGAAGGAAAACATCGTAAGGAAAGGTTTGGGAGAGTAGGCTTCCTCACTAATTTTTCCTTAGTAAATTTCTGAGGAATAAAAATTTTGTGACATGAAGTCGGCCAAAACGCACTGTTTTCGTAACATTACGGCAAGCTAACTGCTTCATAATACTTCTTTGCGCTTAGAAATGAGGATATCCGCAGTAGAACCAGAGTAACCAACATAGCCCAACGGGTTAGTAAGCTGAAGTGGCAATGAGCTGGCCATACAGCTCGAAGAACCAACAACCGATGGGGAAGTAAGGTTGTCGAGTGGCAGCCTTGTACCGGTAGGCGAAGTCTAGGGTGACCCCCACTAGATGGAGTGACGACCTGGAAGACATGCACCGGAAGTCGATGGATGCAGGTGACTCAGGATCGTGCTTTGTTACATTCCTTGTGGGAGGCCCATATTCTGCAGTGGACTTGTGAAGGGTTTTAATGATGATAGACTTACCTCTCAATAGCAAAATAAAGCGTGTCCTCAGCAGTGCGACGTATATATAGATTGTAATTTTACTTACTTTTCTTAAGTAGAAATCAGAGAGAAGAAAAGAAATTAAAACAAACCTGTGCCGTGCAAAATTTCTTCCTTCCTTCTTTCCTTCTTTACATCTATACCGGTTATATTATATAAATTCATAATAAAGTTTTTATCAAGATGTCACAAAAACAATTTACAAAAATTATCAAATAAACAAAAATAAATTTTAACTGTTATAAAATATATTGTCCCTGTTGGTCACAGACCTCCTCTCATTACTGAGAGGTATCTAAAACAAGAATGAGTCCATCCCGCTGCTCGGATGCGTATTGGCAGCTTTTCATACCTTCGGTATTCTTAATTTCTCAAATATGCAAGATTCCACTGATGTTCTTTACCGCCTACCTAACAATAAACCATTCCTTAAAATTTAGTCTCGTTTCGTGAAGAGAAATATCAATTTGTTTATGAAAGCAAGTGACATGAACACAAGATTGAAGTGAAATCGTAATAGACTTGTGTTAGACGTTATTCCAAAGTCAGCTAAATAACATAAAAGTTGCCTAAAAATGTGTTTAACGATATATAGGCCTGTTGACCTGCGAACAATACCTGTCAAAAATGTTTTTAAAAGAAAACTATATGAGCATATCCGTAGCCTACAAAGTTAAATCAACTTTCTTTATATGTTTATAGTTATTTATATATACATTTCTTGATATATATATATATATATATATATATATATGTGTGTGTGTGTATGTGTGTGTAAATGCGTGTATTTATTTATATATGTATATGAATTATATATATATATATATATATATATATATGTGTGTGTATATATATGTGTATATTTTATGTATGTGTATATATTTTTGAATTGAATAATATCATTACAACTTAACTGCCCAAACTCACTTTCTGTTCTACCCAAGGTTAGCTGGTAGAGAATGCCATTAAGCTCGCCTTTTGTACAAATATTTGGTGCAAAAAAGAATAAATAAATAAATAAATATAACATAATTTCTAATGACATAAAAAATTTAAATATTAATCAATTTAAATCAAAATTATTTAAGTGGCTCATTGACAGAAAAATATATGATATTAAAGACTTTATTGACATCAATCCCTAATACTATAAGTTTTATATGACATATTTTAATTTATCTTTAATTTAATGTTAATTATTGTAATGAGACTTAAACTTTGTGATATTATTTTTATTTTTATACTTGAAAGATAATAATATTAATATTTGCATGCTATTTGTAATAGCGAGACATGTGCACCTTTTTAACATGTACCACCTTTCTATACCATGTTCTTACGCAAATAAAAATTCTGATTCTGATTCTCTACACTAACACCGTGTAGTGGCGGTGTAAGAATATCCACTCTACATATCATCATCCCGTGGGTATCGTAAAAGGTGTCATAAGGAAACTAAACCAGGAGATGGGTAGCAGCATCTTCCTGGAAATAGCCGAATTAACATCACTGCGGTTGCCAAGTCGCTTGCCAAACGTAGAAACTATGGCAAATATTCTCATTATAAACATCTATGTGGAGGCCTTAGTTCAGCAATAAAATTTGGATAATCTGTAATGATAATACACTAGTGCTGTCGAGAATCGAACTCGGTTTGTTCCAATACTATAAAATTTTGTTAGAGCGTATATCCCGACCTACTTATTTATTGTTAATTTAGATAAATCAAAGTTCAAAACGATATTCATAATAATTGGTAATATTAAACTTGTAACCAGAAACAAGGCAGATGTTTTCAATTTTACAGTAAGTCTATATTGAAAATAAATTAAAAAACGATGTTTCGGATTTGTGCCGGACGGGCGTAACTCTTCGGAGTAAATGTTGTCGAAGATACTCCGCGAGTCGCTCACGTCCTACACCTGTAGGTTCCGGAATCCTCCCACTGCCGTCTTTCACTGCCGTCTCTGCGGTTGCTGCGGATAAACTGTGGACTGAGGTTCAAAATTAAAATGCACGATTATAAATTTAAATAGCAAGGGAGTGGCCAGCGGTTCGACTAATTAATTTGTCGCGAGATTTTACACTGTTATTTATTTATCACTATTATATAAAAATGGTTGGTCAACTATGGTTATTCACTATAGGTTGTTCACTATTTATTTTAAAATATTTAATTCAAAAGAGCTGTAGTATAAAAATATCTGTCCGGAGTAGTTGGTTCTTTAACACTATTGACTAGCAGCTATTAATCAACTAAAATTAGTTGAATTTAACACTTGTGTAACTGCGAATATCAGTTATCACTTTTTCCGTCTAGCTAACACTTTTCACTATATGTCACACCGAATTTTCAGTTGTGACCTTTTTCCGCTAGCTAACACTTTTTCACTATATGCCGCACCGAATTTTCAGTTACGACCTTTTTCCGCTAGCTAACACTTTTTTACTATTTGCAACACCGAATTTTCAGTTGCCACTTTTTTCGGCTAGCTAAACACTTTCACTATATATTTCTGCTAGTCACTGCAACTACTACCGGATACTACTGCTGGGCACTGGTAGTTCTTCCTACTACAATATTACAATGTTTCGCCCCCATAAGGTAGACTTCGGCTATACTCTATAGTGAGCCGCTTGCCATTTCTTATTTGCCTCTTTATTTTCAAACATTTTTCTTTATGCAAATGGCACAAATTGCAATATTTTCTATATAATACTAATCTTAATTTTAACACGCTATACATCATTAAATAGACATTTTTGGTCTTCATTAGTACGTGATAAAGGATAATTAATATATTTACATTCAACAAAGTTATTAATTGAAATGTCCTAAACTTTTACACTAATTGGGCATATTAATTCTTTAATTATCCTATAACTTTTGACTCGTGCTTAATTATACGAAATATTTCTTTATTATAATGATCTATACAACATATGCTAACTAAATATCATATTTACAACTCTTTTCGGACATAAAAATATTCTCATTAATTTTTTGCATAAACTATTACGCAGTTAATTTAAATTTCCAGAAAGTTCTATAGCGCGGCGCGCTGTGATTGGTCGGTTTTTCTTAAACAAAATAAAGTTGTTTATATTAACTATTATTAAACCGAGCTTCTATACAAACATATTGAGAGTTGTAAATACATAGTAAAACTACATTAACACATTATTTAATCGAATTTTTCCGTATTTTTACTTTTTAAACAAATTAATATTCTTTAATCACTTTTTCGTTTAAAGTCATTTTGGCCGTCTCGAACATTTCTCCCGCCGTGCAGCGTCGCGAAGACTCGTCGCAGCGGCGCTGCATAAATTCCGGTGAGAGACGTTGCCTCTACTTCGGCAGCGGCACGAGTTTCCTGGTTGGCCTCTTGATTAGTCCGTTTGCTGTGCGTACCTCCACAGTGCGGATCTGTCCGTCCGCCCCGGGGTATATGTTTTCAATCCTCCCTCGTGGCCAGGTGTTACGAGGTAACTGGCTGTCGGCTATGAGGACTGGATCGCCCACCTGGAGATCGGGGCCTTGACCATGGGCCTCCCGCCGGTTTTGAAGTTCCGGCAGATATTCTTTGACCCAACGCTGCCAGAACATGTCAGCGAGTATCTGGGAGCGTCGCCAGTTTTTTTTTGCTGTTCGCATCTTTTTCACTAAAAACTCCAGGTGTTGGCAGTCTCGCAGATCCTCCCAATAGGAAGTGATTTGGAGTGATGGACTCGTTGTCTTTGCTGTCTACTAAGATGTGAGTCAATGGTCTGCTGTTTACTGTGTACTCCACCTCGCAGAGCAGCGTGGTCAAGACATCTTCGTGCGGATGTCTCTCATGAAGGACGGTGTATAGTGCCGTCTTCACGCATCGAACAAGACGTTCTCACACCCCTCCCATAAAAGGCGCGGAGGGGGTTATAAATCGCCATACTATGCCTCGTCGGCTGGCTTCTTCTCGGAAAGCCTCTCGAAGCTCCTTGTCGGCACCGTGCATATTGGTGCCGTTGTCAGAGTAAATCTCGGTGGGACATCCTCGGCGCGCTGCAAATCTTCTTAATGCCAGTATGGCAGAGTCTGCGCTGAGATCTGCCACAATTTCCAAATGTACAGCTCGTGATGTAAGGCAGGTGAAGAGAGCCACGTATCTCTTCTGATGCTGACGTCCCACTGTTACGGAGAGTGGCCCAAAATAATCCAGGCCGGTGAACGTGAACGGTCTCTGGTGATGTGCGAGACGCGTGCTGGGATGATCACCGGTGGCTGGCATGGATGGTTGTGCCTTTCTTATGCGGCACTGAACGCATTGGCTTACTATTCTTTTAGTAGTGGGTCTTAGTCTGATTACCCAGTAATGCTGTCGAACCTCGTTGATGGTAGGTTCGGTCCCGCAATGATGCAGGCTACGATGCGTCCAATCAATGTACAATTGGGTGATGTGATGATCACCATCCAATATAGCCGGTCCTTTCATATCTTCAGAGACTCCTTTTACAGCGGCTATGCGACTTCGTAGCGCAATGATCCCGTCTTTCAATTGTATTTGAAGCGGTCGTAGGCGGCTATCATGGGCGACCCTCTTATCGTTACGGAGATCGGCTATCTCTTGTGTGAAGGAGTCTTCCTGGATGACATGTATCAGGAGCTTTTCGGCCTTTCTTATATATTCGGCCTCCAGTGTGATGTATTTGTTTACATCTTTATTTTTCACCTGACTGGGAGGCTGCGCGAGACGTCGCGGGTTACATTTCAATCTCCTCCAGTCGGGGTCTTCCTCTCTATTTCTTTTCGTCCTTTTGTAAAAGGTCCTGTCGGTGGTTTTGCGGCAGAGTGTTATGAATTGAAGCACTCTGGCCGTAGCTCGCACTAAGCGTTCCCATTTCGAAAATTTCATCGGATCGGGAATGGTTTCTCTGTATAGTGGAGCTCTATACTTTTCTTTAATTGTCAACGATCTTTCCTCGCTTGTAGGTACGGAGGACGAGGGTGTAGACCTCTTAACTGTCGTTTTATCGTTGACAGGCATCGTGACATCTTTCTTTGTCCAGAGAAGCTCTTTTTCTATATGCTCGTCTTCCAACTGACGGGTGCTGATATTTTGTATCTCTTCAGCTTTCATCTCTGGACCGGAGTCTGATCTTCTCGGGTTAACTGCGAGAGATTCTGGCGCGAAATATTCGCGGAGTTGGTCATCTGTGTTCTCCTCGCTCGTGTACAGCTCGTTGGCCGTGTGGACGCGCTGATGCGGGGCTTTAGTGTGCGCCCCGTGTAGCACCCATCCCAGTTTTGTGAGCGAGGCGATTGGCTGGTGCGGTGGACCTTTGCGGACTTGAGTGGCTATTAAGAGTCTCCAGTTGTCTTGTCCTATCAGGATCCTGGGGTTGCCTGAATCATATATCAATTGATTCTTTAAGTCTTTCAAATGCTTACATTTTTCTATGTCTGTTGCACGCACAGTCTGCGGCCCCAAGTTTAGGCTGGCGACCGTGCGTGCTCTGAATGGCACCCTTTTTCTATGGAGACTCTTCAGTGAAACTTTGACTCTTTGGGAGTCCGGCGAATCGAGGGTAGTGTTCCCGATAGCTGTGATCTTGAATGGGTCCAACCGCCCTGTAGCTCCAATTTGATTGGCAATCTCTTGATCCATTAATGAGACTGTCGACCCATCATCCAGCAGAGCGTGTGTGTTTATCGCTCCCGCCGGTCCAATTACTCGAACTGGAATTATCTTCAAGTAAGCTTGATGCTTTGATACAGCGAATGAGTTTGCAACTGTTTCTTGAGGTTCTTTTAGTGTGACCTCTGTCTTCTCTTTTTTATTATGATGAAGAAGTCGATTGTGTGTCGCGTTGCATCCTTTTATTCCACACTTTGTGGTTTTGCATCTGTGTGTCTGACTTCTATAACGTAGACACCGGAAACATAAATTCCTTTGCTTGGCGAGTTGCCATCTTTTATCAATATCTGCTTCTTTAAACTTGTTGCAGTCGGATCCGTAATGACCCTCTTTTTCGCACACACTGCATTTCGGAGATGGCTTAGTGGTAGCCGTGTGCGTCCTATGTACTGGACGATTATTTTGCGCTCCGTTTATGATTTCAGGAGGCGCAAATGCACTGCAGAAGCGAGCTTGCTCGGTTATAAATTCACTGAAGGAACCGAGGTCTGGTCTCGAGTCGTACTTTTCTGTATAAATTCTATACCACTGCGCGCGTATAGAGTTTGGCAGTTTGTCTGTGAGGTGTCGTAGCAGCTCTGCGTTAACGAGGTAATGGTCTCGTTTGAGTGCTCGAAGAGTGACGACGCTTCCCCTCACTTTGCTCGCGAATGTGCAAATATCTCTGGGTGCCTCTGTACAGCGTGGCAATCCCCGTAATTTTTCGGTTTCTGCTTGCGCGATTGAATCTGGACGCCCAAATTGTAGCTCCAGTTCTCGCATAATCTCATCTGGTTTGGCATGCCCGATGAGTTCCGAACTAACTGTTTCCAAGGCTCTTCCTTGTAGACTTCTTCGTAGTCTTGCAGTATTTTCTATGTCATTGAAGTAGCCTCGGGTTGTTTCATAAATGGCACGGAACGAAAGCCATTCGGTGTGTGCTCCGCTAAAGCTTGGCAGCGTCATTATCGCTTTTGATGCTGCGAAAGTATTCGACGATGCACTCTCTGGTTTTGGTTTGTCAGCGAGTGCGGCTATAGCGGACGTGAGCTCCGATATGAATGGTCGGAGCACCCTGTCTTCATTGCTGACAGGTGCCTGGTTAGGCCTTTTTGTTATGGGATTCTTGGTTGCTTCTTCCGGATAGGGATCCTGGTAGGTGGGCTCTGATACAGCAGGTAGGAGCCCCCTGTCTTCATCAACCTTGGAGTCCTGGCAAGTCTTCTGAGGTACGGGACTCTTCGGTATATTTTCTGCATTTGGATCCTGGTAGGTGAGCTCTGATACAACAGGTAGGAGCCCCCTTTCTTCATCAACCTTCGAATCCTTGTTTGTGAGCTTCATCGACGGCTCACTGAGGTCGACAACCTCCGGGGGTGGCTTTGTGATGTTTTTATTAAGTGGGGCCTCCCCACCGGTGGTGGCGCCTTGCGTTGGCTTTTGCTTGGCTACAGAATTTTCGAGCCAAGATCGGACATACTCACTTTTGGAGTGACCATCCTCATCATAGTCGTCCGATTCATCATCTTTTTCAACCATTTGTAATGAGATCTGTGCGAGTTCCAATTTTATTCTCAGCACTTCCTCACGAGCCTTCAAAACCTTTTTATTTGGCCGAGTGGTCCTCTTTGACCTTGTACTTTTATCGGTGTGGCCCCTTGGTGGCTCTTCGGCGCGGGAATATACCCGGGCTGTTGGCGGTGATGCACAGCGAATGTCATCGTTGCCTTCTATCTGTTCCCTCTGCTTCGGTGTACCAGCTTTAACAACGGCTGGCACTGGCAGGTGTACCCCCCCATCGCAGGGGCAAGCTATCTGTTCTCTCTGCTTCGGTGTACCGGCTTCAACAACGGCTGGCACAGGCAGGAGTACCCCCCCATCGCGGGGGCAAGCTGGTGCCTCAGCGCCTTCTGTTGTGGATGGTGAGCGTGGTGGCATCTGGTGGCGGACGGTGTCGGTATTGTCCGACGGTCCATCATCCAGACCGACAGTCCACGCCATGGCTCCCCTTCCTTGCGAACGAGTGATCGGCATCTTGATTCTGAAAATTCAGCAACTTTAAAACGGTAGTGACTATGTACCCGGTTCCGAAATACTAACGGATTGACGAATCCCGTTCGAATGACCAGCAAATGTGGTCCGGTGTATACGGATGATTTGGCTCAAAGGACCATAAAATGGTCCAGCCGGCAGTTCAATCGGAAGAATCCGGCTCGAAGGACCATAAAATGTGCCGGACGGGCGTAACTCTTCGGAGTAAATGTTGTCGAAGATACTCCGCGAGTCGCTCACGTCCTACACCTGTAGGTTCCGGAATCCTCCCACTGCCGTCTTTCACTGCCGTCTCTGCGGTTGCTGCGGATAAACTGTGGACTGAGGTTCAAAATTAAAATGCACGATTATAAATTTAAATAGCAAGGGAGTGGCCAGCGGTTCGACTAATTAATTTGTCGCGAGATTTTACACTGTTATTTATTTATCACTATTATATAAAAATGGTTGGTCAACTATGGTTATTCACTATAGGTTGTTCACTATTTATTTTAAAATATTTAATTCAAAAGAGCTGTAGTATAAAAATATCTGTCCGGAGTAGTTGGTTCTTTAACACTATTGACTAGCAGCTATTAATCAACTAAAATTAGTTGAATTTAACACTTGTGTAACTGCGAATATCAGTTATCACTTTTTCCGTCTAGCTAACACTTTTCACTATATGTCACACCGAATTTTCAGTTGTGACCTTTTTCCGCTAGCTAACACTTTTTCACTATATGCCGCACCGAATTTTCAGTTACGACCTTTTTCCGCTAGCTAACACTTTTTTACTATTTGCAACACCGAATTTTCAGTTGCCACTTTTTTCGGCTAGCTAAACACTTTCACTATATATTTCTGCTAGTCACTGCAACTACTACCGGATACTACTGCTGGGCACTGGTAGTTCTTCCTACTACAATATTACAATGTTTCGCCCCCATAAGGTAGACTTCGGCTATACTCTATAGTGAGCCGCTTGCCATTTCTTATTTGCCTCTTTATTTTCAAACATTTTTCTTTATGCAAATGGCACAAATTGCAATATTTTCTATATAATACTAATCTTAATTTTAACACGCTATACATCATTAAATAGACATTTTTGGTCTTCATTAGTACGTGATAAAGGATAATTAATATATTTACATTCAACAAAGTTATTAATTGAAATGTCCTAAACTTTTACACTAATTGGGCATATTAATTCTTTAATTATCCTATAACTTTTGACTCGTGCTTAATTATACGAAATATTTCTTTATTATAATGATCTATACAACATATGCTAACTAAATATCATATTTACAACTCTTTTCGGACATAAAAATATTCTCATTAATTTTTTGCATAAACTATTACGCAGTTAATTTAAATTTCCAGAAAGTTCTATAGCGCGGCGCGCTGTGATTGGTCGGTTTTTCTTAAACAAAATAAAGTTGTTTATATTAACTATTATTAAACCGAGCTTCTATACAAACATATTGAGAGTTGTAAATACATAGTAAAACTACATTAACACATTATTTAATCGAATTTTTCCGTATTTTTACTTTTTAAACAAATTAATATTCTTTAATCACTTTTTCGTTTAAAGTCATTTTGGCCGTCTCGAACAGGATTTAAAAGCAATTTTAAGCCAGTTTAAAATATTCAAATCAAGTCACGGGACGGTGCATGCCACAAAGGAGTCATGTAAATGCTGTTACACTTGTTTACTCGCCCATAATGGCCCTCTGACAAACCGATGGACAATGGTGTAATGAAAAGATACAAGAATTTTTTAGTATTCACACAGATTTATTTATAAGAAATTCGTTTTCAGAATATTAAAAGATAATTCAGAGTTCACTATTGACAACATTAAAAAGCTTAACTTTAAAATTACTATAATGTATATCATTTAATTTAGCTTACGTATATACACTTAGCTTAATGATGTACCAGTGTTGCAACAGCCACAGTAGTTATTCAGTCGGTTTCTCATGTAATGCAAGAAATCATTAAATACATATACTTTAAGAAGTATATTTAATTACAGACATATTTCATACGCAAAGATGTGTCTACAAGAACCATAACCACGTATGAATGACGCTACTAGTGACCAGATGCCTCGTTATTTTTGCATTTAATGACGGCTCCGTGGCGCAGCGCCAAGAGTTGCGGGTTCGAATCCCGCACAGAACAAGTTATTGTATGGCCTACAAATAATTGTTCCGGGTCTGGATGATTGGCCTTGTGAAGTTTATGTATGTAAACTGCCCCCACGATACAGGAAAAAATCCTAGTGTGAAGGTAACATTTATAAAACAAACTAAAATTAAAAAACAAAAGTGAATTTAAAGGTCAGCCGGCCAGTGTTCTTGGAACTATACAACATTTTATAGGGAGTAATACACCATGGAAATACGTTATCATAATTTCATTTAAATTGTTTTATCATACCATACTTACAACGGTTTATATATTTATATTGACTATTTTTTTTTGTACAATTATTATCGCAGTGTAAAGATCATCATTATCATCATCATTACAGCCTTTCATAAGTCCACTGCTGAACATAGGCCTCCCCCAAGGAATGCCACAAAGCACGGTCCTGAGCCACCTGCATCCATCGACTTCCTGCATGTCTTACCAGGTCGTCACTCCATCTCGTGGGAGGTCGCCCTACACTTCGCCTACCGGTACGAGGCTGCCACTCAAGAACCTTTCTTCGCCGTCGGTTGTCGGTTCTTTGAGCTATATGGCCAGCCCACTGCCACTTCAGCTTACTAATCCGTTGGGCTATGTCGGTTACTTTGGTTCTACTGCGGATATTCTTATTCCTAGTGTAAAGATCAAATATGCATAAATATGTGTGAGTTCAAATATCAAAAACTAAAAGTAGTCTAGTGTAGTAGTAGTATTCTAATAATTTCAGTCGTTTAATACCACAAGTATTGATTTTAAAAATCTAAGCTTGATGAACGAAATCAATCAAAATCCGAAATCTGTTATCAGACAGACTTTTGTGAACCTTCCTAGCTCTTCTCTCAATTCCGTGTAATACCCAAAACGGGCATCAATCAAACGAGTAAATTGCTTCGTTCAACACGACAGGTTTAAAACCCAATCCCTTTTAAAGCCCGCGCGATATTGAAGCTGTGTCTATTGTGTTCGCGAAATATGGGGTTGATGATTGACTTTTGTTATACATACATAGTTAAAATCGTAGAGACTGATTTATTTTTATACTAGCTGCATAGAGGAACAAAGAAAAAGGACGAAGAGCTGCGTAAATATCAAGTGATGTGAAAAACATGCTCAACTTACTGACTTTCAACGCACTCATGCACACATCTTTCTTCTTTCTTTCTTTCTTTATCAGCCCGTAGAAGTTCACGACTGAACGCACACATATACACCTAAGACCAAATTGTTCAATGTTGTTAGTTGCAAATAATTTCAGATGCATATGTGTACGTAAGAGCGTGTGTTTTTGCCGTAAGTACTTTTTTATATTTTTAACCCTTGAGGATAAGGGTGACAAACGAACACACAGTCCAACCTGATGGCATGTGGTTGTTATGGTCCATAGACATCTGTGTACATCTATCCTCGATTACGAATCAAAATGTAGATGCGTTGTCACCCGTTAGGACTAATATGGAATGCCTCGTTTCCAGCTTGACTGCTAAAAGCCTGACCTCTATATTTGGATGTAATGGAGTTTTGTCATTCAATGTTCACCCAATAGAAGTTGTATCTAAATAATCTGAAATGTTATAGAAGTATTATCAACTGACGACAATACAATTATTTCTTGATTTGACTATGACCTAATATTCTCACCAGGAATATCACAACTCACTATCAAAGCGTTTTCATTGAGTGTTTTCAAACTGTAATAATCATCATTGCCCTTCACAAATCCACTTTTTTATAGGAAAGGGTGACAAACGAGCACACAGTCCACGTGATGGCAAGTGGCTGCTGTGAACCATACACATCTAAATTTATCCTCAATAAAGAATCAAAATGCAGATGCGTTGTCACCCGTGAGTCCCTTTTCCAGTAAAAAGGGTCTCTGGTTCTCTACACTCACCATACGAAACACAGCAGTGTTAAGCTGCTATTTTACGCTGGTATTCTGTGAGAGCGTGGTTCTTCCCCGGTCGAGCCGACTCATTCGTGCTACAACTATACTACTAATATCGCTACAGCATGGCTCTACCACGTATGAACATAACAACATATAAACTGCTAAACATAGGCCTCTCCTATGGAATGCCCCAAAGCACGATTCTAAGCCATCCATCCACCGACTTCGTGCATGTCTTAAGACAAAAGAAAGAGGAAAAAAGGAAAAAGAATTTTCCTAAGAGGCGACAGAGGGAAACTGAAGCAGAAAATGGGCAGCAGCATCTTTCTGATAACAGTATAATTAGAATAAAAAAAACTGCGGTTCCCGACCCGCTTGCCGCTTGCAACTCTAATAATACTTCACGTGATATAGCTACTCTGCAGCTATATTATGGTTGTAGCACGAATGGGTCGCCTCGACCAGGGATGGACGCACGCATGGAGCACGTTCTCACAGAATACCACCGGAAAATAGCAGCTGTTGTGTTCCGTATGGTGAGTTCAGAGAACTAGAATCCATTTTTACTGAAAATGAGCCATTTCTTTTTAGTCCATTCGATTGGCATTCCATATTAGTCCTCACGGTTGACAATGCATCTGCATTTTGAATCGCAAACGAGGATGAATGTAGATGTCTATGGGCCACAGCAACCACTTACCATCAGGTGGACTGTGTGCTCGTTTGTCACCCTATCCTATAAAAAAGTCCACAGGGGTGACAACATACCTACTTTTTGAATCTTAATCGAAGATAGATGTAGATGTCTATGTGCCACAGTATTTATATAACGAAGTGGACTGTGTGCTTATTTGTTACCCTTATTCTATAAAAATATAAAAATAAATTAGATACGTAACCATAATAACTAAAAATATCATGATGGTTTTCTTTTATTTTATACTAACAAAATATTTGAGACGTACGAGTATGAATACACACATATGCAGCAAATATGTGATATATAATGAAAATTTGTGAATATAATTTCAAAAGGAATTCGATAACACTTCGCCACTAGTTTCTAAGGAGCTCGAACATAAAAGCCGTTTGATTTAAGATTAAATTGCGAGTGCCTTTCGACATGTTCACTTATTCATGAAAATTTTGATATGTGTGCCATATCTCCATCAATTTTGCTTTCCTCCTGCATTCAGTTTACTTTTCCAAGCAATAAACTTAATCTTTCGAATAATACCTGAGGTAAATTGAAATTTTGGAATAATACTACATAATACTACATTGTAAAAAAATTATATGTTCGACTAGTAAATGTTAAGAAATAAGTTAGTTAGTATTTAGTACGTAGTAGTTAATATTTAGTTTAATAAAACAAAAAATAAAAACTACCCTCTTATAAATTGCTACGCCCCTACGGGGCGTCACTTGATGTATGATGTATTTCTTGTGACATGCAAATTATATAAACATAAAAAAATACTATATTTTCGGATAGCTTAATTTTAACATATTTACAAATTATTTTTTTACTTTTTTAAACACAAACGTTCCGCATCTAGGATTTTCTGCTGTATTATGGAGGCAGTTGACAAACACAAATTGCACAAAGACAAACGTCCAGACCCGGAACAAATAATTGTAATCCATACAAATACTTGTTCCATACCAATTAAGTAGTCTATACAAATACTTGCACCGAGCGCCATGGAGCCATCAATTTGCAACGTTCAGTGCTTTTGCAGTTTTTTGCATTATAGTATCGTACTATTTTTCCGATCTGTTTACTGTCGAAGCAATAAACAGTACGCAATATTATATTTCAGTCGGAAAAACATTCATATTAAGTGCAATAAAGTGTAAATAAATAAAAAATATAAATTGTTTTTTTTTGCCACACCTCTTATTATTCAACACTCGTTTATTAATTACATTTATATCTTCACCGTCTATAAAAAATTACTTTTAATAAAAAGGAAAAGCCAAATTCAAATAAATAAAAAATCACATTTAATTGTCGGTGCTTTACTTATTTTCATATACTAATAACTTAATTCTTAACTAATATAAAAAATAAACTAATATATTTGTCTCTCTATTTCTTAATATGTTAACAATAAAGAAAAATAAAAAAAAATCAGCATAGCACCGTCTTCCTAATGTGAAAGTATTTTTTCTTTTAAGTTATTACATGAAACTATCTAAGATAAACGATCAATATAAGGTGTTTAATATTGGTTTCATAAATTTTATTACTGGCATACAATCATATTCAGTGTGCTAAATAGAAAAGCCTTTTTTAAATATAAAAATCAAAACACGAACATAACAAACAGACTTTTCTTATTTTTTGACACAGGTAACAAAGCGCTTAAAAAAGTTGTCTCGATTGGAAAAAGGCCTGAAGGCAGCATAATTAGAATAATATGGAGATATTTGTCGTGTTTAGGGGTTGAACGAAAATAAAACAAGAACCAATGTTTCCCTTGTTAATATTTATGGAGCAGACGAACCAGAAATTACTGGAATGTTTTGATTAAGCAAATAAAAACAGCCTGTACCTGCTGTAACGTCGCCCTTTAAAAACATAAACATTATAAATATATAGATTGAATAAATGAATATTTATTTAACTATCATACTTAAGAATCTTCCTAGCAACACAACTTATTATTATTAAGATGAAGCATTAAATAGTACTATATTTTAATAGAACAAGGGTGACAAACGAGCACACAGTGGTAAGTGAATGCTGTAGCCTATACACATCTACATTTATCGTCGATTAAGAATCAAAATGCGGATGCGTTGTCACGCCTAAAGACTTAGATGGAATGTCTCATTTCCAGTAAAGGGTATCCGGTTCACTACACTCACCATAAGTAACACAGCTGCATTAAGCTGCTTCGGTATTTTTGTTTGAGGTTAGAGCGTGGTCCTTTCCTGCTCCAGTCGAGCCATTCATGCTACAACCATAACATAGGTTTAGCACGAATTTATAAATTATTAAAACTATTTTGTACGTACTGTTATTTTTAATAGTTTGTGATGATATGTGCCTAAAGACAGCCATGTGAATACCCAATATCTAAGATGAGTCTGTACATTGCAATTTTTTATGAATAAAATGATTGAGAGGGATTAAAAATAAGTACCTAATTAAATTAGTAATAAAATTATAACATGAATGTCATCTCTCTAATGTATGGAATAATTAAAAAAACCTGCGTGAGTGTTGTGGAACACTCGGTTGGAACGAAGTTCCTTTCTTAGTATATTATTATTGATAAACGTATTATATTATTGATTAACAAATACAAATAAAGGAGTTTCTGGCGTCTATTAAAATGAAGCCCAACTACGTCGGAAGGGGTCGTGACGGAAAAATCTTACACTTTTCTCGCCTAGCCCCCCAGCCGCTAAATTCGTACCGTCCGATAAGGAACTTCGTTACAATAATTTGATTAGTACCACTTAGTCTAGTGTCTACCATATCTAAATACGCTATCTTGTACATGCAAGAAGAAATTTATATTAAAGTATAAAAATACACTTTGCTGTTTTCGCGCATTTCATGTTATTTTTCGCATTATTTATTATAATTTAAAGTTATATTAAATTATGAATACGTAAGAGTGACTTAAGTATTATTTCTACATTGAATAAAAAAGTTTCTGTTTCAGCAAAAGAACGCTAACCTGAATTCCGTATCGAATATACCGTCTCTTATCTAATTATTCTCTTAAATTGCGCACTTGATCCCGGCGCTGTTTTATATGCGCTCAGTTTTTACTCCTTTACTGAGCGCTATTCTCAAGATAAATGCCCGCTTTCCGCGTAGACTAATTATGTAATTTTCTCCATTTTATATTTCAAATTTTAATCTTTGCGTCCTAAGTGCCGAGCACTTCGCGAGATATGAAACTTTTACCATGCAACAAATTAATAGTAATAAAAGAAAAGCAGGTAGAAGAATACTTGTGACGGTGAAGAACAACAAGGACATCAGAAAAATACCCACTACAAAATTGGTTTTACTATATTTTTTATTTGTATAACTATACATGCGGTTCACGTGGTGGTAAGGAAATTGCACATGCGTGCCGGCCTTTTAAAAAGGAGTAGGCTCGTTTATTCAAGGTCCCTATGTCGTATGGGTCCGGAAAATTGCCGGTGGTAAAAAATATCATAAAGAAGTCGTGCGAAGAAGAGTACTAAAACTGTCTGTGATATGTATATGTATACAAGTGTACATAAAATTCTCAGATTGTGTCATGCTAACTTAACTTTGGATTAATGTGGATGTAGGACATATTATGTATATTTTTTCTATGTAACGTTAAAAATTTATCGTACACCCTATTTATATAATGAGAAATAATAATTAAATAATAATACTTAATGCAATTTTCATTTTCATTATCCAAATAAGAAAAAGTTACACATATCTAGAAATAGAACTAAGGAATAGAAACAATTTTTTTTTATAAAATTAGGGGACAAACAAGCACACAGTCCACCTGATGGTAAGTGGTTGCTGTGGCCCATAGACATCTGCATCGATCTTCGTTTGCGAATTAAAATGCAGATGCGTTGTCAGCCGTGAGAACTAAGATAGAATGCCTCTTTTCCAGTAAAAAGGGTCTCCGGTTCTCTACACTCACCATACGAAACACAGCAGCATTAAGCTACTATTTTACGCTGGTATTCTGTGAGAGCGTGGTCCTTCCCCGGTCGAGCCGACCCATTCGTGCTACAATTATACTATTAATATAGCTGCAGCATGGCTCTACCACGTAGAAAATTAAAAAAATATTTACTCCTGAGGTGCATTAACCCCGAGGTTGGTCCTGGCCTCTTGCACGAGTACACGCCACTTCTCCCTCTCCTGCGCAAGCTCTCGTCACTTGTTTTCAGCTTGAAGGGCGCGCGTGTCAGCTTCCACCCGGTCGCTCCAGCGCGATATTTGAATCGACCAATTGGACGTCGGCCAGTCGATGGGCCCAAGTATATAAATAAAAATGCATTTAATTTCAAACTTACTTCAGGAATATGTACATTTTCTAAGAAATTTTTGAATAACTTCTATTCTGAATGACAAAATATATTTAATAAGGTACTTGCGGCGATAAATGATCGAAGGTATATAATTAATAATAATAAATAATCAATAAAATTATATATAAAATATAAAAGTCGATAAATATGTCTATGTTTTTTTTGTAATTAAATAACGTTACCTCCATACTAGGATTTTCTCCCGTATCGCGGGGCAGTTTACATACATAGATATCAAAAGGACAAACATCCAGACACAGAACAATTATTATTATTATTATTATTAGGAAAAAGACAAATACTTGTTCCGTGCGGGATTCGAACCCGGTGCTGCAACTTATTGCTAAGCCACTGCGCTACGGAGCCGTCGATGTTACGTTTTATATTTGCCACAAGTTTAATATTTAAAGTAATATTTCAATTATTAGTTCCTATAAATCTTCGTACAACCTTTAGCGAGCAAAAACTATCCGCGTAATTGCTTTCTCATTAGAAGTATACAAAATTATAATAACATAGCTAACCAGGCCAAGGAAGTGGATCTATTTAGCAACTCACTTATTGACGACCGAGTTCTTTCTGATCGGCTCAATACACTAGTTCTGCGTAGAGATGTTGCATCCCTTTACATTTTCTATCGAATTTACCACGGGGAGTGATCTAAGGAATTGTTCGGATTAATTCCAGCCGCCAAATTTCACGAACGCACATCGCGTCAAAATTCACGATTCCATCCTCACCATCTGGATGCTTGGCGGTCCACGACTATGCGTTTAACTAGGAGTTTTCTTCCTCGTACAACTTCTCTGTGGAATTATTTACCACCGGCGATTTTTCTGGACTGATACGACTTAGGGACCTTCAAGAAAAGAGCTTACACCTTTCTAAAAGGCCGGCAACGCATCTGCAATTCCCCTGGTGTTGCGGTTGTTCATGGGCGGCGGTAATCACTTACCATCAGATGACCCGCATGCTCGTTTGCCCCCTCTTCTATAAAAAAACTACTAAAAGTAGTTATTTTAAGTACAACACATCGATAATATAAATGTAATGTAATTAAAATATCTATAATGACAATTTCTTCCCAAATAAAATTAAAAAAATTACCTGCGTATACATATTATCAACTTACGTATACTCATACCAAGCCCATTAAAAGTTAGTTGCAAAAGTTCATGTGAATAATTTTGTAAAGTTCTGCTTGTCTAAAATAAGTTACTGTGGAATAATCGAACCTGCAGAACCTGATTTCGCTCAATCGCTGTAGCTAGAGATCGTCTCTTCAGATATAAGTTATTTGAAGTTAATTTGTAAATTTTAATAAATGAAATTTATAAAAGAGCAAAAATTTGACTTTTTAAAAATCCCCAATGAACGGTCCTCTACGATATTCACATATACGTACAATAGATGCAAGATTTGCAGTTCGGGTAACCGATAAGAAGTAATTTTAACGTTGTAGAGCCACTCTGTAGCGGAGAATTATTTCACTTTGTCCCATCAATCTGTCCCACAGGACAAAATGGCATCTTCAAAATATATTTGTCTACTTTTCTCCATTCATCATTTCTCAATGGGAACCTTTATACTGGTATAGTAAATTCGTCCACTTTCCACAATGGGGTTGGCATAAGCAAATCCCGCGATCTTTACCGAGTTTTTCAATAACCGAATTTTCAAAATAAATGATTGTCATTTCGACGTGTAGCATGAATAGGAAAGATCACGTTCTCAGCCAACCAGAATTATAAGAAACGAAGAGTTACCTTTATTTCTTAGGGATCAAGGGCTCAAAGATCGGGGGTAGATATAAGTGTATATGGAGTACCATATGCACTTACCATCAGGCTATACTGTCTGCGTGCTCACCCTTAAAAATAGCAATCTCGGGCGGCACCCAGAACGACGACGTGGTGGAACATACAGCTGGTGCAGGTTTTTAAAAAGACGTCCAAATTTAATAATAATCAAACCTTAATAAATCGTAATTAGTTTAATAACACAGATATTACATTCTGTATACTTTAAATGAGGAATCTTTGTATAGATCCAAGTTAATTATGATGACATGATGAAAATCTTTAACAGTATGGATGAAATTATGTATTTGAATAATGCTTTACTTTCCAAGTCTATCTAGAGCAATGATTCCCAACCAGTGGTCCGCAAGAGCTCAAATATGGTCCGCGAAGATTTTAGTATATATTATCTCCCTATGTCCTAATTGTTTCAAATAACACATTCATCATTTTCTCGTCACGCGGGCAGTGTAACACCGCGCGTCACATTAGTAAGTACCTACTAGTTTTTACAATAAATACACAAATAATACTGTTAATAAATGCTTCTTTTCAGTTTAATATATAATTATGTAAAAATTTGTGATTACAATTTATTGTTAAATTAACACAGTTATTTCTTTCACCTTGTGGTCCCTGGTCAAAAAAAGGTTGGGAAACCCTGTTCTAGAGGTAGATTAGATGGGTGTCTTCTCTGAAAAAATTATTTCTTTTTTTCTGATGCCGAGCGTATCGCGTCGCCCAGATACTTTTCTTATAAAACTGAAGTGACTAACGAACCTTCAATCCACCTGTGACCAACAAAGAATGAAAGACAAACATTACGTAAATTTTAAGTATTCAACCACAGCACCTTTGAATGTTCTTGTACGCAAATGGTTTGAGATGCATATGAGTGCGTATCTCCGTGTATAATAATAAAATAAGTTGAACATGGTTTTCTCGTCACTTAAAATGTACGTATTGACCTGTCTAGTTTAATTAAGCTTAATCTTATTATCACACTTATTGAAAGTCATTTTTTTAGTTTTGCCGCTTGTTCGGGTAAAAGCTTTGTCCTGGAAAGAATCAGCAAGAAACCCAGCGGGATTTTATTCAAAGTAAAATTAAAGAATAAAACACGGGTCAACAAACTATACTTACAAAACTTATTTAAGAAACAGCTTGAAAAGGGGAGAACAGCGTCAGCTAGTAATTACTATAAAAAAATATGAAAAGGTTATAAAACCCTAATCTTAATCTTGTACAAGCCAGAGCAAGCATTTGCTTTAAATTTAATAAATACCACAATTTGCATTCTATATTAGCCAATGCAGATGGTTTCGCTCAGCATAACGTCCTTAAGTAATTGCATCTCAGAACTCCAGACATTAGCGACTGCATCACACATTAAGACATTTGTACTTCCCGAGTGGTTCGCGATAACGCTCCAGTCAACTCCTCCGCAGTCCAATTTGTGCAAATTGCCGCCGAGTTCTGTTAAATTGAGTCAGAGAACTTGAGAAAGCGATATCGTTAGCTACATCCAGCGACTTGGTCCTTTGTGTTCGTTCACTATAGTTAATGAGACCGCATCTTATTTTATAGTCCCTCACGTAAACTTATCAGTGTGTTAATCCAAACTATGTTACCGAGACACAAATATATTTAACGCTTCTAATTTGCCAGAATAGCATTTTATTACTTACTAACAGCTTGCCCCGACTTTGCACGGGTATGTAATCTTCTTAAGATCTTTTTATAAAATGTGCAATTATTATATACGAAAATCTTTTTTCGAGAAATATTCTCGGTGGTGAAAACTAAATGACAATCCATCAAGAATTTATAACGTTTTACAGTTGGTAACAAAACACATAGAAAAAGTGACTTTTTAATTGTGTTTTGTAATACATGGTGAATTTATTAGAGGAACTCTTACAATGCCTTTGTACACCTTAACAATAAACGGTGTTTTTTGTATTAGGTATTTACAAGTTTCTTTTTATAGGAGAGGAGACAAACGAAAACGTACAGACGGACTACCGCCGCCCATGAACAACTGCAACACCAAGGGAACCAGGATAATCGCAGATGCGTTGCCGGCCTTTTAAAAAGAAGTAGGCTCTTTTCTTGATGGTCCCTAAGTCGTATCGGTCCGGAAAAGTCGCTGGTGGTAATCGATTCCACAAGCGAGTTATGCGAGGAAGAAAACGTCTTTTAAATCGCACATTGGTGGACCGCCAATCATCCAGATGGTGTGGATGGTTTCCCAATTATCAGACTGCATTCCATTATATTCTATAAAAGTTCACAGCTGAACATAGGCCTACCTCATAGATTGCCTCATAAGAAGGATATGCTATAGTTGGAGTTCTGGTGACTGGTAGTACGGGAATCATACCTACCATAGCCACCAACGATCCACAGCCAAAGTTGTTATGTACTATATTAGCAGTTACTGATAACCCTAAATGTAACTTTATTTGTGGTAAGGAAATAAACGTTATTGTTATTTTATTATCAGCCAGCATTGCACAGAATATTGTCACTTACTTACTTTTTCATATTCCCTGCAAAAGACTGAGAAGACTTTTATTTTACGTGACAATAGGACGCTGCGACATGGGTTGACACGATCAGCGAAGGACACTGTCTCACAGAATACCATCGTAAAGCTGTATTA
Source organism: Parnassius glacialis (assembly GCA_033319125.1). Lineage (NCBI taxonomy): Eukaryota > Metazoa > Arthropoda > Insecta > Lepidoptera > Papilionidae > Parnassius > Parnassius glacialis. Next base: position 29,606,826 of record JAVANC010000025.1, on the reverse strand, counting down.
GATGAAAGCCGTCAACCCTCTCCAATAACAAATCTGCATTTTTATTATTTAATTGAGAAAAGAAAGAAAAGAAAGGAGAATTCTCAAGTGGCAGCCTCGTACCGTTAGGCGAAATGTAGGACAGCCCCCAACTTGATAATAACCCCTGGGAATGAGGTGGTCGCTTCCAAGCAGTTTCTAAAATAAATTTTGTAAATAGTTCGTAATCATTTATATTGTAAAATTTATTTAAAAAAAAGTCCCGCTGGGTTCCTTGCTGGTTCTTCCTAGGACAGAGGGTTTTTTTTGAACCAGTGGTAAAGTAAAAAATGACTTACAATAAGAATTACACATGTAATGTATATTGAATAAAAAAATATTCTATTATATTCTATTCTAGACGGAGTGACGCCCTGGTCAGACATGCAGAAAGAAGATGGGTGCAGATCTCTCAGAATCGTACTTTGTGGCATTCCTTGGTGGAGGCCAGGTTCAGCAGTGGACTTGTGAAGGGTTGTAAATGGTGATGATGATGGTCTAAACACATGTCAAAACGCTTGGTGTAAACAGCACTTACAATTTTATGTAATCTTGTATTCAATTGGATTTGATTCATTTTTTATTTTAAGACCATACCAATCATTTATTGCTTCAATTTAATTGTATGCAACAGGCAAGAAAATTGCATCGTGTAAATGGGCCTTTATGTCCACGTGTCTTAAAGTTTATTCGCGTATTATCATATTTAAAGCAAATACGCTACCAATGAACTGTTGTTTTATTATTATATGAAATAAAACAGAAAATTGTAAAAATTCGCAGTTGATGTCAAATATCCCTATGAAGCAGTCTATGGCGGAATATGCACAGCGTTTGATAGGCTATAAGGATGATAATGATGAATTTTGTAAAGTTACAGCGTTTACACTAATCCTACTACTAATCACAGGACTCCCCAATTCGCCACGCTGCTCAATAGGTGTTCACAATATTTCTTCGTAACATTTTTTTTTCACATAGGCTGGCATTACAGATTTCCTCACGATATTTCGCTTCACCGCCGAGCACATGATAAAACATTTATTATAATAAACTAGCAGTTCACCCGGCTTTGCATGGGTGATTTCAGGATCTCGACAACAGCGCAACGTACTGGGTCCAATTGTGTATCTAAAACATCAGTCCAGTCGTTTAGGAGGAGTTCCGTAAATTATTGTATGTACATACAGAAGAATTATAGTAAAGAAAGTTAAAAAGTAATTTTATTTTTATATCTTAAATAATCTCACGTGAAATGTGTTGATTTACATTAAAAAAAAAACATAAAAGAATATTATCTTCGGAAACTATTTTGTAATTCTTCAGAATTTAAAAATTTTAGAAAATTTCTATAATATATATTCTGATTTATTCATTAGAAGACGTTTTCAAGCTTCTGGACTGGAAAGGATACGGTATTAACATCAATGGCGAATACATCACTCACCTTCGATTTGCCGACGATATAGTCCTTATGGCAGAATCGCTGGAGGACCTAAGCACCATGTTCAATGACCTCAATAGTGTCTCCCAACGAATAGGTCTTAGGATGAAAATGGACAAAACACACCTATGCCGGTAGTTGTTGGGAGCACTAAGCTCGAAGTTGTTGATGAGTATGTTTACCTGGGACAAATAGTCCGACTAGATAAGTCCAACTTCGACCGAGAGGTCAATCGACGGATTCAACTTGGCTGGGCAGCGTTCGGGAAACTACGTCACATCTTCTCGTCAGACATAGCTCAAAACCTTAAAACGAAATTGTACAACCAGTGATGACTTACGGATCTGAGACGTGGTCCTTCACTGCTGGCCGTATGAGGAAGCTCAAGGTCGCTCAGCGAGCTATGGAGAGGGCTATGCTCAGGGTTTCTCTGCGTGATAAACTTAGAAATGAGTATATCCGCAGTAGAACCAGAGTAACCGACATAGCCCAACGGATTAGTAAGCTGAAGTGGCAGTGGGCCGGCCATATAGCTCGAAGAACCGACCACGGATGGGGAAGAAAGGTTCTTGAGTGGCAGCCTCGTACCGGTAGGCGAAATGTAGGGCGACCTCCCACGAGATGGAGTGACGACCTGGTAAGACATGCAGGAAGTCGATGGATGCAGGTGACTCAGGACCGTGCTTTGTAGAATTCCTTGGGGGAGGCCTATGTTCAGCAGTGGACTTATGAAAGGCTGTAATGATGATGAATGATGAGATATTCTGATGCGAACGTACATTCAAATATGTGTCAATTGATAAATAATCAGAAACCATTTATGTTATGAATTTTTTTCTGGCGTTGATTTCAATATTTTCGTCAAATTTCATCGCGTTCTGTTCAGCCGTTCCAAAGATCAATCTTTGCATTTATATCTACGTAAAAATTACTAAACGATCTGATTGATTTCTTGCATTATTTAATTGTAAAAACATTGTTACATAAAGTTAAGGTCATTAAAGTGCACACCATATCGTATAAAGCCTATCTGATCGCAAATGTATGATCTCCATTTGTTGCGTTGCATCCGAAAACAATGTTGCACTTGAAATCCATTAGCGGAGAGCGTCGAAAACTGTTAACAATGTACACCCGGTAACGATTGTTACAAACAAGCTAAAAGAAATACTAATAATAGCCTTTATCATCTGAACGTGAAACGCGAATTTGATTTTACGGATGCATTGCAGAACAGAGATTTATGTTACTGACTGTACATCAAATATCTACTCGTGAACAGTCATTACGTGGAAACAAACAATACAGGATATTCGCACTGGCTTTTTAGCCCGTGGCAATAATGTAAGGCTATTTACAAACAGACTGAATTAAGTTTTCTACGAATATGTTAGGTTTTGATATAAAAAATTCGATAATAACATACCATAATATGTATGTAACATATTATGTTATATTATTATCGAAATTTTTCTCATTTTTGGTTCTCAGCATTATTTCAGTGGCATACGTTAAGTAGAATATTTATGCAGAAGAGACTATTTACATCGTAAGTCCCTTAAAGAAAAAAGTCACACAAAAAGTTTACTTTTATTTTCGCCTGCTTTTAATAAAGGTAAAGACGTATAACGTAATTCAAAAGCATAAGTATTAATAAAACTCATAATATAACAAACATGACCTAATAAATTTACTTATGGAACAATATATTCGCTTTTAAAATTGCAACCCTAATAATGTATATGAGATTTATTAAACGTGTAGAAATTTTAACATAGGTTAATACATTTGTTAAAATTTGTACACGTTACGATTTAACTTTGGCTTATATAGCCCACGAATAATTTTCCAAGTATAAATTGTGTAATTTTTAACTTTTTAATCTATTGTGAATATACTAAAGAAAATCTTCATAGCGATTAAAAAACACACCTACAAAGGGCAATGCACCTGTTGTAATGCATTAAACAGAACCCTCTATTTGACATACACATATCCAGCGATCTCTTTTAATGTGTGTCATTGGCACGGTCGTAGATCTATTGAGCACGTAACAATATGAGAACCACCTTTTAGATATACTTTCGCCTTCAGCTGAAAGGGGTTGGTAATAATGGGTCAGTTGCTTTTGAATCCTAAATTATAGGAAAGAAATAAAATAAAATACACTAGTGTATGCTTTTATACTAATTAAATTATTTTTAAATGTTAAAACGAACGTGCATATCATAGGACATCAGACGGCACAGCGATAAAATGCGAACACCTGCAGCCAGTTGCGAACAAAGAAGGCTACATGTGCGTTGTCATCTGTGAGAACTTAGAGGGAATGCCTATAATTATAGCGGTTAACCCCTCACCCCTCCAGACCGACAGACATTGCTTGTTTGGGGAGGTTTAGTTCGAGGTTCTAATGCCTGCCTACTGCCAATTTCAAAAGCAACATATCGGGCACAGGGCAGACTAGTCCTAGCACCATTTTGCGTAAGAACAGATATGCCAAATTTATTTATTTACATTTTATTGTAAAAGAATTACAAAGGGTGGACTTAATGCCTTTTGGCATTCTCTCCCAGTCAACTCGGAACGTGCGGAAAATAATGTGCTGGGTGTCAAATATAAAATGAACATATTTATAATTTAAAAATAGCCTAATATTATACATTAACATAAACACAATAAAGTAATAAATAATAAAATTTACTACACACACATACACATAATATATCATTATCATCATCATTACAGCCCCTCATAGGTCCACTGCAGAACATAGGCGTCCCCCAAGGAAAGCCATAAAGCACGGTCCTGAACCACTTGCATCCATCGACTTCCTGCATATCTTACCAGGTCGTCACTTCATCTAGTGGGGGTTTCTACGTCGCCTAGCGGTACGAGGTAGCCACTCGAGAACCTTTCTTCCCCATCAGTTGTCGGTTTTTCGAGCTAAAAGTCCGGCCCATTGCCACTTCAGCTTACTAATCCGTTCCGTTGGACTATGTCGGTTACTCTGATTCTACTGCTGATATCCTCGTTTTTAAGTTTATCACGCAGAGAAACCCCGAGCATAGCCCATTCCATAGCTCGCTGAGCGACCTTCAGCTTCCTCATCTGGCCAGCAGTGAAGGACCACGTAGTTGTACAATCGCGTTTTTAGGTTTTGAGGTATACCTTACGAGTAGATGTGTCGTAGTTTCCCGAACGCTGCCCAGCCGAGTTGAATCCGTCGATTGACCTCTCAGTCAAAGTTGGACTTACCTAGTTGGACTATTTATCAACAATTCCGAGCTCAGTGCTCCCTACAACTACCGGCATAGGTGTGACATGGACGTTATACATGATCGTGGTTTTGTCCATGTTCATCTTAAGACCTATCCGGTGTGAGACACTATTGAGGTCAGTGAGCATAGTGCTTAGGTCCTCCAGTGATTCTGCCATAAGGACTATATTGTCGGCATATCGAAGGTGAGTGATGTACTCGCCATTGATGTTAATACCGTATCCTTTCCAGTGTAGTAGCTTAAAAACGTCTTCCAATGCAACGGTGAAGAGTTTCGGGGATAAAACGTCACCCTGTTTTACACCTCTCTGCAGTTGGATAGGCTTCGTAGTCTGATTCTGTACTCGGATGGCCATCGTAGCCGTACTGTACAAACACTTCAGCACTTCGATATACCGACAGTCAACTTGGCACCGCTGAAGGGACTATAGCACCGCCCAAATTTCGAGGGAATCAAAGGCTTTCTCATAGTCCACGTACGCATCGCAAAATGGCAGATTGTACTCCTCTCCTCCTTTTTACTACAGCCTTTTCGGAAACCGGCTTGTTCGGGAGGCTGGAAGTCGTCAAGTCTGCGTGCGAGACAATTTGTAATGACTCTCAAAAACAGCATGTAGACGCGGCTCAGAAGGGTAATCGGTCGGTAGTTCTTCAAGACAGCGTTGTCGCCTTTCTTTAAGAACAAGACCACCGCACTTCTGCTCAACGCCTCCGGAGTAGTCCCACCATGTAGAAAGAATTAAAGAGCTTCTGAAGGACTTCAAGGACCGGTTTTCCACCCGCTTTCAGAAACTCCGCTGTAATTCCATCCTCCCCTAGGGCCTTGCCGTTTTCATGTTGCTGATGAGCCATTCTAATCTCGCTCAGACTGACGTCCGGGATATCTTCGGAATAATGTCGGATAAGACTCACTCGTAGATCGTTACTCATACTTGTGTGTGACTCCAACGATGACGTGCATAGCTGCGCATAGAACATCTCAATCTCACTCAAAATGTCAGGTGTCCCGGAAACGATGCTGCCACACTCGGTCTTCAGCTTTGACAGTTGGCTCTTTCTAGCAGACAGACAGACAGATCGCTTCTTCAATACAATCTGTATTGAATTTGCGTAAGTCCCGCCGCATGCATTTGGAGATCTTACGGTTCAGTTGCCTGTATGCTGTCAAACCTTTTAAAGATTACAGCTTCATTACCCGTCTAATAGCCATGAGATTAAGAATGTGATTGTTTTATGTAGGAGAGGGGGCAAACGAGCATGCGGCTCACCTGATGGTAAGTGACTACCGCCGCTCATGAACAACTGCAACACCAGGGAGGGAATTGCAGATGCGTTGCCGGCCTTTTAAAACGGAGTACGCTCTTTTCTTGAAGGTCCCTAAGTCGTATCGGTCCGGAAAAATCGCTGGTGGTAATCGATTCCACAAGGAAGTCGTGCGAGGAAGAAAACATCTTCGAAATCGCACAGTGGTGGACCGCCAATCAGCCGCGATGTGCGTTCGTGAAATTTGGCGGCTAGAATTAATCCGAACAATTCCTCAGAGCACTCCTCTCACATCATCATCTCTTCACAGTGCCAATGAATCGAGCCGATCGGAAAGGACTCGGTCGTCGACGATTCGAGCCGCTCTGCGCTGAATACGGTCAAGTGGAAGGAGCTGGCACTGGGGAGCCCCTGCCAAGAGATGGGAACAGTATTCCATGTGAGGCCGAACCTGCGCCTTATAAAGTTGCAGGCGGTGTGCCGGAATGAAATACTGTCCCGCTCTGCTGAGCACGCCAAGCTTTTTAGAGGCCAATTTGGCCTTCTCTTCCAAGTGACCACGAAACTGCACGTCACTCGATATGTCGACTCCGACACTGGCTGAGGCAATAAGGGTAGTGCCTTGAAACTGATAAGATACGACAAAGGGGTTCTTTTTAGCGGTAAACGCGCAAACTTGTGTCTTCTGAGGATTAAACTGGACTAGGTTTAGTCGCCCCCAATCCGAGGCTTTGTTCAGCAAAGACTCGACTTCAGACACAAGTTTGTTCCAGTACTCGGCGACGTTTTCCCGAGAAATATTGGCACGGCCGGTGTATAGAGCATCACCAGTGCTGTCATCCGCATAGCAATGAATGTTACCAGTTAGCAACATATCATTGATATGCAGAAGAAACAGCATTGGTGATAGCACACAGCCTTGTGGAACACCAGCGTTAATAGGCTTGTAGTCGGAGCATGCACCGTCTACAACGACCTTGATGCTCCGATCTGCAAGGAAGCTGATCCAATTGCACAATTTCTCGGGAAGCCCATAGGAAGGGAGCTTCAAAAGAAGCGCTTTGTGCCAAACCCGATCAAAGGCCTTCGCAATGTCCAAACTAACAGCCAACGCCTCTCCCTTGGACTCTACTGCCTCCTCCCAACTATGGGTCAGGTAGACCAGAAGATCACCAGCTGATCGACCCCGATGAAAACCGTATTGGCGGTCACTAATCAGCTGGTGATACTCAAGGTACCGCATGAGCTAGCAGTTAATAACTGATTCCATTATTTTGGAGAACAAGGAGGTGATCGCGATAGGCCTATAGTTAGACGGGTCTGAGCGGTCGCCTTTTTTAGGGATCGGGTGGACAAAAGCTGTCGTCCATTAATTTGGTAGTACTAGTGGGAGTAGCAGTATAGAAAAAGACGTGTTAGGGCCGGTGTCAACTCCGGAGCACACGTCCTCAGCACAATTGGGGGGATTCCGTCAGGCCCACTCGACTTCTGGATGCCCAGGGAGAGGAGCGCTGTGAGAACAGCACATCCGGCATGGAGCACTCACACCGCGGGATGGTCGGCGGTGTTTTCCCCCCGTCATCAAGAGTCGAGTTGGACGCAAAAAGGGAGCCTAAAAGGTCGGCTTTGTCTTTTGCGGCTTGGGCCAGTGAGTCGTCCTCCCTGTGCAGAGATGGTAGTGACGGCTTACGGAAATTCCCTTGGACAGCCTTGTCGAGAGACAAGAATGCACGGGTTCCCGAAGGAAGCCGAACTAGTTTCTCGCCAGTTCTGCCTATGTGCTCTGACTTTGCCTTGGCAATAACTCTTTTGAAGGACCTGGTGGCGAAGTTATACTTCTTTTTAAGTATGGCTGATATTTACATCCCGAGTCACCGAAGCCGCAGCCCAGGCTTGATAACACTCCTGCTTACTGATACCACAGATGATGGAATAAATAGTTCCATTCCCTGTAGCACCACATCAGTGACAGAGTCAACAACAGCGCTAAGATCATCCGGCGAGAAGCAAACCCTATGTGTGTAACCATGGATAGGATGCAAAGAAAGACCGCATTCCGTCTCAATCCGCCGACCTTGCGGCTCCGTGGCGCAGAAGCTTAGCAATCAGTTGTTGCGCTGGGGGGCGCAGGTTCGAATCCCGCACGGAACAAGTATTTGTATGGCCTACAAATAATTGTTCCGAGTCTAGATGTTTGTCCTTGTGCAATTTATGTTTGTAAGCTGCCTCCACGACACAAGAGAAAATCCTAGTGTGGGGGTAACGTTTTTAAAAAAAAACCTATAATGTCGAACACGGCGACAACCTGAAGAACGCAAACGCGAGGGGAACGTGAGTGGCACCACACTCCGAATCAGAATGGTCCGAAGAGCCGAGAAGCGCATCGACGGAAACCTGATATCCGTCCGAATGAGAGGTCAGCAGAAGGTCCAACAGGGAAGGTGTATGATCCTCCACATCTGGAATCTGCGTTGGCGAAGTAACCAGTTGTGTCAGACCATATGCCAAGGCAAAGTCATAAACAGATCTCCCCGCATGATCGGTTAAACGTGAACCGAGCCATTCGGCGTGGTGGGCGTTAAAATCGCCAAGGATCACGATTTCTGCGGATGGGACCTGTTTTAGCAAGGAATCTGTAGCCATTTGGACGTGGTCGATGAGTCGGTCTGTTTCGGCATTACCGCTATGGGACCTATAGAGGCATCCGTAGACTCGCGGATGGTCGTTGCTGTCTACGCGTAGCCAAAGGATAGACAGGTACGAACCTTCAAGACTGCCGAGGCGTCGAGAACAGATGTCCTCTCTGACATACACGCAAACTCCAGCCCGAGGCACAAAGGAGTGCTCCAATTTGTACCCCTGGTAGGAGAGATACGAAATATCAGCCGGAGAGGAAACCTGCGTCTTGGTCAGAAAGAGCAAGGCTGGCTTCGCCGTCTCGAGATGGTAGTGGATGGCGTTTATGTTCAAGAGAAGTCCCCTGATGTTGCAGAAATTCACGGATAGCGTGGCAGCGGACGCCTTGGTATTGTTGCTCGTTTGCCCGAGCAGTTATGTTTTTGAGCGGAATTTTGCCCCCCCCCCCCCCAGAATACGCGGGGCAGCCTGAGCACCCACGCTCAGGAGTGGAATAACATGGTCGTGGATGCTCAGCGAGGGATTCTCGAGGGGGCCGGTACCCTCTTGTGGTAGTCTTTCGTGTAATTCCGCTACCATGTTGAAGGGGGGGGGGAGGGAATTGGGCCTCCGGCCACCTGCACTCACCAGACGAAACGCAAAAGCAAAGCTTCTACTGCACACCGGTATTCTGTGAGGTCGTGGTACCAACCCGGCTCGAGCCGGCCCATACGTGCAACACCAAAAACTGCTGCGTGGCTCTACCACCGTCCATAGAAGTGTTTTTGTGTTCTTCTGCGGTGGGTCTTGCAGAACTTAGCTCCGACTGCATGGACAGCTTCCACGAGCTTATCATTCATATCGTCCACTTCATTGCTGTCTTCTAGCACTGAAAACGGTTTTGAAACTTGAGCTGAAAGGTTTCGGGACTTTGGACTAGAGCGTTGACGTCATTAGACGAGACCTCTACAACTTAACATTTAGGTTCAGTTTATCTTAACCATTCGGTGATCGCTACCAGTTTTCACCCTTATAATGTCGTCATAATGAAGTCAATCTCATTTTTTGTGGAATCGTCGGGGCTTGACCAGGTCCACTTCCTGTGGGGGCCGCTTCTGGAAGAAAGAGTTAATCATAAAGAGTCCCTCTTTCTCCATGAAATCGGCCAGCTGCTGGTCTCTTGGGTTCCGTTGCCCTATCCCAAATTCCCCACTTTCAGCTCACTGTCCTCTTTTGTGCCTACCTTTGCATTGAAGTCTCCCATTAACTCCGTATAGTGGGTTTTGGAAGGGATGCATGACTCTAGATATATCCTCATACATTTCCTCCACCTCCTCATCGGGATGTTCCAAGGTTGATGCGTAAAGCTGTATGACCTTCAGCGAATACCGTTTCATTATTCTGAGTATAAGGTACGCAACCCTCGTCGACACACTCACAATCTTTACAACGTTGTTAATGAGAGACTTATGGACGATAAATCGATAGAACAAGTTGCCGGATTCGAGGATTACCTTGTCCTCCCCCTCGGATAATCCTATAATATGCCAACGTAACTTGTCTATCTCCTCTTCCAGCTCCACGATCTTCGCGTCAGTCCTCAAGGTGCGTGCGTTATATGTTGCCAGGTCGAGTCGTCTTAGGTGGCAACCGAACCTCCACCGGAGATTCTTAACACCCCCTGCCCGCCGGTCGTATGGTCGTCCCGTAGCCAGTAATAATGGGGCCGCCGGTGAATGGAAGCCGTCTCTTCGCAACTTTCATCGTGAGGGGATATTTGCAATAGTTGCCATGCTTAGCGAGTGGGTTGGCAACCGCAGTTTTTTATTGTAATATTGCTGTTATCAGGAAGATGCTACTGCCCGTCTGCTGCCTGTTTCCCACTGTCGCCTCTTACGACACCCACGGGAAGATATGGGGTAATGGATATTCTTACACCGCTACTACTAACTACGAACTAATATATATATATATATATATATATATATATATATATGACGGCACGTGCACCGTTGCAGGTGCGGCGGCGTCGGTCTAGCTAGACAGAATTCTTGTAAAAGACACATGTACCGCACACCTGCGGCATTGCACCTGCGGTGCGGTCCTGCTTGTATAAAACGGACGGAGCGGCCACCGTTAAGGCAGTCTTGGCTCTGACGTGGAACGGTACGCTTGTCGTATTCCGTTACTAGTTTATCCTCGACTCGTTGGATAATTAATTCGTGTAAACGAATTAATTATTATTCCTTACTACAAAATTAGTCTCTGTACTATACTCAATTACCCTTTCTACATCAGAAGTAGGATAAAGTCCCCATTTTTTGCCCACATATAATCTTCCAATAGTATGAGGATTATTTACATTTGTGGAAGACTGTAATGCATTCCGCATTGATGAATCTGTTTTTATGTTAAATACCGTAATGAAATTTGCTATGCTACTTACGATGTTTTCGTATCATTAAAGTGTAAAGAAAAGATAAAGTGAAATTATTTAAGCCAATTTTTTTTAATTCGTTCGATTTGTATTAAAAGTACCCCACAAGTATTTTCATTATTTCTTGATGTACCTAAATATGTTAACAAATGTTGAAAGAAGTTGGAGGCTTTCTAATTAACTTATTCAAGTTATGTTGTAATTTGATAGTTCACGCGAAACATGATTATCATTTGCTATATTTTGAAGTTCAAAACGTTTAAGGGATGTACCAAGATAAAGGATTAACTTTAACACGCTATGAATTAAAAATAATAAGTGACATTTTTGTGTTCCAATGTGTTGTTCAGTGTTGCAGTTTGCTCCGAATATTGTGTGGTCGACAAGATTGGGGTTTGATGTCAAGGGATTCGTAGAAGTCTCTACAACAATGATCAATGAGGAAGATGTTGTGACGGCGAATCGAACATGGTCAGGTACGGCCGAGCGCTGGTAAGATTGAGCCTATACCGCTACAGACGGTAACTTAGCGGCTGATCTAACGGCAGGGCAATTTAAGCGGCCGCCGAACAAATGATGCTTTGGCGCTGTAAATGGACGTCTGAGGTCGGCTTTCGTAGATTTTGCGCAGTTACCTCCTTCCCTTTGAAATGTTGTGGTATTTGCCTCTACACATAGTTTCTGTTATTATTTGCAATGTTTTCAAATGTCATACAGTTTTGTTTCATAAGAGAATATGTGGTGAATTTTGGAAGCTCGGAATTCCATGGTTTGCAATACATTTATCTCGATTTGTTTTAATTTTGCAAAGCAGTACGACGATTCGCTAGCGCTAGTACGGCGCGACGGCTCACTGGCGCGAATGTGGCACGAACGCAGCAGAACGGAAAGCTGAAGTGCGTCTGCCTGGAGGTAGCCATATTGGCGCGTCAATGACTTAAATGAAGTCTGGGATGGTCGACCGTTGTAATATTTAACAAGAGTTAATATCTGTTAGCAGGTGGTGATAACTGATAGACCGTATGCTGTTCACTGTCAACCACACGAGGACGTGCGACAGTCGGAGGTAGCCGTGTCTGTGCATCTAGAAAATACTAGAGACGTTGCAACACTCTAGCGGAGTAATTCTTCTAGTGCACGAAAGGAAGATGGTGTCGCTGAGAGGCTGGTTTGTTCTGCACTGGGATGTGTCGTGTTGCTGTTGGTTTACATACTTAGGTGTTATCATGTCACTACGTCCCTCACGATACACTTTTGTGTGATTGTGACAGGGACACGTTTGCGGTATGGTTGGTCTGTAACTGTTCTATACTGAATTGAAAAAAAAAGAGAGTAAGAAAAAAAAGTGGTTCTTACTATCATTGCAGGGCGTTTGCCGGTCCAATGATATAGCTACAGGGAATAGTGATTCCGGACTAGCGAAAACAGTACTTGAAAAAAAAAAAGAGAAAATAGAAAAGCTACAGACTAATCATTCCGATCTAGCATAAAGATGATTAAAGTTTTGTAGGGCTTATTGCCGGAACAAAACTGATTGTCGCCCAAATCTGAAGGGTCAATATGGACCGGACCAGACAGTGTTTTATCAGGATGATCGAACGATGTTTTCCTTTCTACAGATAAGTAAGATTGTGATGGAGCGCGTGCGAGGACGCACGCATGTCAGCATGGCCGTGACGGCACGTGCACCGTTGCAGGTGCGGCGGCGTTGGTCTAGCTAGACAGAATTCTTGTAAAAGACACGTGTACCGCACACCTGCGGCATTGCACCTGCGGTGCGGTCCTGCTTGTATAAAACGGACGGAGCGGCCACCGTTAAGGCAGTCTTGGCTCTGACGTGGAACGGTACGCTTGTCGTATTCCGTTACTAGTTTATCCTCGACTCGTTGGATAATTAATTCGTGTAAACGAATTAATTATTATTCCTTACTACAAAATTAGTCTCTGTACTATACTCAATTACCCTTTCTACATATATATATATATATATATATATATATATATAATTGTCTATTAATCTACCTCATAGATAAATAAAATGTGTCAGATCCAGGTCCAATCACTTTACTGCATGGGCTTAAAACATTTCATCATCTAGTCAGAGTTTTAAAATGTCTGTGCAATATTTAGTTTCCAGTATAAGAGATAAAATCGAGTACGTAAGTAGTAGTACGAGAATATAAGAGATTAACATAAAAGTAAGTTTGAAATAGTTTATACTCGTATGTACCGTACCATAAACGATTAAAAATTTACGAACGTACTATGAATACCGGTACCAAATAAACCTCTGCAGTATGAAAATTTCCTATACGCTCTTTCTTCATTAATTCCTTTGCGACTATAAATAAATAAAGTTGTTACTAAAAAATAAGAGAAGCTACAAACAACCCAAACAATAACTAAGAATACCATAATCTCTGACTTAAACTTGATACTTTTTGCCTTAAAGAAATTAGAATTTATTTGTCCTGCTCTAACGTTAGCTTATGCAATATATTTGTTTCACTTCCCTGAAATTAACACTATAGTCCAACAAATCAGTTGGATAGTTACACGTAGATAAATCGCAATTGAAAAAAGACATCCAGTAATTAAACAGTCAACCAGACAGTTTATTTAGTTATTGAAAATTCGGTCCTAAGTCTAAGCGATTAATGGCAAACAAATTTAAACAAAAGCTTCAAGCCAAAGGGTACCTGTAGGAAAACCTTTGGCTTTGATACAGGTCATTAAAATTTATTTGAAAAGGAATCTAAATATTTAAAAGTTACGTTTATATTGTTGGTAGGTAATGTTAGGTTGTTATTGAGTCTCTCAAGTAACCACTTGAGAGACGCATTACCAGAGTAACTCCTCTTGTACTGATTTTTTTACAATTTGTAGCGCTCATCTGTACAGGACGAGGGTGACTTTTCAGCTATTACGTAGCCCGGAACGTTGTTCGCTAGCCAGGTTTTATACTACAGTATTGAAAAAAAGATACGTGGAAAAGAGACTTTTATACGTGGTAGAGCCATGCTGCAGCTATATTAGTATTATAGTTGTAGCACAAATGGGTCGTCTCGACCGAGGAAGGACGACGCTCTCACATAATACCAGCGTAAAATAGCAGCTTAACACTGCTGTGTTTCGTATGGTGAGTATAGAGAACCGGAGACCCTTTTTACTGTAAAAGAGGCATTCCATCTTAGTCCTCACGGGTGACAACACGCATCTGCATTTAGAATCGCAAATGAGGATAAATGTAGATGTCTATGGGCCACAGCAACCACTTACCATCAGGTGAGCTATGTGCTCGTGCTCGTTTGTCACCCAATCCTATAAAAAAAAGAGTAACAACATATTTTATACCACACGAGCACGCTGTTTATCTCCAAGAAATGTATTAAATAGGGTTTCGATTGTAAAAAATCTACCAGCATTACGTTTTAATTATTAAATATAAAAATACTGCAATTTATTTTTAGTATTAAAAACTAAAAAATAAAGGAACACCTTATTTAATATAATATAGCAAATATGCGTGAGTTTTAACATAAAATACCAGAAAATATAATTAACAGATCGTTAGCAATTCGTTGCAAATATATGGTACGCTTATCCGATAATGGTAATTTCAAAAAACCCTATAAAACAACAACGGTTGCTACGCTACCACCAACACGACGCTTCGCTCGAGTAAAACATTTACTCTAGATCTGGCCGTATTTTATAGACTCGCCCATATATGTATATATATATATATATATATATATATATATATATATACAAATGGATATAAAACATAAATCTATAAATAAAATAACGACGAAGGTAACTAAATTAAACATACTAACTACCATCTATTATCTTCTTAAAGTGTTTACGTACCAATATTTTAAATGCAGTCTTATTGAATACTTTTCTAAAATCTTCGGGCAAGAAATTCCATAGCAATGCAGATTGCATTCAGATTGAATGGTGAAGGATTAACCAACGAAATTGGTAAAATGTAGTGGGATAGTTATTTTATAATTAAACGAGGAATGCAGAGTTCTATCATACGTTGATGAAATATACTTAAATTTGTCGACGAATGGGTCGACTCTATTGAGGAAGGACCACTCTCTCGCAGAATAACAGCGTCAATTAACAGCTGAAAGCTGCTGTGATTCTTATAGTGAGTGCCGAAAACCGGAGAACCATTTTACTGGAGACGAGGCATGCCATCTTAATCCTCAGGGGTGACAACACAACTACATTTTGATTCTTAATTAAGGATAGATGTAGATATCCATAGTCCTCAGCATCTGATGGACGGTGTGTTCGTTTATCGCCCTTATAAAAAATAAGTACGCACCACAATTACGCGCTAAAGCTATGCGTTATGATGTAATAGATAATGTACACATTTACAAAACACGCTTTATAAACCATATCCATAAAAAATACTCTGAAATGTATAGGTAGAAAAGTTAAAATATTGGACTGCATGTAAATGCAAATTAGCTAAATGTAGACTCATCATCCACGGACGTGCGGTCGTTACTTCGAGCGTGGCTTATTACTCCGGACCAACACGTTGGCTATGCGAGTTGAAACTGGACCTAATATTTGAAACGAAAATTTACACGATGAGATAGGAACGCAATTGCTTGCAAATAAAATGCAGGAGAAATTAGATTTTGAATTTTTTTAAATATTTTTACATTAATAAATACTCAATTTTCAATGCCGATGTACCATGTGTAAGGCGATTAAAAAAGGAATCGTGAAGAAACCAAGGAAGTATTTCAGGAGGGAAAGAAGAAGGCAAGAAAGACTCCATAGAGTGAGTTATTGATTTAGAAGGGCAATGTAAACGATTTATATAGATATACGTAAATTAACTGATCTTGCTTATACGGCTATACTGCCAGCGGACCTTCGCAACCATTTCCCATATCATTCCGTCGGTGTTGCCTTTCACAAGCACTACGGAACGATATGGGGTATTTTTTTATTTAAGTACATTAACTGTAGAGCCTCGATGCTAAATATGCCTGAAGCACGAATAGATTAGCTCGATCAAAGAAGGACCGCACTGCGTAAAATAGCGGCACAAGCCTGTTGTGCTTAAATTTTAGCCCACAAAGATCATAAAGTATTTAAATGTTAATTAATAATCGAGAATTAATGTGGGTTTCTGTATGGCATAGCATCCATTTACCGTCAGATGGGCTGTATGCCCTTTACCCTTTGAAAATAAAAAATGAATATCCTTTTAAAAAATTATCAAAGGGAGGCGTTGACTACACACTCAATCCATACACCTACATATCCATTGAAATGCCTTAATAAGACAATAGAGATGTTAAACATAGCAGTGAAGCGTGTCAGATCAAATAATTAACAGATCGGCGGTGTCAACATAACAACGTATTGTTTGCACATCTCGAAGCATGTGATAAAGGCTTATGACCTATTTACTACTAATAGTTATATCGTAATTTAAATTTTCTGATATTATATATAATCTATATTAAACTAAAATATAAAGTAACAGTTTTCTAGTATAGTCCTACCCTCCTTTTCTGACTAGATGTGTGTCTGCTTTTCCTGCCACCAAGCACCATTGCTTGCACTGATGTATTCCAGTCTAAAGGTTATAGGAGTACTAGTAAAATAACAGTACAATGCCTGCTATTCCAATCTTAGGCCTCAGAGGTGACATCGCATGTGTACCTAGCTTTTTTTTGTTTGAAGTTGTCTACAGTTGTCTATGTACTGTCAACTTTCTTGAGCAATTCGCAGTAGCTCATCCCTCTTCGTGTCAGCCAACGCATTAAATTAATTTTACGGATAAAATAAATACGCTCCACTAATAGTTCACCTACCTATAGGTCACCCACACCGCATCGTTCCACCATATATAATTTCGATTTAATATAATTTAATTAAATTATTATTAAGAAAATGTCTTAATACAATAAAATCTATTCGTTTTCACACACCCGTAAAACCTATTGTGTATTTTTAATATACTGTTAGTATAATATAATAATTTAACTACATTTTCAGTCACAGGTTTGAGCTTCACTTTTCAGTACAGAACTGCAGTATTTTCGTTCCTCAAGATTTTTTTAAACAAATACAGATCTGTTCTATTTATAATAAATTTAATGGTTATTGAGTAATATTTAAGAAGGGTATATTAATTACAAATATACCAGATATCGTCAGAAACTGATCCTTTCGCTATAAGTTGATTTTTTTTTAAATACTGGCATGAAACGAATATTAAAAATTGTTTAAAAATGTGCGTTGGTATTGGCACCTTGACTCGCCGTGTTTATTAATAGTTAGTAGCCCAGTGTCTAGTAATAGTTATATCTATATTACACCTTGTATAAATTAAGTGGATAATCCTGCTTAAGTAAGTTAATTAATCAATCAAGAAAGGTGGTATTGCTCATTTATTTTTTACCGAAATCACGAGATTTGGCAGGCGCGTGACGTTCTACGTACAGACTAATTTCCTGTTTATTTGAGGTTTAAGTTTAAAACAAGAAACTGAATTTTGACCAATTACAATAACGTAAATATCGACATTAATTTAAAAAAATATTTAAATTAATGTCGATATTTATGAGTAAAGCTATTGCTAAATCTTATAACTTAAGCCAATATATTTTGTGTACAGATTCTATAATTAATTTCCAGGCTAATGAAGATTTATCAGTATGTATAATAATTTGTTTCTAGAGAAGGAGTTTATAATTGAAGCACGATAATGATTTCTAACAATGACATCATCGTTATAGGTACCACATAATATAATTGTTTCTTGAGATGTCCTCGCTTGCTCATTTGATAATGTACTTGGAATTTATTAATTAGTACCAATTTTTTTAATTTTACAACAAAGACCAAACCAAAGAATGACGTCTAATATTATAATGTAGTTAGTCCTAATTTCGATCCTTAGCTTTCCGAATATAAGCGAAAGATCTCAACTACGCAGGACATTATAGTGCCACAAATATATATACATCAGACTCTGGAAGGACATTCCTCTTGAAATTAAAAAAGCTTCAAACAAGTTTGTTTTTAAAAATCAAGTCCGTAAGCATGTGAAAAAATTGTTGCAAGTTTGAACTAACACAGCTCTTATTTTCATACACATATGTATATTTCATATTTGTTCTGATAATATTTACATGTATTGTCTATATATGTAGTGTATGCATGTATATGTGTATGTATGTATTTATATATGTATATATTGTGTGTATTTAAGTATATATGTCTATGTATGTGTGTGTATATGTATATTTATATGTATATACAATACTTTTTTCTAGCGCTTTCTATTTTGATTACTGCTGCACCGCCTCTTGTTAGTAATCTCTGTTTAGCCTAATGGTTGACTGGGAGAGAATGCCCTATGGCATTAAGTCCGCCATATGTACAACTTTGTGCATGAAAGATTAAATATATAAAAAAAGAAAATATGCAAGCGAGAAGTTCTAATCTGCTTTCACGTCATCAACGGAACATATAAGTCCACTGCTGGAAATAGGTATTCTTCATTTAGAGACAATTTGGCATAAAATAGCCAGTTTTTTACCTATGAGTCCATTTGGTTACTTATTTTTCTGAAATAAGTATACCCTTCTATAGAGCCAGTATAATTACAGGCTGTAAAGCACACCATCTTGTGCACAGAGGTGCGTTGTCACTTTCTAACAAATAGATGCTCTTCATTTAGAGACAATTTGGCACAAAATAGCCAATTTTTTGGCCTATGAGTCCGTTTGGTTACTAATTTTTCTGAAATAAGTATACCCTTCTATAGAGCCAGTATAATTACAGGCTGTAAGGCACACCATCTTGTGCACAGAGGTGCGTTGTCACCTTCTAAGAAATAAGTATTCTTCATTTAGAGACAATTTGGCATAAAATAGACAGTTTTTTGCCTATGAGTCCATTTGGTTACAAATTTTTCTGAAATAAGTAACCCTTCTATAGAGCCAGTATAATTACAGGCTGTAAGGCACACCATCTTGTGCACAGAGGTGCGTTGTCACCTTCTAAGAAATAAGTATTCTTCATTTAGAGACAATTTGGCATAAAATAGACAGTTTTTTGCCTATGAGTCCGTTTGGTTACTAATTTTTCTGAAATAAGTATACCCTTCTATAGAGCCAGTATAATTACAGGCTGTAAGGCACACCATCTTGTGCACAGAGGTGCGTTGTTACCTTCTAAGAAATAAGTATTCTTCATTTAGAGACAATTTGGCATAAAATAGACAGTTTTTTGGCCTATGAGTCCGTTTGGTTACTAATTTTTCTGAAATAAGTATACCCTTCTATAGAGCCAGTATAATTACAGGCTGTAAGGCACACCATCTTGTGCACAGAGGTGCGTTGTCACCTTCTAAGAAATAAGTATTCTTCATTTAGAGACAATTTGGCATAAAATAGACAGTTTTTTGGCCTATGAGTCCGTTTGGTTACTAATTTTTCTGAAATAAGTATACCCTTCTATAGAGCCAGTATAATTACAGGCTGTAAGGCACACCATCTTGTGCACAGAGGTGCGTTGTCACCTTCTAAGAAATAAGTATTCTTCATTTAGAGACAATTTGGCATAAAATAGACAGTTTTTTGCCTATGAGTCCATTTGGTTACTAATTTTTCTGAAATAAGTATACCCTTCTATAGAGCCAGTATATTTACAGGCTGTAAGGCACACCATCTTGTGCACAGAGGTGCGTTGTCACCTTCTAAGAAATAAGTATTCTTCATTTAGAGACAATTTGGCATAAAATAGACAGTTTTTTGCCTATGAGTCCATTTGGTTACTAATTTTTCTGAAATAAGTATACCCTTCTATAGAGCCAGTATAATTACAGGCTGTAAGGCACACCATCTTGTGCACAGAGGTGCGTTGTCACCTTCTAAGAAATAAATATTCTTCATTTAGAGACAATTTGGCATAAAATAGACAGTTTTTTGGCCTATGAGTCCGTTTGGTTACTAATTTTTCTGAAATAAGTATACCCTTCTATAGAGCCAGTATAATTACAGGCTGTAAGGCACACCATCTTGTGCACAGAAGTGCGTTGTCACCTTCTAAGAAATAAGTATTCTTCATTTAGAGACAATTTGGCATAAAATAGACAGTTTTTTGGCCTATGAGTCCGTTTGGTTACTAATTTTTCTGAAATAAGTATACCCTTCTATAGAGCCAGTATAATTACAGGCTGTAAGGCACACCATCTTGTGCACAGAGGTGCGTTGTCACCTTCTAATAAATAAGTATTCTTCATTTAGAGACAATTTGGCATAAAATAGACAGTTTTTTGCCTATGAGTCCATTTGGTTACTAATTTTTCTGAAATAAGTATACCCTTCTATAGAGCCAGTATAATTACAGGCTGTAAGGCACACCATCTTGTGCACAGAGGTGCGTTGTCACCTTCTAAGAAATAAGTATTCTTCATTTAGAGACAATTTGGCATAAAATAGACAGTTTTTTGGCCTATGAGTCCGTTTGGTTACTAATTTTTCTGAAATAAGTATACCCTTCTATAGAGCCAGTATAATTACAGGCTGTAAGGCACACCATCTTGTGCACAGAGGTGCGTTGTCACCTTCTAAGAAATAAGTATTCTTCATTTAGAGACAATTTGGCATAAAATAGACAGTTTTTTGGCCTATGAGTCCGTTTGGTTACTAATTTTTCTGAAATAAGTATACCCTTCTATAGAGCCAGTATAATTACAGGCTGTAAGGCACACCATCTTGTGCACAGAGGTGCGTTGTCACCTTCTAAGAAATAAGTATTCTTCATTTAGAGACAATTTGGCATAAAATAGACAGTTTTTTGCCTATGAGTCCGTTTGGTTATTTTTCTGAAATAAGTATACCCTAGTCTATATAGTATCCAGTATAATTACACGATGTGAGGCATACCATCTTGTGCACAGATGTGACAACGCATCTTTAGCCTGCTTTTTTGTTTGAATTTGGTTGCAGGTGTCTATGGGCTGCAGTAGTCACTTACGTTCAGGTGGCTGGCTCTTTTGTCAATTCAATTTAATAAAAATAACTGGAATGATTGGCAAACAGACTGTCCTTCGATTTGCCAGACCCACCTTTGACACAGAGGTGCAGATGGAATGGTTTTACGCTATCAATCAAAAGCAATAAGCTCTTTCTGACATTCCATATATTATTTTATGACACCCCAAGGACAAAATAAAGAGCAGAATCTCTTACGCCGTCATCATTCGGACATAATGATATTTAATGTTACCTTGTGTTAAGTTGTTTACGTATAAGAAAGAAAACATACGTTTATTTGGTACAAAGAATGGCTTGAAATACAATACAATTTACTGTACACAAAAATAAAGAATTAAAAAAGTAATTTATTTAAGCTTGTAGTGGAAAAACAAAAGGCGGTCTAATTACTACAAAATTTTTTTGCCTATATAACCCAAAAAGTAATAAGAATGTCCAAATTCATATCAACGGCAAATGAAAGGAGTCAGGCAAATGAATGGTTTAAATTGTTATTTTTTAATTTGGAAATCACTCTAGAGCTCCCAATACTTACAGCTTTTTAAAAACGTTTTTATTTGCGTGAGCTTCATGTATATGCGTATAATTGTAATACAATTTAATGATTCAGTTTCCACTAACTCCTAATGAATAATCTGAATTATTCAGAAGTGCTAAGAACTGATGATAAAACAGCAATTTTTTGATATACGGCTCAAAATCAATGCTAGATTTTTTTTTAAATCGATGGTTGTTCTTATTTATTTTATTGAAGCAATATAACAAAAAAAACAGTACACTAAAACATGCTTTCACTAACAATTGCACCGAAACGACTGCTTAGTTTTAAGTTACAAGTTGAAGATAAACAATAGTTCGTAACGCTAATTTCAAAATATTTAGGAACACTTATTAATACGATATGAAACCAGGAAACAAAACTATTATAGTAAAAATTTATTTAAGTGTCGTGGTAGCTAGGCACTCACTGCAAGGTTCAGTACGCGAACCCAGGTTCTGTCGCCGCCGGCACCAGTAAAATAGTAAATTAATTTAATTTAAAAATAATGGACTCGAAAGAAAACATCGTATGAAAACCTGCATGTCTGAGAAATTTAAAATATTATTTTTAGAGATATTTAAAAGTAAACACCTACCTATTGGGTCAGCGCGGTAGACACTTCCTTGCCCTAAAACTCCTTCAGAAATTAAAGGAATCCTGTGCCCAGTTGTGGTACACATATTGGTTGTAACCTTACTTTAAAAACATAACAACAAAGCCAATTCTACTTGAGATAATCCTTTCTAAAAGTGTCTTACGATTTTATGTCTTCTTTATTGTTCACCCTTAAAACTGCTCAAATTTATAAATGCCCATAAACCGTGGATTATATTCATAACAGATAAAATATTTTAATAGCCGGAGGGAAATTTTATTTGTTTCTGTAATCCAAGTTATTGTTTTAAGAGCATTTTATTGTAAATACGTTTGGAATATTTTATGTTTCAAAATGAAGATTTGTTTTGAAAATATAATATTTGAATGGATCATGAGTGGATTAAAAATATTTAATTACATTAATTAGGTAGATAATTGATTATTAGATCTGTATACTAAAGTGTAATTTTGTAAAAGTAAATACTTACTGAAAGGTAAAACGTAATTTAGATCTTCTATATCGTATATTTTAGCGATTTAACAAAGACTCAACTAATTTCCTTCTTTGATTTAAAATTTTCATAGCCCACTCAGCAACTTTAAGATTCCGCATTGAATAATATTTTAACTTCTTCTTATCACTAAGCTTTTTTTTATACCCTGGTAGCGATTTACTTATATCCATTACACATGGACCAACATACATACCCGGAAGAGTTAGTTATTCTTAGATCATAAAACACTTGTTCCCTGCAAGTTTCGAACTCGCGGCCCTCCGCGTTGAAATCAAACGTTCGGTTATCGTAAAAATGAACTCTTTCCGTTTACATGTATATGTCACAGTCAAAAGTCATAACCGGTCAAAACCACTTTTGACTGCAAAAATCAGGCGAAAATGGTTTTGACCTATGCCTTTAGTCAAAAAGGGTTTGACTAATTTTTGTCGTCAATAGTGGTACTGACCAACGTTCTTAGTCAAAAGTAATTTTGCCTCATAGAAAGTGTAGACTATCGATGAAAACTCGCAGTATCAGTGACAGTAGGTTAAGGTGCAGCTGTGCAGTGCAGGTTAAGGGGTGGCCCCTGGGCCACTCGTAAAGCCGCGTACATTACAATAATATAAAATATAATATTGAAAGAATAATTGAACTTTTTAAAGGAGAATAAGACGTCTCCATATATTCTTGGGCCCAAGTGTTAACAAGATGAAAGAAGGATCATTTGAAAACGTATATATAAGCAATTCATACCTGAAAATCTGCCAAGATTTGTTAATCTAGAAGCTGAGTTATTGTAGAATAAATAAAAGTGAGAATATCTTTTACCTACACTATAACAGGTGATTTTTCACTGTTATTACACTGTAGCAGGCTATTTTTCACTATTATTACTTAAATACATAAAAGCAGGATCATTATAAAATCATCAAAAAGGTTATGGTTAGTAATGAAACGAAATGGTGAAATGATTAACGAAAGTTAGAAGAACAACAACTAAGTGAAGTGTATATTAGGGATATCGATCTGTGATCGATTACTTGAATTGTTGTTGTAACTGTTACTTGTAGGAATGTTGCTACTCGTATTTTGTATTTTTGAATATTATTTTGTAGATATGTACGCAATTATTTTTTATCTCCTTAACACAGTAAAATAATCGAAAATAGATATTAAAATGCTCAATTTAATCGAGATCCGATTATAATGCGCTCGTTTTAAATCGAATCGAAAATCTGTCTTTTTCTTTTAAGTAAATAGTTTGAAGTTTGAACTGTCAAATCAAAATTAGAAGTCCTCTATTGGAAGATAACTTTCAGAAACGAGAGTTATACTAGTGTATTTTTTATGGTAATCGATTTATTGTCATAATACACTACAATCGATTTTCTACGTTATTTCTTATTTTATTGTTTTTTCGAGTTTTAGATTGTAAAAAGAGCTAATTTTTTGTATTTTACTTTAGAAAAATATGTCCGACTTTTTAAAGTATAAACCAATTAGTTAACTTCAGGCCCAAAAATCCCATTCTCCTTTTAAAATTCAAAAGTATAAGTCAAAGTAGTTTTGACTAACTTTCTTTGTCAAAACCACTTTTAACCGGTAATTGAGATTATCAACTAATTATATATTTGTTCATAATCTCTATTTACCCAATATTTTTGCAGTTAAAAGTGATTTTGACCAACGTCCTTAGTCAAAACTACTTTTGACTGCAAAAATCAGTTAAAAGTGGTAGTGACCAACGTTAAAACTACTTTTGCCTGATTTTTGCAGTCAAAAATGGTTTTGACCAGTTATGACTTTTGACTGTAACATAATATATAATTTACTATGAGATATTTAGCCTCATTTTTACTATTTTAAATGTTAATAGCCAAATATATACCATACCGTGGTGTCGGAAAAACAACAGAGGAAAATAGAACAAGAGATAAGCAGTAGCATCTTCCTCATAGCAACTGTTAAAAAAATGAGGTTGACAACCCTCCTGTCAAGTCTGGTAACTACGGCGAATATCCTTCCTAAGAGACAATCTGTATGAGAGACCTATCAGCAGTGGACTTTTGATAGGTTGTAATAAACAAATTAAAGAAAAATTACCATAAAATTGCATTTATGTTCTGAAAATTCTTTAGAAAATTCTTTAGAAATTCTTATACGTGGTAGAGCCACGCTGCAGCTATATTGTTAGTAGAGTTGTAACACGAATGGGTCGGCTCGACCGGGGAAGGACCACGCTCTCACAGAAAGACCTTTATTACTGGAAAAAAGGCATTCTATCTTAGTCTGCATTTTGCATTTTGATTCGCAAACAAGGATAGATATAGATGTCTAAGTAGTTGATGTGGCCCATAGATATCTACATCTATCTTTGTTTGTGAATTAAAATGGAGATGCGTTGTCAGCCGTGAGCACTAAGACAGAATCCCTCTTTTCCAGTAAAAAGGGTCTCCGGTTCTCTACACTCACCATACGAAACATAGCACCTTTAAGCTGCTATTTTACTCTGGTATTCCGTAAGAGCGTGGTCCTTCCCCGGTTGAGCCGACCCATTCTTGCTACTACTATACTATTAATATAGCTACAGCATGGCTCTACCACGTAAAATGCAAAATTCTCCTCTATGCATATCAGTTGATTATTTCTCCATTTCTCAATTTTTTTCAAAGATGAATCAATATTGTGGTTAAACTAATATCAAACGTTTCCGCTTCACAAATACTTTTGATTCCTGTTTATTTATCTTAGTGACTGACCTTCCTCTTAGTTCATTTGAAGTCAAAGTTTCCACTAATAAAGCCATTGAACCAGAAACACGCACCGAGCGTTAGCTAGTCGTTTTCACATCAAACGCAGCGTTGGTATTGTGGACCGTCTCTGCTGCTTTAAAATCATATTGTAACTTGTATTCGAACTCGTTTAACCCTAGTGCTCTAGTTAAACAACAGAATAAGCAATTAGCACTAGTCAAACAATAGAATCTCATGAAACTGTTTAAATTTAAAATGTTACAAGTTTCTAGGTAAAGAATTTTTTTTTAAATTGGACCATGCAGATTTAAAATCAATATTAAAGTAAAAAATAAAGTCTCCATTAAAACCGCAACTTCATACTTTAAAAGTTAAAAAGTTTACGTTGCAGCCTATATACGTCCCACTGCTGGGCACAGACCTCCTCTCATTTCTGAGAGAGTGTTAGGGCAATGAAATGTCCGCTGCGCTATCGCAACGCGTGTTGGCGAACTCCACATATTCGAATTTTTTTTCTTATTTCTCAGACATACAGGTTTCCTTCACCGCCGAGCACGTGGTAAATAACTACATACTAATTCCTAATATTAGCTTATTAGTATATTATAGTATTTTTATATAATTTATTATACTTTTTTTATATTTTATACATTGTAGAGCCATGCTGCAGCTATATTATGGTTGTAGCACGAATGGGCCGGCTCGACTGGGGTAGGACCACGCTTTCACAGAATACCAGCATAAAATAGCAACTCAATGCTGCTGTGTTTCGTATGCTGAGTGTAGAGAATCGGAGACCCTTTTTGATGGATAGGAGGCATTCCATCTTAGTCCCCAGAGATGACAACGAATCTGCATTTGGATTCTTAATAGAGGATAGATTTAGATTACTATTGACCACAGTTCAATCAAAGCTCAAAGCTAACTTCTTTAGGTACGTTAGGCACTTTTGGGATGAGTAAAAAAGCACTGAACTCGCGTGACTCGCATACATTGATTAAAGTAATGTGGAAATCCAATTAATTAAATTTTATAAAATGATACATATTTACAAATATTTTTGTAGTATGTAGATAATAATCATTAATTTTCACGTAAAACAGCGAAATGAAAATTTTATTAATATATCAATACGTTGATAAAAATATTCTCTAAGAATAAAATACTTCCTAATAAGTAATAGCAAGCCAAAAATAATGTTTACAAGTTTGTGAAACTAAGGAATTTCACTTCTGACGTGCAGTTCTACGACTAGCAGTTTTATTAACTCTTCAATAACTAATTATAAATATAGAAAATAATCTATTCACAATATTAAGACACTAATGTGGTAGAACTAACCACTGTGATTGACAGACATAGACGTAATACCAAATTAACTCTATAGGAGTTTTTTGGTATAGAACTATTAGATCATTTTGCTCATAAGAAAATAGAGCTCTCAAAGCTTATTCGTCACATGTTAAAGTTATGTTAATTCTTGCTTACTCAAGCACACAACGTCATAAATTACGTATTCAAGTTATAAAATCTCTGCGAATGACTAAGACACTTTGAATTCTGCGTATTTTAATAAAACTACGAAGCACTGAGGTAGCTCTGAGTGCTTTAGTGCAGTGACACACGGTCAGCAATATTTTCACATAACGTTCTTTTAGTTACATATTATTTACTAACATACATACGTACTGACAGAACGTTTATTTAACAGATAGTTCGAAAAAGGGCACGACATATTCCAGACTATGTATTTTGAAATATATTTCAGTAGACCTAAACAGCAAAATTGAATAATAACTTTATATACGTTATCGTGTAGTGGCGGTGTAAGGATATATACTACCCCATATCATCCGTGGGAGTCGTAAGGGACAACCGTGGGAAATAAATAAAGAGATGGGCAGCGCGTCTTTCTAATATCGACTAAAACCTGTTAACACAAGATTGCTCATGCCAGGCATAAAAGGCGTTAGATAGGAAACCCGGAAATGAGCTTTGCAGTACTCTTATTGGATAATAATTAGCGTTAGGCGATAGTGCAAACTGGCACGAACATATAGAAATAATGTAATTTTTTAAATAATCTATTATTACATACACCATAATATTATGTATGTTAAAATATCGTCTAGTATAAATTTAGAGTGTATTTCTTCAAAAATACTATATAAAAATTATTAATTTATATTGTCTATAGAAAAAACATGTGAGTGTGTACTTATGTACGCACGTAGGAAGTTATACTTCTTAAGCGTAACAAAACAAAAATAACTAAAAACTATTTAAGAACCTGATGAAAATTAATTGAAAAGTTAATTGAAGCCACTGCGCTACGGATAGCGCAGGATTCGATTCCCACACAGAACAAGTATTTGTATGGCCCACAAATAATTGTTCTGGGTCTGGATGTTTGTATTTGTGAAATCTATGTATGTAAACTGCTCCCGCGATACAGGAGGAAATCCTAGTATGTAGGGGTAACCTTTTAAAAAAATGTAATTTGTTTCTATTAAGACTTTTAATCTTTATATTTACCCTCAATATTGTTTCACATAATAAACCAACATCAATCACGTCTTTTGATGGGTAAATTTAACCTCTTTTATCTGTATAAAGATATAAATCACTATATTTACGATTTTACATCATTATGCTGAGAATGAAAAACTGCGATTCAATCTCCGCACTTAAGTTTGTTTTACAAAACTATTCCTCTCTATCCACATTTAATATATTACAAAACAATTTTTTTCTTATGAGCGTGGAAAGAAAAATCACTCAATGCTAATATATGTACTTTGAATAATATATATGTTGAATTATTTTAGATCCCATACTTTTTTTGAGCATGTACATTTTTTTTAATTTTTCTTTGTCTATTATTTTTCTCTTTAATTTAGATATTGTTTTTAATTTTTCCCTACTTCTTGGTGTCACTTTAACACCACTGATTGATGTATTTTAAGCAGACAAGCTAAGTACAGGCTCAATATCTCTGTACTGATATGTAGATGATCTATGTGGAAGATGAAGATCAACCTGGAATTCAAACAAGTTAAATAGACAAGGCAGACTTATTACACGTAATTTATGTAATGCAAGGGCAATCTAATATATAATCTAGTTTAATAATGATATATAGAAGAATAATTCAACTTCTATACAATTATAACTAACTCAACTTTATTTCAAAGCTACTGGTACTCTTCTCGGCTTAAAAAGATTTAAATGAGCATCATTATTTATTTTCAAAGTTACTTTATATTTATTAAAAGTCCACAGTTTATCTGTAAACAACTGTGAATATGTTTTCCTCAGTTGCTTTACAGTTCATATTAAACGACGTAATCAAATCACGACCCCACAGAACTGATTGTTTAACATTTGTTTTTATAATATAAAAACGAATAATTTCAGTAATTACAGTTACAGTAGCATAAAAATCGTATGAAATACCTTTTACTAAATCGTTGTCATCCACCTCCGAATAATTGTCGCTCTTATAACAACTCATACAAACACGTTTTAAATGCCCTTTCTATTACACTTTTGAAGAAAATAATTCGCATATCGATATTTATCTTTAGTATGGTTCTTATGTCCACAAACCAAGCAAGATATGTTTTTTTTTCTGTAGTTCGACGAACAGAATTTTCTTGCGCTCGTAAAGCGAAAACGTGTTGCGCTGCCGCTGATGATATGGCTATTCCCTCATCTTGCAATGACCTTTGAATTGCAACTCGAACACATCGTAAGCTTTGTGCTAATTCCAACGCTTTGTTGAATGTCAAGCTATCGATGTTTTCACCAATAAACTTTTCTTTTTCCTCGGTATTCGCCAATCCTATCAAAAACTTGTCTCATAATACCGTCTGGAGTTTTATTTTAAAACCACAAAACTGTGCGAGATGACGAACCCGGGCCGCCCATTCAGTTAAGTCGTCGCCTGATCTTTGTTCCGCTTTATAAAACATATCTATCATACATTTCTTTGAGGTAAACTGGTTGTCAATCTTTTCGATAAGAGTCTTATAAGCTAAGTCTTCTAGTTATTACGGAAAAACTAAATCGCGTAATAGGCGATATGTATCTTCTGCTTAATGATATAAGCAAAAAGCTCTTCTCATAACTCCTGCTTTGTCAGTGTCATCATGATAAACATTTGCTATACAGAACTGGATAAAAATCGACACTTAAAAATATCCCACTCTTGCATGTGGTGATCAAATGTGAGGTTGTTGCCGAACAACCCATTTCCTTTACTAGACACATTGAAGTAATATGTACTTACATACGTAGTACATAATAGCTCAATGATTTGACATTATTTATTTGTACTACTATTTAACTTTATTGCACTCAATAAATTTTTTATAGGATAGGGTGATAAACGATCAAACAGTTCACATGATGGTAAATGGTTGCTGTGGCCCATAGATATCTACATTTATCCTCGTTTGCGAATCAAAATGCATATGCGTTGTCACCCGTGAGGACTAAGATGGAATGCCTCTTTTCCAGTAAAAAGGGTCTCCGGTTCTCTACACTCAATATACGAAACACAGCAGTGTTAAGCTGCTATTTTACGCTGGTATTCTGTGAGAGCGTGGTCCTTCCCCGGTCGAGCCGACCCATTCGTGCTACAACTATACTACTAATATAGCTGCAGCACGGCTCTACCACGTATAATGCGTGAATAAGGTCCTCGTCGCCAAATATAGTGTATTTAAGAGGATTTCACCACTGAAACATAAATGAAAATTTTACTTTTTATTGAATGACAACACAACCGTCAGATCCCTACAAATATGGCTTGCATATTCTACAATAATATAAATTAAACACCTAGATTCATATATATTTAAATAACTGCTTTAAATACAGTTGTCAGTTCTCACGAAAACTTGAGAGACAATTACCCACTGAAGTTGTCACTTTTGGGTGTACTGACCCAAAAGCACGCGTGCACGCGCATCGTTACAACTTCATGGTGTCGTTTTTAGGTGTCGGTGTGCGCGCGCATCGTAAAACATTCTCATCATTTTTCCCAAACGCCACAAAAGAAGTATAACTTGAATAAATAATGTATTGTTGTTAATATTAATAATATTTCGCTTTCCTTTTGGAAGTTATAATGTATCAAAGTTCAAATTTTATTTTGATAATCAAATATTAAATCTACGTAAGTATATTCTTATATGTATATTTTTAAGCTTTCTAAAAAATAACAGGAACATTTTACATAAAATTAAGTTTAGTAAAGTTGCTAAAGTTTTTCTTGTTAAAGTTGTTTGAAGGTGTCCATGGACTGCAATGGACACTTACCATCGGGTGAACTGTAAGTAAATTAACAGTGGTAGAGCCACGCGGCAGCTTTTGCTGTCGCACGGATGGGCCGGCTCGAACCGGGGTGGTACCACGACCTCACAGAAAACCAACGTGAAGTAGAGGTTTACCTCTGCGTTTCGCTTGGTGAGTGCAGGTGGCCGGAGGCCCTTTTTACTGGAAATGAGGCATTCCATCTTAGCCCTCACGGGTGACAACGCATCTGCATTTTGATTCGCAAACGAGGATAGATGTAGATGTCTATGGGCCGCAGCAACCACTTACCATCAGGTGGACTGTGTGCTCGTTTGTCACCCTTATCCTATAAAAAAAAAGCTCGTTTTTTACTTCAATATCAATATTATAAATAAAACACTTATTATCAGGTTGGATAATAGTCAAACACTACCTTGTAATATAAGTAAGAATATAAAAAGTATTAAAAGAGGTAAAAACTTTATAGCTCATTAGTGCATAACAAACATAGTGCGTAGTGCTGGTGGCAAAAAAATCCACCACCCCATATCGTCCTTGAGTGTCGTAAGATGCGACGGGAGAAAACTAACTAAGAGATGGATGGCAGCCATCATAATAACAGATAAAAAAAAAACTGCGGTTGCTGTCCCGCCTCCTAAGCGTGACAACTACGGCAAGTATCCCCGTTATGAGGCAATGTTTGGGGAGGCCTATGTTCAGCAGTGAACTCTGATAGGTTGAAATGATTATGATGAACATGAACAAACTAGAAACAGTACCTGATTAAAAGTAGTACGCATATAAAAACCACCACTTAACTATTCTAACGTAAATGACTGTTAAACAAAATCAAGTGTAGACATTACAAAAGTTATTTCTACTTTTATTTTTACGAAAAGTTTTTTCATTTATTAGTCGGGAAGACTGTGTGTATCGTAGCAGCGTATGCTTACTTAAAGCAATCCTCATGAATTTACCATGATTTATATTAATTTGATTATATACGTCCAAAGAGAGATATAAACATAATATATTTTTATTTCAGTTACAAAACCCACTCAGTAATAAGATACGTGATCTCCACAAGGTAGTAGTGGTAGCGTAAGTGAATCCACTAGCTCATTTCATCCCGTTGGTGTCGTAGTAATTAAAGCTGTAGCAAACCGTATGTATTCGGTACTGAGTAACGGGTGCGCCGTCTAGTACCGAGTAACGAAACGTAACACACGAATGCATTTCGTTACTCGCATTTTTCGTACTATGGGTAACTACACTGTTTCAGTTTACGCAAGTACCGTTGATGCGCGTATTGAAACATTTGTTGATCGTATGTTTTATGCATGCGTACGTTTATTCGGTGAATTTAAAAACGTACGTTACAAAGAGCGATGTTTGTTTATTAAGTAAATTATAATTTGATAATTCGTTGTACAAGTTTGTTTATTGTTTATTAAAGATATTGTATGTGTAGACAAAGCTTTGTTAACATATAAATATGATATCTACAAGTTATGAATGCTGCGACGCCGCGACGTCATACTGTACGCGTACGCAATACGACTCGATTCAATGCTCTAACATAACATGTATGTTATAAGGTATCAGAAGTAACGAGTAACGTAACGATACGATAGTAACGAGTACTGATTGTTATAGTAACGAATACATATGGGTACGCTTTTTTTGTTACTCTTACACCTCTAGTAGTAATAGAGGAAAATATAACAGGAGATGCTAACCCGCCTACATGCCTACATGTTAATATGGCAAATATCCCGTAAGGCGATGTTCCGCAGACCTATGTAAATGCTGAAATTATGTATACTTTCCCATAGATTTTATTATTGCTTTTAAACGTATTACTCTTAATACTTGATTCTTATAATTAACTAGCTAGCCAGGCAGACGTTGCTCTGCCCTCTCCGACGACCCTGTGTCCTATAAAAATTCTTAAATCCGTAATAAAATATATTATGGGTCACTTATAGGGATAAAAACTATCCTATCTCCCAAGTTGGACCAAACTGCATACAGTGTGCAAAATTTCATTGCAATCAGTTTAGTAGTTTAGGAGTTCATCGCGGACAAACAATGCGATACGTAATTTTTATATATAAAGATAAAATTAAATCTCACATTAAGGATACCACTGCAAGACTTAAAGATACTTGTATTGTATGTTCTTTCTGCATAAATCAGACCAAAAAATTAATTAATGTAAAATGAAAGTAGCTGTAGTAGCCCTTTTTACTGGAAATGAGGCATTCCATCTTAGTCATCACGGGTGACAACGCATATGCATTTTGATTCGCAAACGAGGATAGATGTAGAAGTCTATGGACCGCAGCAACCACTTACCATCAGGTGGACTGTGTGCTCGTTTGTCACCCTTATCCTATAAGAAAAAGCTGTAACTATGACATTGTGATGTTGATCACCTCAGCCTATGCCTAACCATGGGTTTTGCAGAGCGCATGAAAATCAAACGTTATAAAATCAATAACAAACTAGTTTCACTCGATACAGTATACTCGTCCTTATTCTAACCTACCCGTTTTCGGTGTAATGCAACACGATCGGAGGTAAGCTATGTTGTAATTGCAGAGCTTCGAAAATGCTTACATTACAACTAGACGGACAGCCTATACTTCATAGACAACAAACCCACGAGGTCACCTCGTATCGTTAGAAAATAACAAGTCAAAATTATATTGGATTTGACACGCTTATAACTCAATTTTCACTACGAATGTACGACGCAATTTGCAATTTCGTCTTCTCATAAGAGTGCTATATGAATTATTCATTATAACGTATTCAGAGTTCGCATTACGTCACATTATTCTCAATTTTCGAACGACAAGTTATTATATTGTCATGTATAAAATCATAAAAGCGATATCAAAAGATTTTCCATAACCTTCTTTAATATATTATTTTCGACATAATAATGCCTTATACTTGCAATGCAACATTTTTAGTTAAAGTAAAATAATAAAGTAAGTCCCGTTTGCTTCTCTCAATATATCGTAAAATTTAATTCTCTAAATATATCCTAAAGTTATTTAATAATAGAAAAAATATTTTTATTATATAATAAGGGTGACAATTTAGCGTACAGTCCACCTGATGGTAAGTGAATACTCAGGCCCATAGACATGAAAAATCAAAATGCAGATGGTTTTAACCCCTGAGGACTAAGATGGAATGCATCGTTTCCAGTAAAATGGGTCTCCGGTTTTCTACACTCGCTATTTAAAACAAAGCAGCATTAAGCTGCTATTTTACGCTGGTATTATGTGAGAGAACGATCCTCCTTGGTCGAGCCGAAACTTTCGTAGAACAACTACAATATACCTGTAGCAAGGCTATACCATGTGGAAAAAAGTTAAATAAGCTTTCAATAAATTGTAAAGAAGTGTTCTTCCACGTATAATTAAGCGAAGGTGAGTGATGTAATCGCCATTGATGTTAATACCGTATCATTTCCAGTCCAGTAACTTGAAAACGTCTTCCAATGCAGCGGTGAAGAGTTTCGGGGATATAACGTTGGCCTGCCTTACAACTCTCTGCAGTTGGATAGGTTTCATACTCTGTCAGTCATCGTAGCCATGCTGTACAAACACTTCAGCACTTCGGTATACCGATAGTAAACTTTGCATCGCTGAAGGGTCTGTAGCACCACCCAAATTTCGACGGAATCAAAGGCTTTCTCATAGTCCACATATGCAAAGCAAAGTGGCAGATTGTACTCCTTTGTCTTCTGTACAATTTACCGCAGGGTGTGTATGTGGTCTATGGTACTAAAGCCTTTTCGGAAATCGGCTTGTTCGGGAGGCTGGAAGGCGTCGAATCTGCATGCGAGACAATTCGTAATGACCCTCGAAAACAGCACGTAGATGTGGCTCAGAAGGGAAATCGGTCTATAGTTTTTCAAGAGAGCGTTGTCGTCTTTCTTGAAAAATAAGACCACCGCACCTCTGCTCCACGCCTCCGGAGTAGTGTCAACATGGAGGACGGAATTGAAAAGCTTCTGAAGGACTTCAAGTACCCGTTTTCCACCCGCTTTCAAAAGCTCCGCTGTAATTCCATTCTCACCCGAGGACTTGCCGTGTTTAAGGTGCTGGAGAGCCATTCTAATCACCCTCAGACTGACGTCCGGGATATCTCTGGAATAGTATCGGATAACACTCGTTCTTAAATCGTTACTCACACTTGCGTGTGGCTCCAACGATGGCGTGTACAGCTGCCCATAGAACGTCTCAATCTCACTCAAAATCTCAGGTGTCCCGGAAATGATTCTCAAGATGCTCATGCTCATGATGCAGCTTTGACAGTTGGCTCTTTCTGGCAGACAGATCTCTGGCAAAGACTTTGGAGCCTTGGCTCCGCTCGATCGCCTCTTGCGCAACTTCAATACGGCTTGTATTGAAGAATACAAGCTGTATTGAAGTTGCGCTAGTCCCGCCGCATGCATTTAGAGATCTGTTTGTTCAGTTGCCTGTATGCTGTCAAATCTGTTGAAGAATGTAGCTTCATCTCCCGGCTAACAGCCATGAGATTAAGAGTGTGATCGGAGAGTTATTATGTTTTTTTGCGGCGGCTCTTGCAGAACTTAGCTCCGACCGCATGGACAGTTACCACGAGCTTGTCATTCATATCGTCCACTTCATTGCAGTCCTCTAGGCACTGAAAACGGTTTTGTAACTCGAGCTGAAAGGTTTCGGGACTTTGGAACAGAGCACGAGAGGGACGGAGTGTTGAATTCATTAGACGAGACCTCTCCAACTAAACGTTTAGGTTCAGTGTGCCTCTAACCATTCGGTGATCGCTACCAGTTTTCATTTTCGCGATCATGGAGACATGACTGAACTGTTTTCGTCTGGTCGTCATAACGAAGTCAATCTCATTTTTTGTCGAACTGTCGGGGCTCGACCAAGTCCACTTCTTGTGGGGCCGCTTGTGGAAGAAAGAATCCTTCATAAAGAGTCCCTCTTTCTCCATGAAGTCGGCCAGCTGCTGGCCCCTTGGGTTCCGTTGCCCTATTCCAAATTTCCCTACTTTCAGCTCACCGTTCTCTCTTGTGCCTAGTTTTGCATTGAAATCACCCATTAACACCGTATAGTGGGTTTTGGAGGAATGCATGGCTATAGAGATATCCTCATACATTTCCTCCACCTCCTCATCGGGATGTGCCGAGGTTGGTGCGTAAACCTGTATGATTTTCAGCGAATACTGTTTGGTTATTCTGAGTATAAGGTACGCAACCCTTGTCGACACACTCCCGATCTTTACCACGTTGTTAACGAGAGACTTGTGGACGATAAATCCGACACCTCCTTGGGACAGGTCGTCGCCCTCCCGGTGATAGAGCAAGTTGCCGGATTCAAGGATTACCGTTTCCTCCCCTCTCTTCGGACCTCGGGTAATCTTATAATATGTCAGCGTAACTGGCGTAAAAAAGCGTTGCTGGTTCTTCCCAGGACAGAGAGTATTTTTTTCGAACCAGTGGTAAAGTAAAAAATTACTTTCAATAAGAATTACACATGTAATGTATATTGAAAAAAAAAATTATTCTATTCTATTCTATTCTAACTTGTCTATCTCTTCTTCCAGCTCCACGATCTTCTCGTCAGTCCTCAGGGTGCGTGCGTTGTATGTTGCCAGGTCGAGTCGTCTTCAGTGGCAACCGAACCTCCACCGGAGATTCTTAGCACCCCCTGCCCCGCTGTTACCATGGTCGCCACCGTAGCCAGGAATAGCGGGGCCGCCGGAGACTGGGGGCCGTCTCTTTGTCACCTTCTTTGGGGGGAATTTGCCACAGTTGCCACGCTTGGCGAGCGGGTTGGCAACCGCAGTTTTTATTGTAATTTTGCTGTTATCAGGGAGATGCTGCTGCCCATCTCCTGCCTGTTTCCCTTTGTCGCTTTTTACGACACCCACGGGAATATATGGGTTAGTAGATATTCTTAACCGCCACTACACGGTACCAATTATATGAAAGCTCTAAAATCGACCATGATGACATTATATTAGGTCCTTACATATGAAATTGGCGTTTTGTACGGGAGGAATATAAAGTCAATTTTTTTTTGTAAAATATATTTTATTAATGAAAGTATGAACCGTTGTTATCTATGCACTTTTGCCATCTCATAGGTAGTTCATTAATCCCTTTACTAAAAAAAAACCATGGGGGCGAGAATCAATAAACTCTTTGAAGGCGGTTTGGACTGCCGCATTGGAGTTGAATTTTTTTCCTTGTAAGAAGTTGTCCGAATTTCGGAAAAAATGGTAATCTGTTGGGGCAAGGTCCGGGGAGTACGGTGGATGTCGCAGACATACCAATTGTAGCTCACTAACTTAGTGGTTGTTTGTTTTGCAGTGTGTGGTCTTGCGTTGTCGTGAAGCAGCAGTGGCCTAGAGCGATTGACCAATCTCGGTTGTTTAGCAGCTAGTTCTTCCTTCATTGTTTGCAGTTATCTGCCGTAATCGTTTGGTCAGATTTTAGAAAACTGTAGTGAACGGAACCGGTGCTAGTCCACCAAACACTCACAAGTCACTTTTTCTAAGTCAATTTTCGTTTAGGGCGAGATTTAGCTGGGTGTCCAGGGTTCAGCCATTGCGACGAGTGCTTCTGTTTATCGTACAGTATCCACTTTTCATCACAAGTAATGATTCGATTTAAAATCTCTTCATTATTGTGTCGGTTGAGCAAAGTAAAACAGCCGTCGACGCGTGTTTGCAATTCCGATTCACTCAATTCGTGAGGTACCCATCGTTCAAGTTTTTTTCTTTCCCGATTTGCTTCAAGTGGATTAACACAGTTTTATCACTTACGCCGAAGCCTGCAGCTATCTCTGAAGTGCTTTGTGATGGATCCGCTTCCTCAATAGCCTTTAATTCTTCATTTTCCACTTTGGTCTCCGGCCGTCCACGAGGTTGGTTCTGAAGGTCTAAATTTCCAGAACGAAAACGTTGAAAGCAAAAACGTACCGTGCTTTCTTTTGCGACACCAGCGCCGTACACATCATTAGTCCTTCGAGCTGTTTCTGCACCACTGGTGCCACGGTAGAATACTCGTAAACATACCGATATTTCATGTTTTCCATTGTGTGGTAATAAGCGACGCCAAAGAAAAAAATAATGATGAAATAACAAATGAATGGCTTTTTTCAAAACTCAAATTTACCAGATAAATGAATTTATAAATTTGAATTTGGAATTCTTAATCCAAGAGGAGACATTTGAGATCAAAGTGGTCAGTACAACAAAACGCTAATTTCATATGTAAGGAGCTAAAATTTAAATAGTGTATTTATTAATTTCTTATTATAATAAATATACATTCAAAAGAAGTCGTGAGTTTTCACCGATGATTAATAACTTCAATGTACAAATGTTATTAAACTTTTTCTTTAGGACATAATTTAAAATTAAAAATTTTGTACAGCCGACTTCAATATAAGTTATTAAGAATAACTCAAAAACTATTGATGTGACCTTGATCAAGACAAAGACAAAGAGACCACACCAGAAGTACCAGCTTTCAAATAAAATAAGAATCATCGAAATCGGTTCACCCAGTAAAAAGTTATGAGGTAACACACATAAAAAAGAAACATAGTCGAATTGAGTACCGTCTCCCTTTTGGAAGTCGGCAGGTAACTTATTTATATAAAGAAAGTAAACTTACTATCACAGTTTATTTATTTATTCATTAACAAAATCGATGCCATTGATAAACTAATGTGATATCTACTATACCAAACTACATCCACAAAGTGTATAAATTCAAAGTCAAGGCATTTACTACATCAAACAAAATCTGTATGAAGATATTTCAAAAGAAGTTATTCATAAAGATGAGTGATTTGGATTATTATGATAAGGTACGTTATAGACAATTCATATATTTTATATGGCAATCGCAAATCCATTGGAAATATATTCCAAGCTTTGTCTACAATCGGGCGTCTCTTGATATACTCTGAAAGATAGACGATATCTTGTTTCATTCTTCCTGTAAATAAAATGTTTTATAATTAATATTCTATTCACTACTTTAGATAATTGTTAACTTTATAACTCTTATAAACAATTACTTTAGAAGGAACCTGAAAAACCACCTCTTACCTGATTAGTGATTCCACTAATAATTCCACTTATTAGGTATGCACGTGTAAGGGAGCATATGTGTGTTTAATCGTAGTCATTAAGGCTGACAACGCATCTGTATCGTTTTCTATAGAATAGAATAGAATAGAATAGAATAATTTTTTATTCAATATCGATTATTACATAATTCTTATTGAAAGTCATTTTTTATTTACCACTGGTTCGGAAAATACCTCTGTCCTGGGAAGAACCAGCAAGAAACCCAGCGGGACTTTTTTTTTCAAACATATTTCATTTAACAATAATTTCATTTATACAATTTTTAAATGATTTTTAATAGAACCAGCATGGTGGCGATCACCTTATTCCCAGGGGTTATTTTCATTCATGTATTCCTTGATATTATAATAACCCTTTTTGTACAGTTTTTCTTTAATAAAACTTTTAAACTTGTTTATTGATAAACTTTGAATATGTTCTGGGATTTTGTTGTAAAAGCGTATACATTGCCCCATAAATGAATTACTGATTCTGTGGAGTCTAGTAACTGGTATTACAAGCTTATGTTTGTTCCTAGTGTTTAAAGAATGCACATCCTTATTCTTATTAAAGCTATTTATGTTTTTATGTACATACATTAGATTTTCATAAATATATTGCGATGCCAAAGTTAATATGTTTATTTCTTTAAATTTTTGTCTGAGGGACTCCTTACAATTTAGGTTATAAATCGCCCGAACGGCTCTCTTTTGCAAAATAAATATAGCTCCAATATCAGTCGCACTACCCCACAGCAAAATTCCATAAGACATTACGCTATGAAAGTAACTAAAATACACTAATCTAGCTGTCTCAACATCTGTGAGCTCTCTGCTGCTCTGAACATCAGAGTCTGCTTGCTAATTTAGATATATGGGGGCCCCATTGAAGTTTCGCGTCAATAGTAATACCGAGAAAAACAGTGGTATCCACAAGACTCAACTCCTCCCCATTTAATAGCACATTGGTATTCGAATGTTTTACATTAGGTATTGTGAATTTAATACACTTAGTCTTATTGCCGTTTAAGAGCATATTGTTGACGTTAAACCAATGTACTAATTTCGATAGAGCATTATTTACATCGTCATAATTAATTAACTGCCGTTTGAGTTTGAAAATTAAAGAGGTATCGTCAGCAAATAATACTATATCGTGATTGTCCCCTACAAGATAAGGTAAGTCATTAATATAGATTAAAAACAGGAATGGGCTAAGAATCGAGCCCTGAGGAACGCCCATTGATACTACCGATCCGGAGGAACCTTTACCATTTATCAAGACTTTTTGAGTTCTGTTACTTAAATATGAAGTAATAAGTCTAAGCGCCAAATTTTTTACACCGTAATGTTGTAGTTTCCTGATTAATGTTTCATGATGAACACAATCAAAAGCCTTGGAAAGATCACAGAAAACACCTAAGGCATCCTGTGAATTCTCCCAGGCATTAAAAATATATTTTATAAGCTCAACACCGGCGTCAGACGTCGAGCGACCCCTTGTAAATCCAAATTGGTTTTTATGAAGTAATTTATTTGTATTAAAAAAAATTAACAATTGATCCAAAATTATTTTTTCAAAAATTTTACTAAGAGTTGGTAGTACAGAAATAGGTCTAAAATTAGCGGGGTCCAATGTACTACCAGATTTAAATAAAGGTATTACTTTACTATACTTCATTAAATCAGGAAACACACCAGAATCGATACAAGTATTAAAAATAATAGCAAGATGAGGTGCAATTAAATCTATTATGGACGCAATAACTGTCACGGAAATCCCCCACAAATCTGCGGATTTCTTTACATCAATGGTTTAATATGTAATGATTTGGCTGTGGAGCAAACTTTTTTAAACATTTTAGAATAATTTTTGACATATTCTTTAAAAGCATCAGAAGGATTATATGATCTTTCATGGTAAAGGTCATATAACCTTCGTCTGCTTTTATGAATTCCCACTGTCGCCCACTCATTAAATGCCTTACGACTGTTTCCGGAGAATGTTTTAGAAGTAAATATTTTTTTAAATTCATTGCTTATAAGGGTAAATAATTCTCCATATAAAAAGTCTGCATTGTTCTTATAAGAAAGCGATGGAAGGTTTTTTACCATATTACTTCTAAATCTCTCCAGGCGTTTTGCATTAATAGGAACAAACACAATTTTCTCAATTTCCTGTTTTTTGTGCATATAAGGTAATGAAACCAGTTGTCCACAGTGATCTGAACTAAGTTTTTGAATTATTGATTTGTTGATTGGTACAACACCTGTAAAAATATTATCAATACAAGTTGCACTACACCCTGCAATTCGTGTAGCTTCAAAGAATAAATTATCAAGATTATAGGATTTAAACAAAGAGCAAAATTTAATACTGATGGAAGAAGTTTCCAGGAGATTGATATTGAAGTCTCCACACACTACAAGAGATTTATTCTGTTTATTAAGCTTAACTAAAACTTCTTCCATAATTTTTTCAAAGGTATCATAATTTGAACATGGGGGTCTGTAAACACTGACAACAATAAGGTGCTCAAGCTCAACACATGCCATTTCTATAGTATGCTCAACAGAGAGGCTCACAATGTCTTTACGTTCTTTACATGATAAGGATTTATTAGCTAATATTAAGGAGCCACCACGTAATTTAGTATCTCTATTGAACGAACTGACCACCTGGTGATTACTGAAATTAAATATGGAGTTGTAACTTTTTAACCAATGTTCAGTAATACATAAAATATGAATAAGGTTACTATTTAAAAATAATTCAATTTCTAGTTCTTTGCCTAACATACCTTGTATATTTTGATGCACCAGGTTAATACAGTTTTTATTATTGCTATTTTGTGAAATTACACAATGAAGTATAGTTGAATTGTATTCTAAGGTATTTAAGTTATCTTTGCTAGAGATTACCTCTATTGTCTTATTATCTAATTTAAATTACTTGGAACTAATTCCAAATCATTTGTGAAATTATTTTTCTGCTCAATAAAAGCAGGTGTTAAGGTAGCCAATAATTTGGCTGGGTTAAAATATAAATAACGAGATAGCGTATTTGCTACCAGTCTCAAACTAAACTTTGATAGGTAATACCTATCTCTTGTCAAAAACTTCTTAATTAAATTATTAATATCAACTAAATGAAATTTATCATTATTATTCTTACAATTAAATGTCAAATTTAAGTTATTATTACATGTTGAATTATGCATCATTAAATTTAAATTATATCTTAGTTTATTTTCCTGTGGCCCTCTATGTAAGGCAATGTAAACAAGATAACTTTAACCACATTTATGTTATTGAGATATTCAATATATTTTAATAATTGATTCTTGTTCATATTGCCTCTTCTCCCAACAAAAATTATTAATATACTATTAGGGTTAAATTTACTAGTTAAAATTTTATTCATAATATCACTGAATGATGCTCCAGGCATGCAGTAATTACTTATCTGTTGCCTTTTTAAACAGTTATTCAATGATATACCCAAATTTTTTCCTATTTCATCACTATACACAATTACATTATTTTTTTCATTACTTTTTAAATTTATCTGCTTCGTTATGGTACTATCATAGAGTGCAGGTAAAGAAAATGAAGTATTACTGCTTGTCATATTATTAACACACACTGTCCCTAAAGAATCTGACATTGAGCGCTGATATTCATTTTGATATTTTAATAAGGAATTAAAACGTTCCTCGTTATATTTACATGACTTTACCAGATTATCCATGGCCAGTATGTGTTCTTTTATCTCATTCCCTGCTGATTTATACTTATTTGACATAGTTTGTAATGAAGTTTGAAGTGATAAAATTTCTGAATTAAGACACTCTATTTCAGTCTCATAACAATTTTTCATGTTTTCCACCTCAATTGAATATAATTTAATTTTACTAATTAACTCTTGCTTTTCCTTACATATATTTGAATAATTTTTAATATTAATTTTAGTTTTGACTAATTTTTGAACTTTCCTAATATATTTATTGATTTTTATATATTTTCTTAATTTCCTTCTGCTGCATGTAATCCTTTCTGCTGTTCTTGATGAGGTTGAATCTTTAGTCAAATCTATTGTTGTGGAGGGTTGCAATGTTTCATGAGATTTACATTCTACGAGCTCATCGAACAGACTCTGAGTTTGTAATGCTTGCACGTTATCAATGTATTGTTTAAATTGTGAAATCTGCTCATTAGCTTCAGTTAATTGTAATTTCAATGCAGCAATTAATCTGAGGGCTTCCTCATATTCTTTGCTGCATCGGTCAAACTCATCGACTGTCCCCTGGAGCTGATCCCTTTCCTTTAAAATGTCTGTATAGTCTCTATGTATCTTAACCATATCACTTTTCAACTGTGTATTTTTCGAAATTATACTTATTATTTCCTTTTCGTTGTCATCCCTTTCTTTAAGTAACAGCTCACACTGCTCCCTGGACGCCCTCAGTTCTTGGAGCGCCAGATGAAGTTGGTTCTCCATCTGGCGCGTTTTGGCGTTGCGAGTATTCATTTTACTATATATTTTAAATAGTAAAAGAAAACAAAGATGGAAAATCAAGGGAACAGAGTAAGCAAATATCCAATTGTAGGACTCTAATAACAGATCTCAAATTAAATTATCAAGAAAACAATTCAAAATGAAATCCGAAAACAACAAAACTTAAGATATATCGTAAATATTAAAAGGGATAACAAGAATTACAGTAACTTTTAAACTTTTAAACGATGTTCGTTACCTGCTGTCACTTTAAATTGAGAGGCACTA
Source organism: Parnassius glacialis (assembly GCA_033319125.1). Lineage (NCBI taxonomy): Eukaryota > Metazoa > Arthropoda > Insecta > Lepidoptera > Papilionidae > Parnassius > Parnassius glacialis. Next base: position 29,563,082 of record JAVANC010000025.1, on the reverse strand, counting down.
AAAATTTATTTATTTAGAAATTTTTGCCACTTTTATTTATTACACAATACAATTTGTTCCTAATTAACAACTATAACTTAAATTTGAGGTGAAAATTATCAATTACAATATTTATTTTTAAGAAATTATTTGGGAGCAAATTATTTAAGTATTTGTCACCGGGGTTGCCACAGCAAAAAAAAATATTAAAGGCATATTACTCTTATATCGTATCATTAACCTAACTAAATTTGAATGTAAAAAGATAATTTCAAATTGGCTGCTTAAACTTGATTATGAAAAAACAGAACAATTACTGCAAATTGCATGCACAAACAATAAGATTAACTGCTTGCACGTATGCTCTCTCGCAAACGGAAAAAAGTCTCTGCTATATACATATAATAAAAAAAAGAAAACATCTAGTTGATCATTCTAAATGGGGAGCCGGGAGATCCATAGCACAGGGTATCCTAGTTTGGACTCCCGTCTCCCACAAATTTATGTACCTCTTTGTTTTGTTTATAAAAAATATATATGTTTTTAAAAGATAAAATATGTAATTGTACAATTTGTGGGAGAAAATAATAAAGGTTTATTTTATTTTATTTTTATATATTTTCTATGCGTCATGTAGCTAGGAACTCTAGAGTGTAGGTGGTAGAGTTTCTATTCTGCCCTGCAGCCCATTGTTACCGCCCTTTTAATAGTAAAATGTGGGCTAAGATGGGCACAAAGATGGGCTGGCAGTATAATAACAGGCTATGAGGCTTTCCTTATAGTATATATCACACACCTAATCTGGGGGCACGGCAGTGCCCCCGCCAAGTCGAGCAAAAAAGCGGCACGGCCGTACCATCCTTTTCTCGAAGCAGTTCAGGCCATTTCTGAAACCCTATAACTTCATTATGGATAAAACTAGAAGCCTGAATTTTTACTAACCAAGTAGGCATTGTATAAACTCAATATATTTCAAATTTCATTAAATTTGAACCAGTAGTTTAAGAATTATAACTAGTCAAAGTTTCTTAATTTTGTCACTCACTGACTGACCGATCATCAAAACTCTGAGGCACTTCTAGCAGACAAAGAAACTTCAAATTTGGAATACAATTATTGTTTAATATATAAATCAAGGAAAAATTAAAATATATTACAATTTCGGTCTAGTTTTCGAGATACACCAACTGCATAAATAACTTTGTAATCCCATATAAACATATAGTATTACAAAGTTACTTTTGCAGTGAATTAATCAGTGTACCTAATATGTATAATGGAACAATAGGTGTAAATAGCTACCTAGATATAGCTATCTACAAAAAGAAATAAGATACCATCAAAAACATAACTTGTAAAAAAAAGCCAAGTCTCGCAACTCAGTTCTTCTACCGTAAAAGTTGTGAGATCCATGTAATACCAAGTCGGTTAATTTATTCAGTCCATAGATTGATACATAGATTGACTTGGCAATCGCACTAAACAATCTAATTTAATATAATATGTATTACTTGTGAGATATATTGTGTTTTCATGCGATTGCCAAGTCAATCTATGTATCAATCTATGGACTGAATAAATTAACCGACTTGGTATTACATGGATCTCACAACTTTTACGGTAGAAGAACTGAGTTGCGAGACTTGGCTTTTTTTTTACAAGTTATGTTTTTGATGGCTATTATCTTACTTCTCATAAATGACAATGCATGAGTAACCTTTTTGTTTGAAGTAAGTCTTACGTGTCTATGGTCTGCAATAGCTATTTACTATCCATTGGATTGTTATTTGAAAAATGTTCATCTGTCAATTGAAAATTATAAAAATACTAAAAAGATACAGATTCCAGAGTCGTGGTAGCTCAGATGGTTAGCGCTCGCTGTAAGTTTCACAGTACGCGAGCAGAGTTTCGATCCCCGCCGGCGCCTATGAAATTGTTAATTGCAATTTTAATTGCTGATTTACCACGTACTCGACGGTGAAGGAAAACATTATGAGGAAACCTGCATGTCCAAGAAATAATAAAAAAATATTTCGAACACGTGATGTTCGCCAATACGCATTGGGGCAACTCAGTGGACATTTCCTTGCCCTAAAACCCTCTCACAAATGAGAGGAGACCTGTGCCCAGCAGTGGAACGTATATAAACTGTAACTGTACTAAAAAGATATCTAGAACTAGTATAATTTATATATGTAGGTTAACGAGTTACTGAATTTCACCTTACAATTACCTGAACGCCTCGAGGCAATTTCGTGTAAGGAAATATTCAACAAATCAGTTTTAAATTTCACCATTTCAACTGCGATTGCTGGACCACATATATGTATATTGATAAAAAGAAGGAAACATATCTGAAGAAAATATGTATAAAAACCAACCTGGAATAAAAGAAAACAATGAAAAAAATATCACATTTATATCATTACAAGAATTGTTTGTTTTATTAAAAGCTTTAATTTAACTTGCAATGTACGAGTATGTTTGTTAGGGTCAAATCTTGAAACTGAATTTTAAGCAGTTATCCTCAACTGATTGAGCTGAAATTTTGCATACATGTTTAGTTTGGATGACAACGCATGGTTACAGAAACAGAAACAGAAACAGAAACTTTTTTATTTTATAATATAGATTATAAATAATACTTCTTGAAAGTCACTCTTTTGTTTGATTACCACTGGTTCGGAAAAAAACCTCTGTCCTGGGAAGGACCAGCAAGAAACCCAGCGGGACTTTTTGTTTAAAATAACAGCTTACACTCATGTATGTTACACAAATTAACAACACAAAAAATTAGAAATAGCTTAGTAGCGATCACCTCATTTCCAGGGGTTATTATTATCCATAAATTCCTTAATATTATAATAACCCTTTTTGTACAAACTTAGTTTAATAAAGTTTTTGAACTTTGAGCAGGTCAAATTTTGTTAGCTAAGACGGCTGAAGATGGCAATTTAGTTATTTTCTATGGACTCCCATGATATGAGTATCAAATGAAATAGTTTTCTGAGAAAAATATGAAAATAAAATGACGTCATTAAATCCAATATGGTGGACACCCAAACATAGCGGTCTATTTTTTTATGCACCCCCATGATATGGATATCAAATGAAAGGGTTTGCTAAAAAGTATATAAAAATAAAATGACGTCACTCTAAATCCAATATGTTGGACTCCAGAGATGCCGGACTATGTTTTTATACACACCCATTATATGAATATTAAATGAAAGGGTTCGCTGAGAAGAATGGGAATAAAATCACGTCCACGTGCAGCTCTTCGAGGAGATGGTGTACTACTACCGGACTAAATGGTAAGACTTAGTGGGGTCGCGTCTAAATTAATAATAGCCTACACCCTGGACAAATACTAGCTGTGATAAAAAAATCAAAATGGCGGAAAGCAAGATGACCATACCATGGCCATATTTTAAAGTTCTTGGCAAAGGTTAGAGATAATATGGTGGTGCTCTAATAAATGTTGTAGGGACCAACAAAGGCTGGCAATAAAAAAATCAAAATGGTGGATCTAAGATAGCGATCAAAACCAACAATAACGAATTAAGTTAAATTAACAGACTTAAAAACATATTCACCAATAACTAAAAATAATAATAAGTTAATAGTAAAAAACAAGCTTTTATTAAAATGCTCTAAAAAGAAGAAAATAGACTAAATTAAATCAAACTCATCAATTTATTACATTACACAATATATATTTAAGCTTGTCGCGAGATTTACATAAACAAGAATAAATATGTAACTTGATATTAACATACGTAGGTAATTCTAAGAAAAAAATTATGCTTTTATAAAACACATAAATCTCGCGACAAGCTTCTATAGCTTTTATATCATATAAATTTTGTAATGTAAGAAGTTGATGGGTTTGATTTAATTTAGTCGGTTTTCTTCTTTTTAGAGCATTTTAATAAAAGCTTGTTTTTTTACTATTGACTTATTTTTATTTTCCTTTTTAGAACATTTCAATAAAAGATTATTTTTAAAAATGTTTTTTTTTTACTATTTATTTATTTAAGCTTAATGTGATACTTAAATACTGCGTAATAACATACAATTTTTACTTACATTCATTTTGATAAAACAAAGCATGTACCACAGCAATATCATCAGTTTCGGAGTATCACTGATAGCACCGATTAGCATCTGTAAAATTATAATTAATAATGTTATTCTATCTATTACATACGAAATTAGAATTTGAATATCACGTTCTAATATAAAGCTCACCAATTTACAATACAAAGGTTCTATTTTACTCCAACAGTCAACAATAGCAAGGTACATATATCGGACTGTAGTAATATCTACTTCATCAATTTTCAAACATTTTTCCACATTTGACAGACTAGTATAAATGTAAATAAGTGTGATGACTTGTATCGCTGGAATAATGTCTAGGGCGAACACAGGCCAGAGTACTAATTGGTCCGGCACTACAAAATTATTACACGATCCATAGTAAATGGCACAGTTAATCGTAGTTAAAACAATTTTCAAAGTAACGACAACTAATGTTACTGAAACTATCCAGGTTAAACATCGGTGATTTGTATTAAAATCATGATGTTGGTTTAAGAAAAACATCTCAACAAAAAAGTCGTAAATAGTGTAGTTAGTCGAACATAAAACAACACAACAAGCCATGTACTGGATCGCATATATCCAAAATGGGAGCTTTTCTAGTTTTAACTCCCACAAAGGAATTGTTATGATTACCATGAAAAGAACTATCTTTATCACAGACAATATTTTAAACGAAAGTTGATATTTTTTTCGAATCATTTTAATAATTCCGCAATCCAAATTAAAACACAAATTCGATATGACAAAAAAATATGTAACAGGTTTAATTATTTTTTGTTTGTAATAAATATCCAAAGCAGAAACCTTCATAATTATTTTATTTTGACTGATCGTTACGCATAAAGTTATAGCAATGATACTTTTACCGTTTTCAGTCCTATTTATAGTTACTCAATAAAAAAATGATTGACATCAAAAACAAATAGAAATATTTTTAAGCTCTCGATGTTTTTCTAGTATTTCATTACTTTTTAATTTAGTTGTTGATGAAATTGATCCATGGCCCTGATGGACTTTTACAATTATAATAATTTATTTCAAAGGTTATCCTAATAGTCGTTCTTTTTCTGACAGTGACACCAAGTTGTTTTGTAATAATATTATATGAAATATATTATATTCAAATACATATAAATACTGCATCTTTTATAAATGAAGACCTGAAAATTATTCTAAAGGCTGTTTTAATGATAATATCTCGATAAATATGAAAGTTGAATAAGATTACATCTAATGTTTAAGTATAAAAAAATTATGCACTTTAATTTGAGACTCTTTATCTAATTCAGTGAAAACATCAAAATGATAATAATACATGGAAACTTTAGTTTCCATTAAAAATCAGGAATTGTGGTATAATGCCTGAACTGGAATGTGGAGACGATGTAAGAAACATCTCGTTTCGTCATCGTGATGATGTCCTCTTGGATTACTTTCGACCACAGCGGCAAATTTAATATAATGAGAAGCTACTATTCGCGAAGGATATTAGCAGTGCCATATGAAATTCAAACACAATCTGATATCTATACGATAACATACAACATGAGATCCGAAAAATGTTGAAATTATATTTCAGCAATTTTTGGCTGGGTCTCAGAGCAAAGATTCTACATTGCTGGTCCTTGCTTCGAGTAGCTAGACACTCTGTCCAGAAAACACGCGATCATTAGAAGAAATTCCAGCAAAATTTCTAAGCTATGCCATAACTAAATGAATTAATGCAACCATTACAGTCATTATAAAAGTTCACTGCTGAACATAGGCCACTCCCATAGATTGATTTACAGAGGAATATAGTCATAGTTGCCACGCTTGGTAGCCGGGTTGGCAGTAGCAGTTTTTATTATTTTGAGTTGTTATCAGGATGTTTCAATTTCTCTCTGTCACCTCTTACCCACGGGACCCCAAGGGACGATATGGGGTAGTGGATATTCTTACATCACAACTACATGTTTAGCAAAAACAATACATTTTTCTGTATAACTTAACTTCAGAAATATGTAGAAAGTAGATTCAAGTAATACAGAGACTCTGCCAAAACGTGATGTGATGATGTTCAACGGGATGAACATGGTGTTCAGCGCCAATAAATCTGCAAACATTTGGCGTATAATATTTTAAATATATTATTAATTCCACTGTAATTTATGATTAATATAAACGGACTTTCCCTCTATACTATAAGTACTGGATCTGGCCGAAATACAGTAAATATTAGACACTTACGCAAAATACTCTCAGAATCAGGAATTTGAAAAAGGTCAGTTATAAGTTCAAATCTCAAATCGTATGATAATAAAATTAGCTTAAAGAAGTACCTTTATACGTGGTAGAATAATGTTGTATGTATATTTTAGATTTCGGTCGAATGAGTTGGTTCGACCGAGGAAGGATCATGCTCTCACATAATACCAGGGTAAAATAGCAGCTTAATGCTTCTATGATTCATATGGTGAGTATAGAGAACTGGACACCCTTTTTACTGGAAACGAGGCTATACCTTTGTGTTGCAGTTGTTCATGGGCAGTGGTAGTCACTTACCATCAGGTGATCGCAAGATAGTTTGCCACCTATTATTTAAAAGATGTCGTCAGGACTGAAAACACTTCTGCATTTTGATTCTTAGTCGAGGACAGTTGTAGATGTCTATGACCCACCGCACCCACTTCCCATCAAGTGGACTGTATATTTATTTTTGTCACTCTTATTCTATAACAAAAACTTCTGACAGGCAATGTTCAAACAGTCTCCAAACAATTTACAGATAATTTTATCGTTACCGACGAACGGATCTGGAATGGAAGCCTCGTACTGGTAAGCTGTGTAGGGTGGCCCCTTATTGGAGGATCTCGTAAGAGAATAAGAAGTCACTTGAGGCAGGTGGCTCAGGACCGTATTTTGTGGCGTACCTTGGCAGGCCTATATTTAGCAATCAATCAATCAATTGGTTTATTTATTCGTTTTCACAGGTAACAAGGTTGATAATGTTATAGTTTTATAATACATCCGTGAAATATTTTACAGCATACGAATGCATATATCCACACATCATACATAGAAATAAATCAAAATAACAATTAAATTAAGTAAACAGAGTCAAAACAAAATTACTAATTTAGTAAATAGAAATTCATTGACATTATAATAACATGTATCTATAAGAAAATTAATTAGAATACATAAAAAAAATCCACACTATAACATTTTATGTGATCAAGTAATTTATTATAGGGGCCATTTCAACAACACTTTTTTCATAATGGCAGTTTTACATATGATGTATATTATAAAGAGCAAAGGACCCAAAACACTACCTTTGGAAACGTCATGCTTAATCGTTCTATTATTAGACTTAGATACAGATCTAACTGATTACAATTTTTTGTGTCCTATCTATTAAATAGGACTTTATTAAGTTCAGTGCATTACCTCTTACGCCTTAAGGGTTTAGTTTTACAAGTAATACGTTATGGTCTACATGGCCAAATGCTTTCGTCGTGTTTATATAAAGGCCACATGATGGGATCCGTTTATCTAAAGAAATCACTGATCTTTTTACTAAGTTTTATATTGCTGTTGCGATTGTAGTATTTTTGCGAAATCCTTTTTGCTCTTTATTTAAAATGTTATATTTTGTTCAAAAATGCGTAAAGCTAACCATGAATAATTTTTTCAAATATTTTTGAGAAAATTATTATAGTAGTGCAATTAGACGATAATTACTGGCAATTTGTTTATCACTTAAATAAAATTAAGTAAGAATTGCATAAAAAAGAAAAAATAAATTTTAAAAAATAAAGAAAAAATATTTTTGTATATAATATGGGTGACAATTTAGCACACAGTCCACCTGATGGTAAGTGAATACTGGCCCATAGACATCTACATCTATCCTCGATGAAAAATAAAAATGCAGATGCGTTGTAACCCCTGAGGACTAAGATGAATGCATCTTGTCCAGTAAAATGGGTCTCCGGTTTTCTACACTCGCTATGTAAAACACAGCAGCATTAAGCTGCTATTTTACGCTGGTATTCTGTGAGAGAGCGGTCCTCCATGGTCGAGCCGAAACTTTGGTACTAGAACTACAATATACCTGTAGCAGGGCTATACCATGTGTAAAAAAGTTAAATAAGCTTTCAATATATTGTAAAGAAGTGTTCTTCCACGTATAATTAAGCTTCCTATAAAGTCTTCCAATGCAGCATTTCAGAGATAAAATATCATCCAATCTTAATAAGTAGAGGTGTAAAATATGATAATTGTTAAGTTACCCTGAAACTCTTCACCTTATCTGTAAGACCTGATGATATTATATTCGTGAATTCTTTAAAGTTACATTGATAGAATTTTTTAAGGCTACTAGACTGGAATGTATATGGTTCAAACGTCATCATTACCAAGCCAGCACAAATCCACTGCTGAACATAGGCCTCCTCCAAGGAATGCCACAAAGCACGGACTTCCTGCATGTCTTACCAGCTCGTCACTCCGTCTAGTGGGGCGATGCCCTGCACTTAATCCGCCGGTACGAGAGCGCCACTCAAAAACCTTTTTTCCCCGTCAGTTGTCGGTTCTTCGAGCTATATGGCCGGCCCATTGCCATTGTAATTTCCCGAACGCTGCCCAACCGAGTTGAATCCGTCGATTGACCTCTCGGACGACATTGGACTTACCTAGTCAGACTATTTGTCCCAGGTAAACAAACTCGTCAAGAACTTCGAGCTTAGTGCTCCCAACAACTACCGGCATAGGTGTGACATGGACATTAAACATGATTTTTGTTTTATCCACGTTCATCTTAAGACTTATCCGTTGGGAGACACTATTCAGTTCATTGAGCATAGTGCTTAGGTCCTCCAGCGATTCTGCCATAAGGACTATATCGTCGGCAAATCGAAGGTGAGTGATGTAATCGCCATTGATGTTAATACCATATCCTTTCCAGTCCACCAACGTCTTCCGATGCAGCGGTGAAGAGTTTCGGGGATATAACGTCGGCCTGCCTTACACCTCTCTGCAGTTGAATATGTTTCATACTCTGGTTCTGTACTCGGATAGTCATCGTAGCCATACTGTACAAACACTTCAGCACTTCGATATACCGATAGTAAACTTGGCATCGCTGAAGGGTCTTTAGCACCACCCAAATTTCGACGGAATCAAAGGCTTTCTCATAGTCCACATACGCAAGGCAAAGTGGCAGATTGTACTCCTCTGTCTTCTGTACAATTTACCGAAGGGTGTGTATGTGATCTATGGTACTAAAGCCTTTTCGGAAATCGGCTTGTTTGGGAGGCTGGAAGGCGTCGAGTCTGCGTGCGAGACGATTCGTAATGACCCTCGAAAACAGCACGTAGATGTGGAGAGCGTTGTCGTCTTTCTTGAAAAATAAGACCACCGCACCTCTGCTCTACGCCTCCGGAGTACTGTCAGCATGGAGGACGGAATTGAAAAGCTACTGAAGGACTTCAAGTACCGGTTTTCCACCCGCTTTCAAAAGCTCTGCTGTAATTCCATTCTCACCCGAGGACTTGCCGTGTTAAGGTGCTGGAGAGCCATTCTAATCACGCTCAGACTGACGTCCGGGATATCTTCGGAATAGTATCGGATAACACTCGCTCTTGGATCATTACTCACACTTGCGTGTGGCTCCAACGATGACGTGTACAGCTGCCCATAGAATGTCACAATCTCACTCAAAATCTCAGGTGTCCCGGAAATGATGCTCATGCTGATGATGCAGCTTTGACAATTGGGTCTTTCTGGCAGACAGATCTCTGGCAAAGACTTTGGAGTCTTGGTTCCGCTCGATCGCTTCTTGCGCAACTTCAATACAGCTTGTATTGAAGAATACAAGCTGTATTGAAGTTGCGCAAGTCCCGCGGCAAGCATTTAGAGATCTGTCTGTTCAGTTGCCTGTATGCTGTCAAATCTGTTGAAGAATGTAGCTTCATTTCCCGTCTAACAGCCATGAGATTAAGAGTGTGATCGGAGAGTTATTGTGTTTTTTGCGGCGGCTCTTGCAGAACTTAGCTCCGACCGCATGGACAGTTACCACGAGCTTGTCATTCATATCGTCCACTTCATTGCAGTCCTCTAGGCACTGAAAACGGTTTTGTAACTCGAGCTGAAAGGTTTCGGGACTTTGGAACAGAGCACGAGAGGGACGGAGTGTTGACTTCATTAGACGAGACCTCTCCAACTAAACGTTTAGGTTCAGTGTGCCTCTAACCATTCGGTGATCGCTACCAGTTTTCACCCTCGTGATCACGGAGACATCACTGAACAGTTGTCGTCTGGTCGTCATAATGAAGTCAGTCTCATTTTTTGTCGAACCGTCGGGGCTCGACCAGGTCCACTTCCTGTGGGGCCGCTTCTAGAAGAAAGAGTTCATCATAAAGAGTCCCTCTTTCTCCATGAAATCGGCCAGCTGCTGGCCCCTTGGGTTCCGTTGCCCTATTCCTAATTTCCCTACTTTCAGCTCACCATTCCCTTTTGTGCCTAGTTTTGCATTGAAATCACCCATTAACACCGTATAGTGGGTTTTGGAGGAATGCATGGCTATAGAGATATCCTCATACATTTCCTCCACCTCCTCATCTGGATGTGCCGAGGTTGGTGCGTAAACCTGTATGATTTTCAGCGAATACCGTTTGGTGATTCTGAGTATAAGGTACGCAACCCTCGTCGACACACTCTCAATCTTTAACACGTTGTTAACGAGAGACTTGTGGACGATAAATCCGACACCTCCTTGGGACAGGTCGTCGCCCTCCCGGTGATAGAGCAAGTTGCCGGATTCAAGGATTACCGTGTCCTCCCCCACTCTTCGGACCTCGGATAATCTTATAATATGCCAGCGTAACTGGCGTAAAAATGCGTTGCTGGTTCTTCCCAGGACAGAGGGTTTTTTTTCGAACCAGTGGTAAAGTAAAAAGTGACTTTCAATAAGAATTACACATGTAATGTATATTGAATAAAAAAATTATTCTATTCTATTCTATTCTAACTTGTCTATCTCTTCTTCCAGCTCCACAATCTTCTTGTCAGTCCTCAGGGTGCGTGCGTTGTATGTTGCCAGGTCGAGTCGTCTTCAGTGGCAACCGAACCTCCACCGGAGATTCTTAGCACCCCCTGCCCCGCTGTTACCATGGTCGCCACCGTAGCCAGGAATAGCGGGGCCGCCGGGGACTGGGGGCCGTCTCTTTGTCACCTTCATCGGGGGTAATTTGCCATAGTTGCCACGCTTGGCGAGCGGGTTGGCAACCGCAGTTTTTATTGTAATTTTGCTGTTATCAGGGAGATGCTGCTGCCCATCTCCTGCCTGTTTCCCTTTGCCGCTTTTTACGACACCCACGGGAATATATGGGTTAGTAGATATTCTTAACCGCCACTACACGGTACCAATTATATGAAAGCTCTAAAATCGACCATGATGACATTATATTAGGTCCTTACATATGAAATTGGCGTTTTGTACGGGAGGAATATAAAGTCAATTTTTTTTTGTAAAATATATTTTATTAATGAAAGTATAAACCGTTGTTATCTATGCACTTTTGCCATCTCATAGGTAGTTCATTGATTCCTTTACTAAAAAAAAACCATGGGGGCGAGAATCAATAAACTCTCTGAAGGCGGTTTGGACTGCCGCATTGGAGTTGAATTTTTTTCCTTGTAAGAAGTTGTCGAAATTTCGGAAAAAATGGTAATCTGTTGGGGCAAGGTCCGGGGAGTACGGTGGATGTCGCAGACATTCCAATTGTAGCTCACTAACTTAGTGGTTGTTTGTTTTGCAGTGTGTGGTCTTGCGTTGTCGTGAAGCAGCAGTGGCCTAGAGCGATTGACCAATCTCGGTTGTTTAGCAGCTAGTTCTTCCTTCATTGTTTGCAGTTATCTGCCGTAATCGTTTGGTCAGATTTTAGAAAACTGTAGTGAACGGAACCGGTGCTAGTCCACCAAACACTCACAAGTCACTTTTTCTAAGTCAATTTTCGTTTAGGGCGAGATTTAGCTGGGTGTCCAGGGTTCAGCCATTGCGACGAGCGCTTCTGTTTATCGTACAGTATCCACTTTTCATCACAAGTAATGATTCGATTTAAAATCTCTTCACTATTGTGTCGGTTGAGCAAAGTAAAACAGCCGTCGACGCGTGTTTGCAATTCCGATTCACTTAATTCGTGAGGTACCCATCGTTCAAGTTTTTTTCTTTCCCGATTTGCTTCAAGTGGATTAACATAGTTTTATCACTTACGCCGAAGCCTGCAGCTATCTCTGAAGTGCTTTGTGATGGATCCGCTTCCTCAATAGCCTTTAATTCTTCATTTTCCACTTTGGTCTCCGGCCGTCCACGAGGTTGGTTCTGAAGGTCTAAATTTCCAGAACGAAAACGTTGAAAGCAAAAACGTACCGTGCTTTCTTTTGCGACACCAGCGCCGTACACATCATTAGTCCTTCGAGCTGTTTCTGCACCACTGGTGCCACGGTAGAACGCGTACTCGTAAACATACCGATATTTCATGTTTTCCATTGTGCGGTAATAAGCGACGCCAAAGAAAAAAATAATGATGAAATAACAAATGAATGGCTTTTTACAAAACTCAAATGTACCAGCTAAATGAATTTATAAATTTGAATTTGGAATTCTTAACCCAAGAAGAGACATTTGAGATCAAAGTGGTCAGTACAACAAAACGCTAATTTCATATGTAAGGAGCTAAAATTTAAAAAGTGTATTTATTAATTTCTTATTATAATAAATATACATTCAAAAGAAGTCGTGAGTTTTCACCGATGATTAATAACTTCAATGTACAAATGTTATTAAACTTTTTCTTTAGGAAATAATTTAAAATTAAAAATTTTGTACAGCCGACTTCAATATAAGTTATTAAGAATAACTCAAAAACTATTGATGTGACCTTGATCAAGACAAAGACAAAGAAACCACACGAGAAGTACCATCTTTCAAATAAAATAAGAATCATCGAAATCGGTTCACCCAGTAAAATGTTATGAGGTAACACACATAAAAAAGAAACATACAGTCGAATTGAGTACCGTCTCCCTTTTGGAAGTCGGCAGGTAACTTATTTATATAAAGAAAGTAAACTTACTATCATAGTTTATTTATTTATTCATTAACAAAATCGATACCATTGATAAACTAATGTAATATCTACTATACCAAACTACATCCACAAAGTGTATAAATTTAAATATAAGGCATTTACTACATCAAACAAAATCTGTATGAAGATATTTCAAAAGAAGTTATTCATAAAGATGAGTGATTTGGATTATTATGATAAGGTACGTTATAGACAATTCATATATTTTATATGGCAATCGCAAATCCATTGGAAATATATTCCAAGCTTTGTCTACAATCGGGCGTCTCTTGATATACTCTGAAAGATAGACGATATCTTGTTTCATTCTTCCTGTAAATAAAATGTTTTATAATTGGTATTCTATTCACTACTTTAGATAACTGTTAACTTTATAACTCTTATAAACAATTACTTTAGAAGGAACCTGAAAAACCACCTCTTACCTGATTAGTGATTCCACTAATAATTCCACTTATTAGGTATGCACGTGTAAGGGAGCATATGTGTGTTTAATCGTAGTCATTAAGGCTGACAACGCATCTGTATCGTTTTCTATTTAAGGCATATTACTCTTATATACATTGTCTATGCGTCAAATAGCTAGGAACCCTAGAGTGTAGGTGGTAGAGTTTCTATTCTGCCCTGCAGCCCATTGTTACCGCCCTTTTAATAGTAAAATGTGGGCTAAGATGGGCACAAAGATGGGCTGGCAGTATAATAACAGGCTATGAGGCTTTCCTTATAGTAAATATTACACACCAAATCTGGGGTTGCACGGCAGTGCCCCCGCCAAGTCGAGCAAAAAAGCGGCACGGCCGTACCATCCTTTTCTCGAAGCAGTTCAGGCCATTTCTGAAACCCTATAACTTCGTTATGGATAAAACTAGAAGCCTGAATTTTTACTAACCAAGTAGGCATTGTATAAACTCAATATATTTCAAATTTCATTAAATTTGAACCAGTAGTTTTAGAATTATAACTAGTCAAAGTTTCTTAATTTTGTCACTCACTGACTGACCGATCATCAAAACTCTGAGGCACTTCTAGCAGACAAAGAAACTTCAAATTTGGAATACAATTATTGTTTAATATATAAATCAAGGAAAAATTAAAATATATTACAATTTCGGTCCAGTTTTCGAGATACACCAACTGCATAAATAACTTTGTAATCCCATATAAACATATAGTATTACAAAGTTACTTTTGCAGTGAATTAATCAGTGTACCTAATATGTATAATGGAACAATAGGTGTAAATAGCTACCTAGATATAGCTATCTACAAAAAGAAATAAGATACCATCAAAAACATAACTTGTAAAAAAAAGCCAAGTCTCGCAACTCAGTTCTTCTACCGTAAAAGTTGTGAGATCCATGTAATACCAAGTCGGTTAATTTATTCAGTCCATAGATTGATACATAGATTGACTTGGCAATCGCACTAAACAATCTAATTTAATATAATATGTATTACTTGTGAGATATATTGTGTTTTCATGCGATTGCCAAGTCAATCTATGTATCAATCTATGGACTGAATAAATTAACCGACTTGGTATTACATGGATCTCACAACTTTTACGGTAGAAGAACTGAGTTGCGAGACTTGGCTTTTTTTTTACAAGTTATGTTTTTGATGGCTATTATCTTACTTCTCATAAATGACAATGCATGAGTAACCTTTTTGTTTGAAGTAAGTCTTACGTGTCTATGGTCTGCAATAGCTATTTACTATCCATTGGATTGTTATTTGAAAAGTGTTCATCTGTCAATTGAAAATTATAAAAATACTAAAAAGATACAGATCCCAGAGTCGTGGTAGCTCAGATGGTTAGCGCTCGCTGTAAGTTTCACAGTACGCGAGCAGAGTTTCGATCCCCGCCGGCGCCTATGAAATTGTTAATTGCAATTTTAATTGCTGATTTACCACGTACTCGACGGTGAAGGAAAACATTATGAGGAAACCTGCATGTCCAAGAAATAATAAAAAAATATTTCGAACACGTGATGTTCGCCAATACGCATTGGGGCAACTCAGTGGACATTTCCTTGCCCTAAAACCCTCTCACAAATGAGAGGAGACCTGTGCCCAGCAGTGGAACGTATATAAACTGTAACTGTACTAAAAAGATATCTAGAACTAGTATAATTTATATATGTAGGTTAACGAGTTACTGAATTTCACCTTACAATTACCTGAACGCCTCGAGGCAATTTCGTGTAAGGAAATATTCAACAAATCAGTTTTAAATTTCACCATTTCAACTGCGATTTCTGGACCACATATATGTATATTGATAAAAAGAAGGAAACATATCTGAAGAAAATATGTATAAAAACCAACCTGGAATAAAAGAAAACAATGAAAAAAATATCACATTTATATCATTACAAGAATTGTTTGTTTTATTAAAAGCTTTAATTTAACTTGCAATGTACGAGTATGTTTGTTAGGGTCAAATCTAGAAACTGAATTTTAAGCAGTTATCCTCAACTGATTGAGCTGAAATTTTGCATACATGTTTAGTTTGGATGACAACGCATGGTTACAGAAACAGAAACAGAAACAGAAACTTTTTTATTTTATAATATAGATTATAAATAATACTTCTTGAAAGTCACTCTTTTGTTTGATTACCACTGGTTCGGAAAAAAACCTCTGTCCTGGGAAGGACCAGCAAGAAACCCAGCGGGACTTTTTGTTTAAAATAACAGCTTACACTCATGTATGTTACACAAATTAACAACACAAAAAATTAGAAATAGCTTGGTAGCGATCACCTCATTTCCAGGGGTTATTATTATCCATAAATTCCTTAATATTATAATAACCCTTTTTGTACAAACTTAGTTTAATAAAGTTTTTGAACTTTGAGCAGGTCAAATTTTGTTAGCTAAGACGGCTGAAGATGGCAATTTAGTTATTTTCTATGGACTCCCATGATATGAGTATCAAATGAAATAGTTTTCTGAGAAAAATATGAAAATAAAATGACGTCATTAAATCCAATATGGTGGACACCCAAACATAGCGGTCTATTTTTTTATGCACCCCCATGATATGGATATCAAATGAAAGGGTTTGCTAAAAAGTATATAAAAATAAAATGACGTCACTCTAAATCCAATATGTTGGACTCCAGAGATGCCGGACTATGTTTTTTATACACACCCATTATATGAATTTTAAATGAAAGGGTTCGCTGAGAAGAATGGGAATAAAATCACGTCCACGTGCAGCTCTTCGAGGAGATGGTGTACTACTACCGGACTAAATGGTAAGACTTAGTGGGGTCGCGTCTAAATTAATAATAGCCTACACCCTGGACAAATACTAGCTGTGATAAAAAAAATCAAAATGGCGGAAAGCAAGATGACCATACCATGGCCATATTTTAAAGTTCTTGGCAAAGGTTAGAGATAATATGGTGGTGCTCTAATAAATGTTGTAGGGACCAACAAAGGCTGGCAATAAAAAAATCAAAATGGTGGATCTAAGATAGCGATCAAAACCAACAATAACGAATTAAGTTAAATTAACAGACTTAAAAACATATTCACCAATAACTAAAAATAATAATAAGTTAATAGTAAAAAACAAGCTTTTATTAAAATGCTCTAAAAAGAAGAAAATAGACTAAATTAAATCAAACTCATCAATTTATTACATTACACAATATATATTTAAGCTTGACGCGAGATTTACATAAACAAGAATAAATATGTAACTTGATATTAACATACGTAGGTAATTCTACGCAAAAATTATGCTTTTATAAAACACATAAATCTCGCGACAAGCTTCTATAGCTTTTATATCATATAAATTTTGTAATGTAAGAAGTTGATGGGTTTGATTTAATTTAGTCGGTTTTCTTCTTTTTAGAGCATTTTAATAAAAGCTTGTTTTTTTACTATTGACTTATTTTTATTTTCCTTTTTAGAACATTTCAATAAAAGATTATTTTTAAAAATGTTTTTTTTTTACTATTTATTTATTTAAGCTTAATGTGATACTTAAATACTGCGTAATAACATACAATTTTTACTTACATTCATTTTGATAAAACAAAGCATGTACCACAGCAATATCATTAGTTTCGGAGTATCACTGATAGCACCGATTAGCATCTGTAAAATTATAATTAATAATGTTATTCTATCTATTACATACAAAATTTTAATTTGAATATCACGTTCTAATATAAAGCTCACCAATTTACAATACAAAGGTTCTATTTTACTCCAACAGTCAACAATAGCAAGGTACATATATCGGACTGTAGTAATATCTACTTCATCAATTTTCAAACATTTTTCCACATTTGACAGACTAGTATAAATGTAAATAAGTGTGATGACTTGTATCGCTGGAATAATGTCTAGGGCGAACACAGGCCAGAGTACTAATTGGTCCGGCACTACAAAATTATTACACGATCCATAGTAAATGGCACAGTTAATCGTAGTTAAAACAATTTTCAAAGTAACGACAACTAATGTTACTGAAACTATCCAGGTTAAACATCGGTGATTTGTATTAAAATCATGATGTTGGTTTAAGAAAAACATCTCAACAAAAAAGTCGTAAATAGTGTAGTTAGTCGAACATAAAACAACACAACAAGCCATGTACTGGATTGCATATATCCAAAATGGGAGCTTTTCTAGTTTTAACTCCCACAAAGGAATTGTTATGATTACCATGAAAAGAACCAACTTTATCATAGACAATATTTTAAACAAAAGTTGATATTTTTTTCGAATCATTTTAATAATTCCGCAATCCAAATTAAAGCACAAATGCGATATGACAAAAAGATATGTAACAGGTTTAATTATTTTTTGTTTGTAATAAATATCCAAAGCAGAAACCTTCATAATTATTTTATTTTGACTGATCGTTACGCATAAAGTTATAGCAATGATACTTTTACCATTTTCAGTCCTATTTATAGTTACTCAATAAAAAAATGATTGACGTCAAAAACAAATAGAAATATTTTTAAGCGCTCGATGTTTTTCTAGTATTTCATTACTTTTTAATTTAGTTGTTGATGAAATTGATCCATGGCCCTGATGGTC
This sequence comes from Parnassius glacialis, assembly GCA_033319125.1. Taxonomy (NCBI): domain Eukaryota; kingdom Metazoa; phylum Arthropoda; class Insecta; order Lepidoptera; family Papilionidae; genus Parnassius; species Parnassius glacialis. The sequence goes on along the minus strand of JAVANC010000025.1, from coordinate 29,544,790 downwards.
TTTTACAATTATAATAATTTATTTCAAAGGTTATCCTAATAGTCGTTCTTTTTCTGACATTGACACCAAGTTGTTTTGTAATAATATTATATGAAATATATTATATTCAAATACATATAAATACTGCATCTATTATAAATGATGATCAGAAAATTATTCTAAAGGATTGTTTAATGATAATATCTCGATAGATATGAAAGTTGAATAAGATTACATCTAATGTTTAAGTATAAAAATATGATACACTTTAATTTGTTATCTTAAAATTGAGACACCTGTACTCTTTATCTAATTCAGTGAAAACATTTAAATGATGATAATAGATGCTTAATAATTATAACTTTCATCATTATCATTACAGCCCTTCACAAGTCCACTGCTGAACATAGGCCTCCCCCAAAGAATGCCACAAAGCACGGTCCTGAGCCACCTGCATCCATCGACTTCCTGCATATCTTACCAGGTCGTCACTCCATCTAGTGGGGGGACGCCCTACACTTCGCTTGCCGGTACGAGGCTGCCACTCGAGAACCTTTCTTCCCCATCGGTTGTCGGTTCTTCGAGCTATATGGCCGGCCCATTGCCACTTCAGCTTACTAATCCGTTGGGCTATGTCGGTCACTCTGGTTCTACTGCGGATATCCTCATTTCTGAGTTTATCACGCAGAGAAACTCCGAGCATAGCCCTCTCCATAGCTCGCTGAGCGACCTTGAGCTTCCTTATCCGGCCAGCAGTGAAGGACCACGTTTCAGTTCCGTATGTCATCACTGGCAACACGCACTGGTTGTACAATTTTGTTTTAAGGTTTTGAGGTATTTCTGACGAGAAGATGTGTCGTAGCTTCCCGAGCGCTGCCCAGCCGAGTTGAATCCGTCGATTGACCTCTCGGTCGAAGTTGGACTTACCTAGTCGGACTATTTGTCCCAGGTAAACATACTCGTCAACAACTTCGGGCTTAGTGCTCCCAACAACTACCGGCATAGGTGTGACATGGACATTAAACATAATCTTTGTTTTGTCCATGTTCATTTTAAGACCTATCCGTTGGGAGACACTATTGAGGTCATTGAGCATAGTGCTTAGTTCCTCCAGCGATTCTGCCATGAGGACTATATCGTCGGCAAATCGAAGGTGAGTGATGTACTCGCCATTGATGTTAATACTGTATCCTTTCCAGTCCAGTAACTTGAAAACGTCTTCCAATGCAGCGGTGAAGAGTTTCGGGGATATGACGTCACCCTGTCTTACACCTCTCTGCAATTGGATAGGTTTCGTACTCTGGTTCTGTACTCGGATAGCCATCGTAGCCCTACTGTACAAGCACTTCAACACTTCGATATACCGACAGTCAACTTGGCACCGCTGAAGGGACTGCAGCACCGCCCAAATTTCGACGGAATCAAAGGCTTTCTCATAGTCCACATACGCCAGACATAGTGGCAAATTGTACTCCTCGGACTTCTGTACAATTTGCCGTAGGGTATGTATGTGGTCTATGGTGCTTAAGCCTTTTCGGAAACCGGCTTGTTCGGGAGGCTGGAAGTCGTCAAGTCTGCGCGCGAGACGATTCGTAATGACTCTCGAAAACAGCACGTAGACGCGGCTCAGAAGGGAAATCGGTCTGTAGTTCTTCAAGAGAGCGTTGTCGCCTTTCTTGAAGAACAAGACCACCGCACTTCTGCTCCACGCCTCCGGTGTAATGCCACCACGGAGGACGGAATTAAAGAGCTTCTGAAGGACTTCAAGTACCGGTTTTCCACCCGCTTTCAGAAGCTCCGCTGTAATTCCATCCTCGCCTGGGGCCTTGCCGTTTTTAAGGTGCTGGAGAGCCATTCTAATCTCGCTCAGACTGACGTCCGGGATATCATCGGAATAATGTCGGATAAGACTCGCTCTTGGATCGTTACTCACACTTGCGTGTGGCTCCAACGATGACGTGTACAGCTGCCCATAGAACCTCTCAATCTCACTCAAAATCTCAGGTGCCCCGGAAACGATGCTGCCACATTCGGTCTTCAGCTTTGACAGTTGGCTCTTTCTGGCAGACAGATCTCTGGCAAAGACTTTGGAGCCTTGGTTCCGCTCGATCGCTTCTTCAATACAAGCTGTATTGAAGTTGCGTAAGTCCCGCCGCATGCATTTGGAGATCTGTCTGTTCAGTTGCCTGTATGCTGCCAAATCTGTTGAAGAATGTAGCTTCATCTCCCGTCTAACAGCCATGAGATTAAGAGTGTGATCGGAGAGTTTTTGTGTTCTTCTGCGGCGGGTCTTGCAGAACTTAGCTCCGACCGCATGGACAGTTTCCACGAGCTTGTCATTCAAATCGTCCACTTCATTGCAGTCTTCTAGGCACTGAAAACGGTTATGTAACTCGAGCTGAAAGGTTTCGGGACTTTGGATTAGAGCACGAGGGGGACGGAGCGTTGACTTCATTAGACGAGACCTCTCCAACTTAACGTTTAGGTTCAGTGTGCCTCTAACCATTCGGTGATCGCTGCCGGTTTTCACCCTCGCGATCACTGAGACATCACTGAACAGTTGTCGTTTGGTCGTCATAATGAAGTCAATCTCATTTTTTGTCGAACCGTCGGGGCTCGACCAGGTCCACTTCCTGTGGGGCCGCTTCTGGAAGAAAGAGTTCATCATAAAGAGTCCCTCTTTCTCCATGAAGTCGGCCAGCTGCTGGCCCCTTGGGTTTCGTTGCCCTATTCCAAATTTCCCCACTTTCAGCTCACCGTTCTCTCTTGTGCCTAGTTTTGCATTGAAGTCTCCCATTAACACCGTATATTGGGTTTTGGAGGAATGCATGGCTCTAGAGATATCCTCATACATTTCCTCCACCTCCTCATCGAGGTGTGCCGAGGTTGGTGCGTAAACCTGTATGACCTTCAGCGAATACCGTTTGGTGATTCTGAGTAAAAGGTACGCAACCCTCCTCGACACACTCTCAATCTTTACAACGTTGTTAACGAGAGACTTGTGGACGATAAATCCGACACCTCCTTGGGACAGATGGTCGCCCTCCCGGTAATAGAGCAAGTTGCTGGATTCGAGGATTACCGTGTCCTCCCCCTCTCTTCGGACTTCGGATAATCCTATAATATGCCAGCGTAACTTGTCTATCTCTTCTTCCAGCTCCACAATCTTCTCGTCAGTCCTCAGGGTCCGTGCGTTGTATGTTGCCAGGTCAAGTCGTTGTAGGTGGCAACCGAACCTCCACCGGAGATTCTTAGCACCCCCTGCCCCGCCGTTACCATGGTCGCCACCGTAGCCAGGAATAGCGGGGCCGCCGGGGACTGGGGGCCGTCTCTTCGTAACTTTCATTATGGGGGTATATTGCCATAGTTGCCACGCTTGGCGAGCGGGTTGGCAACCGCAGTTTTTTATTGTATTTTGCCGTTACCAGGAAGATGCTGCTGCCCATCTCCTGCCTGTGTCCCTTTGTCGCCTTTTACGACACCCACGGGAAGATTTGGGGTAGTGGATATTCTTAACCGCCACTACACGGCAAACTAAAAAAAACTAAAAAACTAAATAACTTTAATTTCCATTAAAAGTCAGGAATTGTAGTATAATACCTGAACTGGAATGTGGAGACGATATAGGAAACATCTTGTTTCGTCATGGTGATGATGTCCTCTTGGATTACTTTCGAGCACAGCGCCAAATTTAAAAATAATCAGAAACTACTATTCGCGAAGGAGATTAGCAGTGCCACGTGAAACTGAAACACATGGAGATGCTTACTTGTACTAACTATCCGTTTGAGACCAATGTTGAAATTATATTTCAGCAATTTTCGGCTGGGTCTCAGAGCAAAGATTCTAAATTGCTAGTCCTTGCTTCGAGTAGCTAGGTCCAGAAAACACGCGATCATTAGAAGAAATTCCAGCAAAATTTCTAAGCTATACCATAACTAAATGAATTAATGCAACCATTACAGTCATTATAAAAGTTCACTGCTGAACATAGGCCACTCCCATAGATTGATTTATAGGGGAATGTAGTCGTAGTTGTCACGCTTGATAGCCGGGTTGGCAGTAGCAGTTTTTATTATTTTGAGTTGTTATCAGGATGTTTCAATTTCCCTCTGTCACCTCTTACCCACGGGACCCCAAGGGACGATATGGGGTAGCGGATATTCTTACACCACACTACATATTTCGCAAAAACAATACATTTTTTAAGTATAACTTAACTTCAGAAAAATGTAGAAAGTAGATTTAAGTAATACAGAGACTCAGCCAAAACGTGATGTGATGAGGCGTGGTGTTCAACGCCAATGAATCTGCAAACATTTGGCGTATAATATTTTAAATATATTATTAATTCCACTGTAATTTATGATTAATATAAACGGACTTTCCCTCAATACTAATACTAATATTAGACACTTACGCAAAACCTTTTCAGGCTCAGGAATTTGAAACAGGTCAATTATAAGTTCAAATCTCAAATCGTATGATATTAAAATTAGCTTAAAGAAGTACCTTTTTACGTGGTAGAATAATGTTGCATTTATATTATAGTTGTCGTTCGAATGAGTAGGTTCGACCGAGGAAGAGGATCACGCTCTCACAGAATACCAACGTAAAATAGTAGCTTAATGCTTCTATGATTCATATTGTGAGTATAGAGAACTGGAGGCCCTTTTTACTGGAAACGAGGCTATACCTTTGTGTTGCAGTTGTTCATGGGCAGTGGTAGTCACTTACCATCAGGTGATCGCAAGATAGTTTGCCGCCTATTATTTAAAAATGTCGTCAGGACTGAAAACACTTCTGCGTTTTGATTCTTTGTCGAGGACAGTTTTAGATGTCTATGGCCCACCGCACCCAGTTCCCATCAAGTGGACTGTATATTTATTTTTGTCACTCTTATTCTATAACAAAAACTTCTGATAGGCAATGTTCAAACAGTCTCCAAACAATTTACAGATAATTTTATCGTTACCGGCCAAAGGATCTGGAATGGAAGCCTCGTACTGGTAAGCGATGTGTAGGGTGACCCCTTATTAGAGGATCTCGTGAGAGAATAAGAAGTCACTCGAGGCAGGTGGCTCAGGACCGTATTTTGTGGCTTACCTTGGCAGGCCTATATTTAACAATCAATCAATCAATTTGTTTATTTATTCGTTTTCACAGGTAACAAGGTTGAAAATGTTATAGTTTTATAATACATCCGTGAAATATTTTACAGCATACGAATGCATATATCCACACATCATACACAGAAATAAATCAAAATAACAATTAAATTAAGTAAACAGAGTCAAAACAAAATTATTAATTTACATATTTAAATCATTAGTAAATAGAAATTCATTGACATTATAATAACATGTATCTATAAGAAAATTAATTAGAATACATAAAAAAATCCACACTATAACATTTTATGTGATCAAGTAATTTATTATAATGGCAGTTTTACATATGATGTATATTATAAAGAACAAAGGACCCAAAACACTACCTTTGGAAACGTCATGCTTAATCGTTCTATTATTAGACTTAGATAAAGATCTAACTTATTACAGTTTTTTGTGTTCTATCTGTTAAATAGGACTTTATTAAGTTCAGTGCATTACCTCTTACGCCTTAACGGTTTAGTTTTACCAGTAATACGTTATGGTCTACATGGCCTAATGCTTTCGTCGTGTTTATATAAAGGACACATGATGGGATCCTTTTATCTAAATAAATCACTGATCTTTTTACTAAGTTTTATATTGCTGTTGCGATTGTGGTATTTTTGCGAAATCCTTTTTGCTCTTTATTTAAAATGTTATGTTTTGTTCAAAAATGCGTAAAGCTAACCATGAATATTTTTTTCAAATATTTTTGAGAAAATTATTATAGTAGTGCAATTAGACGATAATTACTGGCAATTTGTTTATCACTTAAATAAAATTAAGTAATATAATAAAATAAAATAATGGCTTCACTTAGACTGGATGGAAGTGAACTTATAAAAGAAATGATGATGATGATAGTGATGAATTGTATTGTCTGCTTAGTAAGTTCCCAAAGTTGACTGGTAGAGCATTAAATCTGCCCTTTATATTCCTTATTATAAAATGAGTAATTAAGAATTTCTTACATTTACGCGAACAAGTAGAAACAGAAACAATAAGCTCATTCTGCGTAGATCGGACCAAAATTAATAATAAAAAGCTTAAGGTACTCCGAGTTAACTCTGACATCGGGACGTCAACCACCTCAGTCCTCCCGTGACCACGGATGCTGTAAAGCTCCCAAAACGTCGGAAATTAATAAAAATAAGATAAATAAGTTAATTAAACGCGAAAAAATCCGTAAAAGTTTTATTCAATGTGCTATTAAGATTAAATAAATAAATTTGTATGATGAAACCTAATGTTACTCATTTGATTTCTTTCGTTAATTGTACTCATTTCGTTTGACTGTGATGAGTTGCATATCATCGTAAGACTAACATTAGTTATTCATTAAATCTGTGGTAAGAACTTATAAATTGGAAAATGAAACATTTAGTATTCCAAATATTTAAAATTTAAAAGCGCCTTTTGTTAGAATTCAGCAGATACTCCTAGCAGCAATAAAGTTCAGTCGGCATACCTTTCGCGATATCATTTACATTATACTAAATATAACTATAAATGAGGATTTTAAACCCCAAAAATGCGTTGAACTTTTACTTGTAAATGTTTGTTCGAGAGCAACAGTTTTAATTGGTTTTCTTAATTCAAAAGATAACGGGAAGCTTTGAAGATAATGCATAACTGATGTTCTCTCCATAAGCACTGTTCAAGATGGGTTTTGCACAAACTTGTACTTTTGAATCGACTACCACCAGCGATTTTTCAGGACCGATACGACTTAGGAACCTTCAAGTAAAGAGCTTACTCTTTTCTAAAAGGCCGTCACTGACCTGCGATGCTCCTGGTATTGCAGTTGTTCGTGGGCGATGGTCGTTACTTGCCCCTCTTTTATAAAAAAACTTACTGACGAGCAAAACGACGCCTGGATTGGTTCTTTTCAAATAAAAAAACAGATGCCTGAGAGAATAAAAAATATTATAGTAAATTATATTACTACTGATTAGAGATAGTCACATAACTCAGATTTTTACCACAATTTTATTTCACATTCTTGTTTGTCTGTCTGATCTGTCTATCGTTCTGGGTGGAATCTTGCAACTCAACTTTTGAGCACTTCTCGATAAGCTATATACTTGAGATTTTGGACTTAGCTCAGAATCGGATAGCAATCTAGGAATATAGTAGAAATAATAGAAAGCATGGTATATTTAACCCTTTCGCTGTCCCGTGCACTACATATAGGTCATTGCTATTGTCTTACTATTGTGTTTTAAAACCGGACAGTGAACGTGTTAATTTATTTTTTGTACAAAATTAATTAAAATAAAACTTATTTTTAATATTCTAATCCCGGATTTTACTTCTACCCTTTATTTGTTTGTGAATCGATTTTAATAAATATTTTTACTTAACAGAGTGGCCCATAATAAATTTGTAGATTTTTTTATCCATAAACATGGACAAATGTTTTCTAGTTTGACCATTATCTTCTTTTGCTTTATGCTTAGATATTATAATCGTATATTTCTGCACCTCGATATTTTGGTGCTCAATCTGGTAGTCCTAAAGAGCGCTTTAAATTTTGATTGAATGATAGATTTTACCTTATTCCCTTAGCAAAAAGGAACTTGAACTTTGTTTTGTTTTGTTAAAACTAGTATCTAGCAGCGTGAAAGCAATCACAGAAAGAACAATTTCTACCTTTAAATAATAAATGACATTATTTTTAAATGAAAAGTTAAAGGAAAATTATCATCTACTCTTATACTAACTTTATAATGCTATTGCTGTCCTTGTTCATGGCTCATAAGGGACGCTGATATATTTTTTGTAACAGAACATCATGGCCTTTTTAAAGTACAGAAGTGCCGATTTCAATACTTAGTGTTTCCGACATACCTCTGCTATAAATGATTGAATAGCATTCTAAAGACTTCAAGTAGTAGTAATCGGTTCTCTACCGGTTTTCAAAGCTCCAATCTGAAACGTCTAAATTGGAGCTTCTCCATTTTTGAGCTGCTTGAGACCAGCCTAATCTGGCTCAAACACACATCAAGGCTCTTCGACCCTCTTCTGAAGGTATCAGTGGAGGGTCGTGTAGACCTTTCTCAAGCTTATATTTGGTGTTAATGACTAAAAATCTCCAGTTCAGCGGAAATGATAGTGCCACTATAATTTAATTGCTGCTTCACGAAAGAAAGAGAGAGCTTACAATGCAATCAAAGAGATTTTAGTTTTATTTGTCAGACTGACAATAGAAAGTGTAATTACAGCTCAAATACAAACTACTGATTTATCCTTTGTAACAGAAAGTTATTTCCCATTTCAATCGTAAGCATTAAATGAAGTTGCCATAGCACGACGTCCTTCCCTCCCTATGTTTAGGTTCAATATGTCAGTAAAAATTTCACTGACATATTTTATATTTACATACTACAAGAAATAAAATATCGGAATAATCGACGGGAGGCAATGTCAAATGTGTGAAATATATTTTATCATCTCGTATTTTCAAAGTTGAGTGATCTATTAGTGCGAGTTATCAACGATGATATATGGATCTAAGACGTAATCTTTCTCCGCTGGTCATATGAGAAGCTTAAGTTCGCTCAGCGAGTAATGAAGACTGTCATGCTTGAAGCTTCTCTGCGTGGTAGGTGGTGGTTCTCTGTATGATATCAGCAGTATAACCTGAGTTACTGACAAAGCTTGCAGATCAATAAGCTGAAATCGCAAAGGGTTGACCATAGGATCAAAGAACTGACAACCCATGAAGAAGAAAGGTTCTCGCGTGGCAGCTGCGTACCGGTAAGAGAATTATAGATCGTTCCTCCATTAGCTGAAATACCGACCTGGCTTACTACGACTCCCTGCATAACTTAACATGAAGGAAGTCAATGGATTAATATGGCGCAGGGCCGTAGTTTGTAGCCTTCCTTAGGTGAAGCCCATGTTCAACAGTGAACTTTTGCAGGGCTATAATGATGATGATGGTGATTTTCAAATCCGAAAACAGAGAACAGTATTATTGATGCGATATTTTGCGCTATGTACTAATCTGCATGCCAAATGCACAAACTTTCCTGCTAAGAAGTCCATGTCCGACAATGCATGTGTTTCCTGCAACAAGTCATACAAATGCTCTCGGAGTGACCATACCAATTTAGCGATTTGAGTAATTTGACACATTTTTCAAAATATAGTGGCATTATCATTTCCGCTAAGCTCGAGAGTTTTAGTCATTATCACAAGATTGTTTCATCTCTACTAAAAAGAGTGCCTTAATCCTTACTTAAAGAATATCTGATAGTCTCTATTTACGAGGGATTAAAAGAATACATCAAGATAAGTATGGGCTAATAACTTCAGACCTGAGATTGAGAAAAGCGTGAAAGAAGACAACTACTACTGCCTTCGTTGATTCACCTGGCAGGCGTGACGAATAATGCTTATCTTCCCTACAGCCCAAGAGATTCATGCTCAGCATTGGACTTTTAGTTGATTGGTTGAAGAAGAAGGAGAGGATGACAAGATAACTAAAATTGTTTGTGAAAAATATTTAAAATTATAAATTATTATTAAATATTAAGTAAGTGATATTTACTTCAAGTTGTTAAGAAGTAAGTTGTGAATTAATATAATTTATATATAAGCACTTAAGATATTATTATCATTAGAATTTCTTTTAACCTGTCACTAGGTAATATATTTATGTAATATTAATTTTGAAGTAATCAAAATGATTGTATTGGAACATTTCAAGCTTCAGTCTCGTTACATAAGCAAGAACACTAAAATAATATTTTTTAAATAAAACATGATTCCTGAAAATAAATGAACGCAAAAGCATATTTTATCAAAATCCTGCACAATCTTCTTCACCACCTTACACCTGTTATTTGGATTGAATTGTGGATTCGTTGAAATATTATTGAAAAAATTTCGTGGATACTTCAATTTCCTTTCATTTATTCTTTGTTTCTTTCCCATATTTGTAGCATCAGTACCTTTATGGAATTTGAAATTTTCATTTAGCTATCTCTTCCACGTCATTCAATTCGCTACCTATGTTTTAATACTTTCATCGTGCAACTACAATATTTACAACTTTCTAAATGATATATCTTTCATAAAAGAACGCAATCAGCTTATAAACTACAGCTATTTTAATTTTGCTACGATTGTATATACATTTTTTGTTATCTGTTTTAACGTATTAGAACTAATTATGTATACTTTCATCATTGCGAAACCGTTATTGGAATTTATTAAGCATGACTTTTTTGGGTATATACCTACATTTGCCATTGATATTATACCTATAATACAAGTTGTAATACTGTACAACATTTACGTTAGTGTTTTGGGTGTTAATGTGATTTTAAAAAAGGTATTAAACACAGCTGAAATTCGACGAAGCTATAAGGAGATTACGGATTGTTGGGACAAAATCAAACCATTGTATTTTAAGCTGGTGAGTGATATGGAGTGATATACCGGAAGTAGAGAATCCACCATCTTGCAGGTGTCGTAAGAGGCGACAGAGGGAAACTGAAACTGGAGATGGAAGTCTTTCTAATAACAATTTAAAGTAATAAAAACTGCGGTTGCCGACCCGCTTGCCAATAGTATATGCCAATAGGCCTATAATCAGCAACGTAATTTAGGAATGGATGCATGGAGTGATATGAAAACAAGAACAGTAGTTTAATTATAAATTATATTTTATTTTATTAAAACATTTAACAATTTTTCAGATCGTCTCTAGTGTGGTTTTTTCTACGCCAAAACTAATAGTGAAGTTAACGTTTTTTTTAACACTTATGAAAACTGAAGTAAGTAGATCTGTAATATTATTACTATTTTCTTAAATATAATCAATTTATATAAAAAAGAGAAGAGAAAAAGAATATCTACTACCCTATATCATCCCGGGGCAGTCGGTAAGAGGCGGCAGAGGGAAACAAATCAGGTGATGTCTGACAGCTTCGTCCTAATAATGACTAAGAATAAAAACTGCAGTTGCCAACCCGATTGCTCAGCATGACAACTATGGCAAATGACCTTCGAGGCATTTTATGGGGTAGGCCTATGTTCACAGTGGATTTTAACACGCTAAAACGGTAACACTGATGTGATCTGATGATGAAGGCAAAATGTAAGTTTCAACCCTTAAATAACTTTTAGTTAATTCATTTTGACTTATGAACACAAGTCAATTAAGACTTATTTGACTTGTGTTCATAAGTTTTTTCATTTCTAAATACTTGAAGAAAGTAGCCCTTGATTTCTTGGCTAAAGGCGAGAATCTTATATCAAAAACTAATGAAATAAATAAATGCATTTTTAAGTGCTAACAAACATCGTGAGAAAATCTATATTACTGAGTCATAAATATATTTGGAAAATTGTAATGTCCAAAAACTTGCTATGAACCCTAACAGAAATAAGTGTACCTATCCAATGCAGTGGAATGTTGTTAACCAGGTTCAAAAAACCAGAATGTTCTATATTACAAGAATATGGTTTTTATATGTATCTGTATGAAACAGCTTTGCTTCAGGGGTCCCATATAAATGTAAGAAAAAATATATAGAGGTAAAATAGGGGATAAAACGGTTAATGCATCTATTTAGATGACATTATATTTACCTTGCACACTCTGTAAACACCAAGAACAAACGTTATATACGTGGTATGTATATATTAATATATATTATGTGGTAGTACCACGCTGCAGCTATTTTATGGTTGTAGCACGAATGGGTCAGCTCCACCGGGGTAGGACCATGCTCTCACAGAATACCAGCGTAAAATAGAACCTCAACGCTGCTGTTTCGTATGGTGAATGTAGAGAACCGGAGACCTTTTTACTGGGGACGAGGCATTCCATCTTAGTCCTCAGGAGTGACAACGCATCTGCATTTTAATTCTTAATTGGGGAGAAATGTATGTGTCTATGGACCACAGCATCCACTTACCATCTCGTGGAATGTGTGCTCGTTTGTCAGCCTTATACTATAAAAAACACAAGCTAGGAATACCACTTTCACGACTCCACAGAGTCAGTAATCCATTCATGGGGCAATGTATACGTTATTATAACTAAGTTCCAGAAGAAATACAAAGTCTATCTATTACAAACTTTAAATATGTTGTTCGACAAAAATGTATAAAAAGGAAACTTATTATAATATAAATGAAAAGGTGAAATGGTTGATAACCCCTGAGAATGAGGCGGTCGCTTCCAAGCTGTTTCTTTAATAAGTTTTGTAAGTAAATAGCAAACTTTTGTTTTTATCATATAATATATTTTGAAAAAAAAACCCACCGGGTTTTTACTGGTTCTTCTCAGGACAGAGCTTTTTTCAGAACAAGTAGTAAAAGTATAAAATTACTTTCAATTACACACTTGTAATCTATACTGAATAAACAAGAGGTAACATTTAAAATTTTGTACAATCGACTTCAATATAAACAAGTGATAAAATTAAAAATGTTGTACAACCGACTTCAATATAATTTATTAAGTATAACTCAAAAACTATTAGTCAGACCTTGATCAAATTTATATGGGACCACATGAGAGGCACCAGCTTTCAAATAAAAGAAGAATCATCGAAATCGATGCAGCTATAAAAAAAACTTATGAGGTGACGCACATAAATAAACCGAAAAAATATACTCTTCCGATACACAACTGATTAAATACGGAGTTCCTCAGGGTGGAGTTCTTGCCCCGCTCCTTTTTATCATTTATATAAATGACTTTCCAAATTGTACAAGTCACCAAATGTCTTTATTTGCCGATGACAGCACTGTAAGTTATAATAGTAATAATTATGTAGACATTGAAAGTGAAATTAATAATAGTCTTATATCAATTATTGACTGATTGAAAAAAAAACAACCTAAAAATTAATCTGGACAAAACCAAAATAATGACTTTTCAAATAAAACAAAATACCTAAATAAATCTATAAATTAAATATATGGGTCAAGATGTGAAAGAAACAAAGGTGAAGAAATTTTTGGGACTACATATAGACAATGATATGTCGTGGAAGACTCAAATTGATTGTATTTGTAAACAATTGCATCAGTTTGCATACGTCCTTTATATGCTAGGAAAAATTCCCAAAAACCAGAGAGCACTACTAGCAGCATACCATGGCTATGTCGCCTCAATCCTGAGATATGGCGTTATATTTTGGGGTAATGCACCCAATATTCGCGATGTGTTCATTGCGCAAAAAAATGTCTACGTGCGATCTGTAATTTAAAAAGCACCAACACATGTAAGCCACATTTTCGAAAATTAAAAATTCTAACATTTCCCTTATTATATATTTATGTAACAAGTATTTTTGTAAAACGTAATATTAACTTGTATAAATTTGTGGAAAGTCAACGTCGCTCAGATAAGCTTCATTTAGTACCAAGTAGAACTGTTTTTTTAAAGAAGAGCATATACGCAATGGCACCAAAAGTATATAACAAAATACCTAAGTACATTAGAGATTGTAACAACATAAATATTTATAAACGTAAACTTTTTGAGCTACTAAATGATAAAACATATTATTCTATAGGTGAATACCTTAATGATACATTTTGACATAAAAATATTATATTATTAAATTGCATTGACTACTATGATTGATTCTATAGATGAATTCCTTAATGATACATTTTGACATAAAAATATTATATTATTAAAATACATATAACTATCATGACATGTGCCAATTAATACCAGATGACAATTAGACAAAATGATAACAATTATTGTATGTACCTTTATTATCTTTATTTTTTTTCATAATTAATGATGCATTTATTAATTTTATATTTTGTATGCCTACTGGCGGGACATAGAGAACCTACCTTATATTTATTATGTACATCGAGATCTGTAAACCAACCTATGTTCACAAAATAAACAGATTTGATTTGATTTGAATAAAAACTATTGAGTACCTCCTCCTTTTTTAGAAGTCGGTTAAAAGTGATTCTTTTCTTGCTGGTGCTTCGCATGTTGTCCCATATAAGTTTTATTAATGTCTGAGCAGCACTTTTTGAGTTATCCTTTAATAATTTATATTGAAGTCGGTTGCATAAACTTTTTAATTTTCACGATTTGTTGTTTGCTTATTATTTTACTACTTACCTTTCTACACTTACAGCATGAACAAGTTTTCTTTAATTGACAGACACCACTTATTTTTTGTAACATCGTACATTTAAAAACTGTTTATATTGGTTACGTAACATTACACATACCTTATTGTCCCCTTGACTACAAACATTAATGTTAAAATATATCATTACTTTCTCTGTCTTGTGTTTTTTGTCTTCACTCCTTTTAAATAATAAAAAAATATTTTGTGTTATTTTAGAACCCAGTCTTTTCACAAAGCATAAATGACTTTAACTGTGTTATTATTTCTAGGCTAATTGGTACAAAGTTTTTTACTACGTACTTCACGCCTCGTCCATCGCCATTCATTTCAGTATTCCTGCTATTTGTGTACATGTAGTCAAAAGTAAAATGAAAAACATAACATTAGAACTTCATAAGAAGATCTTTCAATCACCAGGTAAGTACCTACATTGGGTAATTATCTTCTACTTCTTCTTTTTCAGTAAGCCCACAAAGTCTTCAACTGAACGAGGGCATATCTCTTTGAAAACGAGTAACCTATAATCTTCTTACCTTAAGTCAAGCTCAAGTCCAGTCGCGCATGTATTACTGCTGTCACATATGGGCTATTGCTGCAAAATGCCACCTACCAGCGTTGGACTCAATGGAGAGGCACGATAAGAGACTTATCGGTAACCTTGATTTTCTTGTCAGCCTCGAGCATAGCCACCGCATGCTGCTTCCATTCCTCCCTCTTCTTTCTACTGTGAGACAACCAGGCGGTTGGCGGATCTTCATCCCTTTATTGTTGATATTCTACGCTCTCACAGAATACCAGCGTGAAATGGCAGCTTAATTCTGCTGTGTTACGTATGGTGAGTATAGAGACCCCGAGACTCTTTTAACGGGAAGTGACGCATTCCAACTGAGTGCTCAAGGGTGATAACACATCTGCATTTTGATTCTTAATCGAGGACATATATAGATGTCTATGAGCCACTACATCCACTTACCATCAGATGTAGTGTGTGCACGTTCGTCACTCTTATTCTTTAACAAATACATAAAGCTTGACATTGAAATTTTATTCCAGGAAACACTAAAGAAGAAATAATGCATTTGATTGATTACGTGAACACTCATCGTATTATGGACAAGGCTTGGAACGTAATTCCCATAGACCTACATCTGCTGGGTGGAATTTTCAATATAACCGTCACATCTCTTATTGTCATAATTCAGTTAACACATCTTTTTGACTAAATTGACGGCACAAACTTGAAATAAAATAAAAAGAATTATGCTTTTAAAAATTAATTACGTGTGTGTTTTTCAGCTTTGTGTAGAATAAAGTGATTATTCCTACATAAGTCTTGTTATTACTATATTGTTAACTAGCGATCCCGCCATTTAACATAAACAAAGATTATTTTCCAAAATGAACTGATACCTACCGGCAATCGAAATAGTCGTTAGTCTAGTGCAGGGATTCCCAAACTTTTTTGGGCAAGAGACCTCTGTTCCAAAACGAACTGATACCTCAGACCCCCATAGACAAATTACTTTAAAAATCCTATCTCTAGTTTTTTTCCTCATTATTATCATCATTACAGCCTTTCATAAGTCCACTGCTGAACATAGGCCTCCCTAAGGAATGCCACAAAGCACGGTCCTGAGCCACCTGCATCCATCGACTTCCTGCATGCCTTAACAGGTCGTCACTCCATCTCGTGCGGGGTCGCCCTACACTTCGCCTACCGGTACGAGGCTGCAACTCGATAACCTTTCTTCCCCATCGGTTGTCGGTTCTTCGAGCTATATGGCCGGCCCACTACCACTTCAGCTTACTAATCCATTGGGCTATTACGGTTACTCTAGTTCTACTGCGGATATCCTCATTTCTAAGTTTATCACGCAGGGAAACTCATTCTCTCCATAGCTCGCTGAGCAACCTTAAGCTTCCTCATACAGCCAGCTGTGAATGACCACGTCTCAGTTCCGTAAGTCATCACTTAAGGTTTTGAGGTATGTCTGACGAGAAGATGTGTCGTAGCTTCCCGAACGCTGCCCAGCCGAGTTGAATTTGATTGAAGTCGATTAACCTCTCGGTCGAAGTTGGACTTACCTAGTCGGACTATTTGTCCCAGGTAAACATACTCGTCAACAACTTCGAGCTTAGTGCTCCCAACAACTACCGGCATAGGTGTGACATGGACATTAACATAATCTTTGTTTTGTCCATGTTCATCTTACGACCTATACGTTGGGAAACACTATTGAGGTCATTGAGCATAGTGCTTAGGTCCTCCAGCGATTCTGCCATAAGGACTATATCGTCGGCAAATCGAAGGTGAGTGATGTACTCGCCATTGATGTTGATACCGTATCCTTTCCAGTCCAGAAGCTTGAAAACGTCTTCCAATGCAGCGGTGAAAAGTTTCGGGGATATGACGTCACCCTGTCTTATACCTCTCTGCAATTGGATGGGTTTCGTACTCTGGTTCTGTACTCGGATAGCCATCGTAGCTCTACTATACAAACACTTCAGCACTTCGATATACCGACAGTCAACTTGGCACCGCTGAAGGGACTGCAGCACCGCCCAAATTTCGACGGAATCAAATGCTTTATCATAGTCTACATACGCCAGACATAGTGGCAAATTGTACTCTTTGGACTTCTGTACAATTTGCCGAAGGGTATGTATGTGGTATATGGTGCTAAAGCTCTTTCGGAAACCGGCTTGTTCGGGAGGCTGGAAGTCGTCAAGTCTGCGCGCGAGACGATTCGTAATGACTCTCGAAAACAGCACGTAGACGCGGCTCAGAAGGGAAATCGGTCTGTAGTTCTTCAAGAGAGCGTTGTCACCTTTCTTGAAGAACAAGACCACCGCACTTCTGCTCTACGCCTCCGGTGTAATGCCACCATGGAGGACGGAATTAAAGCGTTTCTGAAGAACTTCAAATACCGGTCTTCCACCCGCTTTCAGAAGCTCCGCTGTAATTCCATCCTCGCCTGGGGCCTTACCGTTTTTAAGGTGCTGGAGAGCCATTCTAATCTCGCTCAGACTGACGTCCGGGATATCTTCGGAATAGTGTCGGATAAGACTCGCTTTTGGATCGTTACTCACACTTGCGTGTGGCTCCAACTATAACGCGTACAGCTGCCCATAGAACCTGTCAATTTTACTCAAAATCTCAGGTGTCCCGGAAACGATGCTGCCACATTCTGTCTTCAGCTTTGACAGTTGGCACTTTCTGGCAGACAGATCTCTGGTAAAGACTTTGGAGCCTTGGTTTCGCTCGATCGCTTCTTCAATACGAGCTGTATTGAAGTTGAAGTCCCGCCGCATGCATTTGGAGATCTGTCTGTTCAGATGCCTGTATGCTGTTAAGTCTGTTGAGGAATGTAGCTTCATCTCCCGTCTAACAGCCATGAGATTAAGAGTGTGATCGGAGAGTTTTTGTGTTCGTGTGTTTCGTTTAGGTTCAGTGTGCCTCTAACCATTTGGTGATCGCTACCAGTTTTCACCCTCGCGATCACTGAGACATCACTGAACAGTTGTCGTCTGGTCGTCATAATGAAGTCAATCTCATTTTTTGTCGAACCGTAGGGGCTCGACCAGGTCCACTTCCTGTGGGGCCGCTTCTTGAAGAAAGAGTTCATCATAAAGAGTCCCTCTTTCTCCATGAAGTCGGCCAGCTGCTGGCCCCATGGGTTCCGTTGCCCTATTCCAAATTTCCCTACTTTCAGCTCACCGTTCTCTCTTGTGCCTAGTTTTGCATTGAAGTCTCCCATTAACACCGTATTTTGGGTTTTGGAGGAATGCATGTCTCTAGAGATATCCTCATACATTTCCTCCACCTCCTCATCGGAGTGTGCCGAGGTTGGTGCGTAAACCTGTATGACCTTCAGCGAATACCGTTTGGTGATTCTGAGTATAAACCCTCGTCGACACACTCCCGATCTTTACAACGTTGTTAACAAGAGACTTGTGTACGATTAATCGAACACCTCCTTGGGACAGATGGTCGCCCTCCCGGTGATAGAGCAAGTTGCCGGATTCGAGGATTACCGTGTCCTCCCCCTCTCTTCGGACTTCGGATAATCCTATAATATGCCAGCGCAACTTGTCTATCTCTTCTTCCAGCTCCACGATCTTCTCGTCAGTCCTCAGGGTGCGTGCGTTGTACGTTGCCAGGTCGAGTCGTCTAAGGTGGCAACTGAACCTCCACCGGAGATTCTTAGCACCCCCTGCCCCACTGTTACCATGGTCGCCACCGTAGTCAGGAATAGCGGGGCCGCCAGAGACTGGGGGCCGTCTGTTTTTTTGCTTTAATCATTGGGCGGTATTTGCCATAGTTGCCACACTTGGCGAGCGGATTGGCAACCGCAGTTTTTTTATTGTAATTTTGGCTATTATCAGGAATTTGCTGCTGCCCATCTCCTGCCTGTTTCCCTTTGTCGCCTTTTACGACACCCACGGGAGGATATGGGGTAGTGGATATTCTTGACCGCCACTACACGGCATTTTTTTCCTATTGACACAAAATACTTACCAATTTAAAAACTTTGCGGTTGGTTAAGTGAGTAAACTTCACATCATTTTCTCATCAAAATTAGACACAATAAATATACATCAAATTCAGTCAACATCAAGTGTAATTAATAATAACTAATACAAATTACGTGAAAATACTTAAGTAGTTAGTTTTTTGAAAAAAAAACATTAAAATCGCTAAGTAAACATAAAAAAGTAAAAAATTCATTGTGTTTAAATCAACCCCTGTGAAACCCTGGGAACCGACTTTGGGAATGCCTGGTCTAGTAATTGTAAGCAGAAATTAAGTTATTACTTTACTAGTCTGTAACTGTCGAATAAGGCAAAATATTTTTTCTCCACTTTTTCTCCAAAATCTAATCGCATTTCCATGTGGTTCACAATTTTTTTAACTATTATGTTGCCAGTACATGACTACTACTCCAGCTGTTAGTATTATGTGATATAACTATAGATGGTATTGTGCACTGACTTAGTCTGTCAAAAACCTATTTACATTAATTTTATAAAGTAATCCTCACACTAGGCTTTTCGTCTGTATCGTGGATGCATTTTACATACATAAATTGCATAAGGACAAACATCCAGACCCGGAACAATTATTTGTAGACCATGCTAATTCTTGTTTCGTGTGGGATTTGAACCCCAAACTTTGTCTGAAATACACCCACATTATAATTGGATAGCAAAATATATGCTGGCAAATTATTCCACTACATTTCTGTACGCATTACGAATGACAAAGTTAACCACTTGGTTCCTATGCGTAGTATATCGACTACAAAGGGATGGAGACTGGCCGGGCGGCTGGTTGTTCGATGGAGGAAGGAAGAGGGTTCCTGCGTACACTTACTAAAATGTATCCTTTAGAACATCGAGAGGCTGTCAATTTTGCGACTGTGCTCAAAATCTTCCGCTCAGAGTAGTGATAATACACAAATTTTCGACGAAGTATTCTTAATATTTAATGCGTTTTACATACTTAATCTATCCTCTACAGTCCTCGAGTACTCAAGCGGTTATATTACAAACAAAAAATCTATAATCTTCAATATTTAAGTAAAAACATATCGACAAAAAATAATTAAATCCTGTAAAACCCTGTCAGCGATGTGTGGTAAGTGAAAAATAAGATAATCATACGTAGAACATAATTATGAATATTTTTAATTTATAACAGTTGTGTAAATAAAGACTTTTAATAATATAACCAGGTATTATTTGTGATATAATTGCGAAAAAATGTTTCAAAATTTCCATGTAGTTTAATGGCCTTATCTTAGGTCATTCGGTTTCAGTTACAATACGTTTCTATGTTCTCATTCGAGCGTAATAGATAAATACATCTTTAAAGTTATGAATGAATCGTTTGGTCTATCTGAAAGTAAAAAAGAAGCGCCATTAAATATTAAGCATCAACCCTTATCTTCAAGTTATTAAGTTATTAACAGTGGTAGAGCCACGCGGCAGCTTTTGCTGGCGCACGGATGGGCCGGCTCGAACCGGGGTGGTACCACGACCTCACAGAATACCAGCGTGAAACTTAGTGAAATTAGGAAGTAGAGGTTTACCTCTGCGTTTCGCTTGGTGAGTGCAGGTGGCCGGAGGCCCTTTTTACTGGAAATGAGGCATTCCATCTTAGTCCTCACGGGTGACAACGCATCTGCATTTTGATTCGCTAACGAGGATAGATGTAGATGTATATGGGCCGCAGCAACCACTTACCATCAGGTGGACTGTGTGCTCGTTTGTCAGCCTCATCCTATAAAAAAGTAGCTGTTATGAAAGCGACGACAGTTAGCAAATTGGTAAGGATCGGATATAATGTGTATGATAATACAGCTAGATGGGAGATGTTGAATTAGTAGATCGCATGCTCTCAGGGTATATGTATCTATCTAGAGCAAGGTCCTAAACATGGACTATTAGGTTCATATTACATAATATGCTGAATATGGCATTGATTACTATTAGAAAGAGCCCAAAGAGCAGTCTTAAAAGTAGCATCCTTTCGTAATTTTCTTTACCCTACTAAAGAACTTTACAAGGAATGGAAAGTACTATCTGTGTAATATATGTATACTGGGTGACGAAAAGGTTATCACGTTAAATAGCACAGCAGTTAATACAAGTTGATATATGTATGTTAAAATAATAAAATAAACAATAATAAAAGAAAATAAAAATGCATTTTTCAAACAAAATAAATAGCGTTAAAAACTGCCAAGAAATAAATCAGCATTGATAATATATAGGTTACTGACCTGAAGTGACTTATAAAACGTCGCACGCGTAAGAAAAATAATAATTTCGATACCCGGTCCCATTTCTTGTCACTTCGCGCATAGAAAATTATGCCTTAACTTCATTACTTTAAGTAAATTTTTCGCTTGAATTTGTTTCCACACACCCGCAGAGCGTGGTCCCTTTGTTTTTAATTTCGCGCATAAAATTATGCCTTAAATTGTTAGCCGTAAGTACAGTTTTTGTTTGATTTTTTCTATATTTGACTAGTTCGGATTGACAACCTATATTCGCCTTCAAATGGCATGGGTCTTTGACCTTCTAGAATACATCAGGTGATATCTGTATACATTTACATGATGTTATTTAATATTAAAACGAAAAGAATGCTACCGCGACTAATGTATTAATTGTTATATATTTTTTTAGTTGTGTATGTTTAAAGAAATTTATGTAGCATACGTCTTTTCATTTTATGTGATAACTTTTTCGTCACTCGGTATAATAAGAACACAATGTAAAAAAAAAGTATAAACTAAAAATAAAGTGATTATTTGTAAAGTATATATACATATATATATATATATATATATATATATATATATATATATATATATATATATATATTGTTAGAAGAGAAGGTCTGACGACGCCGCGCCGGGCTATATAGGAGGGCGGCTGGCGTCACTCGCCCCTTTTTGCCGACGGTCATCACGGAGTGCGGAAGCTTTGCTCGAATACTAGCGTCATTATTTTGAACCTTGTTTTAAGCTTTTAAGTTAGTTAATATTTGTTAGGCCAAAGGCCATTAAAATATTTTTAAAAAAGTCAATTTGTGTTTCTATTTGTAACAATATATATATATATATATATATTTAACTATTTATTTATTTTCTAGTTTTTATTCACAAATAAACACACACACACACACTAATTTCATTATTCTACTCAATTATGTGCATCTTAAATTCGAACATTAAAAGTAAAATTACCGTTGAAAAATATGTAAAATATTTAACTGTTGTCTCTGTTTGCTATTTAGTGCGACATTACCTTTCTTTCTTATTATTTTTGTTTTTTTTTTTTAGTAGAATATAAGTGAATCTCGTTGTATTGTATAATTGCGAATGAAATCACTTATTGTAGCTTCATCTATCTATTTTGTCAACGGATAACTGCAGGTAGGGAACTGCTGACCTAAGATATAGGTTTTACCTATTTTAAGCACCAGTGTTCCACCTAACAATAGTATTGTTTCAGATGTAAGCACATATTTTGCATGCCGAGCGCAAAGCGCATAGGTATGTTCTACTAGCGCCTAAAAATCAAGATTCCATCGTTTTGTCGCATGAGATCGTATGTAGCAATCATATTATACATATAAATGATATAAAAGGCACATTGTCAGAAAGATAAATATTGTTGAACTTATTAATATTTTTTTATATCGATTAATTGCTATTTTTACATAAAAAAGGGGTTTTAGTAGCTTATGGTGTGGATTTATCAAGTCCGCAAGGCTTGTAAACACTCTAACTTTTGAAAATATCAATTGTTTAACTCAATCTATTTTTAATCTCTTCATCTATCATGTGGAAAGCCACTGAATGTAAATAGCAGTGTAATTTTGTTTTGTTTAGCTATAATTAATTTTTTTCGGCTCCAAAATGGCGAAATATTCGTTGATTTGGTAGCCTTGTGTTAGAATTTATTTCAGTAAATGGAGACTGCCTGTGCCTCACTCACGTCGCTTAGTTCGGCGTTAACCGCCGTTGTGAGTGGATACTGTATCGGTTGTTTGCAGCCGCTCAAAAAGATCGCTATACAAATAAATACAAAATATTCGAAAAACAAATTTCATACATACTTGATTATTATAATAATCAGAGATTTTTATCACAATATTTTAAAAGCACAGAATAAATAATAGGAGTACGTACTAAAAGTAAGTAGGATGTAATATTTATCCTTTATGACACTAGTGAGACCTCTAATCTTTTTTACAGCATAGGTTGCAGAACTTAGTCTGCTTGCTAATTTGGATATATGGGGGCCCCACTGAAGCTTTGCGTCAAGAGTCAAAAGAGTCAAAGAGTCAAGAGTTGATGTCAAGAAAAACAGTGGATACAATAGGGCTCAATTCCTCCCCATTTAAAAACACATTGGTATTCAGATTTTTAACATTTGTTGTTGTAAATTTAACACAATTAGTTTTATTTACGTTCAAATGCAGATTATTAACGTTAAACCAATGCACTAATTTTGATATAGCATTATTCATTTCATCACATTTAAATGATTGACGTTTAAGTTTAAAAATCAAGGAAGTATCATCAGCAAATAATACTATATCATGACTATCCCCTACAAGGTGAGGTAAGTCATTAATATACACCAGAAACGGGAATGGGCCGAGAATCGAGCCCTGAGGAACACCCATTAGTACAGGTGACCCGGATGAACTTTTACCGTTGATAATAACCTTCTGCTTTCTATTACTTAAATATAATAAGGTTATTAGTGAAAACTTGTGTGTATTTAAACTACTTTAAAAAAATCCGTATAATCATGCTATACGTATTTTTTTTTAATGCGAAGGCATGCTCAATTGTATTTACCAATATACGAGTATTTTGTTATTTTCTGAATGTATATTGTTGGTGAAAATAAATAAATAAATAAAAACATAAAGACATTTTTAAATTATTGAGTCCAAGCCGTCAAAACTGGAACTACTACTGGATCTCGATTAAAGTATTTTCATTGAAATATTTTAAATAAAATTCAGGAAAATAAATGGTTGAGAAAAATACTGTAAGCTCTGATGAAGAACTCGATGGATGCTTAGAGGATGAACTGACGTTCAAACCAAAAAAAAGATAGATATAGTTGCTGTCCGTCCTATATTTAACTTAACGTACTCAAAAAGTAGACCACATCCCAATCATGACTAATGAGCAGTTGCTGTAGATTTTAAAAGATGCAAGACTAAATAAGTGTTCGAAATGTGACATAAACTTATATGTTTGAGACAAATTACTACCTAAATTTTATTACCACCTTAAAGAAAAATGCTTTTAACATTATTTTAAAATTGGGAAAGATATAAATATTTTGTTCAGTAACTATATATTTTTATAGAAATTTTAATTCATATTAAATTTTTATGACCAAGTGAAGTTAATTAAAATAATAAAAAATACACTAGCAAGTTGTTTTATCTACAAAATATTTTTTCCAAACAGTGCCTTTTTCCCAAAGACATTCAAGAGTTTTTCTGATCCTAAATGTAACAATGAAGTAAAGCAACTAAAATACAAATAAAAGGTGATTAAAAGTAATAAACAGCTTTTATTTAATATTGTCTGAGAAGACTAATTCCCCATGTACTCATGCGAGAAAATAAGGAAAAACTTTAGAAAAAACCACAGGTTTTTGTAATTATTTTTTCCAGACAAATTGATATGCTCTTAACACAAATATATACATTTTTTTTTAATTTTGGCACAAATATTTTTCTCCCGTCTTTATAGGCTATATTTCATACACGCAAGAATGTTATCAATTTTTTCTAATTCTTAATATTGCAAATATTTACACCACCGCTGCGCTGTCTCTTCTCATTTCTGAGATGGGTTTTAGGGCAAGAAAATGTTCACCACGTTAGCCCAATATGTGTGTGGTGAAGGAAAACATCGTGAAGAAATTCCTTCATAGAGGAGAGGAGGATTAAGGCGTTGTAAATATATCCACTACTCCATATCATCCCGTGAGGGCGACAGATTGAAATTGAAACAGGAGATGGACAGTAGCAACTTCCTCATAACAACTAAAAATTAAAAGAAAACTGCAGTTTTTAACCTGCCCGCGAAGCGTAGTAACTATGGCTAAGAAATGAGGGGGGGGAGGTCTTTGTTCTGAAGTGGACTTTTATAGGCTATAATCTATGGATTGATGAAACCACAATCACTTTTTTAAATTCATTATATGGTAATCCATTATAATCCTCATTATCTAGCAATAATAATTAACTAGTTATCGACGGGCTACATGACTATTAAAATTCATCCTAAAACTCGTTAACTGCTATAACTATAATTAGAGTAATCATTTCCAATTAGGCAAAAAGTTAATGACTTAATTAGTTTACTAAAGAGGGTAATTTCTTTATGTGTTATCCATTACAACGCATATAAATTAAATTATAAGTTTTAAAACTCTCAATCAAGATAAGAAAGCAACGGATTGATTTTACCTTTATTCAGTGATAAACAAACCGACTATATTAAAAATGATATTTCATAGGATCGTTCTAAAAAGGTAAGAGTATTTTTATATAAGTAGTTTACTTAAATTTGACATTATTTTATTGATTACGATTTCATTTATTATATTTTTCATGTGATCATATTTTATTATTTTCTATTATATAATAACAAAGCGACAAATAACATTACAGTTCACTTGATGTTAAGTGCCTACCGCAGTTCATAAACATATCTTTACGCGGTAGATCCACACTGCAGCTATTTTATGGTTGTAGCACGAATGGGTCAGCTCCACCGGGGTAGGACCACGCTCTCACAGAATACCAGCGTAAAATAGCACCTCAACGCTGCTGTGTTCCGTATGGTGAGTGTAAGAAACCGGAGACCCTTTTCGCTGGATACGCGGTATTCCATCTTCATCAGGTGTGACAACGTGTCTTCATATCGATCCTTAATCGAGGATAAAATGTACATGTCTATGGACCACAGTACCCACTTATCATGAGGTGGATTGTGTGCTAGTTTGTCACCCTTATTCTATAACAAAAATGTTTCGTCACGGATTTCACTCCTAAGTTTTACTTCTAGCCTGGTATGGTAATATATATTTTAAAAAATGTCTTCTTTTTTTTCAGAATAATTGCTTATCTTGGATTATCCGACTTATTCAATACAAATGAAGTGAAGACCACGAACAACACGGAAATAAGACTTAGAACAAACCATACAATGAATTTATATGTGTCAGTGCTTATGTCGCTAATTGGCTTCTTACTCTGTCTCACTCTTCCTTTTGCAATTTTAGAGTCACCTTCTGCTTTGTTTCTTGAAAACGATATGCCACTTATACGAAGCACAATAATATGGATTGAAAAACACCTGATATTGATTGATCGGATGATCATCGTATTATTTTTGCTGCTGTTTTTCGTTGCAATGAAGACCATTTCAGATGCAATAAGAAATACCAATATTAAAGTCAGTCCATGGGTTGAAAAAGGGAAATACTTGCCGCGTAATTTTGAAATACAGTCGATAAATACTTAAAGAAACTTTTTGACGGAGGTAACTAAGCTTTATAGGCTGTAAGATCTTACAGTCTCAGTATGATTATTATAAAATAAAAAAGAGTAGAATAGAGAGGATATAATAATTCCTTATATTCATGCTAATTTAATATATTGAAAAAAACCTGATTTTTACATTAAATAAATTACTCATAACCATTATTTCTTGTTTATTTCTTAAATAAATACTAGCGGTGTGTTTAACTCTACTAACCCGTAAACCACTCCAATTACTTGTTATACAGAATGAGGATCATAAAGAAGCATACAAATCACTAGATGGCTAGTGAATTGTGTGATAGATGCTGTAGCCAATAGACATCTATCCTCGATTAGGAATCAAAATGCAGATGCGTTTTCACTCTCGTATAGTCCTCAGGACTGAATTGGAATGTCTCGTTTCTAGTAAAATGGGTATCTGGGTCTTTACATTTACAACGCGAAACACAGTAGCACTAAACAGCTATTAAATTATATACTAACTATTGCTGCAGCCTGGCTCTACCATGTGAGACGGCACTATTATGCCATCTAATGTCTCAGTTCATACGATATTTTATTTTTTTCCATTTAATCCATCCATATCATATCCAAATATGTTATTCATTTCTTTTAAATTATTTGGAGTAACAACAGCCTTATTAAATGATAATTAGAACTAGATATAAAAATAAAAATATGATAACTTAATTCTTCCCTCTTTTTTTCTCCTACAGATCTCTACGTAGTAGAGCCATGCTGCAGCTATATTAGTAGTATAGTTGTAGCACAAAAGGGTCGGCTCGGGGAAGGACCACGCTCTCACAGAATACCAGGGTAAAATGGCAGCTTAACAGCTGTGTTTCGTATGGTGAGTGTAGAAAAACGGAGACCCTTTTTACTGGAAAAGAGGCATTACATCTTAGTCCTCATGGGTGACAACGCATCTGCATTTTGATTCACAAACGAGGATAAATGTAGATGTCTCTGGGCCACAGCAACCACTTACCATCAGGTGGACTGTTTGCTCGTTTGTCACCCTATTCTATAAAAAAAAAGAACAATGCTGTTGTGTTTTGAATGGTGAGTATTGAGAACTTGAGAACGTTTTTAGTGTTTGCAAGATCTTAATCGTTAATTAATGAGTGGTGACACCGCATTAGAATTTTGATACTTAATTGTATATAAGTGTAAACATCTAAGTTACTAACAAACTGTTGGTTGGCTATAAGTTAAATAATTTTTTGAACGTGTTTTTTGTTGCTAATGCGGTAATTTAAATATATTGTAAAGTTTGTTAGCGTAAGAAAAGCACTTCTTAAATTATTTTTATTTCAGGGAAAACGAAACCAGAAATCGTTTATCTCATAGCATATTTGTAGATTCGCTATATACCAAATAACGCCTGGGATGTAATACCTATAGATTTAAAGCTTCTAAGTTTCGTTGTAAGCATTTGTGTTAATTATCTCATTGTCATTTTTCAGCTTATTCACTTTTACGGTAAAAATATGGTTTAATTTATATCTATATATGTTATATAATAAAATCGTAGACAATTTTTTATCTGTTTTTCTATGTGTTTTACACACTAACCTCAAATTTTTGGATGTAGTTTTCAGTGATGTATGATAACTATATGCTAATTTACAGCACTATTACACAAAGTAGTTTATAGTCCTAGGTTTAAACTAGAGTCTAGTTAAAGCCCAAGAACGTTTTGTAATAAGACGGTTAGAGTTTGTTCTATATAAATTAGTTGACCAATATAAAACGACTATTTTAAAGTGTGTCTTGCGTGCACTGAACTTGACCGATTCGGAAGAAAAGTGCTGCTCTGCTAATTCACGCGCGTACGCCGATCCAACGATTGAACATGAAAATATAATACTATTGTAATTTAAAAAAAATGTATTGTAACAATATTTATTGAATCTTTGTTGCATTGAACAGAGAACATTGTACACAGATTTAAAGACAGATGATAGCAAATTATTCCGTTTCTTTGGTGAACGACGACATAAATCTATATATCGATCACAAAGGGCTGGTAACTAACCGAGCGTCTGGTTACCCGATGGTGAAAAAAAGAGGGAAGAATTAAGTTATCATATTTTTACTTTAATATCTAGTTCTAATTATCATTTAATAAGGTTGTTGTTCTGCTATTTCATACTGGTATTATGTGTAAAAATCCATGGCTCTAACTTACTCTAGCTTCATGATTAAAGGATAAATAGAAATTAAACATAATTTAAAATTAAAAATTTTGTACAACTGACTTCAATATAAATTATTAAGAATAACTTAAAAACTATTGGTCAGACCTTGATCAAATCTATATGGGACTATATGAGAAGCACCAGCTTTCAAATAAAAAAAGTATTATCAAAATCGGTTCACCCAGAAGAAAGTTATGATTATGTTATGAAAGGTATAGTTCGGCCGTTCAGAGAATGCGTTCCTGACACCTATCAGTTAGTCACGACTAGTGATGGGCACAACATAACACTGAGTTCGTTACCGTTCCTCCAAAATGAACCGCCGCGTTATTTTTAAGATTATTTTCGTTTTAAAATGGCGGAATCATTTAAAATTTATATTTATTTAAATTATAATTTAAATTTATAGTAATTTAAGTGGAAACCAAAAAAAGGTAATATTAATATAATAAAATTGTTTTATTTATTCTTTATTAGCCAGATTAGCTCAATCGCGTTATATTGGCAATGATACGGTGGAATTTTTAGAACGCGATGACCGTACTCCAGAGCCAGTTCATCGATTTCGTATCGCACATTTGCCGCTTTATTTTCTTTAACTAATTTAATTAGCTCTGGTTTTAGCATCTGCATATTTGCGTCAATGCCTTTTGCTTGTAACCAAGCCACCATTTCTTCTTTTTTATTAGCTTGGGTAGGTGGTTTCTGTATTTGAACCGAGTGATAGGAGGCATTATCCATGAATATTACAGAAGTATCTGGTAGGCTGGGCGAAAGCACGTTCTGGAACCACTCTTTAAATGTAGTGGCATTCATTTCCTCGTGGTAGTCGTTTGTGGTTTTTGATTGAAATGCCAGTAACGTGTTCTCCACAAAGCCATATCTTGCAGAACCTGCGTGGCATATTATCAGACGGGCCCCCTTACCCATTGGTACTTTCGACGTCGACGCTTGTGTATCGTCCGTCCAAGAACGGGAAACCGTGGGATTGGCGTTTAGCCATGTCTCCTCAATGAACACGACATTATCCCAGTTATCAATATTTTTTGCTTCTCTCAAAAAACTTATCCGTTTTAAAATTATGTCGTATCGTTCTAATAAAATGTTTCTTTTGTCTGTTTTTTTTATACGAAAAACCAATACCTTTTTAGATTTTGGTTAAAGCAGTTTTACCCCCGCTAAACAGTCCAGCTTCTTTTAGCGATGCCAAAAGCTTCTTCCTGTTGAGATATTCATTTCTGGAATAGTAACCATATATATGATTTCTGATTGCATCGGCGTCAAAGGTGTCAATATCTGTCACGGGTTTAGTTCTAGGTTTCTTCTTCGGAGTACGTAAAATATTATCTTCCGTGCCAGTAGAGCCGAAGGTTTCTTTATTAATATTTGTAATCGTTCGTTTGCTAACTCCAAGCGCCTGAGAGACGCGTTCTTGTACTTGTTCGATAGGTAACAAGGGTTCGCCATTTTGCCGCTCCCGCTCAAAGTAATCTTGCAGCTTGATGATTAACTCACGGGCTCCACTTTTCAATGTTTGTTCACGTTTAGGCATTATTATGCACCAAAAGTAAAAAAAACGCAATACAAAACACAATCGAAGTCCGATTTAGCGCCGATGTCAGTTTGAAAAGCAGAAACAGTCCATTAAACGAAAGCCGGGTAATCAAATAAAAACAGATCGAAAACACTTGAAGAACGTGGTCTATGCGCACGAAACGACAACAGACGACTGTTTAAGCGTCACAAAATGGCGGCCCATAACGCCATTTGGGGTTACCATTTTCAACCTAAATATAAAAATGCTACTTTCTTTCGCGCGTTCGGTTTGGTCGTAGTTTTATTTTTATATTTAATAAAAGTTATCTTATAGTCCATTATTTTCAAATTCTTAAAAAGAAAAACAAAACTTATTATTTTATAAAGTAGAACTGTTTTTATTTTATAAAGTATAACTATTTTATAAAGTATAACAGATTGCGATACTGTTATTGCTTGTTATTGTTAGCACAGCACTACAAATATAAAGCGCTGACATAACCTTGTAATAGCGCAGAATAGATTTAGAAAAATATTGTTTACCAAGTTATTTGATACTCAGTTTGGCACAAAATTATAACATTCATTGATTATTGATATAATAATGTTGTTTTAATGCTCATCAATTGTTAAAAGGGTAAACAACCAGCAAAAATATTTTTATCGTAACTGCAACGCCATTACAAAGTTACGTCGTCAGTTCAATCGCGACCTGTCAGGAACGCATTCTCTGAACGGTCGAACTATAACACACATAAAAAAATACAGTCGAATTGAGTATCTTTTTTGAAGTCGGTAGAAAATCCAAACTTCATACAGTCAACCTTCATCTAATTGTTCATCAACTCTCACCAGTGTGTTTTGTCATGGCTTAGGGAGTCACGACGAGTGTGTCACGTAGGAATGATCGATCGTTTCAAAACATTAATGATAATATCAATCTCGACATTAATAGCTTTACACCGATGTCCGAAGTTTATTAGGCACAAAGCAACATATTGAGTAAGAACTATGTTTTTGAACACATCGCCCCAAATTAACAAAACACGGTTTAATAATTTTACAGTTTCGATACGGTATATAATATATCTGGTAACCTATTATCAGGTAAGGTTCATATAACTTCATACAAAACATTGCTATGATATTATTCAAACTCGTAACTACAACATCGATGTTAAGATTTTTAGTGACATCGATTTTATATTGTTTTACATATTATATTATCGCCGATGTTTTTAATATTCCATCACATTGAGATATTTATTTATTTATTTAAGCTTTCATGCACAATGTTGTACAAATGGTGGACTTAATGCCATAGCGCATTCTCTCTCAGTCAACCATTAGGCTAAACAGAGATAGACAAACAAGAGGCGGTGCAGCAGTAATCAAAATACAAAACGCTAAAAGTAAAAAAAAATATAAAATATATATTGATATTCTATCAATGATCCATGAGAATAAATGTAGATAAATTGCTATGAGCCCCCACCCAACACCCACTTACCATCAGGTGGACTGTATGCTCGTTCGTCACCCTTATTCTATAAAAAATCTTATCTATAAGTTCATGGATGAGGAACTAAAAAGATTGCAGCTGTTATTGATAAGATCAAATTTAAAGAAAAAACACGTTAAAGACACCCCACTGCTGAATTTGTCAGAGAGATATGGAGCAAGAAAGATCAGACTGATCTAAAGCGAATTAACGGTTCTCATATGACCTCGAAATCAAAACGATACAACAACTCGCATCACGCTAAACACGATACGCCATCCATAAATAAATAAATAAGAATTAAAATAGAAATTATGTAATAAAAAATAATATACCCTGTTTTTTTCTTACACAGTCATCCGATTCCGAGCTATGTTCAAAATTTCAGGTATCTGACTATTGGGTAGTTAGTTTAAAATCAATTTACGAAACTCTACCCGAAAAGATATACACCAAAGCGAGTTAATAAAAACGTGATAAAAAACAGCAATACCATCTGTTTTGTGTAAAGCCTCGTGTAATAATAGTGATATGTCTTTAATTTGTGATTTGATTACTTCCATCATAAATGCGGGATCGCACATTCGAATCGTCATAAGGAATGGTAGCTTAGTGAAGTAACGGGCCTAGAAAAAAGCCTATTAAATGTACTGCCTAAAAGACTATTAAAATAGTTTAATTCTATTTTTATTCTTAAGTTACTTACTTTCAATGTGAGTAAATTTGTTATACTTGACATGAGAAACATCATTTTCGGCGTATCAGTTAAAACATTAACCACAACCTGTAAAAATTAATAATAATATATAGATATAAGTACCATAAAATAATACATAGATATATACATTTGATAATACATTTGAAAAAAGGATTCAAAACGTTTTCATTTTGCTCATTAATACTAAATTTAAAGTTACAGGAATAACGCTTCGATACTGCTCCCTGCTGTCTTCTTCAGGTAGAAGCTAGAGTTAACAGTCAAGGAGGCAATATTAACTCTTTTCCAAACAAAATCGCTCCTACTCTGTTGCCCCGCAGACTGACAGTCGTGGGTCTACTACTACTACTACTAGGTCTACTAACAACCAACCGGCGATTTCAATCTATGCAAAAATTTCAAACTCAAAAATCACAGATTCGTGGATCAGAAGTTCAGAAGCATTATTACAAACCACGCTGCTAGGTAGCTAGTTGAGTACAGCAATACTTTTAAGAAATACATACATGCCACATTCTATAAAAGAGAAGAGTTATGATGGTGATTAATAATAGTAACTTAATTTACTAAATTATAATATACAGGTTTAATCTTGTCCCAATTATCAAGAGTGTCTTTAAAGTTGCGTAAGATTTTTCCCATTTCTATATTCTGCTTTCTCAACTTCTTCTGCACCATTTTAAAACACATGTAAACATATCGCAGTAAAGTTACTTGAATAACCGATATTAAAAATCTAACAATGTATATCGGTATTGCATCTTCTGTACACATAAATAGAAAACGATGCAAGCTAAAATATGTAAACAAATTGTAACTAATGAGTAGATAACAACTACAGTTTCATTACTAATGATTTTATTTAACATATTCTTCTGAGAAATTGATATGCAGCTAATTAAAAAGTTATAAACGTTTTTTCTGAAGACGAAGAATATAATCACGTATCCAGTATATTGAATGAAATATAAGAAATAGACAGCTTTTTCAAATGTAAAGTACCATACAATATGTTACGATCACTGTGATAACAAACAAACAGCATTTCGCGAGTTTTTGATTCTTCTTTTTCAACATTTGTGTGAATCCACAATCTATTCCAAAAAATAATTGTATTATAATAAAAATAACTTTAATTTCTTTAGGTACATTTTACCTTTCCCTGACCCAATTGTTTTTCAAGCGCATTTTATTTATTTTTTTCCTTTATTATGTCTGCGTCACGATAGTAATAGAGAAAGACAATTCGGAATGATGATAATACAATCATAAATATTGCTTCTTAATTTCATTTGTGTCTGTGAAAACGATTATAACTTCGTTAAGTTCAGGCCTCCAAATATATTTTGTTCAAAGAACATTTATCTTCGTTACATTAGAGATGGTCAAATAAATTACTTAAATTTAAATGTTTCGTCAAAGTTGCGGTTGTTATAACTTAATTTGCTTAATTCCGCGTAAATAATGAAAATGATGTGTCCTGCCCAGTTTTAAAGGGACCTCCCAACCACCCTTAATTGCGAGCACTATACCCGTCATCGCCAATTCCAGCACTACTACCCCCAGCACCACCACACTAGGAACGACACACCACTCTTGAAAATACGACACGCGTTCCGCCTCTACACGAGGCATCCTCAGGTAAAGTAGACTCTGCGGAGGTTGGCCGCTTATTTAAGTGTATTTATATTTTACAATGTATTATGGGGGTTCTTCACTTCATTGTGTTAAGTCAAAATATGTTAATCAATGTATCTATAGAAATTCACAATGCTGTGTGAATTGTATGGTAGTGAAAGTTGCGAGTAAAAGAAGAAGTAAAGGAGTGAAATTAACGCTGTAGAAAAACGTTAATTAAGAAGTATGTTTGGACTGGCAATTAATGACAGGTTGAGAAATTGCATGATAAGAAAAAGAGTACGAGTGCTTGACTACACTCCTACAGTAATTTATGCCTCTCCATTCTATCACTGAACCGCCAGACACTCGCTTGGTCCCATTTGTAACCCATTTGTTGCCGACATACTACGTACACATGCTTTGCTTCGTCTTATGTAGTGTGCACAGCAAAGAAGTGGAATAAATTTTTGTTAAGCTAAGCAAGTGGCATGACACCGGAGGCATGGAGCTGAAGTGCGGTGGTCTTGTTCTTCGAGAAAGGTGACAACGCTCTCTTGAAGAATTACAAACCGATTTCCCTTCTGAGCCGCGTCTACGTGCTGTTTTCGAGAGTCATTACGAATCGTCTCGCGCGCAGACTTGACGACCCAGCCTCCCAAACAAGCCGGTTTCCGAAAAGGCTTTAGTACCATGGACCACATACACACCCTTCGGCAAATTGTACAGAAGTCAGAGGAGTATAATCTGCCACTTTGCCTTGCGTATGTGGACTATGAGAAAGCCTTTAATTCCGTCGAAATTTTGGGCGGTGCTGCAGTCCCTTCAGCGGTGCCAAGTTGACTGTCGGTATATCGAAGTGCTGAAGTGCTTGTACAGTAGGGCTACGATGGCTATCCGAGTACAGAACCAGAGTACGAAACCTATTCAATTGCAGAGAGGTGTAAGACAGGGTGACATTATATCCCCGAAACTCTTCACTGCAGCATTGGAAGACGTTTTCAAGCTACTGGACTGGAAAGGATGCGGTATTAACATCAATGGCGAGTACATTACTCACCTTCGATTTGCTGACGATATAGTCCTTATGGCAGAATCGCTGGAGGAACAAAGCAACATGCTCAATGACCTCAATAGCGTCTCCCAACGGATAGGTCTTAAGATGAACATGGACAAAACAAAGATCATGTTTAATGTCCATGTCACACCTATGCCGGTAGTTGTTGGGAGCACTAAGCTCGAAGTTGTTGATGAGTATGTTTACCTGGGACAAATAGTCCGACTAGGTAAGTCCAACCTCGACCGAGAGGTCAATCGGCGGATTCAACTCGGCTGGGCAGCGTTCGGGAAACTACGACACATCTTCTCGTCAGACATACCTCAAAACCTTAAAACGAAATTGTACAACCAGTGCATGATGACTTACGGATCTGAGACGTGGTCCTTCACTGCTAGCCGTATGAGGAAGCTCAAGGTCGCTCAGCGAGCTATGGAGAGGACTACGCTCGGGGTTTCTCTGCGTGATAAACTTAGAAATGAGGATATCCGCAGTAGAACCAGAGTAACTGACATAGCCCAACGGATTAGTAAGCTGAAATGGCAGTGGGCCGGCCATATAGCTCGAAGAACCGACAACCGATGGGGAAGAAAGGTTCTCGAGTGGCAACCTCGTACCGGTAGGCGAAGTGTAGGGCGACCCCCCACAAGATGGAGTGACGACCTGGTAAGACATGCAGGAAGTCGATGGATGCAGGTGGCTCAGGACCGTACTTTGTGGCATTCCTTGGGGGAGGCTTATGATCAGCAGTGGACTTATGAAAGGCTGTAATGATGAAGCTAAGCCAGTGTACTTTACTACCTTCAGCTGCATCATTACTTACTATCAGGTGATTTTTATGAAGATTTTTGGCTTAGATGCTTGTCCTTTAAGCCATTACCATAGTAGTTGAATACTATCTCACCTGTTGGTGACATAGACTAATAAGAGTAAAAAAAAAACAAATCTTAAACATTGATTTCCACCATATTTTCCTTATATTACAGAAAATATTAGAAAAGTGTTAATAAACAGTATAGTATTCATATTCCAATAGTTTGGGATGTGTACTGGCGGGACAAATGTGCATTAATTTGAAATTAGTCAATATTAAATCTGGGCGCACGTACGTGGCAATAAATTAATATCAAGTTTCAGGAATAATTCCCTTGGACAAGAGCGCTCGTTCGACACATTCATACGAGACGAAAATTTAATAGACAAAGCATTTATTTATTTTATTTATTTTATTTTATTTTTCAATATAAAACACAAATAGTATTGTTCTATTTATGGATTGATTCTTAAAGAATGCCAATTGGTATTAAGTACGGTCTTTGCATCCTTCCTAATAGGGGAATATAATAAAGTGAAAAATATTTCAAAAATTTACTGTTTCCAAATATTATAATGGTCATGGTTCATTAAAAATTATCATATTTAATTGAAATATGAAGATTATATAATAAATATCTTATTTTTTGTATTTTAAAATTTTAATTGTTTTTCTTTAATTGCCAAAATTCAGAATGTAATCAGTATAAATAAGAATAACGGTAAGTATTCATTTTTTTTCCTGAATCGATGCTTTCTACTACTACCTAACGAAACCTCTCCAACTGATGACATTTCGATTTGAATGAAATATTAGTTAATTAATACAGGCGTTACTTTGCGGAAATTCATTTTATATAAAAAAAGATTACTAAATTTTACTACGCGCATCTAAGCAAATTAATTTTTAGCATTTTTAATGAAATATTAGTCAAAACCATGACAAATGGGTCAGGAAATAGTATATCGGGTTACTTTACCGTTTTTTATTTTGATTCGAAAACCAGAAGAACACTAACTACTTATAAGGTTAAATGTTTTTAACGGTTGGTATTTAAAAGTTAATTAGTGTTTTTTTTTACCAAAAAGTACACTTTTCTTAATATAGATAGACCTGAAAGTTTCCCAGAGTATTGCTTTAACTGATAGGGAGTTAAAAAATAGTACCTCCAACAAAAATTTTCGAGGGTATTTTGAAATACTACTTAACTATGATAATCCTATTAATTAAGATATACATACCATACTTTCCCGTTACTAACTCTTAATACTCTTCTTCCTTGTAGTATCAAGTTTAGTCTAGCCTACACCTCGTTTCTAACATTTCCACATTCGCAAACCATGCGTGCGCGTGTGTGTGTGTGTATGTGTGTGTATGTGTACGTGTGAGAGCGTGATATTTAATTTATTGCCACATACGGCCGTGAAAGAATCCTTCGCCGTGAAAAATTCCTTCCTCAGATATACGTTTCTTCACAAAATATAATATTTCAAGGACATGTGAAGGCCGTCAACACTCACTGGATCAGCGCGGTACCTATATAAAGTGGGAGGCCTGAGACCTATTCAGCATGGGACGTTTGTTTTAAAAAAATAATGCTAGTAACAAAGAAAGAAAGAAACCTAAACAGCTTGTGTTATGAGGTTGTTTTCACGATAGTAGTTGAATGGCGGATACCGCCCACCCACAACTTTACGAGTTAATAGTCCGTATCCTTAAACATTACGTCACTGTCGCTTATAGACTTTTCTTTACATAATTATAGTTACAATCGAGAAATTAAATGATTCCTCTATACTCTTAGTAGCTCAGCATCCGATATTAATAAAGAGCTTTATTTCGGCACTGATATATCGACAAACGATTTATAGAAATTTACAAATACCGGTCGCCGTTTACATCCTCTTTCGCAATTGCTTGCGACGGATTGTACAGAAATGCACTTTAATGTACGCATAAATTGTATACTCTGTTCGAAGATCTAATACCATTTTTATTAAAAAAATTAACGAGATTTTTTATTAAAAATGGAATCAATTCAACTTTTGGAAACATTTTTTTGTATACGTAATATGAAAACAGGTCTAAGCACACGATACTTATCTCTTTTTATTTCGATATTAAGTTGTTTTCAAAATATATGAAATCCATTGTTTTCTGAACAGTTATTTGTACCAATTAATGTTACCTATGCCGCTAAAGACATGATATGGCTTTGCTTCCATCTAGCTTGTAAATAGAATTTAAAACAGTTATTATATTCTCGTTAGACATACCTCAAAACCTTAAAACGAAATTGTACAACCAGTCTGTGTTGCCAGTGACGACTTACGAAATTTATTCAGCATTTTACATTTTGCTCTGCTGGCCGGATCAGGAAGCTCAAGGTCGCTCAGGGAGCTATGGAGAGGGCTATGCTCGGAGTTTTTCTGCGTGATAAACTTAGAAATGAGGATATCCGCAGTAGAACCAGAGTAACCGACATAGCCCAACGGATTAGTAAGCTGAAGTGGCAGTGGGACAGCCATATAGCTCGAAGAACCGACAACGGCGAAGTGTAGGGCGACCCCCCACTAGATGGAGTGACGACCTGGTAAGACATGCAGGAGGTCGATGGATGCAGGTGGCTCAGAACCGTGCTTTGTGGCATTCTTTGGGGGAGGCCTATGTCCAGCAGTGGACTTATGAAAGGCTGTAATGATGATCAGTAAACTTGGCGGAAGTCTTAGGAATCTTGACTGCGAGTGGATTGTTGCGATTGCTATTGCTATATTATCGTTAATATAATGGCTTAGGTAGATATCATTGTGTAAAGTGGTGTAATAATAATTTTGTGTAACGCTTGCAAACAATGTAACACATAATACGAAAAAGGTTATGAACGCAATTCACTCAGACTTGGGCCGTATGGGTATAGATCCCTTTCCTTATAAATCATTAAAAATATTATATCAGTGCAGTGTCACTACTTCTTTCATATTTGCTATTACATGTAATTTTTTCTCTCGTGTAAATCTTTATTAATTGGTTACACAAAAACAATAATATCTCTTCCGAAGGACAAAGACATCGATTATTATTATTAAATCGTTTCAATAGAAACAACGCAATAGTACAATATTACTCTGTTATATCATATTGTTGATGAACGCACGGTGTCCGCTGTCAATACAGGGAAATGCTAATATACGGCCTCGGATATGATTTACGAGCCCCACTTCATTAGCCTCCAACACTACTGTAGCTGTGTGTTTGTATTCACTAAAAGCTTAACGCTAGACTTCCATTTTAATACACACATAATTGATAAAGATGTGAATTATCATTGTCATATTTTGATGAAATCAATTTCAGATATGAGCATAATATAAATATAAATACATAGATATAAGTCCCTTTCTAGTAAATTAAAAAATAACAACTGTCCATGTATATACAGGATACATATACGCCCAGTTCTGGCACTGGCAACTGGGCGCAGGTCTCTTTTATATCAAGGAAGATTTTTATATATATCTGTATGTCCGCTGCAATGCCCTGAAATGTATTATAAAATATTATGCAAACATCGTCAATTCAAAACCTGCTGATAGCAAAGATATTTGTTACAGTGGTCTACCACGGCATGGCTCTAGCCACGCGGCAGAATTGCTGTCGCATGGATGGGCCGGCTCGAACCGGGGTGGTACCACGACCGCACAGAATACCAGCGTGAAGTAGAGGTTTACCTCTGCGTTTCGCTTGGTGAGTGCAGGTGGCCGGAGGCCCTTTTTACTGGAAATGAGGCATTCCATCTTAGTCCTCACGGGTGACAACGCATCTGCATTTTGATTCGCAAACGAGGATAGATGTAGTTGTCTATGGGCCGCAGCAACCACTTACCATCAGGTGGACTGTGTGCTCGTTTGTCACCCTTATCCTATAAAAAAAAAGATATCGTGGCTTGACTTTTTTATTGAGACGTCTCATTTTTATCATTCACGAGACGAAAGAGGTTTTTAGGTGCTCTTACGTCGCCATCACGTGGTATATACATTTTTTTTAATAAATGTGACAAATGAACACACAGTCCGCCTGATGGTAAATTGATTCTGTGGCTCTTAAGTTCCTACATCTACCCTATATTGATGATCGAAATTCAAATCACACTCGAGAATTAAGATAGAATGCCTCGTTACCTGTTAGAATGTCTCCAGAAAACACAGTAATAAGCTACTATTTTTCGCTGGTGCTCTGTGGGTATGTGATCCTTCCCCAGTCGACCCGACCTTTTCTTGCTGCAAACATATAGATAGCTACAGCGTAGCTCCACCAAGTTAAATTAATACGTTGGTAATTTGTTTCATTTAAACGTCTTCTTTTCCTTCTTAGTTATAAGCCTGTAAGAGTTTACTGCTCCTCCTAGGGATTTGCCAAAGTCGATACGCTTGGCAGACCGTTGGCGATCGCAATACCAAATCAAATCAAATATCTTTATTCATATAGACTTTAAACAAAGCACTTATGAACGTCAACATATCATAATAGAAGTAATACATGTCACTTTGTTTTCACACTATACTTGTACAGAGAAAATAGCTACGACGAAATACGTCTTTGATGAATTTATGTTAAGTATAACTCATTAAATTTTCCGACTTTGAACATGAGATTGTATATGTGTTAAACTGAAAGACATTAAGAGTAAGCATCTTTATCTACAAAGTAGTCATTGACTGTGTAACATGCTTTTTTATGAGTGAATCTTTCACATATTTTTTTTTAATATTTAAAGGTACTATCTCTTTACTACTTTTACTATCTCTTTGGGTATCTTGTTGAAGAAGCGTACACATTGTGCAAAGGAGTTGCTTACTTTCTTCAGTCTTAAGGAAGAAACCACTAATTTATGCTTATTTCTAGTATTGATTTTATGAATGTAATTTTTTTATACCGATGTCCCGAACCTTTGACCCTGCTCACTGCTGACTTAATAAATGGTATGGCTACACCGCAATTTATAGAAGGCCTTGATGTTTTTCTGAATTGCTTTGCAGATACCTTTATTCCTTTATTTTCTTTAGTTTTAGTTTTTGTTATCATGTAATTAAATTTTGTATACATTTGACGGGAATTTCTTTAATAAATTATGTATAGTAAAAAGTATACAATGATGCCACAACAGATAACTGGAGATATCTTATTTCTAAACGCAATATTTACGAAAGCACCTATCCAATTTGGTAGAGCGTTCTATACATTCAATTGTGTCATTTCAGTTTCAATAGGGTTGGTACAAGTTTACTACATATTTTTATATTATTAACAACACACTGTATAATCGTCCTGGCTAAATCCAACTACATCATTTGTGACGCTTGCAAGAATTTAGAAGATGTTCTTGTACCATTAAATCTATTCGAAGAATAAAATCTCTACAATAAAAAGGCAGCCACAAATAAATTATATTGTGTCATTAAAGATTATCGATCATTAATGGTTCATAACACAAATGACTGTACTCATTACACGTACTTAAGTCATACAGCAATTAGTTTTTTCTTAATACCTCAAAGATATATATAATTCGTCATTTATTTTTTAATATATATATATATATATATATATATATATATATATATATATATATATATATATATATATATGTATATATGTAACAACCGCAGGCGTTAAACTTAGTCTTCAGGATTAACAGAAAACGCATTCGCATGCAATTAATTTCTTATTGAGGGAGGAATATTTTATATATATATATATTTATTATTTATAGTGCTCGTTTGTCCCTCCGATTTGCCTTTGATTTGCCGAAGATATAGTTCTTATGGCAGAATCGCTGGAGGATCTAAGCACTATGCTCAATGACCTCAATAGAGCTTCCCAACGGATAGGTCTTAAGATGACCACGGACAAAACAAAAATCATGTTTAACGTCCATGTCACGCTTATGCCGGTAGTTGTTGGGAGCACTAAGCTTGAAGTTGTTGACTGTATAATCGTCCTGGCTAAATCCAACTACATCATTTGTGACGCTTGCAAGAATTTAGAAGATGTTCTTGTACCATTAAATCTATTCGAAGAATAAAATCTCTACAATAAAAAAGCAGCCACAAATAAATTATATTGTGTCATTAAAGATTATCGATCATTAATGGTTCATAACACAAATGACTGTACTCATTACACGTACTTAAGTCATACAGCAATTAGTTTTTTCTTAATACCTCAAAGATATATATAATTCGTCATTTATTTTTTAATATATATATATATATATATATATATATAATTTAATTTACAATAATATATGTGTATATATACATTATCGTAAATTAAATTGTATTATTAAATTGTAATGAAAATTTCAATTCAAAATGAAAATGAAAATTATAGTTACAATCGAGAAATTAAATGATTCCTCTATACTCTTAGTAGCTCAGCATCCGATATTAATAAAGAGCTTTATTTCGACACTGATATATCGACAAACGATTTATAGAAATTTACAAATACCGGTCGCCGTTTACATCCTCTTTCCCAATTGCTTGCGACGGATTGTACAGAAATGCACTTTAATGTATGCATAAATTGTATACTCTGTTCGAAGAAATAATACCATTTTTAGTAAAAAATTAACGATATTTTTCATTAAAAATGGACTCAACTCAACTTTTGGAAACATTTTTTTTCAACATGCCTCAACCAAATATATCCCTGAATGGACACGCCGTAACCAACTAGTTGCAAAGTCTACTCAAGTTAAAACTGCATTTAGTCATAGATTCTTCATATTCCTTGGCCCCTATTTATATAATAAATTACATAAAACCTTATCCCTTTTTTCTCGAAATCAATATGAGTGCAAAAACATTATTCTCAAGTGGCTCCTTAAGCAAACCTATACAATAACAGGAAGTCTTTTAGAGGTTGTCGTGTAATATACACATACACCTACATACATACATACACACACACTCTCTCTCTCTCTCTCTCACACACACACACACACACACACACACACACACACACACACTTTTCTAAATTTTCTTAACCATAACCAATTATTTCAATTAGGTATGACAAATAAAGAAATAGAGTTAAACCTTATTTGTTAATGTTTTAGATATAATAGCATTCCTCGTAGAGGTGGAGACCTGGTGACCTGTAATACGGGTATCTTACCCACCATAGGAACCAGCGATCCACGGGCAAAGTTGTTTTGTACTACTTATATGCTACTTTTAACTCTAAATGTAACTTTGTTTGTGGTGAGAAATAAACGTTATTATTATTGGGGTTATCTTTAAAGTTTTCTCATCTGGTTGGGCTCTTTAAATATATAATTGTAAACGAAATATATAAGCATACATAAATATCAATAAAATAGAATAAATACATAAAAATTACATAAATATATAAAAACCCAACCAGATGGAAGCCCTCGGCAGGGGAGACCAAACGGCCGAGGGTTAGGGGGAAAGGGAAAGAAACCGGCGGACGATGTGGGCGGTATCGAGGAGCACCGCCTTCTGCATTTGAGCTTGGACCGGTCCGTCACGGAGTCCCAGCCGCCTCAGATGACCCGAGAGGCTAACTGGGATTAACCCGTTCGCAGAAACGACCACAGGAATAATTTATTATTTTTTTTTTGTATACATAATATGAAAATAGGTCTAAGCACACGATACTTATCTCTTTTTTATTTTCGATATTAAGTTGTTTTCAAAATATTTAAAATCCATTGTTTTCTGAACAGTTCTTTGTACCAATTAATGTTACCTATGCCGCTAAAGACATGATATGGCTTTGCTTCCATCTAGCTTGTAAATAGAATTTAACACAGTTATTATATTCTCGTTAGACATACCTCAAAACCTTAAAACGAAATTGTACAACCAGTGCGTGTTGCCAGTGATGACTTACGGATCTGAGACGTTGTGCTTCACTGCTGGCCGTATGAGGAAGCTCAAGGTCGCTCAGGGAGCTATGGAGAGGGCTATGCTCGGGGTTTCTCTGCGTGATAAACTTAGAAATGAGGATATCCGCAGTAGAACCAGAGTAACCGACATAGCCCAATGGATTAGTAAGCTGAAGTGGCAGTGGGCCAGCCATATAGCTGGAAGAACCGACAACGGCGAAGTGTAGGGTGACCCCCCACTAGATGGAGTGACGACCTGGTAAGACATGCAGGAAGTCGATGGATGCAGGTGGCTCAAGACCATGCTTTGTGGCATTCTTTGGGGGAGGCCTATGTTCAGCAGTGGACAAGGCTGTAATGATGCTCATTATACTTGGCGGAAGTCTTAGGAATCTTGACTGCGAGTGGATTGTTGCGATTGCTATTGCTATATTATCGTTAATATAATGGCTTAGGTAGATATCGTTGTGTAAAGTGGTGTAATAATAATTTTGTGTAACGCTTGCAAACAATGTAACACATAATACGAAAAAGGTTATGAACGCAATTCACTCAGACTTGGGCCGTATGGGTATAGATCCCTTTCCTTATAAATCATTAAAAATATTATATCAGTGCAGTGTCACTACTTCTTTCATATTTGCTATTACATGTAATTTTTTCTCTCGTGTAAATCTTTATTAATTGATTATACAAAAAAACAATAATATCTCTTCCGAAGGACAAAGACATCGATTATTATTATTAAATCGTTTCAATAGAAACAACGCAATAGTACAATATTACTCTGTTATATCATATTGTTGATGAACGCACGGTGTCCGCTGTCAATACAGGGAAATGCTATTATACGGCCTCGGATATGATTTACGAGCTCCACTTCATTAGCCTCCAACACTACTGTAGCTGTGTTTGTATTCACTAAAAGCTCAACGCTAGACTTCCATTTTAATACGCACATAATTGATAAAGATGTGAATTATCATTGTCATATTTTGATGAAATCAATTTCAGATATGAGCATAGTATAAATATAAATCAATATAAGTCCTTTTCTAGTAAATTAAAAAAAGAA
The DNA here is from genome assembly GCA_033319125.1 of Parnassius glacialis. Lineage (NCBI taxonomy): Eukaryota > Metazoa > Arthropoda > Insecta > Lepidoptera > Papilionidae > Parnassius > Parnassius glacialis. The sequence continues at coordinate 29,499,990 of JAVANC010000025.1, read as the reverse complement.
CACATCCATGTATATACAAGATAAATGTATATGCGCCCAGCTCTGGCATGCAGAACCGGGCGCAGGTCTCTTATTTCTAGGAAGATTCTTTATATTTATATCTGTATGTCCGCTGCAATTCCCTAAAATGTATTATAAAATATTATGCAAACAGCGTCAATTTAAAATATGCTGGTATCAAAGATATCGTGACTTGACTATTTTATTGAGACGTTTCGAGAGATACTGTCGTGTAGAGACAATTAAGGACAAAAAGAATCTAACCTAAGAGCAACAAAACAACAAAAATACAACAAAACAAATAATATATTTAAGATTCAAAAATATTTACAATTTTATATAACAAAATGGAGTATGAATATGAGGATGGATGATGCGATTTACAGATTATTTTAAAAAAGTAAATAAAAAAAAGAGATTAGTGCCGAAGCTGAGTCGGAAGATCCAAGGTGTGCTCTCAGCGCCTGGAACGAGCACGCACGGCGTAGGTGAGAAGGCGTGGGCGTCTCTAGGCGGCGACCTCCGGCGAATGTGGTAATTGCGGGATCCGGCGATTTCAGGCCAGACAGGGACTTGCAGGATCCTCGGCGGCTTCAGACATCACAGAAGCCTGCAGGATCCGGTGACTGCAGGCGGGACAGAGGTTTGCAGGTTCCGGTGACTTCAGGCAGAACCGAGGTTTGCAGGTTCCGGCGACTCCAGGTAGAGCAGAGACTTGTAGGATCCCGGCGACTTCAGGCAGAGCAACGGTTTCTAGAGTCCAGCGACTTCAGATAGAGTAGAGGTTCGTAGAGTCCAGTGGCTTCAGGCAGGACAGAGGCTTGCAGGATCCCGGGGCAGAGCGGCCCCGGGATAAGGCCTTTAGAAGATGCTTCCAATTCGAGAACTGAAGCAAGACTGCCTTTCTTCACCGATTGTTCGGCTTTTATATCTTTCTAGAGAGAACGGAAAAATTATTTAAATTAAACGCAAATTTTTTGTAAATGGTCAAGAGGAAAGAGTATTTATGTGGAATTATCGAAATAGAAACAACAGACCGGTAGCAAATTTGAATATAATTTCCATGGAGACCAAATAAACAACAATAACAAAACATGTCAAATTTTAGTTTTAGGCTTGTAATAAGAAAACGGCAAGATTTAAGTGGAAAAGGAGATATTATTGATATAGGAAAAAAGGTAGCGCAACTACCCACACAAAGCCCGAAATTGTAGAGTTAAGGAAAACTAACTAAAAGATCGAAATAAAGTATCATCAAAAGATATTGTAAAATATTTTAAAACTATTGATGTTAAGAAAACTGCGGATCTGTGGGGGATTTCTGTTAAAGTTATTGCGTCTATAATAGATACAATCGCGCCTCATTTAGCTGTTATTTTTAATACTAGTATCGAATCTGGTGTGTTTCCTGATTTAATGAAGTATAGTAAAGTAATACCTTTATTTAAATCTGGTAGTACATTAGACCCCGCCAAATTTAGACCTATTTCTGTACTACCAACACTTAGTAAGATTTTTGAAAAAATTATTCTTGATCAAATGTTAAATTTCTTTAATATAAATAATTTACTTCATAAAAATCAATTTGGTTTTACAAGGGGTCGCTCGACAACTGATGCCGGTGTTGAGCTGATTAAATATATATTTAATACATGGGAGAATTCACAGGATGCTTTGGGTATATTTTGTGACCTATCCAAAGCCTTCGATTGTGTTCACCTTGAAACATTAATCAGGAAACTTCAACACTACGGTGTAAGAAGTGATGCTCTAAAATTAATTATTTCATATTTAAGTAAGAGAACGCAAAAAGTTGTCATCAACAGTACGAGTTCTTCCGGGTCGATGGTACAGATGGGCGTGCCTCAAGGCTCAATTCTCGGCCCCTTTCTGTTTCTTGTATATATTAATGACTTACCTTACATAGTAGGAGATAACCATGATATAGTATTATTTGCAGATGACACTTCTTTAATTTTCAAATTAAGTCGACATTTGCTAAAATATGACGAAGTAAATAATGCTATATCTAAATTAGTGAATTGGTTCAATGTCAATAATTTGCATTTAAATGGCACTAAAACAAAATGTATGAAATTTATGACTCCAAATGTCAAACAATTAAATACTAATGTAATTTTAAATGGGGAGAAACTGAGTCTTGTAGATACCACCATTTTTCTTGGAATCACACTAGACGCGAAGCTTCAATGGAGCCCCCATATATCAAAGCTAGCAAGCAGACTTAGTTCTGCAGCATATGCTGTAAAAAAGATAAGAAGTCTAACTAGTGTTGAAACAGCTAGACTAGTTTACTTTAGCTATTTCCATAGCATAATGTCGTATGGTATTTTGCTATGGGGACACGCAGCTGACACTGAAATTATATTTGTTTTGCAGAAGAGGGCCATAAGAGCAATTTATGATTTAAAGCCTAAAGAGTCGCTGCGACAAAAATTTAAGGAAATGAATATATTAACTTTGGCCTCTCAATACATTTATGAAAATGTAATGTACGTACACAAAAATAAAAGTAGTTTTACAAAAATAAGTGATATTCATTCTGTAAATACTAGGAACAGACACAAGCTAGTAGTACCAGTTACTCGGCTCCATCGAGTCAGTAATTCATTCTTGGGGCGATGTATACGCTTTTACAACAAAATTCCAGAAAATATACAAAATTTGACCTGCTCAAAGTTCAAAAACTTTATTAAACTAAGTTTGTATAAAAAAGGTTATTATAATATTAAAGAATTTATAGATGATAATAACCCCTGGAAGTGAGGTGATCGCTCCCAAGCTATTTCTAATTTGTTGTGTTGTTAATTTGTGTAACATACATGATTGTAAGCTGTTATTTAAAAAAAAAAGTCCCGCTGGGTTTCTTGCTGGTTCTTCCCAGGACAGAGGTTTTTTTCGAACCAGTGGTAATTATACAAAAGAGTGACTTTCAATAAGTATTATTTATAATCTATATTGAATAAAAAAAGTTTCTGTTTCTGTTTCTGTTTCTGAAAAAAGGTAGACTTCATTGACACCAATTTAAAAGTGCTGATAATGTGAAAATACGAAGTAGAAATGATTTGTGATTGTGTTCTTATGGTTTAAAATCGTTACAGGATCCTATGGAAATAAAGGTGATGTAAAATATCCAGTTTTGAAGTGAATGCAGAAAATCGAAACAGAATGGAAAAATGGATTTAAATTAATGTAAAATGATAAGTAAGTAGCATAACACTACATTTTCCCCCCGACCCTGGAAAATTTTTGACTCAGCAAAAATTTTGATATATACATTCTAAAATAAACCATGAAAACACAGCTTTGCAGAAACAGACATCACCAGTCAAAATCAGATATACTATCTCTTACATTCATCATCTGCATTCAGGTATGGGTAGAGTTCACATTCAATGACTACCACTCTAAAAGTGTGTTTTCAAAACGACATTAAGGCTTATTTAAGGAGTAGTCAACCGCTCCTGTGTGGAAAAAAAATAAATTAGTCGAAGAAACACCACTCTAAAAGTGTGTTTTCGAAAGGACATTCAGGCTTATATAAGGAGTTGTCAACCGCTCCTAAGTGAAGATAAAAAAAAAATTCGAAGAGACACCACTCTAGAAGTGTGTTTTCGAAAGGACATTCAGGCTTATTTAAGGAGTTGTCAACCGCTCCTAAGTGAAGATAAAAAATTAAGGGAGTAGTGAGCCGCTCCCAAGTGAAGATAAAGATAAAGAAATACCTCAAGTAAGCTTTAGTCGCTATGACTTAAGTAAAGATTAAGAACGGCCAGAGCGGTAGGGCTCAAAGCCAGAGATCAGCAACATCACCAACGAGATGTGTCTGAAATAAAAATAAAAAGTGACGATTAACCAACGAAAGTTCGAGGTCCTAAAGTAAGATGTGTTGAAGAACACTGGATCATCAAACAAACAAACAAATTAAAAGAAATAAAAATAATAAGGTGAAAATGATGGTGATATTTATACATATATACAAATTAATAGTAAATAAAAGTTAAGAAAATTTATGATTTTACATCTTTAATGTGCCACTTGCCTCTAACTCCATTAGGGTCTTCAAGCACATAGACTAGTGGTGACAGTTTAGCTATCACTTTGCACTTGATGAACTTAGGGGCAAGTTTAGAATTAAAGTATGCGCCGGCATCGCTTAAAACATGGTTTTTACGCCAAACAGTGTCTCCCACATTAAACTCTTTAAAAGACCGACGAAGATCATAGCGAGCGCTATTTTTAGCGTGAGCTATGTAAAGTTTAGTTTGAACTTCGTGAAATATAGATGAGAGGAGACCAGCATTAGACGCGTAAATATCACGAGGCATAAATACCAATTCCTCGAGGTTCTGAGTTGGAGTATAGAAGGAACCACAAGGTATTGTTTCCCTACCAAAGACTAAAAAATTTAGAGTAAAACCAGTAGCTACATTTGTAGCGCTGTTCATTGCGTACTGAATCTTAGCAAGATGGTTGTCCCAGGATCTATGATCGTCTCCTACTAGAGATGCTAGAGCTGTAATAATTGTACTATTAAACTTCACCGTAGGATTAACCTGAGGACAATATAAAGCTGTGTGAAAAATACAAGGAACATTATAAGAATTTAAAAATGAGTGGAATTCTCGCGACTGAAATTGAACAGCGTTGTCCATTATAATAGTTTGAGGAATGCCATGAACTAGAAAAACTGAATTTTCTAAAACATTAATAATATTAGCTGAAGTAGCACGTTTAAGGGGAAAAATCATAGTATATTTAGTAAAATTGCAGTTAATTACTAGAATATACTGATTTCGTCTTCGAGTCATTGGCAATGGACCCATAAGATCTAAGGATATAGTTTGAAAAGGTCTGGAGCAAAGTTTGGGTTTACCCATAAGACCATAGGGAGAATGATTAGGGTGTTTGTAGGTTAAGCAGGTTTCACAAGTCGAGATTAATTCAGCAATGTCCTTAAACATACCAGGCCAATAGTATTTTAATGATATTTTCTTGAATGTTTTGAAGATACCAAGATGGAGTTCTGAAGGGGAACCATGGTTAGCTTCAATAAGTGCCTGTCTATCTTGAGGTAGTGGAACTTCTTTCCAAATAAAGTCATCGTTTAGACGATCGGGAGAATGGATACAGCGGTAAAGTTTGTTATCCCTGATAGTGTAGTTGGGATATGCGTCTGGATTGTTGGAACATCCGAGAAAAATTTTGTTGTAGTGTTCAAGTCTACGATCAGGTGGTTCTTCAATCGTAATGGGATGTACGCCTTGAGGTGAAGTTTCTCGTGTATCAGGACGTTCTTGATTTTTATGTCTTGATAATAAATGTGGAACAACGTTAACCTTTCCTTTTTTATGTTTTATGACAAAGTTAAAGCATGATAAGCGTAAAGTCCAGCGAGCAAGTCTTCCTGATGGGTTTGATAAATTCTGAAACCATTTAAGCGCAGCATGATCAGTATATATTGTAAATTCTTTACCATTGTCTAGGTAACATCGCCAATGTTCTAATGCCGTTATTACAGCCAATGTTTCTCTTTCAGTAGTTGAGTAGTTCTGTTGATTTTTATTTAGTGCTTTACTCATGTAAGCAATCACGACTTCTTTATCATCTTGTTGTTGAGTAAGCATTGCTCCTATGCCATAATTTGATGCATCACAATGTACAGAGAAGGGTAGTTCGAAGTTAGGGCAAGCAAGGACAGGAGCAGTTACCAAAGCTTCTTTAAGTTTCTGGAAAGCAGCTGCAGCTTGTGAATTCCATAAAAATTTAGGAGCGTTCTTCCCGGAACAGGTTAGTTGGTTGAGTGGAGAGGCAATAGTGCTAAAGTTTGGAATGAATCTTCTGAACCAGCTGCATGTGCCTATGAATCTTCGTACTTCTTTTCTGCAAGTAGGTACAGGATATTCTAAAATAGCTTTTATTTTATCTGGATCTGCACGTAGACCATACTCGTCCACAAGAAAACCAAGGTATTTCAGTTCTTTCTTGAAGAATTGACTCTTCTCAAAGTTAATAGTTAGATTGGCATATGATAGTTTTTCATGAACTTTCATGAGAAGCGATATGTGTTCATCAAAAGTCTCACTAATAATAACAATGTCGTCCAGATAGCAAAATACCTTGTTCTCAAATTCAGGAGTAAACAGCATATCCATTAATCTTTGTAGAGTTGCAGGTGAGTTGGTGAGGCCAAAAGGCATTACTTTAAATCTAAACATACCTCTTCCAGGTACATAAAAGGCAGTTTTATCTTTATCCGCAGGATTCAAGGGAATTTCCCAAAATGCTTTCGCAATGTCAATGCTTGATAAGTATTTGGCATTCTTCAGGTTGTCCAAAATTTCGCTTATTAGTGGTAACTTATAAGCATCACGACGTGTAATTGAGTTAAGCTTCCTGCTGTCAACACAGAAACGCCATTCACCAGTTTTCTTCGGAGTGATGAGAACTGGAGATAACCAAGGACTTTCGCATTGTTCAATGACGTTCCATCGCAGCATCTTGTCAACTTCATTAATTAACGCTTTTTGTTTTTCAGGAGACAGTCTGTAACATCTTTGTTTGATTGGAAGAGAATCACCAGTGTCAATCTTGTGGGTGATTAAGTGTGTGCATCCCAGGATACCTTTTTCTTCAAAAGAAATTGTCTTGAAGCGTTGGATGATTTCATTAGCGATGTTCTTTTGATTAGGAGGTAAATGCTCATAAGGTAAAACTTTAGTATCTTTAGTTTCGATAGCAGAACATTTAGATTCAGTAAAGTTAAGAGAAGATAAAACACTAGGTAAAAGATTAAATTTTCTCCAAAAGTCAATACCTAATATTAGCGAAGGAAATATTTCGGGGAAAACGTAAGCTTTAATTAAATGAGTTTGATTATTGAAATGTATAGGTAAGTCAAAATAACCCAAGGAATTAACTTTTTGATTATTAGCAGTAGAGACAGTAATAAGATCTGACTTGAAAAGTTTGCAGCCCAGTTTAAGAATTTCCAAATGAGAATTATTACCCAGAATAGTTACTGTACTGCCAGAATCTAGTAAGCCAGATAAAGTTAAGTTATAAATTTTGACATTAACGAATGGACGATTAAGATCTTGTTCCTTGGAGTAGAGTGTAGAAGATATTTTGTAACAAGAAAAGAAGTTTTGAATTGTTTTAATCCAATTAGTCCAATCGTCGTTATCAAAGTTTAAGTTACTTTTCAAGTCAGTAGTTAGTTTTTTGAACTAGTATTAGGTTTGGGAGAACAAGTAGGGCAATCTGCAGTTTTAAAACCCTTAAGACCACATTTGAAACAAATCACGAATCGTGGTTGAGTACAGGTGTTCAAAGAATGACCTTGTTTACGACAGCGAACACAAAAGGAGCTTTCTTGAGGAGCTTTAGTTTGAGAGAGACTATTAACTTGCCTAGAAGGGTATTTGTAGGATGAAGTGAATTTATTCATGAGGGGAGGAGAAGGTCGTGAGTTATTAGAAGAATTTGAAGAGTCAACTGAACTTGAAGTGGAATGCTTGTAGTTGAATTCAGAAATAAGAGGACTTTGTTGTACATTTGGTTCTTTAAATTGTTTGTCTCTGTCTAGGAATTTTTCATAGTTTTGGCAAGTAGCCAAAAGAGAGTCGATAGAGTCAATGTCTTTTAGAGCTACGAAGACAGAATAACATGGGCGAATATTCCTCAAAATAATCTCCAATTGTTCTGTTTCAGAAAGTTTCTTCGAAAGACGAGAAAACATTCCAGACACGATGGAAATATAGATGACAATAGGTTCATCTCGACCTTGAGTTCGATTCCTAATCGCTTCTAAAAGTTTGTGATCATAATCAAAACCACCAAAGTCTTTGATTAATAATGAAGAAAGTTCGTTCCACGTTAAGTTTGGATTCTGATTATATTTAAATCTGAACCAATGAAGAGCATTGTCAGTGAAAATTTCAAACGCTTGTGAAATCAACAAGTCTTTGGACAAGCCACGAGCTATACAGTATTCTTCCAGTTTTTGAAGAAAGGATCTTGGACAGCTTTTACCATTGAAGGTGTGTCTTTTCAGATCTTTGAAGACGTTGGTTGGAGAAAAAGATTGAGGTGGTGGTGGAGGATACGGGGTATGGACCTGAATAGAAGTTTGAGAAACAAGAGGGAGTTCCGTGACAGTCGGGTCAACCGTAACAGTCGGGTCAACAGGAGGGTCAAGTGATGGAACGTCATTTTCAGTTGAAGGTGGAGTCAAGGATTCGAATTGTTTAGCCATAGCGTCATATTTCATCTTCAAAGTCTCGAAATTAGCTTTAAAGTCTGGATAAAAGTCAGTATCTATTCGCTCTAATCTGTAAAAAACATGGTTAATAAAAGTTTCTATTAGTCGTAAATATTTGGTTTCACCTTGTAAAAATTTTTTAATTTTACAGTCCAGATAGGTCAATGTAGAATCAATTTGAGACAAGTCATCCTCGATCGGAATTGGAGAAGTCAGAATATCTTCAGGGTGAGAATTCGCAACTAAACGTAAAACTTGTTTTTTTAGAAGCAAAACAGTATTAGCTGGTTCCTCACATCTAATCTTCACTTCGTATTCAAGTTCGGCCTTGTTAAGGAATTCGTACTTAATAACCCTTTTCATTGTTATAATTACGTGTAAAGTTAAGTTTAAGAAATAAAAATATTATTAAAAATCGTACCTCTAAGTTATCTAGAATAAAAAATATTATAGTGATGAATGTAACTTAGAGTGATGAATTTAAATGAAGTGTTATATGTAGGCCTAAATATAATCCAGATAAGTTGAAAAACTAGAAGAAGTTTTGTTTTAGAATTTTGAAGGTATGAAAAGGATGTATAAATGAATGATGAATAATGAGTTAAGAACGAAAGGGAAAGCAATTAAGTCAAAAGGGAATGGACAAGGCGCAGTAAAGGTGAAGAATTAAAAATTAAATTAAGCAAGCTTTAGTCGAAGAGACCGAAGCCCATAACTTCATCGTCAGACTCAGATTCTTCCTTCTTGGACTCTCTCTTCCTTTTTCTTCTAAGCTACGGCGCTGTAGCAGCGGCGACCGCGGCCACGGGCGCTCCTCCACCGACGGGCATGGTCGACAACTTCTCACTACCCTGCGCGATCAGTTCTTCACTCTTGCCATTGAGTTCCGAGATGACCTTCTTCAGTTTCTCGGAGTTTGCCTCAACACCGACAGAGTTGAGGATCTTCACAGACAGAGTCGACGACTGGCTTGCAGGATCCCAGCCCCGCGCTTGAAGCAGACTGCCGACGACTTCAGGATGCGCCGGATGTAGTTGGAGACTTGCAGGATCCCGGCGCCTGGTTTGCAGGATGCGCCTACGACTTCAGGATGCGCCGGATGTAGATGGAGGCTTGCAGGATCCCGGGGCAGAGCGGCCCCGGGATAAGGCCTTTAGTAGATGTTTCTCGTTTGAGAACTGAAGCAAGACTCCCTTTCTTCACCGATTGTTCGGCTTTTATATCTTTCTAGAGAGAACGGAAAAATTATTTAAATTAAACGCCAATTTTTTGTAAATGGTCAAGAGGAAAGAGTATTTATGTGGAATTATCGAAATAGAAACAACAGACCGGTAGCAAATTTGAATATAATTTCCATGGAGACCAAATAAACAACAATAACAAAACATGTCAAATTTTAATTTTAGGCTTGTAATAAGAAAACGGCAAGATTTAAGTGGAAAAGGAGATATTATTGATATAGGAAAAAAGGTAGCGCAACTACCCACACAAAGCCCGAAATTGTAGAGTTAAGGAAAACTAACTAAAAGATCGAAAAAAGGTAGACTTCATTGACACCAATTTAAAAGTGCTGATAATGTGAAAATACGAAGTAGAAATGATTGTGTTCTTATGGTTTAAAATCGTTACAGGATCCTATGGAAATAAAGGTGATGTAAAATATCCAGTTTTGAAGTGAAGGCAGAAAATCGAAACAGAATGGAAAAATGGATTTAAATTAATGTAAAATGATAAGTAAGTAGCATAACACTACAATACATGTTTGTGCCGTTTGGTGTAGAAACACTGGGGCCGTGGGGTCCTGAAGCAAGGCGTTTGTACAGAGATATCTCATTACGCCTTGTCTATGTCTCTGGTGACCCAAAAGCTGGCAGATATTTTGGTCAGCAGATCAGCCTCGCAACACAGCGAGGCAACTCAGCTAGTCTTTTGGGCACACTATCAACAGACGGCAGCGATTTAGCTAGTATTTTTACTTAAATTAAGCTTTACAAACCGTATAATTTTGTATAATATTTGTATCCTTTAATTTATTTATTATGCTAATTAGAAGTATTTATGTTATAATTTGATTTGTCTGTGCTGTATTTTATGTAATATTATTTGATATGTTTGTAAATAAAACAATGAGCAAAATTTCATATCGATGGAAGAAACTTTCAGGAGATTGATATTAAAGTCTCCACATAATAATAGATGTTACTTTGTTTTCACACTATACTTGTACAGAGAAAATATCTACAACGAAATACGTCTTTGATGAATTTATGTTAAGTATAACTCATTAAATTTTCCGACTTTGAAAATGAGATCGTATATGGGTTAAACTGAAAGACATTAAGACTAAGCATCTTTATCTACAAGGTAGTCATTGACTGTGTAACATGCTTTTCTTTATGAGTGAATATTTCACATATTTTTTTAAAATTTTTAAAGGTAAGTTTACTTCCTCTTTGGATATCTTGTTGAAGAAGCGTACACATTGTGCAAAGGAGTTACTTACTTTCTTCAGTCTTATTTTTTAAGGGTGAAAAACGAGCACACAGTCCACCTGATGGTAAGTGGTTGCTGCGGCCCATAGACATCTACATCTATCCTCTGTTACAGATCCAAATGCAGATGCGTTTTCATCCGTGAGGACTAGGATGGAATGCCTCATTTCCAGTAAAAAGGGCCTCCGGCCACCTGCACTTACCAAGCGAAACACAGAGGTAAACCTCTACTTCACGCTGGTATTCTGTGAGGTCATGGTACCACCCCGGTTCGAGCCGGCCCATCCATGCGACAGCAAAAGCTGCCGCCTGGCACTACCACTGTTAATAACTTAAGGAAGAAACCACTAATTTATGCTTATTTCTAGTATTGATTTTATGAATGTCATTTTTTATACCGATGTCCCGAACCTTTGACCCTGCTCACTGCTGACTTAATAAATGGTATGGCTACACCGCAATTTATAGAAGGCCTTGATGTTTTTCTGAATTGCTTTGCAGATACCTTTGTTCCTTTATTTTCTTTAGTTTTAGTTTTTGTTATCATGTAATTAAATTTTGTATACATTTGAATGTTATGTAAATTATCGAATTATATACATTATAATTTAGGGTGCCCCCATTATAGGCTCTATATTTATATGTGTAAATACTTCCTATAGAGCACGGGAATTTCTTTAATAAATTATGTATAGTAAAAAGTATACAATGATGCCACAACAGATAACTGGAGATATCTTATTTCTAAACGCAATATTTACGAAAGCACCTATCCAATTTGGTAGAGCGTTCTATACATTCAATTGTGTCATTTCAGTTTCAATAGGGTTGGTACAAGTTTACTACATATTTTTATATTATTAACAAAGAGATTTAAAATACTACTTAAATGTCTTTGATTATTAACAACACACTGTATAATCGTCCTGGCTAAATCCAACTATGTACATCATTTGTGACGCTTGCAAGAATTTAGAAGATGTTCTTGTACCATTAAATCTATTCGAAGAATAAAATCTCTACAATAAAAAGGCAGCCACAAATAAATTATATTGTGTCATTAAAGATTATCGATCATTAATGGTTCATAACACAAATTAGCCTTAATTTAATTTAAATGACTGTACTCATTACACGTACTTAAGTCATACGGCAATTAGTTTTTTTCTTAATACCTCAAAGATATATATAATTCGTCATTTATTTTTTAATATATATATATATATATATATATATAATTTAATTTACAATAATATATGTGTATATATACATTATCGTAAATTAAATTGTATTATTAAATTGTAATGAAAATTTCAATATAAAGCTGAAAGAATCTTTCAGCTCTTTTACGATCTTCTTCAATAAGCAGAAGAATGTATGAATAATATGCATATATCTCGCAACTTAGATATTATTTCCCGTCACTGTCTGGGCTCTGAAATAATTTAATCTATCATCTAGCATATACGAAACGTGTTTCCAATAGTTTAAGAAAACTTTAACGATACTATCAAGCCCACCTTCAGGTGAGCCGCATGCTCGTTTGCCTTCTCCTTTAAAAAAAAAGACGACAGACGCTGCTTAAATATATTTTTGTTGTAGGTCGGTAACATACATAATGATGGTTTCTTTTAAAAAGAATATTAAACCAAAAACTAACCTTAACTATTTTTGCACATAGTTTTTTGCAAATGTCTTAGGTGGCATCCCTAGCACAGAATCCAAATATCACAATATTTAGATAAGTTGCCCTATTTGGTTTCTATCCCAGCAAAATAATCTTTTCAAAGGAGATTCGCGAAGTGAATTGATGTTACCTACGAAACAGAACGATATTATTGCATGCATCCGTTTATTAGAATACAAATATTATTATTTGTGGAATGTTTAATTAACAGAAAATGGTTCTATTTGTGACTTTCTTACAAAGATATTTGACAATATTCTGAAATTATATAACAAAAAGACCGTGTAGAGGCAGTGTCAGAATAACCACTACCCCATATCGTCCCGTGGCGGTTGTCAGAGGCGACAGATGGTATGATGATATTGTGGCCCATAGACATCTACATTTATCCTCCATTAAGAATAAAAATACAGGTGCATTATCACCCCTAAAGACTTAGATGGAATCCCTCGTTTCCAGTAAGAAGGGGTGCACACATCTGCATTTTGATTCTTAATCGAAAATAGATGTAGATTTCTATGAGCCACGGCATCCACTTCATCATACATCTATTAAAAAGAAGAACGAAATTCAGTTTGAAAGAACATTGCGTTACGCAATTACCACACATTTAATAAAACGATTCATCAATTTGTGTCATTCCGAACTTTTGCCATGACTGTGGACGCTGCAAAGCACTCGAAGCAAATTCGATATTCATTATGGCACGTTTAGATTATCGGACGAACAACTCGCCGAGTTATTCATGGACTAGTACGACGTGTTTACATATTCTCGTAGAAATAGTCTCGTAGCCACGACTTTATGTCTACTTAATATTTATAGACTCACAAATATTTATTTTTATTAATATTTATTTATTTTGTAAGTGGTAAAGCCACGCTGCAGCTCATATGGTTGTAGTAAGAATGGATCAGCTCGACCGGGGCAGCACCAGGCTCTCACTGAATACCAGCGTAAAATAGCAGCTTACGAGTAATACTACTGTGTTTCGTATGATGAGTGTAGAGAACCGGAGACCCTATTTACTGGAAACGAGCCATTCCATCTTATTTCCCATGGGAGACAACGCATGTGCATTTCGATTCTTACTCGAGAATAAATGTAGATGTCAATAGATTATAGAATTCACTTACCATCAGGTGGACTGTGTGCTCGTTTATCACCCTTATTTTATAAAAAAAAATACATTTAAAATCAATTTCTAGGATCCCATATCACGGGTTCTCCTTGATAAAGTTCTATGATCCGTTACTCCAATCTATTACAGTAGATCGGTATTTTTCTTATTTTTTTTTATTGTTTTATAACAAAGATATTAACCACCTGAAACAAAGTCGTAATCCGTGAATCAAGTGAATAATGACGAGTATGTAAACACTGATATTGCACACGAACATTACTTTGACTCGTGCTAAAAAACTCACATTAAGTGGAGAACAGGCGAATATTCGGGCTGAGTAGCGATAACACCCGAACAAGGTGTTTACAAGTTCATACTATTGCCAATTAATCTGTGCTCGGCAAGTATCTAACGTTGCATTTAAGAAATAGTTTGGAAAATTCAAAAGAGCACGCTTCATAAGCGTTTCATTTAATTGTGATGAAAAAAAAATTGACTTTTTTTATGAGGACCTTTGAAATATATTATATACGTGTTTTAAATTTAGCGCTCTAGTATTTTAATAGGTAGAGTCACCTAGAGGGAAAAACAATTAATAATGTTTACCAAAATAAAATATAAATCGATGTAGTATGGTACATTTGTCGTTTGTCTATCAAGGGCTAAAAAAATATGAAAATGCCTTTACATTTTTAATAGAAATAAAACGTATAAAAGTTGAAAATAATTTTATTAACCAACTACGCATACTAGGCTATTGATATTATAAAATAAAGAACCAGTTTATGTAATTTTGAAGCTAACAAAAAAAACCCGGTCTCGATACGTCAATTTTTCGGGAGTTATCGGACGGATGTCCACGTAAATTTTTTTGCAAACCGTTTTTTTTTAAGTAACAATATAAAATGATTTTTAGAAAATATAATATTATTTTACAAATATAATAGTCCAGTGTTTTACAATCTGTGGGTCGCGAACTCAAAGGTTGTCAAGTCATGCTTGGTAGGTAGCAATCGCAAGCCAGGCCAGGTAAAAGTTAAAGGCAAGGGTCATAGGTTTTACAAAACAATAAAAATATAAATTTTTCTTTCAGAACATTTTAGTGAGAATGCTGTGCCTGCTTATTTTTCTACTGACTTCAAAAAGGAGACGGTACTCAATTCGACTGTATGTTCTTTTTTTGATTTTTTTTAAGTGTCTTACCTCATCTCTTTTTTTCTGTGTGTACCGATTTCGATGACTCTTTTGTTATTTGAAAGCTGGTGCTTGTCATGTGGTTAATAGTTTTTGAGTTGCTTTTAATAATTTATATTGAAGTCGTTGTACAAAATGTTTAATTGTAATTATTTAAAAATTGAGAAATTGGGAACTTACGGCGTATGGGTCTTTCCCTTGCGTTCAGGAGATTGTCGAAGAAGTTGCAACGGACTAATCGTTTTTTTTTACTTTGTGAAAGGTTCGCGAATAGAAAAACGTTGAAAACACTGGGGTTAGTACATGCAAAGATATTCCTCAAGCGTCTGGAAGCAGGTGGAAACTGAATTAAAAAAAATCCATGAAATAAAGTATAAGTATAGTAAAAAATAAATAAAAATAAAGTTTAAGGATATTTAAAAGAAAAAGCTTTTAGTTTCGCTACAAGCATTTTTAATTTCTCAAGATAATTTCACCTTGGCAAAGCACATTGTACATTTGCAATTAAAATTTCAATTTACAATTTCTTTGTTTTAAATCAAATGGTAAATATCGTTTATTATATTTTTTGTTAACTTATTTTTCAATATTTTTTATATTGAACAATTATATATAAATATATATATATATATATATATATATATATATATATATATAATACATATATCTTTATTTCACGATCGTCTCATTGGTTTAATAGAAGCCCCGTCCTAACCCCCTCAGGAAAAAAGACTCCTTTTCGTCATAAGTGTTCCGAGTAATTTTTAGGATAAAAGTTTTTTTTTATACAATAAGGGTGACAAACGAGTACACAGTCCACCTAATGGTAAGTGGATGCTGTGGCCCATAGACATCTACATTTTTCCTCAATTAAGAATCAAAATGCAGATGCGTCGCCACCCCTGAGGACTGAGATGGAATGCCTCGTTTCCTGTGAAAAGGGTATCCAGTTCTCTACACTCACCATACGAAACACAGCAGCATTAAGCTGCTATTTTACACTGGTATTCTGTGAGCGCGTGGTCCTTCCCCGGTCGAGCCGACCCATTCGTGTTGCAACCACAATATAGCTACAGCATGGCTCTATCACGTAAGTTATATATAGTTGCTTGTTTTTGTAAAATAGTCATGTCTATATTGCCTTCTAACTTATCACAGTACCTCTTTAGACTTTTTACAGCCACTTCTGTCGCACCGACTACTATCGGTACAATCGGTAAGATTGTCGTCTAACATAGGCGATATACCTTCAATAGGCGATTAATTACGGTCTTTAATAAATGACATTTACTGATTAAATGAAACTATTTTTGTACGGATTTTATCGCATTTACTTTAACTTACACAATAGTCTTTACAATCAGAAATTATAGAAACAATTACGGAATAGCAACAGCTTTTCTTAATGTCAAGTAGGTAGAGCCAGGCGACAACTTTTGCTGTCGCACGGATGGGCCGGCTCGAACCACGGTACCACGACCTCACAGAATACCAGCGTGAAGTAGAGGTTTACCTCTGCGTTTCGCTTAGTGAGTGCAGGTGGCCGGAGGCCCTTTTTACTGGAAATGAGGTATTCCATCCTAGTCCTCACGGGTGAAAACGCATCTGCATTTTGATTTGTAATAGAGGATAGATGTAGATGTCTATGCGCCGCAGCAACCACTTACCATCAGGTGGACTGTGTGCTCGTTTTTCACCCTTATCCTATAAAAAAAAATATTATACTTTTCGGATTCTGGAGAAGGTACTATTCTCACTTTATTAGAATTTTCAAGGGCCTTTGGCTAAACACAAATGTTCTGATTTTTAAGCTATTAATTATGGGTTTGATAATGAAACACTAAGTGGTTTAAAAATTATTTAACTGACAGTCATCAACAAATAACCTTAGGCACAATGGTAAAAAATGTATTTCTAAGCTTCTTCCTGTTGATAGAGGTGTTCCTCAAGGTTCCGTGTTAGGGCCTTTGTTTTTAATTATTTACAATGCTGATATAATAAACTGTCTCAAAAACTGTAAATACCATCTATACGCTGATGATTTACTGGTATATATTCCCATGGATCGAAAACATATTAAAACATTAGTAAATAATTTAAATCAGGATCTTCAACGTGTTTGCTATTGGTCACAAAATAAATCATAATTTTTTTGTTTGCTCAGGTTTGCTTCAATGCCTCAATAGACATCATCACCTCATCCAGTTTTGAACTATGATATTGAAGTGAGTCGTTGACATCTTTTAATTCCTGCTTTATTGTTTTTTGTACTTCTTTTGATATATCCTTTAGTAGATTATTTGCATCAATTTGTACGTTTGTACGTTTTTGTGTCTATCATTATCATTATCATCTTCATCATCATCATGTGGGATCACTGTTGATGAATTCCGTCTGAAGGTCTCCTGCAAACATTCTTGACATGTCTATCCTAATCCGGGTGCAGCAGTTTTAAGTGCAGTAAGCTGTTTGTTTGTCAGTCCTGTACACTTAGCACTTAAATGCACTAGGCGCTCACAATTGCCACACTCTACTCCTGGGTAACTTTTGGATATAGTTTTGTTACAGTTATCACATTTAGTTGGCATAGTGGGTAGTAAGTATAAAAACCTGACTGTTACGAAAAATTGATAGGGTGCTGGAATCACCAGGCTACTCTGTTCACTTACTCTGAAGCATTCCACATACAACTAACCGTGGGAGAAGCAGTTTTCTCTTAAGTCTACTCCCGCTACCTTCAGAGATTGACCTTGAGCTTTGTTTATAGTTATGGCAAAGCAGACTTTTACAGGAAACTCCACTCTTTTGAATTTCAAGGGATAATTTGATGTTGTTAGGGGAATCCTAAAAATAAATACAGACTCTTTTCGAGAACAACCTGTCTGAACAAAAGTATAGTGCCTCGATTACACTGCAATTCAATGCTTTCATTTGCAATCTGGTGCCATTGCGTATTTTTGGTGGATTTGTATAGCGCAGCAACATAATTGGCGCGCCAGTTCTCAATTTTAATATGTGATTCGGGACACCGGGAGGCTTCAGTGTAATCAGGAACTCGACCGGATTTATATTGATATTCGACACCTTCGAATGATCTCAAAAGTATTTCATTTATGACTGAGGTTCGTTCGTCTTTTGGTGTTATGATGGCACGCTCGCATAACTTTTCTGCAGGTTTATCGTGCATTTTATTAATGTTTCGGTAAATTTTAGCTATAAGCTCTTCTACAGTGGAAACAATTGTACCTAACTCTGTAGGGAGAATTATATTATTATCCAGTTCCGGGAAATCAACATTTCCTATTTTAAGCAACGGGTCTGAGAACTGCCCATCAGTGACATTTCCCTTAAAATGGACTCTCATATTTTTGGTAAGGCTCAGTTTTGTCACTAAAGACAACAAATGAGACCGCTTCACGTACGTAACGTTTAACTTCGTCCACTCGCGTTCCTCTGAGTACTACTGGTAAAGTCTGCCGGAAGTCACCTGCTAACAATACAGTAAATCCTCCCATTTGACAATTATTATTTCTAATATCTTGTAAAGATCTATTTATATAAGATATCGCCTACACCTGCGTCTATACTGGAAAGTATTTTATAATAGATATATCTTTGTTCATTTGTTAGAGAGCCTTCACTACTTGACACCAGTTCTGCTAAGGAATTGGCATCGTAACTTGTTTCCTTCAGGTAGTCCCGGTTATTGTGTAAGTCTTCAGACCTTTGAGGCTGAAGCAACCCGTACTGCTGTAGGCCTTATCCGCCTAATGCTAATACAGCTTCTCCTATTGTGACCAGACATATATTGTAGATTTCATGTCCTAGATGTTCATCTATAATACCAGAAAACCTTTCTTCCTGTCGTTTGTATTTTACTTGTATTAAATGGCGACTCGCATAAAGCTGCTTCCTCTAGGGCAGAATCCCAATGTTTGTCGTCTTTCTAGCAAGTGAACTATCATGCAAGCTAATTGAAAAGTTGAACACCGTTGACAGTCTTCAAGTCATCGAAGGATGATGGACCCCTAACCTCGTGCAGAAGTAAGCGAAGATGGTAACATACTATTTTATTCGGGTGAACCGTGTACACTCTACCTAGAGCGTGTTCATTCATTATTCCTGGCCTGCCATCTGGTTTTCCTATTTTCTTTCTCACAAATTTATTTTTGCCATACAAAATATGAAGGCATTTCTGCATATAAAAGGGTTTTAGCAAAATCATCTGCTTGACATAAATTAAAAATGCTAACAGTGCCGTTTTTGGTGGGCTATTAACTTTCTCAGCGAAGTTGTGGGAATTAAAATAGACTCGTTGGCCATTTTCAAGGTAGACATCTAAATGTATGATTGCGGGAAACCTTTCATGTATGGAAAACCCTAAAACCCTACAAACCGCCTCTGAACTACACAAATAAACCCACTCTCATATAATTTGACTTCGTCCTTTTTGTTTTCTAGCACGAAAGCCGCCTAATCACTCCCCTTATTAATTTACTTACAAATGTACTTTATCTATTTAACAAAATTGAAAAATTTTACATTAATATGTGCCTTAAATGTCTGTGACAGATCCTTATTATAGGGAACCACCTATTGTCTATTTCGTATAAACACTCACGCCTGTCACCAGAGGGGTAGGCAGAGACTATGGACTTCCATTTGACCCGATCCTGACACACCTTTCTCGCTTCCTACACATCCATATACCTAGGCATACACGCTCGTCGGTTAAAGGTACTCTTGATTTAGCCCATTTTCAATATATCGCCAATTTGGTCGATAATTTTTCGCCTAGGTCGTCCCTTCCCGACTCTACCGTTCACCTCTGCTACATAAATTTGCTTTGTCACTCTTTCCTCATTCATTATTTCTACATGACCAAACCACCGAAGCATTCCTTTCTTAATCCTGGTCACAACATCATCTTGCAAGCCACACTCTTCTCTTATCACACAATTTCTCACTCTGTCATTCAGATTCATCCCTAACATACTCCTTTATGACCGCATTTCTACAGCATTTATTCTACTCTCGTGCTTCTTCTGCCACACCCAACTTTCACTACCATAGATTAAAGTAGGGACTAACACAGCATTGTGAATTGCCACACGTGCCTTTTTGGACACATTCTGACTTCTCACAATAGGGTGTGGAGCCCTATTCACTCTATTTCCTGCATTAAATCGTCGTCCTATATCGTTATTATGTCTATTTCAATGTCTTTTAATTCTCTCAAAAATTTTCTAGGATATTTTTGCTACAATTATTATCTTTCATGCAGGGAGAATTATTATTAAGGTCATGGACCGTGTATCATATTTTTTTTAATTATGTCGTAAACGATTTTCAAATGGATTTTCATTTGTATTTGGTATCTCAGCACATATAAGTTCATTCACAACAATATGCGTATGTGAGGCAGACCACGTTTCTGCCATTCGGTAGAGAACATGAAGCAACGCACCTCCCCAAATATTTTTCCTTTGGTTAGAAGTGCCATTATTTTCTTAACCTAGAGGTAAAAAACCTGGCTATTATGTCGTGTCTATCATAACTTTTTGCCCAGGCAAAATATGATTAGAAAGTTTATTTCGATTATATTTTTTCTTGCTTCCTTAAGTTGCATTTTTCTGACCACATTGGTAACCTTATCTCTGCGTTCCTTCGTCTTATTTTTTGTGACTTATTTGTCAAACGAATTTCGTTTTGGACTGATTATTGGGTAGGGGATGTTAGAGTATTCACTCACATTTAGATACAATAATTGTGTAGGTAGGCGAATGAATGTCTTGCACTAATCTTCGGAGATACAGCCATTTAAATGCGTCGTTTTT
Organism: Parnassius glacialis; assembly: GCA_033319125.1. NCBI lineage: Eukaryota > Metazoa > Arthropoda > Insecta > Lepidoptera > Papilionidae > Parnassius > Parnassius glacialis. The sequence continues at coordinate 29,479,373 of JAVANC010000025.1, read as the reverse complement.
TGGCTATTTATCGCTCATCAGTTTTATTATCTCCATCGGCATCAGCGTAGACATCAAAGTAACCATTAGAAAGATCTTGGGAAAAACGTAACCTTTTGATAGGTTAGTCTTCTGTACCAAATTTGGCATACACGTTGCCATGTCGATACACGTCTTATACATTTAAATAGTATATATTTGACCGGCTGCTACTAACTCGCAGAAACGTACGAAAAAGTCATGCGCAATACCCCACTATTGATACAATAGTAAAGTAAAATTTCCCGTTGATGTTAACCAACTCTGCTCCCATTTTTAAAAATAGACACAGACAAATTTATAAATATAAGAAAATTGCGAAAAACAATACACACTAAATTAAACTTCTAAGACAAACTACTACCTACTTTTTTTTTTATAGGATAAGGGTGGCAAACGAGCACACAGTCCACCTGATGGTAAGTGGTTGCTGCGGCCCATAGACATCTACATCTATCCTCTATTACAATTCAAAATGTAGATGCGTTGTCACCCGTGAGGACTAAGATGGAATGCCTCATTTCCAGTAAAAAGGGCCTCCGGCCACCTGCACTCACCAAGCGAAACGCAGAGGTAAATCTCTACTTCACGCTGGTTTTCTGTGAGGTCGTGGTACCACCCCGGTTCGAGCCGGCCCATCCGTGCGACAGCAAAAGCTGCCGCGTGGCTCTACCAAATATAAATATCTATATTAAAACAAAAAGAAAACTATATTATTATACACAACAAATCAAACACAGATATGTTTATAATTAAAACTAAAAACCTATATTATACACTAACAAATCAAACTCAAAGAATCTTATTTAATTATCATAACAACAATTGAAAAAAAAAATTAAATTAACTACACTCAAAATATTTTAATGAAATAGTGAAAATGAACTTCCAAATAAAGTATACAGCAATCGCAAATATTCGCTAAGTAGGTAATATAAGAGATTTCCAAGGAATTTTCGAAGGAAAATCAAGGTATAAGGTAAGTTTTTCATTCAAATAATCCAAGAACAAATAAAATTGAAATTTCGAATTCTAATCCGATTTAAATATTCTTTTGCTCCACAGAATTATTAATTCATTTATGGGATAATAATATATATAATAAGCGTTTACAACAAAGTCCCAGGACATGTTCAAAGTTTATCAATAAACAAGTTTAAAAGTTTTATTAAAGAAAAACTGTACAAAAAGTGTTATTATAATATCAAGGAATACATGAATGAAAATAACCTCTGGGAATAAGGTAATCACCACCATGCTGGTTCTATGAAAATTAATTTAAAATTGTGCACAAGTGATATTATGTTTAAAAAAGTCCCGCTGTGTTTCTTGCTGGTTCTTCCCAGGACAGAAGTATTTTCCGAACCAGTGGTAAATAAAAAATTACTTCCAATATGTATTATGTAATAATCAAAATTGAATAAAAATCATTCTATTCTATTCTATTTTATATTTGACTTTCCAATTTTAAAGAACATTGCACTACATGATTTTAACAGTGGTGGAGCCACGCGGCAGCTTTTGCTGTCGCACGGATGGGCCGGCTCGAACCGGGGTGGTACCACGACCTCACAGAAAACCAGTGTGAAGTAGAGGTTTACCTCTGCGTTTCGCTTGGTGAGTGCAGGTGGCCGGAGGCCCTTTTTTCTGGAAATGAGGCGTTCTATCTTAGTCCTCACGGGTGACAACGCATCTACATTTTGATTTGTAATAAAGGATAGGTGTAGATGTCTATGGGCCGCAGCAACCACTTACCATCCGGTGGACTGTGTGCTCGTTTGTCACCCTTATCCTATAAAAAAAAACATGAGTAAAGAAACCGTACCGTACAGTTTCTTTACACATGTGATTGCACCAAGCTTTAATGTGAGTTCAACATTGTGACTTTTCAAACATGTGTCAAAATAAAATGTACTTTAAATGAAAAGCATTAGTAAGGAGTATTGATATCAAGTCGATGCAAATCACCCCCAAAATAAGTTTCTACCACTTTTTAATCCCGTTAGGTAATGAATTTCAATAAAATACGAAACACGTCGTCCATCAAGTTAAAGAATGTTTATACAAAATTTGAAGTAGATTGGACCAAGGAATCACGTTGTCCCATACAAGTTTTGCCCCCATTTTTCACCACCTTAGGGATATCCTTTCTTATCGCACGTCTACGTCATACAAAGAACACACCCTCCATGTTTCAGGTCTCTACGAACAGCGGTTTGAGCTGTGCGTTAATCCGTCAGTCAGTCATTCAGGACAAAGCATTTTATATGTTGTATAAATGTAATTTACTCATAGGACAAAGACAAAAGGAATTCCAACATATTACCTGTGAACCAATTAAAATACAATTTTATCGCGTCAATTTATTTCACGCAAACGATACCTTAAGTAAAAATAGTTCAATTCACACAAATATCAAAAATGCTGCGTACTTTGTTGACTATAAAACTGAATCACCAACTGTCAGCAAACTGTGAAAAAACTTTAAAAATGAATATATACTGGTGACTTGCAATATTCCCATTCTGGATATGTCGACACAGTGGACCATTTCACTCCAGTATGATATTGTTTTACAGTACAAATGATAACCAGAAGCGGAAAAGTAAATTATTCAAATTAAAAATTTTGTACAACCGATTTCAATATAAATTATTAAGGATAACTCAAAAACTACTGGTTGGACCTTGATCAAATTTATAGAGAGCCACATGAGAAGCACTAGCTATCAAATAAAAAAGAATCATCGACATCGGTTCACCAAGAAAAAGTTATGAGGTAACACACATAAAAAACATACAGTAGAATTGAATACCTCCTCTTTTTTGAAGTCGATAGAAAAACGGAATTCACGGCGACTTTTTAATGAGCATTAACTTGTTATTTTGTTTCTTCTTTTAGTGCGGGGTAGGCTTTGCATTTTAATCTCCTTGCGACGTACCAATATTTTCTAAGATTTCGTTACTTAATATCATTAAAAAACACTCATATCCCTTTAGTTTGCCTTGTTGAAAATACGTCGGTAAGAGATACATGAAGTAGATGGATGCAGGTGGTTCAGGACCGTGCTTTGTGGCATTCCTTAAGGGAGGCTTATGCTCAGAAGTGGACTTGTATGGCTGTAATGGCACTGATTTTAATTTTTACTAAAAGAGCTTATACTTGATTGATTTTATAAAATATGAAGCTTCAAGCTCAATACAATAAACGACGTACAGCCAATAATATTTACAAAGTAGGAGTTCATAAGTTCACTGCTGAACATAGGTCTCCCCCAAGGAATGCCACAAAGCACGGTCCTGAGCCACCTGCATTTTTTTATAGGATAAAGGCGACAAACGAGCATACAGTCCACCTGATGATAAGTGGTTGCTGTGGCCCATAGATATCTACATTTATCCTCGATTACGAATCAAAATGCAGATGCGTTGTCACCCGTGAGGACTAAGATGGAATGCCTCGGTTTCCAGTAAAAAGGGTCTCCGGTTCTCTACACTCACCATACGAAACACAGCAGCATTAAGCTGGTATTTTGCGCTCGTATTCAATCGACTTCCTGCATGTCTTACCAGGTTGTCACTCCATCTAGTGGGTGGTCGCCCTACACTTCGCCTACCGTTACGAGGCTGCCACTCGAGAACCTTTCTTCCCCATCGGTTGTCAGTTCTTCGAGCTATAATGCCGGCCCATTACCACTTTAGCTTACTAATCCGTTGGGCTACGTAGGTTACTCTGGTTCTACCGCGGATATCCTCATTTCTAAGTTTATCACGCAGAGAAACTCCGAGCATAGCCCTCTCCTTAGCTCGCTGAGCGACCTTGAGCTTTCTCATACGGCCAGCAGTGAAGGACCACGTCTCAGATCCGTAATTACTTACTTCATCACTGGCAACACGCACTGGTTGTACAATTTCGTTTTCAAGTTTTCAGGTATGTCTAACGAGAAGATGTGTCGTAGTTTCCCGAATGCTGCCCAGCCGAGTTGAATCCGTCGATTGACCTCTCGGTCGAAGTTGGACTTACCTAGTTGGATTATTAGTCCCAGGTAAACATCTCGTCAACAACTTCGAGCTTAGTGCTCCCAACAATACCGGCATAGGAGTGTTATGGACGTTAACCATGATTTTTGTTTTGTCCGTGTTCATCTTAAGACCTATCCGTCGGGAAGCTCTATTGAGGTCATTGAGCATAGCGCTTAGGTCCTCCAGCGATTCTGCTATAAGAACTATATCTTCGGCAAATCAAAGGTAAATCGGAGGGACAAACGAGCACTATAAATAATAAATATATATATAAAATATTCCTCCATCAATAAGAAATTAATTGCATGCGAATGCGTTTTCTGTTAACCCTGAAGACTAAGTTTAAACGCCTGCAGTTGTTAAATAAATAAATATATATATATATATATATATATATATATATATATATATATATATATATATATATGTAACATAACTTTAAAATACAAGCTGACGTTAAATCTAAGCCCGCTATCGCTTATTGTTTACATCACAACGTTTTACGTCCACATTTCGCCACGCAGTAACTGTACATCACAGGCACTGGTCGCCTGCGCAGGGCCGTTGTTAATTTTGCACGAAACGCCTCTTCTCTGCTGGTTTATTCTACCGATATGGGCCGCTGGGGGTGATTTAAAGACCACGTTCGCCACCCTTCGTGACTAATTGATGATAGCGAAGCTCTTGGGCTTAAATTTAGGCTTGACGTTAACAAAGTCGAAAACTAGTTGCAACAATAAAGTTATAAGTTAACTGCTTACAAACAAATCGAAAATTTTACTATTGATACAGGTGAAGCTATGGAAAATAAAGTGTGGGAGGTTTATTGCGTAATTATGCCCTCCCATCCTCTCTTTCTTTCATACACTTATACGTGGTAGAGCCATGCTGCAGCTATATTAGTAGTATAGTTGTAGCACGAAAGGGTCGGCTCGACCTGGGAAGGACCACGCTCTTATAGGATACCAGCGTAAAATAGCAGCTTAACGCTGCTGTGTTTCGTATGGTGAGTGTAAAGAACCGGAGACCCATTTTACTGGAAAAGAGGCATTTCATCTTAGTCCTCACGGGTGACGACGCATCTGCATTTTGATTCTTTATTGAGGATAAATGTCTATGGGTTACAGCAACCACTTGCCATCAGATGGACTGTGTGCTCGTTTGTCACCCTATCCTATAAAAAAACACACTCACTCTCTAATTGGCTCGTATGTTCTGATCTTCGGACTAATCTGATTTACTTATCTAATATGATTTATCCGTAATAACTATAATCCACACAAATCCACTTTTTATATATAAACTGAAGTGACGAACATACTTCGGTCCACACGATGGTAGGTGGCTATTGTAGTCCATGGATACCTACAGGCATTTCAAACTAAGTAGGATACAAAAGTGTTCTCAACTTTGAGGACTAAAACCCGTATTAATAAACGTTACTCAGCTCAAGTACACGCACTTGAGTACAACCTTGAGGTTATGATCTTATTAATAAACATATCTCAAGATGCGGTTTAGGTTTACGATATGAGCTGAGTGTGGCACTGATTAATATACGAAACTCGACTCTAATTGTGTACTTGAGTGCAAGTCACAGAACAGTATTTCTAAGTACAGCGTTTTGGGATACTGTTTTTATGTGTTTATTAATTGACAACGATCTTGAGATGCTGATATCGTATTGAGGGCGTATCAAATGATTACGCACTTGAGTTTGTCATTGAGTAACGTTTATTAACATACGGGCCTCAGACTGATTGCCTCACAGCCTGGAATTATACTACTTAGCTCTCTATAACCCTTTAGAATGGAACACAGGAGTGCAGGGATATTTGGTGACAGAATAAGATGGTTGAATGGATGGATGGCTGGCTGGATAGGCCCAAGGCTGATAAGAAGTCCTTACACCTAGTACACTTCCACTACTTTTTACGGACTAATAAAGAAGGTAATTTTTCACGTGGTTGAACCTCCCGACCCTGGTAACTTGCAGATGCAGCATCGGCTCAACCGGGATAGACCACTGTCTCACAAAATACCAGTATAAAAGCTTAATGTACTGTATTTCGTATGGTCAGTGTACAAAACCGGAAACCGTTTTTACACGAAACGCGGCATTCCATCATAGTCTTTGGGGGTGACAAAAGACCCGTGTGTTGTTGTGTGACCCATTTTCATTCCTAATCGAGGATATATGTAGATATCAATTGACCACAGCATCTACTTAATATCAAGTGAATTGTGTGCTCTTTTGTGATCAATATTCTTTAAAAAAATCAACACCATTGGAATTTCTAAAACATATCCATCTATCCATTACAGTCTATATAAGTCCAATGCTGAACATAGGCCTCCCCATATCATACCATGTAAATAAATACTCGTATCTCCAACTAAATAAGAGTATCGTACGACTGCTACAAATGCATGTATCTATAGATAACAGTGTTGCTTCATTGTGACATGCATGATATGTTATTGCCGTTTCAATTTCAATCAGGCGAGTGGTCACACAGACCGCGCGCCAGCTGCGCGACGGTGTCGAGTTAATTTCATATGCTAATGTGGAGGTTGCAGTGGTATTAAAATATGAAATATTACCACGATTGCTAATCTCATTGCTATCTCGAAAGCAACTATTCAGGTTTATGTACGAGGTGCCTAAAAGCAGTGGTAGCTTAAGCTGTAAGGGTAGTAGGGCTTAGGTTCTCCAGCGATTCGGCCATTATAACCATATCGTTGTCTAAGATGCATGCCAAAATGTTAGAATGTATGGATCTTTTATGTACTCTGTCAACACCTTATTGTGAATACCTATATTTAATGCCAATAAATCAATATTCTTTTTTTATAGGATTGGGTGACAAACGAGCACACAGTTCACCTGATGGTAAGTGGTTGCTGTGGCCCATAGACATCTACATTTATCCTCATTTGCGAATCAAAATGCAGATGCGTTGTCACCCGTGAGGACTTAGATGGAATGTCTCTTTTCCAGTAAAAAGGGTCTCCGGTTCTCTACACTCACCATACGAAACACAGCAGTGTTAAGCTGCTATTTTACGCTGGTATGCTGTGAGAGCGTGGTCCTTCCCCGGTTTTTTTTTTGTTTAAGCTTATCAAAATAATACAGTCTTCTAATGTATAGAAATTAATGTTTGTTTGTTCGTATTTCATGTGCTGCCATACCATTCGCTCGATTACGATAAAACTTTGTCTAGCGCGTAGGTTATAGGCCGACAAATTTTTGAAAGTTATATATCACTCATTGGAAGTAAAGACTAGAAATGAGTTGGGGGTGACTCAAACTTTAGGCCTAGTCAGTTTAAATAGCCTATCATGTAGGGTATATCATGGGGGTCATGGTTGAATAGAGGCAAAAAGTTCTCATGACACTCCTAGGGGGTCAAAATAGTCAAAAACCAAAAAATTGGGGGTGGCTCGAACTTTAGACATAGTCAGTTTGAATAGCCTATCATGTAGAGGATGTCATGGGTGTCATGGTTGACTAGAGGCAAAAAGTTCTCATTACACTCCTAGGGGGTCAAAATAGCCGAAAACCAAAAAATTTAAAATTCTTATTTCGGCTAAACTCCGCCTCCTTCGGAGGTTCTTACGCAGTATTTACTTCCCGCATCCCACTTGTTCAACTTCAATGAATATATTATAATTCCTAATTCAACAATATAGCTCTTCCAAATTATAACGATATTTCCACAATTACAAAAAAAAATAGTAAAAAATAAATTTTTCATAATCGTTCGAAGGGGGTGAAAATAGTAACGGCTTTTGCAGTGGATACTACGTTTAATTTTTACAACTTTTTGTCCTTTTATTTTTTAACCAATCACGAATGTTTATAGTTGATTGAAATTTTAAATTACGAATGTCCTAACGGTTTGTTTTAAATTTGTTTAATAAAATAGATGTTTCCGTCGTTACCGAGTTGAAAAATAAGCAAATATGTTACATTATATTATTTGGCTATTTCTAAATAAATATGTTTTCGTCTAGTGGAATGCATAAATGCTTATCAAAATATCTACTTTGCGCCAGACGTAATATACCCAGACTGGAGACGGGCAGAATCAAAGACGCGAGATGTTTGGTACTCTGAACGTACTGTCCACTTGCCAAGAATGACGATTAAAGCAAATTCTTCCTATAACGAGAGAATCTGGTGTTCCGTAGTGGATTTTTACAGCTTGATGAATAAAAAAGGAGAATAAAACATTAATAAGATAAAAATAGTACACATTATACTTAACAAAATACATATAATAAACTACAGTTAAATGAATAAATGAAAATCCAAGCAAAGGGAAGTACTCGGCGGGGCAAAAAACGGCCGAGTGTTACGGGAAAACAGAAAAAATGGATGTCGATGCGATGATATTGAGGACTACTTTCTTCTACATTTAACGCAAGAGAAGTACTTTATGAAATCTTACGCCGATATTGAGGAGACAATCTCATACTATTACATATATTTAAAAAGATACCTACCGCTAAAGTAAAAGTAATAGATTTATTAACAGTAAGTTTCCAATAATCAGTCCCAACTCTACATAATATACTGTTTGTAAACAACCTGCCGGTCATTTGTTTTTAATAGAAGTACGAACGAGTCCATCCAATGATGTGTCCATGCTACGGCCCTTAGACACCTCTCCTACACTCGATTAAGAATTAAAATAAGCCTCATACCCTGAAAAATGGTCTCCGGTTTTCATCATTCACCGTACTAAAACTACAGCATTATGCTGCAACACCTATTTCCCGCTGATATTCTACGCGAACGGGGCCCATTTTGAATTTGGAATAATTTGTGCTGCTACTCTACCTTGTAACAGAGTTGCTTTGTCACTTGGCAACTTTAAGATCTGTTGTAATCAAGTTAGCCTATTAAAAACAAAATAGTACCATTATTTTATAATTTCGTTTGACAGATCACAACAGTCTACGGTTGTATTCGCCGTAATCGCTACCCTTCGTAGGCAGATTAGGGAACACAGCATCATGTCTTGCACTTTTTACGCTGTTTCCAATCTGCAAAATGATAGTAAAGAAAAAAATACGTAATCACTCTACCATCGACTTTTTCAAAGTAATATTATGTAAGAATACTTTTTAAATTAAGACAACCTACCTGCAAACAAACATTTAAGAAGAACATTCTAGATCATTTTCTAAATTTGCCTTAAAACTGCCAAGTTCCGTCATCATTAGTATATTACGTATCTGTATTATATTATGTATCTTGTATTATATTACATTTTCTTATAATATATAAATTTATATACTTGTGTATATCGATATATGTATATATGTATGTGTGTGTGTGTGTGTGTATTTCTTTGTAACCGCCCTCGTAGTTATATCACTACCTTTGACTGGCAGAGAATGCTTTTAAAATTAAGTCCGCATTTTGTTACTTTACTTAATGTGTAAGGTTCAATAAAATTTAAATAAATAATTAAATAAATATTGAATGTTGTATATACCTTATTCAAAGAGTCCAAAACGCTTGTGCAAGGTTCTGTTTTGATGTACCACCAAGAGGTCATGTAAGCCCATTCCTTAATGATAATAACATCCTTAAGATAGCCGCTAGACGCAAACTCCACTTTGCTTGTGCTCTGTTTGGTGTTTTGAAAACAAAAAATCCAAAGTATCTGTACTCTAAACTAGACTGGTGTCGTGAACACAATAAGTATCTGACGCGTATTTCTTCTCGCATATTAAGTGTCCCTCGACATAGTTCGGCGGCCTTCAGAGGTAGTTACAAATATGCAGCCACCCACTGCTGGAATAATATACCTCCACCACTACGTAATCTAAAGACAATAGGGACTTTTAAAATACACTTAAAGAAATTTTTATTAAAACAACAGAAGGGAAGTATAAATGTTTGAACGTGTTTTATTTAATAATTACCTATGTAGTATTTTAATCATAAATTTAAATTATACCTTTAATGATAATTTACTGCTTACTAAGTATTTATTTAATATATACGTAATATATACCTGTTACTTTGTATTTATTAACCTCTATATATATTTATAATACTTTTCTATATTATTATATTATATTATTATTATATTATTGTATATAATCATATTTATCATTAACATTTTAGTAAAACGTAGGGACTCTGCATACTACCGTCTACGGCCCATCTCGCATGAGGTATAGAATAAGAATTAAAAAAAATACTAGCTCGCATAAAATTGACCGCCGGAACTTGCTCGGGGCCGGCTGAAAATTAGCGCCGCAAGCTCGCGGCATATGCTGAGACGGTCCCTTCCACCACTTCATCATAGCACACCATATTTTTTTTTGAATGGACGCACTTTTCTTTACTCTAATTTTTGTTTATTTGTTTGTTTTTAAGTCATTTGTTTTATTTTTAATTGTAATTTGTCATGTGTATAGAAGATACAAGTGTTGGAATAAATGTATTTATATTTATTTGTCTTTATATTTAGAGGAAAGTAGTAAAACATAAAATCCTATAACTTTTTCATAAAAATTTTTTTGAAAAGGCGTTCATAAATAATAAAATAAAACCCGTTTCATTATAAGATTTATTATGAATTAGGTGGATTTAAACCGATAAATATTCTTCAAGTTTTTGTTTCAATTTTTCGAGCGTAAAGCGGTAGCGTCACAACCGTACTCTCGGCAAATAAATCATCTCAAGTTGACAGTTGAACCACACCCACGCATTACTGCGACGTTTCCTATGAAATACCTTAATTATGTAGAAAACATTTTAAGATATATTTTTTTTATATTCTCTACACCCACCGTACGAAACACAGCAGCATGAAGCAGCTATTTAACGCTGGTATTCTGTGAGAGCGTGGTCTTACCCCGGTCGGCCCTACCCATTCGTACTACAACCATAATATAGCCGCAGCCTGGCTCTACCACGTAAAAAAGAAAATATATTATTTAATTACAGAATAATACAGAATTAAATTAAAACAAAAACAAAAAGCAGCGGTAGGTCAGAAGCTAAGCGCTCACTGTAAATTTCGCAGTAGCAAGCAACCCGGGTTCGATCACCGCATGCACCAATGAAATTGTTAATTGCAATTTAAAGTTCTAATTTAACATAATGTAAGAATATTTAGATTTATAAATATAAATTAATTATTTTAATTCAAAATGGTGATCAGTTTTTATCCCATTTTCAATTGTGTGTTTCAATTTTTTTTTATAGGATTAGGGTGACAAACGAGCACACAGTCCACCTGATGGTAAGTGGTTGCTGCGGCCCATAGACATCTACATCTATCCTCGTTTGCGAATCAAAATGCAGATGCGTTGTCACCCGTGAGGACTAAGATGGAATGCCTCATTTCCAGTAAAAAGGGCCTCCGGCCACCTGCACTCACCAAGCGAAACGCAGAGGTAAACCTCTACTTCACGCTGGTTTTCTGTGAGGTCGTGGTACCACCCCGGTTCGAGCCGGCCCATCCGTGCTACAGCAAAAGCTGCCACGTGGCTCTACCACTGTTAATGTTTAAAGACTCTAAGCTCATCGGGAAATTAATTCAGAATCGATTGCAAATTTTGTATTGAACACACAAACAAACCGATTAGTTAGTAATAAATATAAAAACTGCCTCACCTTGTTACTATGTATACCTACAGAGTTTTTAATTCCGATCCGAATTAAAAGGCTTAAGCCAATGCGCCTTACCATCTTCGGCTTACCATTAGGAGGCTTAGATGGAATAAACGTTGGCTTATAACTGGTAAAAAAATAGGTGAAACATATAAAAGGTATTATATAAAACTGTTGATACAACATTTAATGGAAAATCTTAGCTCCATCTTCGCTTCAGAGTTTAGAATGATTAATGTTCTACAGTATCAGCGTATCCGAACGTAGTGGCATCCATTCAGGAACCCTTTCAGTTAACGACTTAGTATTGTTGCTAAGATTTTTAATTAATGGAGCGTCTCTTTGTTGAGCAACAACGGCGCTGCATTTGTTCGTTTTTAGTTGCTTTGTATAGATTAATGAGGTTAGGTCTTGTAGATAAAATTAGATGATTTAGTTGACTTTGTTTTTAACATGCTTTTATTAATAACGTGAGATGTATTTATCTATGTAAGACTATTTATGTATGTTTGGCTGTAATAAGATTGTATAATTCATTTCTACCCACTTCCGAGCGTCTAAATATAATCTGAAGTTTTGCAGGTGTGTCAATAACCGATGATGAACACAATAATTTCATGATCAGTCATAAAATTATTGTACTTGAATCAGTTCTTAATACAGTTAGGTCAACTTAGTATTCTCACTAGGATCATCACAGCTCAAAATCATTGCGTGTTAAGTTTTTTTTCTTTATATTTTTGTAGGCTAACAATGTGTGGACTTAATGCCTTATTGTATTCTCTACCAATCAACCCTGGCTGGTTTTTAAAACTGTGGCAAATTCAATCAGTATAGTATACAATACGAAATAAAATAAGTTACCAATATAAAAAGTAAAATATATGAAAGAATGCACTCTGAAAGATGTTTTTTATAGAATAGGGTGACAAACGAGCACACAGTCCACCTGATAGTAAGCGCATGCTGTGACCCATAGATATCTACATTTATGCTCAATTAAGAATCAATACTTAGCTTTGTCATCCCTGATGATTAAGATGGAAAGTTTCCAGTAAAAAGGGTCTCCGGTTCTCTACACTAACTACGAAACACAGCAGCATTTAGCTACTACTTTACGTTGATATTCTGTAAGAGCCTGGTCCTTCTCCAGTCGCGCCGACTCATCGTGCTGCAGGTAGTATTATAGCAATAGTTTACGCCAGACGTGAAACTCAACGTCATTGAGAAGCAGCGTCAAAGACGCGAGACATTTAGTTCTGCGAGTGAGATTGCCAAACCGCTTGCTGAGCGTGTCGATTAAGGCAAATCTTTCAACAATAGGAAAGGCCCTTGTGTGAAAGAAAAGATAACCTAAGATAAATAAAAGATGCTTGAGGTAAAATGGTAAATATATTTAAAATAGATAATTAGTTCACGAACGCGCTGTGTTGCGATGCTATGTGAACTGACTTGATGAACAATGAAATAAATATACGAGTATAGGTCAAAAATGCTGATCGGGCGGTATGTGTGGTTGCACCGTACAGTAATAATTTTGAATCAAATTAACTGGAAACCTTTCTGCTTTAAAGCAGACAGAACTCTTAATCACTGGAATACCTACAGCCACCGTGTTAAATTTTGCCGTCAATCAAATTCTGCCCATCTTAGACCCAGATCTGGTGAGGATGTTAAAAGTTAAATTTGAACCTCCGCTGGACGCTAAAGCTCTCAAATACGCGCTAAGAATTAACCCGCTGCTAAACGCCTCGTCGGAATACGAATATTTAGTAGGCTCATCAGTCGCTGGGGAAATGTTGGTAAGAGAATAAGACTACTCTCTTGCTTGTCAGACATTTTACGCTTTATTATTGCCCGACTGCCTCTTTGATCTAGTGATTGTAGTTGTGCGACTACTGATCATTTATATATTATAGGGTTCGAATTCGAGGTCTGGCAAAAAAAATCAGTTATTGAACTTTTCCATCAAGAAATTCTCAGTAGCTGACCGGAGTCAGAAAGTTGACGGTGTCTCACCCCCGTGCCTCGGCAAGCACGTAAAGCCGTTGGTCCTGACCCTGATCTCTCTGCGGTCGTGTCGGTTTACCGTTTCATCGGACTATGAGAGTGAGGGAATAGAGAGTGCAGCTGTGCTTTGTGCATTTACTTAAGCACTATAATCCTGTCCAGCGCCGATGGCTAGTCTCCGTTGAGGCTGGCCGCCGTGACCGAAATTCTGTCTGGAAGACATTATTGCCAGAACATAAGAAGGTAATAGGTTCTCTTACGCCGTTCATCGCTCATCATCATTACATCACTACAGCCGCTATTACAGGATGGTTGCTTCTCATCTTAGTCCTTGAAGGTGACAAATAAACATCATCTTTGTTTGAGTAAACTAGATTTACGATGGATTGTTTCCTCCAGTTTCCTCCTTTTACAATACATCCTTTTATAATACAGTTATACATTTTTTTTATTTTATGAAACAAAAGAACAAAACTAACATGCAGGTCACAGTATATGACGTGAATAAAACATACAAACTATCATCTAACAAATAGCGTCTGCAGCTCATAAATATTGAAATTCAATTTCCAATGTACTCGTAATTCAATATTTCTTCGTGGTGTAGAATAACAGTCTATGTGGAATATATAATGTACTTGTATATTATGTTATTGTTGACATCCTCGTTGTTCCAGTGGCCGTAAACGCGATTGGTGATCATGAGGTCTCGGGTTCGAATCCCAGGTCAGGCCAATATCAGTTAATGGGTTTTTTCTGTCAAGGAATCCTCAGTAGCAGCCTGGAGTTAGGAAGTTGGCGGTGTCATAACTCCGTGCCTCGGAAAGCACGTACAGCCGTTGATCCTGCGCCGGATCTTTTTACGGTTGTCTCTCCGTTGTAACTGGCGGCCGTGACTGAAATTCCGTTTTGAGGGACAAAAAAAAACACGTGAGTGTCGTAGAACACTCGGTTGGAACGAAGTTCCTTTCGTAGTATATTATTATTGATAAATGTATTATATTATTGATTGACAAATACAAATAAATGAACTACCGTCTATTAAAATGAAGCGTCATTTAAAATAAAATAATATTTCTTTCATGGCAAGATAAGAAAAAGTGCGAGAGAGATGAATATTATTCCATCTCGCTTCCTTATAGCCGCCAAGGCCTTGTTGCGTACTACGTCAGAAGGGGTCGTGACGGAAAAATCTTACACTCTTTGTCACCATCCGCCAAATCCGTACCGTCCGATAAAGAACTTCATTCCAATAATATTGTATATTATTGTAATTTATCAACTGACACACAATACACCGGATGCTCTGTCCTATAATTTCAAACATTTATTATTTTATATTTCATTAAGAATCAATAGACAGGTACGTTGCCACCCCTGAAGTTAGCCCCAGCATTATACCTGCCAAAAGAGGGACTTAATTTTTAAGCCTGAATTTAAATCCTATGCGCGGACTGGGTAAAGTCCCGTTTTTAGGGACATTTTCAAGAGTGCGGCAGCGGTGCGGGAGGCTGAACTGGCCCACCGGCTTTGAGTCTGCCTAATTGTGATTTAATTTTTTTAACTAAGTTTCACAATTTCTTTAATTACGGTAATAATGAAATTACTAAGTAAATTAGTTTTTTTTTCTTAAAAAGTGTCAAAATTCTGGTTTGCCTGATGAAAATAGTCAACACTTGTCATTCCGTATTTATTTGAGTGTGTTTCAAATTAAGCTGCGAAAAATGGAACTCAACTTATGTAACATTACAACAAAAGTAAAATCGAATACTTACTTCTTTTCAACAAATAAACAATATTTATTCCTTTACTTATAGATATATAACAGTAAAAATGAAATATATCCAATAATGTTAATTCTCTTAAACGCACAATATAACTAAATAGAGTTGACAAATCCAGCTCCATTCATCAGGGCCGCTACGAATAGCCCGGAACGCAGTAATTACGTGTCAAACAAAGGGACGCATGTAAATATACGCGATATTACGTGGACAGACAGACGTATGTGAAAATTATACGATAGTATTGGTTGGGATAATATTTCCGTTAATGTCTTGATTTTAAACCTCTACAGACTTTAACAAAATAGTTTCAAGAGGGAACGGATATTGAGAACTCTTGTATATTATTTTATTTTATTGGAACGAAGTTCCTTATCGGACGGTACGGGTTTGGCTGATGAGAGCTAGGCGACAAAAAGTGTAAGATTTTTTCGTCACTACTCCTTCTGTCATAGTGTATTTTATTTTAAATGACGCTCCATTTTAATAGACGCTAGTGATACATTTATTTGTATTTGTTAATCAATAATATAATGCATTTATCAAAAATAAGGTAATTCGTTCCAACTGTGTGTTCCACGACACTCACGCATGTTTTTTTTATTTTATTAGGGATAAAAACAGCCTTCATTCTGTGATACATAATTCTTATATAATATGTAAAGACATATTATATAAAAAATACATATAAAGACATAGGGCCAATAATAGTCATCCACTTTTCATAATTTAGCACGAATCAGAAGTAAGAAAAGAAAAAACGACAAAAACTTTTATCAAAAACATTATTTAATTGAAATAGTTTGTCATGGCTGACATAGGAAAATATTTATGCTTCAATAAGTTATTATATATATATATATATATATATATATATATATATATATATATATATATATATATATATGTACAAATAGATAAATAAATATACATACATACAATATACCCACAAACACACAAATTGACACGGCTCCACTGTGTCAATTTGTTTTGAAATACGTTTATTATAATTATAATTGTAAAAATTCGCTCAACTGTGCCTAATTCAATGTCAGCAATGCGAAGGCAGTTATAAAGGCTGGTCATTAAACTGGGATTTGAAGGGTCGAGTGGACCGAAATAAAGTTACTCTCGGCACTATAGACTACCGCTACGGAGGAGTTATAGTGCGCAGGTGATTAAGTGCAGCGCTTAAGGGTTAATAATCTTCACTGATGCGAAATCCGACCGGGTTTATCAGTTTTTATTGAACGAAGTTTGTCCATACTCGCAAACGAAATACCAGTTGATTTTATGAGAGACTAGCTGTTACCCGCGACTTCGCCCGCGTGGAATTTGTTACAATTGGATTTTATGGGTTTTAATATTTTTGCGCGGAACCCTAATTCTCTTACCAATATAAAATAGCCTAAGTTACTCCGTATAACATCAACTATCTGCTAAAGAAAATCTCGTCTAAATCGTTTTGGAGATTAGCCGGAAAAAACAAACAGACAGACAGACAAAAATTAAAAAAACTGTTGTTTTTGTTATAATTAGAAGGAATCGGAAGTAAAGACTAGAAACGAGTTGGGGGGTGACTCGAACTTTAGGCCTAGTCAGTTTGAATAGCCTATCATATAGAGGATGTCATGGGAGTCATGGTTGAATAGGGACAAAAAGTTCTCATTACACTCCTAGGGGGTCAAAATGGCCAAAAATCAAAAAATTAAAAATTCTTATTTCGGCTATAACTCTGCCTTCCTCGGAGGTTCTAATACAATCGTTATTTCCCGCATCCCACTAGTTGGAAGTAAAGACTAGAAATGAGTTGGGGGGTGACTCGAACTTTAGGCCTAGTCAGTTTGAATAGCCTATCATATAGAGGATGTCATGGGAGTCATGGTTGAATAGGGACAAAAAGTTCTCATTACACTCCTAGGGGGTCAAAATGGCCAAAAATCAAAAAATTAAAAATTCTTATTTCGGCTATAACTCTGCCTTCCTCGGAGGTTCTAATACAATCGTTACTTCCCGCATCCCACTAGTTGGAAGTAAAGACTAGAAATGAGTTGGGGGGTGACTCGAACTTTAGGCCTAGTCAGTTTGAATAGCCTATCATATAGAGGATGTCATGGGAGTCATGGTTGAATAGGGACAAAAAGTTCTCATTACACTCCTAGGGGGTCAAAATGGCCAAAAATCAAAAAATTAAAAATTCTTATTTCGGCTATAACTCTGCCTTCCTCGGAGGTTCTAATACAATCGTTACTTCCCGCATCCCACTAGTTGGAAGTAAAGACTAGAAATGAGTTGGGGGGTGACTCGAACTTTAGGCCTAGTTAGTTTGAATAGCCTATCATATAGAGGATGTCATGGGAGTCATGGTTGAATAGGGACAAAAAGTTCTCATTACACTCCTAGGGGGTCAAAATGGCCAAAAATCAAAAAATTAAAAATTCTTATTTCGGCTATAACTCTGCCTTCCTCGGAGGTTCTAATACAATCGTTACTTCCCGCATCCCACTAGTTGGAAGTAAAGACTAGAAATGAGATGGGGGGTGCCTCGAACTTTAGGCCTAGTTAGTTTGAATAGCCTATCATATAGAGGATATCATGGGAGTCATGGTTGAATAGGGACAAAAAGTTCTCATTACACTCCTAGGGGGTCAAAATGGCCAAAAATCAAAAAATTAAAAATTCTTATTTCGGCTATAACTCTGCCTTCCTCGGAGGTTCTAATACAATCGTTACTTCCCGCATCCCACTAGTTGGAAGTAAAGACTAGAAATGAGTTGGGGGGTGACTCGAACTTTAGGCCTAGTTAGTTTGAATAGCCTATCATATAGAGGATGTCATGGGAGTCATGGTTGAATAAGGACAAAAAGTTCTCATTACACTCCTAGGGGGTCAAAATGGCCAAAAACCAAAAAATTATAAATTCTTATTAATAATTTTTTTATAGTCTTTACTTCCCGCATCCCACTTGCTTTAATATGAGAAACCACTTTAATGTGTACGCGTAACTTTTATAGTACAAAGAATATATTTTAAGCTTACCAACCCGTCTGCTAGGTGAAAACTTTCAAGAAACGTATACCAACGGACGCATTATTATAAAATCGGGTCCAGCTATGGACTTCAAAAGACTAGGTTATAATTTAAAACATATAAAAACAAATTATTGTCATTGCTCATATACCCCATATTGCCATAGTTGCCACGCTTGGCGAGCGGGTTGGCAACCGCAGTTTTTTTTTATTGTATTTATGCTAAGAATCTCCGGTGGAGGTTCGGTTGCCACCTTAGACGACTCGACCTGGCAACGTACAACGCACGCACCCTGAGGATTGACGAGAAGATCGTGGAGCTGGAAGAAGAGATAGACAAGTTGCGCTGGCATATTATAGGATTATCCGAAGTCCGAAGAGAGGGGGAGGACACGGTAATCCTCGAATCCGGCAACTTGTTCTATCACCGGGAGGGCGACCATCTGTCCCAAGGAGGTGTCGGATTTATCGTCCACAAGTCTCTCGTTAACAACGTTGTAAAGATCGGGAGTGTGTCGACGAGGGTTGCGTACCTTATACTCAGAATCACCAAACGGTATTCGCTGAAGGTCATACAGGTTTACGCACCAACCTCGGCACACCCCGATGAGGAGGTGGAGGAAATGTATGAGGATATCTCTAGAGCCATGCATTCCTCCAAAACCCAATATACGGTGTTAATGGGAGACTTCAATGCAAAACTAGGCACAAGAGAGAACGGTGAGCTGAAAGTAGGGAAATTTGGAATAGGGCAACGGAACCCAAGGGGCCAGCAGCTGGCCGGCTTCATGGAGAAAGAGGGACTCTTTATGATGAACTCTTTCTTCAAGAAGCGGCCCCACAGGAAGTGGACCTGGTCGAGCCCCGACGGTTCGACAAAAAATGAGATTGACTTCATTATGACGACCAGACGACAACTGTTCAGTGATGTCTCAGTGATCGCGAGGGTGAAAACCAGCAGCGATCACCGAATGGTTAGAGGCACACTGAACCTAAATGTTAAGTTGGAGAGGTCTCGTCTGATGAAGTCAACGCTCCGTCCCCCTCGTGCTCTAATCCAAAGTCCCGAAACCTTTCAGCTCGAGTTACAAAACCGTTTTCAGTGCCTAGAAGACTGCAATGAAGTGGACGATATGAATGACAAGCTCGTGGAAACTGTCCATGCGGTCGGAGCTAAGTTCTGCAAGACCCACCGCAGAAGAACACAAAAACTCTCCGATCACACTCTTAATCTCATGGCTGTTAGACGGGAGATGAGGCTACATTCTTCAACAGATTTGACAGCATACAGGCAACTGAACAGACAGATCTCCAAATTCATGCGGCGAGACTTACGCAACTTCAATACAGCTCGTATTGAAGAAGCGATCGAGCGGAACCAAGGCTCCAAAGTCTTTGCCAGAGATCTGTCTGCCAGAAATAGCCAACTGTCAAAGCTGAAGACCGAATGTGGCAGCATCGTTTCCGGGACACCTGAGATTTTGAGTGAGATTGAGAGGTTCTATGGGCAGCTGTACACGTCGTCGTTGGAGCCACACGCAAGTGTGAGTAACGATCCAAGAGCGAGTCTTATTCGACACTATTCCGAAGATATCCCGGACGTCAGTCTGAGCGAGATTAGAATGGCTCTCCAGCACCTTAAAAACGGCAAGGCCCCAGGCGAGGATGGAATTACAGCGGAGCTTCTGAAAGCGGGTGGAAGACCGGTACTTGAAGTCCTTCAGAAGCTCTTTAATTCCGTCCTCCATTGTGGCATTACACCGGAGGCGTGGAGCAGAAGTGCGGTGGTCTTGTTCTTCAAGAAAGGTGACAACGCTCTCTTGAAGAACTACAGACCGATTTCCCTTCTGAGCCGCGTCTACGTGCTGTTTTCGAGAGTCATTACGAATCGTCTCGCGCGCAGACTTGACGACTTCCAGCCTCCCGAACAAGCCGGTTTCCGAAAGGGCTTTAGCACCATAGACCACATACATACCCTACGGCAAATTGTACAGAAGTCCGAAGAGTACAATTTGCCACTATGTCTGGCGTATGTGGACTATGAGAAAGCCTTTGATTCCGTCGAAATTTGGGCGGTGCTGCAGTCCCTTCAGCGGTGCCAAGTTGACTGTCGGTATATCGAAGTGTTGAAGTGCTTGTACAGTAGGGCTACGATGGCTATCCGAGTACAGAACCAGAGTACGAAACCTATCCAATTGCAGAGAGGTGTAAGACAGGGTGACGTTATATCCCCGAAACTCTTCACCGCTGCATTGGAAGACGTTTTCAAGCTTCTGGACTGGAAAGGATACGGAATTAACATCAATGGCGAGTACATCACTCACCTTCGATTTGCCGACGATATAGTCCTCATGGCAGAATCGCTGGAGGAGCTAAGCACTATGCTCAATGACCTCAATAGTGTCTCCCAACGGATAGGTCTTAAGATGAACATGGACAAAACAAAGATTATGTTTAATGTCCATGTCACACCTATGCCGGTAGTTGTTGGGAGCACTAAGCTCGAAGTTGTTGACGAGTATGTTTACCTGGGACAAATAGTCCGACTAGGTAAGTCCAACTTCGACCAAGAGGTCAATCGACGGATTCAACTCGGCTGGGCAGCGTTCGGGAAGCTACGACACATCTTCTCGTCAGAAATACCTCAAAACCTTAAAACAAAATTGTACAACCAGTGCGTGTTGCCAGTGATGACTTACGGAACTGAGACGTGGTCCTTCACTGCTGGCCGTACGAGGAAGCTCAAGGTCGCCCAGCGAGCTATGGAGAGGGCTATGCTCGGAGTTTCTCTGCGTGATAAACTTAGGAATAAGGATATCCGCAGTAGAACCAGAGTAACCGACATAGCCCAACGGATTAGTAAGCTGAAGTGGCAGTGGGCCGGCCATATAGCTCGAAGAACCGACAACCGATGGGGAAGAAAGGTTCTCGAGTGGCAGCCTCGTACCGGTAGGCGAAGTGTAGGGCGTCCCCCCACAAGATGGAGTGACGACCTGGTAAGACATGCAGGAAGTCGATGGATGCAGGTGGCTCAGGACCGTGCTTTGTGGCATTCCTTGGGGGAGGCCTATGTTCAGCAGTGGACTTGTGAAGGGCTGTAATAATAATAAAAAATAAAAAAAAAACAAATATTTTTTCAGCATTGTTAAAAATGCATTTAAAATCATGACTAATGAAAATTATCACTCTATCACGTCAACGGATAACATTAAATAATGGAAATTTTGTACATCTCATCACTTTTGAGTAAAGTTTACGTAGTAACATTATTAAAACTATGATAAAGTTTTACTGGGTTATAAAATAATGAATAGTAAATAAATATTTATGTTCAATAACTTGTTATAAGTACCGTAAATACTTTCACATGCATTTTGTAAAAAGCTGTGATTTTGTGGAAGATTATTTGTGCATGTAACGAGTGATTGCGGAATTAATTAATTAATCAACCAATTTCGTGCCGTGGTTCTTGTAGGGAAATGTTAAAAATTTCCTAGCTTCGACATCAACAATGGAAGATCCATGTTCAGCAGTGAAATTTTACAAGCTAAATAATAATAAGAAGATTCAAATTGGACTGTGATTAAAATGCGTGACTTGGTCCCAGACGATGTAGCTAAAAGTATCCCACAAGGCTGTCCACATGTTTATAACCTTGTGTTTGAGGACGCGCCATATTGTCTTTGTTGGAAAGCTGCCACCACAACGCACTCTGACCTTATAGTCCGTTCGCGTTAAGAAAATAGTGAGTCATCCTTGTTCGCCGGCCTGGCCACGCCCCGCAGCCAATTAAAATGCAATAAATTAGAAAGTCGAGTTCACAGTGACCAGTTGAAAAGCAAAGGCAAATCCATGGACATGACTTATTAAAAAAAAGAATTATTAATGAAAGTTGCCGAAATCGCCCCACAATATAATAAATATTTAATAGATGAGACTGCCAAAAGTAATGGCATTACAATTCTTCGCCTACCGCCTTACCATTGCAAACTTAATCCAATTGAATTGGTTTGGCCCCAAATGAAAAATTATGTTGGTGCCAATAACTCCACGTTCAAAATGAGTGACATAAAAAAAATATTAGATGACGCAATAGCATTAATAGACGCTAATCGTTGGAAGAAGTGCTGCGACCACGTGATACGCGAAGAAAATACCCTGTGGAATTTGGATGACATCATGGAGCTTGAAGAACAAAATTCTTTCATAATTAATGTAACTGGAGAATCTAGCGATACTGATTAGTGATTTAAGTAATTTTAAGAAAATTTCTTTCCATTAAACTTAATTAAATGTTGGAAAAACAAAGAATTTTTACTCCACTGTGAATACACCTTTACCCTGTAGTTGCACTGATGACTCACTATTTTCTTAACGCGAACGGACTATAGCTTTACCCTCTTTATCGTTAGCAACTGGTGACAGTATTCCATCAGCTACAGTGGATTCTTACGTTAAGACTCTATGATGAAAAGTCACGTAATTGTAAATACCCCATAAATACAACGCTGAGCACAGTTTAATTGAAACTGTACCATGTTTGTGTCATTATTACAGCTTATAAAAATTCTACTGTTGAACATAGGGCTCCCTACGTCTTCTATTCATAGATCCCCTCTATTATTAATTATATAGATCCCCTCTACATTTTCCATAGTTGCCACTCTTGGCAGACGGGTTGGCAACTACAGTTTTCGTTTTCTAGTTGGTATTAGAAAGATGCTGCAGCCCAAATCTTAGTTTGTTTTCCTCTGTCGCCTTTAACATCAATCACGGGACGATATTTGGTAGTGGATATTATATAGACCACCACTACTCGGTCATATAGAAATGAAGAAAAAGAAAGAAAGAAATGCGTTTATTCCAATTACTATATAAAAAAAATATTTATTTACACCTTCAAGAAAAGAACCTACTCCTTTTTAAAAGGCCGGCAACGCATCTGCAATTCCCTCCCTGGTGTTGCAGTTGTTCATGGGCGGCGGTAGTCACTTACCATCAGGTGAGCCGCATGCTCGTTTGCTCCCTCTCCTATAAAAACAAAATCCCAGTTTAAGCATGCAGTTCAACAAGTAAAATGTAATTACATGCAAAAAGATAAATAAAACATAATTGAAAAATATTATAAGTTAACAAAAAGTCTGCGTTGTCAATTTAATTTGTTTGAATTCCCGGTTGATTTTCATCTTCCACGTAGATCATCTACATATCAGTACAGACTTATTATATGAGTACAGAGATATTGAGCCTGTACCTAGCTTATCTTCTTATACTACATCAATCAGTGGTGTTGAAGTGACACCAAGAAAGACGAAAAGATTAAAAACAATATCTAATCTAATTACGTGGTGGAGCCATGCTGCAGCTATAATACCGGTATAGTTGTAGCACGAATGGGTGGGCTCGACCGGGGAAGGACCACGCTCTCACAGAATACCGGCGTAAAATAGCAGATTAACGCTGCTGTGTTTCGTATGGTGAGTGTAGAGAACCGGAGACCTTTTTTTACTGGAAACGAGGCATTCCATCTTAGTCCTCACGGGTGACAACGCATCTGCACTTTGATTCGTAATTGAGGATAGATGTAGATGTCCATAGACATCAGGTAAGTGGTTGCTGTGGCCTAGGCCACAACAACCACTTACCATCAGGTGGACTGTGTGCTCGTTTGTCACCCTTATCCTATAAAAAAAATTAAATTAAAGAGAAGAATAATAGACAATGAAAAAAGTTAAAAAATGTACATGCTCAAAAGAAAGTATAGTTGTCTCGTATAATTATCACCAGGTTTTTTAGTAATTATTAGTTAGTTTTGTTTTTTTACGCCAATAAGTATAACTTCCTACGTGCATAAATAAGTACACATACAGGCATTTTACTTTTACAACTGATTTGAAAAAACCTCTATTTTGGGAGGAATCAGCAAGAACCCCAGCGGGACTTTTTTCTTCAAAGTATAATATACCATAAGAACACAGGTTATACACACTACTTACAGAACTTATTGTTTCCCTTCAGACTTTATTTGCATGGCGTCATTTGATAGGTACACATACTTCTTTTATAGGATAGGGTGACAAACGAGCACACAGTCCACCTGATGGTAAGTGGTTGCTGTGACCCATAGACATTACATCTATCCTCGGTTTGGAAATCAAAATGTAGATGTGTTGTCACCCGTGAGGACTAACATGGAATGCCTTTTTTCCAGTAAAAAGGGTCTCCGGTCTACACTCACCATTCGAAACACAGAAGTGTTAAGCTGCTATTTTACGCTGGTATTCTGTGAGAGCGTGGTCCTTCCTTGGTCGAGCCTTCAACTATACTACTAATATACCTGGAGCATGGTTCCACCACGTATACTCGTTGTAATATCATTTGATTTCTAAGAAAATTCGTTCTTCACACCAGCGTTTCTAATACTCCGAAAATGCATTGTTTCGAAAAATATTTTAATCCTTTTTTGAGTTTAACCCGCTAAGATTGATTTCGTATTCATTTCACGTGTACATCGTAACCTGGGTTTATCTCCAGTCTAAGCCACGTTTGTCTATTAACTAGTTTAACTGTCGGGCAGTTATCGTTCGCTAGCAGGCGTCCATCTCATAAATCATAATATATTCCGCTTGGAGCTCAAATCCAAGGTATACTTCGGTGGTGCACGGGAATATCAACAATAGACAAACATGGTTATATCATTCAGTTTGTGGTGTATGTTGCATTATTTAAATATTTGTTTATGTGTTCAAATTTAGATGTATTATTTTTAAAGTTGGTAAAAATTACCTCACGTATATCCGTTCGATAAAATAAAATGATATATCTTACCTTGTTTGAAGAGCACCTCCCGCCCTCCCTCAATTACGGGCACCATCCCCGTCATCACTAATCCCAGCACCACTACTCCCAATACCACTACACTAGGATAGACACACCACTGATGACAATACGACACGTGTTTCGCCTCTACACGAGGCATTTTCAGGTGATGTAGACTCTACGGTGGCTGAACGCTAAGGCCATACCGCTAGGGAATAGTGGTGCTGGGATTAGTGGTGATGGAGATAAGGCACGCAATTGAGGGAGGGCGGGAGGTGCTCTTCAAACTAGGTCAGACATATCATTTTATTTCGTCGAGCGGATGCACGCGAGGTAATTTTTAGCAACTTTAATATAATGCATTTCCGCAAAGTAACGCCTGATTCTATTAACCGATTCGTTGCGGCACCGATTTTCGACAACTTTTAGCTTTGGTGGCGAACAAATATTTCATGACACTCCTGGCGTGCCACCGAAGGTGATGACACGCCTATTGTGCCATCAGCCATGTGTAAAAATAATTTTCTTTTTTATGCCTTTTTCACTTGTTTAGACCTAATTAAGTTTAGTTGACATCAAACATCAGTTACAAACGGAAGGATACTTGTTTCTAGTGGGTAACTACGTGTTTTTCTGCGTGTTTTCTTTGAAATCGAGAGTAAGTGACTTTTTTTTACAGAGATTACAAACCTTTTGTACTATTTTTGTTTTATAAAAAAAATAATTTATATAAATAGCAACATATTGCGTAGATCGGTACAAAAATTAATAATTTTTAATCTGGAGGTAGCCATGGTTAACTATGACATTCGGACGTCATACACCTCAGTCCCCCCGTGACCATGGGTGCTGTAAAGTGCTTGAAACGTCGGGAATATAAATTAAGTTAATATACGCGATAAAATCCGTAAAATTAGTTTTATTTAAATGTGTAGTGTTCGCGTAAATATAAGGAATCATTATACAGCTAAATCATCCTGGAAAACCTTGGTTTTTATTAAATTAAATTTTCATCTAATAATAACATTTGTAAATATCAAACAATCAAGAACCTTAATGATTTCTTATATTTACGCGAACACTACACATTTAAATAAAACTAATTTTACGGATTTTTTTTTAATCAAGAACCTTAATTTGGAAAAAATAAGGTTTATGATTCATGAAATACCCACCAAAATTATTAAAGTAAATATTGATATATTGGCTGAATCTTTAACTTATTTTTTCAATAAATGTGTGGAACAAACTTTGTTTCCAGATCAGCTTAAAATTGCGCGAGTACTTCCGGTACATAAAAAGGGAAGTAAAATGGAAACCAAAAATTATAGGCCGATTTCCTTTCTACCTATATTATCAAAAATTTATGAAAAGCTGATCAAGGTAAGATTAGTAACCCATTTACGACAAAATTCCATATTAAATGAGAGACAATTTGGGTATCAACCATATGTGGGTACTATAGATGCTATAAATACACTAGTCGATGATGTATTATGTAGACTCAATGATAAATATAAGGTAGGAGGTTTATTTTTAGACTTAAGTTCGGCATTTGACACGATCAATCATGATATGTTGCTACTGAAATTGGAACATTATGGAGTTAGAGGCTCAATTTTAAAGTTATTGCAATCCTACTTATCAAATAGGAAACAATTTGTTGAGATTAAAACAATAATAGACGGTGAAGAAACGGTATACAAATCGAAATTGACAACCATAAAGAAGGGCGTTCCACAAGGCTCCATTTTGGGACCCATACTATTTATAATATTCATTAATGACTTAACTGCTTACACCCATACCAAACAGCATGATGTAAAACTAACTATTTATGCGGATGATACCAACGCGATTGTATCTGCTTGCTCGGTAGACGAATTAAATACTAAAATGAAAAACACACTGTATGACTTTAAAAGTTGGTTTACTACAAACGATCTTTTATTAAATACAAATAAAACATACGCAATGCTTTTTAAATCTACAGCAAGACAAAAAGATTCAATAAACGTTAACATTGACGGTATAAGTATTAACTCTGTTGAATCAGTCAAATTTCTAGGAATCCACATTGACATGTATTTAAATTGGAAAAAGGAAATTAAAGCACTAGAATCCACTATCAGTTCAGCATACTATGCCTTAAGAAGTTTACGAGAAGAAGTTACGTTAGAAGAGCTAAAATGGTTTATTTTGCTCTGGTAGAATCTAAACTACGTTATAGCATAATATTCTAGGACAATAGTTATAAGTATAATGTTAAGGCAGCGTTTGTACTACAAAAAAGGGCGATCCGTACCATGTTACGTATTCCACAAATTGAATCGTGTAAGGAACATTTCCGAAATCTTGGCATATTAATGGTCCCCTCTCTGTATATCTTAGTTTCACTTACTCATTTAGTAAAGAACTTTCACAAATATGAAACATACGAAGAAAGGAAAAAGAGAGAAATGACCCGCCGAAAAGATTTAAAAATTTCTCTCACACCAACATTGAATGTTGTACGCCACAGCACAAGATATCAAGCCATTGGACTATTTATTCTTTGCCTACCTCATTTAAAACTATTTATTGCCACCACAAATTTCAAAATAAATTAAAATATTTATTCATTAAAAAAAGCTACTATTCATTTGACGATTACTTAAATGACAAAAATAAACTTAAACAATGTTAATTATTACTGTTTATGTATTGTATAATTTTTAATGTAATTTGTAGTGTAATATGACATGAAAAGTATTTAATTAATTTGTTAAATTATGTTTAAATTTTATCGCTTCTAATTTTAATTTAAATAATTGCATGTAAATGTCTTTATCCATGTAATAAATTTCCAATACGATGTAATATTGTTCTATGGAATAAATGACTATGACTATGACTATGACTATTGGTTTTTACAAATGTTCGATATTACTTAATGTTATACAAATGTAAAATTAAGATCAATCTGAAAACGTCTACTTAGTAAGAATAGCAAAACAAGTGTTTTGAAAAGGAAAAAAACGCCGGCGCTATACGGCGCGGATTGACAAAAAACTATTTATTAGCGAACTTTTTTTATGCATGAACGGTTTCGCAATGTTTCAAGCAAAAATAAACCTTATACCATATCACAAGAGCACATGGTAATTCGTAGGTATATTCGGCCATATGATAGTAATAAGACGGCAGTTCAACCACTTTAAGCAAAATTAAACAATTTTGCATTGTTTTTTTAACAGGAGACTTGATTTCAAAAAAATTATTTACAACTTGAGTTTGTAAGCGATCGCAATGAGTGCTTTTATTTGTTACTTATTAGATTATTTTTCCACAACATGATTTAAAAACCCACAAAGTAAAAAGAGTACCATGTACAAGTTAAAAAAGGTTGTCAACACCTGAAAATTGCAAATTTTCAAAATATCCAGAAACGAAGCTGTAGGCATGAGCTACTTGCAAAATAATGAATATTTAGTTCTGGATATATCTTCCAAAAACGCAATTTGAACGAGTTATAATAATTTTTATAAAGACACGACTCGCGTGTCATACGCCACACACAAAAATAATCGATGGCACGCCTGGCGTGTTACCGGTTGTATTATTTTTGTTTTCTATTATTATCCCTTTTTTCTGGCTAGTAGTCTGATTGGAGACTTACCTACCACTTACATGTATTTGACTCTTGTTCGTGTTTATTTCTGTTATATTTCGATTTGAAGAATTATTATAGGCCGCGAGCATTCCATTTTAATCTTCAAAGAATCTTTTTTCTATGAAATTGGTTGCAGCTGTGCACGGGCGTAACATAGCTATTCATAATTGCCTGGACTGGTGGATCTTTCGTCACTCTAATGTTATAAGAAAAATCTAAACGATTTTTTTTTTCAATTAAATGATATTTTGCTTACTTTATCACATTTTATTCAACTATTTTTATTTACTAGCGAATGGATGCTTTGCAGCGCCCATGGTCACCGGGGTATGCCATGTTTGATATTCTGTTATCCTAATTGATATAAGCAACCTTCAGCATTTAGTTATTGATAATACAATAACTATCTTACAGTATTTAAGGGTAATCTTTAAAACACCATCCAGAATTATATTAGGACCGAATAATTTCAAAGAAATCAAAGCTCAATAATTCAAAATTTAAAATTTTGTACAACCGACTTCAATATTAATTATGAAGAATAACTCAAAAACTATTGGTCTGACCTTGATCAACCACATGTGAAGCACCAGCTTTCATCATCGGTTCACCCAGTAAAAAATATGAGGTAACACACATAGAAAAAAAACAGTCGAAATGAGTATCGTCTCCTTTTTGAAGTCGGTAAAAAATGCCATGTATAGGAGACTACATAATATATTCTTGGAAATTCGCAAATACGTACGGCAAAGGTCTTCTCCCATTTCTAAAAGGATTGTTTGAGTGCTAATCTAGAAGCATGTGTATGGCCTCAAGTAATAGTTCCGAGCCGTAATATTTTTTCATGGGTAATATATAAGTATTTAAACGCCTCCAACCAATGGCTTTACCACAGTATAAAGAGAGGCCAAGTATGTTAACTCCGGCACAATCCGCGATATAATTGCCTACTGTCTCAGGGTTGTCACTATCATCAAATCATTAGTTTAAAGCCCGGCCCTATATCTATAATAAAAAAATTGAATAAAGCGACTAAAATATTGTTAAAAAAACATCGTACAATAACATAAAATTACTTATGCCTGCCACTTAGACTGTAATCAATTTTTTGTTCTGTTGTTATTATTCGAACTTTGCTCTATTTATCTGATTCACAATTAGTCAATTACTTATTTTTAATTACGATTTTATAACCATAAGTAGGTACTTAGTTACTATTCTTCCTCTGTCTGATAGACAACTAATACAACAAAAATAAGTAAGTAGGTATCTCATCGTCAAGGAAAAATTATATGCTATAATAAGTGACTCGCTTACGTGACGCGCGAACCTCGTGCGGTGTTAGGCTCGACTGGCGCATTGAGAAACATTTCGAGATTGTGTTTAAGTGTGCGTACGGCGCCTCATAGATACTATGGTGCACACATACAAGCCGCGCGCAGTGCGTTTGTATGAAGATAACGTACTTCCCCTCTCTTTATACTATGGCTTTACCATGTTCTTACACAGTAACTACCACATATCGTCCGACGGGTGTTTTAAGTCGTAAGAGGTCATAAGAAACTGAAACAAATGATGGCCAGCAGCATCTTCCTAATAACAACTCAAAATAATAAAAAACTACGGTTGCCAACTCGCCCGCCAAACGTGGCATCTTTGGAAAAATCCCCCCTATGAGCAAATCAAAAAATCAAATCAAAATAAAATTATGCAAATAGTCAAGCAGCTCTTCAGTGCATGTTGGAGGGCTTTACATTTCCTCGAAACGTTCTATTTCTTAAAAATGTAGATTTCTTAACAATTTGTAAAGTTGTTTTTAAAATATTGTAAAATTACAACAATTATCAATTTATTAGTGCCATTGAGGATCAAACTCGGGTTGTTTGCGTACGTCGAGAGAGCTACCACGGCTATCATAATTTGTTCAATAGGCAAAAATGCTCTGTTTTTGTATTAGGAAAATATTCTGACTTCATAAAAGTAAAGTAAAGTTGCAGCCTATTTACGTCCCACTACTCCCATTTCCTCCTCTCATTTCTGAGAAGGTTTTTTTAGGGCAAGGAAATGTCCGCCGCGCTGCCCCAATGCGTGTTGGCGAACTTCACATATCTTTGAAATATTTTTTTTCTTATTTCTCAGACATGCAGGTTTCCTCACGATGTTTTCCTTCACCGCCGAGTACGTGGTAAATCAGCACTTAAAATTGCAATTAACAATTTCATTGGTGCCGGCGGGGATCGAACCCGGATTGCTAGCGTACTGGGAAGCTTACAGCGAGTGCTAACCATCTGAGCTACCACGGCTCTTTCTGACTTCATACAAATAAGTAATTATTTAGACATCCTTACAATAACAAATAGTGCCAGCGCCTTCCACTTGATCTCATCCAGCGCAGAACGGTTGGAATCGTCGACGACCGAGTTCGTTCTGATCGGCTTGACTCATAAATAATATATATTCTATCGCATATTGACTAATATATAATATAATATATACTATTGCATCTACCATAGGGAGTGCTCAAAGGAATTAGTCGGACTTGTTCCAGCCGCTGTCCGCTGTCCACCCATACCATCTGGATGATTGGTGGTCCACTACTGTGCGATTTACTAGAAGCTTTCTTCCTCACACAACTTAATTCTGGAATCAACTACCACCAGTGATTTTCCTGGACCGATACGACTTAGGGGCCTTCAATAAAAGAGCCCACTTTTTTTAAATAGCAGACAATATGAAATTTGGAATTCACCTGGTATTACAGTTGTTCGTGGGCGTAGTCACTTACCATCAGGTGAGTCGTATGCTCGTTTGCCCCCTATTGGGAGTTGACTATAATGCGAATCATAGGTAATGTTTTTGCGACCGTCATTCTACGACGAATCCCCATTTATAAGAGGTCCAGTCTCCCAATATATCTGACAGGCTGGCATAAAGACGAAAATTACGAAACTATCAGTTTCCACACAAATAACATTGAAACTGATTGTTATTATGTTCTTATTTAAGCACTTATTATAAGGGTAAATGTACTTCTTACTAATTATTTTATACTAAGTACATATAGACAGGTTAATTAGCCGCATGACCGAGTTGTCTGTCTCACTAATTGCCTCAGGCGAGGGGCTGATAAAAATCGTGCAGAGGAAATGTACCCCACAAAGGATGCGCTTGAAAAGGATTAGTTGACCGGAAAATTGTCATGCTCATGGTTTTTATTATTAGTTTAAGAAATCATACGTTCATAATCATAATTGTGCTTATAATGCCTCTGTATCTTTACAATATAATAAAGCAGTAAAGAGGATTGACTAAAATAATGCCTGATATGAAGTACATACATATATAGTTTTACATCCGTCGGTTGACGCGCGATCG
Organism: Parnassius glacialis; assembly: GCA_033319125.1. Lineage (NCBI taxonomy): Eukaryota > Metazoa > Arthropoda > Insecta > Lepidoptera > Papilionidae > Parnassius > Parnassius glacialis. Next base: position 29,447,022 of record JAVANC010000025.1, on the reverse strand, counting down.
TGGGAAAACGTCACACCCGATTTAAAAAAAACCTGGTCGTCATTATTATCACACAAGTCTTCTGCTGAATGTAGACCCCCTCCAAACACTACAATTGAGTTTATTTAGTGGGGAACAATTTTCCTGCTGGCACGAGGCTGCCACAAGAGAACTCACATTATTCGTATATTTTAATCAATATTATTCATGAAGAGCACGTTGGACAGGTGGATTGGCTTATTTGATGTTCGGTAGTGGCACGAATGAGTCAGCTCGACCGGGGAAGGACCTCGCTCTCACATAATACCAGCGTGAAATAGCAGCTTAATCCTGCTGTGTTTCGTATGATGAATGTAAAGAAATGGAGACCCTTTTTACTGGAAACGAGACATTCCATCAAAGTCGTCATGGGTGACAACGCATCTCCATTTTGATTTTTAATCCAGGATAGATGTAGATTTTTTATAGGATAGGGTGACAAACAAGCACACAGTCCACCTGATGGTAAATGGTTGCTGTGATCTATCCTCAATAAATAATCGAAATGCAGATGCGTTGTCACCCGTGAGGACTAAGATGGAATGCCTCTATACCAGTAAAATGGGTCTCCGGTTCTCTACACTCACCATACGAAACACAACAGTGTTGGTCCTTCCCCGGTCGAGCCGACCCATTCGTGCTACAACTATACTACTGATGTAGCTGCAGCATGGCTCTACTCTATGGCTCATAGTCACAGCCTACACTTACCATCAGGTGGAATGTTTGCTTTGTTTTTTTATCACCCTTACTCTATATAATAATGTAATTAAATTGTGCAATAACATAGAGTATGTCTGTAAATGTGTAATTAATAAATAATTTAGTTTGCTAACATTCTATAATAACATAGGGTAAGTTTATTTGTATAATGATGCCCGGAGGCGATGTTGGACAGTCTGTCCAGTTGTACGTAGTTTATCCTTTAATTAATAGTACAAAGTTATGTACGTGACTCTAAGTTTGTTTACTCCTTTCCCAAAATACGAGTACGTACTTTAAATATTTATTGCCTAATCAAGAATTTTTGAATACGATAATACACTCTAGGCCTGATTTTGTTTTGTTTTTTCCTATTTTAGCAAATTTTATGTAAATGGATAAAATAATTGTCGTATAGGTTACATTTATTTACTTATATATATAAGTAATCTCGTTTGTCTCATCTTCTATAAAAACAAACTACCAGTAGGTATCTATTTTGTTTACCTAACTAATAAAACTAAATTTGCCACGTGCTCGGCGGCGAAGGAAAACATCGTGAGGAAACCTGCATGTCTAAGAAATAAGAAAAAAATATTACGAGGACATGTGATGTTCGCCAACACGCATCGGCGTAGCACGGCGGACACTTTCTTACCCCAAATCCTTATTAAAAAAATAAGAAGAGGCCTTTGCCTAACAGTGGGACGTATATATGCTGTAACTTTTAAATAATAAACCAAAGTATTTAATTGTAAGAAATTATATTTTATTACTGTAATATAGATATTAATAAAATACATTTAAAAGAGAAACGATGTAAAAAGTTATACTAAATAAATAGATACGTACTTTGTTTATTTTTTTTCTTTGAGCTATCCTTTTTATGGTTCCGCACCCAAAGGGTAACCAACGGGACCCTATTACTAAGCCTCTGCTGTCCATCCATCGGTCTGTCAGCGGGCTGTATCTCATGATTCGTAATAGGTACAGTTGAAATTTTCACAGAATGTGCATTTCTCTTGCCGCTATAACAACAATTAATAAAAACAAAAATAAATTAAAAATTAAAGCGGGCTCCCTAACTAGAAACCTGTTTTGCGATTGTACGGAACCCATCATGCGCATGTCCGACTCGCACTTGGCCGGCTTTTATTTTGTATAAATCCATAGAAGCTAGAAGCGTAATAAAATTAAGGAGAAAACACAATAGGAGATTTTATTTAAACTTCGATGGACAAAAGCAAATTCTTTTATACTTTTTCTACAACATAAAATATCTGCTACTTGGTTTTAGTGCCTAAAACCAAGTAGCAATCGTACTTAATTAATTACCTAGCTTCGTAAACGTACTACTGTGTTTTCCATTCATTAAACTAAAATTTTGTTCATTTGATTAAAAGCATTTACTTTTTGCTACGTGCTTCAATGTACATATGTGATCCTTAGCTGAATTAGTTGACTAATAAACGCGTCTCCATTACTTGTGAAAGTAAACGTAATATATATAATATACATAATACATAATGTTGGAAAAAGGTAAAAAGAGGGATATAACATAATATAATATTATGGCGTCGTAAGCAAATCCATTACCCCATATAAACAGAGAGAAATTACACAGGTGACAGGCATCAGCATGTTGTAAATAACAGCTTAAAATAATTAAAAGCAACTATGACAAACATCTTATCCTATGAAGCAATCTATAAGAGATATCTATGTTCAGTAGTGGACTTTTGCTAATATAAATCCGAAATAACTATTTAAATGACAGATAATTTAATCAGCCTTGTGTTACTAATGATGAAGATTTCAACCGGTTGATCTTTCACACAGAAGTGCGCTGGCTATCGAAAAGAAATTGTCTGACTCGATTTTACACTCTGTTTGACTCTGTCATAGAGTTTTTGAAAAACAGAGACACAGGATTGCACGACAACCTCATCACATTAATGAATGATATCGTATACCTGACAGACCTTTATAAATTGCTATTGCTATAAATTGATATGAATCTCCAACTTCAAGGCGATGACTTGAACTTAATAAAAACAAAAAATTTCGTCGCTACTTTCGTAGTCTATACTACGATGAGACCTCGTGGGATCCGATATAGATATATGGCGCCATATTATCTTACGTCTTGATTATACACGTTGGTATTGTTACGAGCTTGGGGTTTGAGACAATTAAAAACTGCCGATTGAATTACCAAAATTGACACTTTAATTACAGAACACTAATTACAACTTAAAACCACACTATTAATGAAACACAATTGTACTACTGATCACTTTAGTTCGCAGTTGTATTGTTTCGAAGTATTCGCATGTATCGCCAATTCAATACTGACTCGGTCGCGGTCTATACCGGCCTTATATAGGGCCTCAGATAGTTTCCAGAACCTTCTACTGTAGAAACATCTAGAATATTCGAGTACATATCGGTCCCGATTGACTAGGTGTCGATAGTTCCAGAAAGTTCTTCCTTGGAAATTTCTAGAAGGTTCTTGATTTTCCTAGTACTGCCACTCGATACTAGGGGGCGCTACTGGTATTAATTGTAGCGCGCAACAGTGTGATAATGATATTATCCCCAGAACGTCGACAGGGAGCAATGTCAACATCTGGTACTGAAATTGTCAACCCACCTGCCAAGCGCGTGGCGATTACAGCAAGTATCTCTAACAGTGGGAGAGGCCCATATTCAGCAATGGGCTGTTACGGCCTAACATAAATGAAGTAAAATGAAGTTACAGCCTATTTATGGTCCACTCCTCGACACAAGGCTCCTATGATTTCTGAAAGTCTACGAATTATTATTCTTTAAATTTCTCTGGCATGCAGGTTTCTTCACAATGTTTTCCATCACCGCCGATCACGTGGTAAATCAGTACTTAAAACTATTATTAACAATTTAAATTTAAATGTCATTGCACATATTTACGGCGAACGCTAAGCCCCCGAGCTACCACGCCTCTGATTTGTATTCTTTCGTTTTCTTCACATAAATGAAGAAAACAGAAGAATAAAAATCATAGCCTCGATAAAATCAAACAAACAGAACAATTCCTTTTACACATTCAAGTTATAACTCAAAAGCTCATCATTTTACACCTCGGGGCCCGCCATGAAATCGAGAAACGCTCTAGTCCGATAAGTCGAGTATATTTCAAGTTGGCGTTACAGAATAACTGCTATCTTTGTTTTAGCTTTGACAAAGGCCCTACCATGCATTCTAGAATATTTTAGTAATAATATTAATTAACAATAACATTAAAAATTGTGCATGTTATTGTGTACACAGGTACGAAGTGGATACTTCTTTACGACATAACATTCTCATTTTATTTTATACTAGTGGTTCCTCGCGACTTCGCCCGCGTGTTATTTGGAGTTTTAATTTATTTGCGCGGAACCCTAATTCTTTTTCTGCAATAAAATTAGCCTAAGTTACTCCTTGTGACATCAGTTACCTGCCAGTGAAAATCCCATCAAAATCGGTCCAGCCGTTTCGGAGATTAGCCGGAACAAACAGACAGACAGACAGACAGACAAAAACTTTAAAAATTGTATTTTTGTTATTAGTCCCGTATATACTTTCAAATGCATTTAGTAAAAAGCTGTAACTGTGACATTACAAACAGACACTTCAATTTTATTTATTTTTATAGATTTTACATAAGTAGGATAAATAGGTAATATACTCATGCAGCCCCGGCGATGAAACGTTATAAGAAAACATGACGTTTTTGTTTTTTTTAATATCGAACTAAATTTCTCCACTACGTCTATAAAGAAGTTTCACTTAAATTATATATAATAATATTATAAGGAGAAGAAAGTGAAAAATATGTGAAATAAGAATAGAATGGGGGGTTGAGCAAGAGTAGAGTTGGTGTATTTAGGATGTGTGACGTGTATTTATGAATGGTAGACATGATTAGGACATAGAATGAAAAGATAGAATGCAGGACACAGAGTAAATGGGAATATTGAGAAAATTTTGTGAGTAGTCAGAATAAGACATTAAAAGCACGTAAAGCAATTCATAATGCTGTGTTAATCTCTGCTACAATGTGGGGTAGTGAAAGTTGGGTGGGGCAGAAGAAGCCTAGGAGTAAAATTAATGTTGTAGAAATGAGATTATAAAGAAGTGTGTAAGGGATAACTCCAAATCAGTGCGAAATTGTGTGATAAGAGAAAAGTGTGGTTTGCAAGATGTTGTAATTAGGATTAAGAAATGAATGCTTTGTTTTTGGACACGTAGAAATAATAAATTAGGATAGAGTGACAAAGGCAATTTATGCTGCAGACATAAGTTACAGAGTCAGTACGGAACATCAAAGACAAAACTTTATCCAAACAAATCAATTGGCGATATTTATCAAAATCTTTACCATCTATCCAACTTCATAATACTTTGATACAAATGAAAACCTGCGGGATAATTGTGGTGAAGAATTTTGAAAGCGCTACTACATAGCAATTATACTTCTATCACACAGAATGACATAAACATAAAAGAAAAGTAAAAAACACTCCCATTATTGGGCACTGGTGTAATTTCATGAAGGTTTTAGAGCCGGAAAGGGACCGCAGCATTGCCCCAATGTGTGTTTGCGCCTTAATTTTTTCATGATAACATAAAATATATAATACTCGTTAATTCCATGCAAGGACACAAGCAGATTGCTATCAAAACTTTTTAAGCGCTAACGCAACCTTAGTAGTGGCCTTCACAAGCCAGCTGCAAGCTAACCATGCATTATGTATAACTTTTTATAAAGCGCTCCAGAAAATGCAATTTGATACAAAGTATCAAGTTTAATGCGATCCTAGATTAAACACCCCCGAGAAACACTGAGTTGGAAATGTATAAAATAGTTTTTGAAATACGCTTTTCAATCTTTTTCTCTTTATAATCAATTTTTACTTTGAAATATACCGACTGTAGTATAAGTTTGTATTTTAGGTAGGGTTGCCAACACAGTAGTATATGATACAGCATGATACTAATATTTAAGTAATGTCAGGGATCCACTGTATTTCGAAAATAAAAATAATTAGTAGGTGGAATAACTATATGTTAATTTGCAACTATATTTTAATGAACAACTATCTTTTATGACGAGGCAGTCAATAAACACTTTTAAAATTTTAGTTTTTGTTAATTTAAAAGGAAACACAAAATGGCTTGCAACAATTTTTTTTTATAGCATAAGAGTGACAAACGTGCACACAGTCCACCTGATGGTAAGTGGTTGCTGCGGCCCATAGACATCTACATCTATCCTCTATTACAAATCAAAATGTAGATGCGTTGTCACCCGTGAGAACTAAGATGGAATGCCTCATTTCCAGTAAAAAGGGCCTCCGGCCATCTGCACTCACCAAGCGAAACGCAGAGGTAAACCTCTATTTCACGCTGGTTTTCTGTGAGGTCGTGGTACCACCCCGGTTCGAGCCGACCCATCCGTGGGACAGCAAAAGCTGCCGCGTGGCTCTACCACTGTTTATGTTTTAACACTTATTGTAATTTTTTGACAGTTTTTTTTATTTATTATAAGCCAGTGCTTTACCACAATCCCACCTGGTGCTAAGTGGTGATGCAGCCTTAGATGGTAAATCACACTGTCTTATCGTAACAAAAGCCTATTCACTCTTGCCTTGAAGACGCCTAGATTGTATTCGGACGGAAAGATAGACGCCGGCAAATTATTCCACTCCTTTGCTGTACGCATTAAAAAAGACGAAGAAAAACGTTTGGTTCTAATACGTGGAATATCGACAACAAAGGGATGAAGACCCACCGACCGTCTGGTTGTCCGATGGTGGAAAGGAGAGGGAGGAATTAAGGCGTGTTATTCCTGCGCACACTCACCGAAATGCATCCTATAGAATACCGAGAGACTGGCTTCTCTGCGCCTGTGCTCGAGTCTGACAAGATTGGTTTCAACCAAATCAAGGTCACCAATGAGCCTCTTAGCACGTCTCTCCTCTGAGTCCAATGCTGCAAGGTGGCATTTTGCAGCACCAGCCCATATGTGACACCAGTACTCCATGCACGACGGGACTTGCGCTTTATATAAGGTAAGAAGCTGCCCCGGCGTGAAGTACCGCCGCACCCTTGCAAGGACACTAAGTTTCCTTGCGGCTGCTTTGGCTCTGGACTCAATGAACCACCCATAGTTTAGGTTCGGAGAAAATTCAATCCCTAACAACTGAAGGCGGTCAGTGTACTCCAAGGATACATTCCGAAAAGTAGGAGCCAAGGTGAGCGGGCTTCTTTTAGCGGTAAAAAGACACGCTTGTGTTTTGGAGGCGTTAAATCTCACGAGATTGGCATCGCCCCATTCGGAGACTGCCTGTAGTGTGAGACTCACACGCTCAACCATAGCCTCTCTTTCTGACTGGATTTGATCCCGACTGGCCCGGGCACTTGGTTGGTATCTCTCCACAACTGTGCTGTCGTCTGCATACCCATAGACACCGGGAATGAGCAGATCATTTATATGCAGCAGGAAGAGAGTTGCGGAGAGAACGGACCCCTGAGGAACACCGGCGTTAGTCGCCACAGTATTGGATGAGCAGCCATCAACGAAGACCGGGAGAGACCGTTCACTCAGAAAGTCCTTCACCCAGACAATTAGGCCAGGGGATAAGCCGTACGCTGAAAGCTTGCCCAATAGACTAGCGTGCCAAACCCTGTCAAAAGCTTTCGAAACATCGAGGGAAACAGCAAGTGCTTCACCACTGTTCTCGAGGGCTTTGCCCCATATGTGAGTGGCATACGCTAGAAGGTCCCCAGTTGATCGATTTCGGTGAAACCCATACTGGCGATCACTGAGGAAATCATTTTGCTCTAGGTATGCCATGAGGTGGGCGTTCAATATACGCTCCATAATCTTACAGAGTATGGAGGTAATTGAAATTGGTCGATAGTTGGCAGGGTCGGTACGGCTACCTTTTTTAGGCACAGGCTGCACATTGGCCAGCTTCCAAGATTTAGGCACTATTCCAGTCCCGAATGAGAGGCGGATTTATTTTATATATTTGACATTTATTAAATTTATAACTTATAGAAATAAACATTTACATACCAAGTTAATAAAATTTTTGACTTTTATATTGTAAATATTTGACAACTTGTTGATATTTTTCTAGGTGCTTATCATTAAAAGCCTGACGCAATTTTTTTAAATAGTTACATTATTAATTTTCTTTAATAATTTACTTCATTAGATTGTTATAATAATAATAGCTTTTTTATAGTATATTGTAAACCTTAATAACGAACAACATCATAATATTATGTACTACAATCTGGCAATATATAAAATTGAATTGAATTGAAACACTCATGATCGCAAAAAAAACTTTCCTTTAAAATATTAGTTATCGATTTCAAACATTATCATCATCATTAGCACATCACAAGTCCCTTGTTGAAAAAGTCTCCCCAAGGAATACACTCCATCGACTTCCTGCGTATCTTATCTGGGTCTTCACTTACTCACAAGGGTATCGTCTAGTTTTAGAAATTATCGTGGTTATAAGTAACATTGTAGGTATGTCGCTATTTTCAAATTGAACCGCTAAACCGAATGACCTTAAAATTCGTCTCCCAAGCGTGACGGTAATAGTAAATCTACTCTACAACTGGAGGCCTATGTCCAACAGTGGACTTTTGCAAACTGATGACGACGAAGAAGAACCAATTATGCTGAAACTTCACAAACAGATAGAGAGTAATGCCGGGAGTGATCTGGGCCATATTTTCTCCGATAAACTAGGAGGTTTTTTTTATAAAATCGAATAATTTAATTTTTAACTTAGTCATTAATATATATATATATATATATATATATATATATATATATATATATATATATATGTGTGTGTGTGTGTGTGTCTTAGTCAAACTAAGACTGTCGTTTCTTTGTGTTAAATATATATTAAGGACTGTAGTATAAGTGTGTATTTTAGGTAGGGTTGCCAACACTAATATATGATACAGTATGATACTAATATTTAAGTAATGACAGGGATCCACTGTATTTCGAAAACATATTTAACACAAAGTAACGACAGAGTCTTAGATTGACCAAGTCAACCAATCGCTTTTAATTTTAAAACCCGTTAATATCATTTAATACATATCATCCAATGTCTTTATTAATAATTTTCATCAATAATTGCAGCTGGTAAATGTTCACATTTCAAAACAATCTTAAAAGTCTAGAGTGAATGCGGAGTGAAACTCATAGCGCCACCTACCGATAAGGACAACTAGTTCTATATTATGTATAATTAAATCAAAAATATTAACGTTATTAATCTCATATACATTTATTTTTTATTTACTTAGGGCGATTAACGAATCAGTTGGCTGAAGTGGCAATGGGCCAGTGATGTAACTTTAGGTACCGACAATCAAATACCGACGGAGAAGAAAGGTTCTCCAGTAACAGCTTCGTACCAGAGAGAGAAGTTTAGGGCAAGCCTCGAAAAGATGAAGTGACGACCTGGTAAGATATATTTCGTTTTTACAACAAAATCCCAGAACATATTCAAAGTTTGTCCATAAACAAGTTTAAAAGTTTTATTAAAGAAAAACTGTGCAAAAAGGGTTATTATACTATCAAGGAATAAATGAATGAAAATAACCCCTGGGAATAAGGTGATTGCCACCATGCTGGTTCTATGGAAATTCATTTAAAATTGTATAAACAAAATTATTGTTAAGTGAAATTATGTTTAAAAAAAAGTCCCGCTGGGTTTCTTGCTGGTTCTTCCCAGGGCAGAGGTATTTTCCGAACCAGTGGTAAATAAAAAAATGACTTTCAATAAGTATTATGTATAATCAATATTGAATAAAAATCATTCTATTCTATTCTATCCTATTCTATACAGGAAATCAATAAATACAAGACCGTATTTTATGGGGGTGGAGTTTGTGGAGTATGCAGGAGCACGCTGGTAACGCTGGTAGATATAAGGCCCCGGTCGAGCCAACCGACTAGTGCTACAGTCAAAATACAAAGCAATATGACTGTATTACGTAATTTTCTCTTCCTTTTTTATTAAAGCGAGATTCATGAAAAGGTTGTTGTAGAAAGTTATTATTTTTTTTATAAGTGTTTAAAAGATGAATGTAATTTTAAACTAAACCTGACAGCGAAATTGCCAGTAAAATACACAAAGAACAAGAGCTCGCTAATTAAACCTTAATCCGGACGAGCATTCTTTCTAATTGCTTCCATTAGCTAATAACTCTAATAATAATTAGAGTTCAGAGCGAAATGCTTTATTACACTGCGTTTTAAAATTAAAATCCTTCGTATAATCCATCAACCATTTCGTAAACAAGATGGAAATGAAAACAAAATGGCGACCAGGCCCAGGTGCAGTTTATGCAAGTTTGAATTTTATTCATCTCCGTTGCTTTATTCTAAGTACGTGGGGCACACTGAAATGATTGGCAATAAGAAAAACCACATGCACCGTATAGCTAAATTGTATTTTCGAAGTATTCTCCTTTCAACTTAATGTACTTTTCCATTCGTGCAAACCAATCGTTAAAACAGTAATTCCAGTCTGAAGTTGATGTTGACAAAATGGCTGATTTGTACGTTTCCACAGCTGCTTCGGGGTATTCAAACCGTTGACCGCGTAATAAATCTTTCATTCTAGGGAATGTAAAGAAATTGTTTGGTCTCAGGTCAGGAATGTACGGAGGATGGCTCATCAGCTCAACGTTTTCCTGCTTCAAAAAATCATTTGTCTTCCGAGCCGTATCAGAGCTCGCATTATCGTGATGTAAGATGATGCGAAGATTCGGGTTATTTTTTCGAAGTTCGGCTATCATTTCTGGCAAACAAACCGTGATATACCACTCAGCGGTATCCGTTCTGCGTTCCTGTAAAGGAATAGTAGCAACATGCCCTTTTTTCGAGACAAACGTAGCGACCATTTTCTTTGACACGCTGCGGGAGCGAACCACTTTCGTTGGTTTGACCTTGTCTTCGAAGACCCAAACTGCTGACTGATGTTTTCTTTCAGGTTCGTATGAACAAATCCATGATTCGTCACCTGAGACGATTATTATAAACGGCATTTGACTTCCCTCCGTTGAAACGTTGCAGAGTATTCCGGCACCAATCTACAGGAGCCGCCTTTTGCTATTCGGACAAATTGTGGGGAACCCAGCGGCAAACTAGCTTACTTACACACAGCTCATTATGTAATATCGACTGAATTGCAGTCATCCCGATACTAATCTAATATAATAGTTCGCACAGCTACAATGTTTTCAGGCGTGACCGCTGTTCTTGGTCGACCTGCAGAAGAAACAGTGTTGAGCGACACACGACCGCGTCGGAACTCGGCATACCAGCGGTATATTGTCGTTTGACTTGGTGCTTCAACATCATAAATCGAAACAAGTTCGCTGAGACATTTATCTTGAGATAAGGCGCGACGAAAATTGTGATAAATTATGGCACGGAATATTCACGCGTGAGCTCCATTTCTGTTAACGACGTGTCAACTTTAAACCAACATGGTTTTTGTTTTTAAAGATTTTTTTAATTGTTTGAATTTCATTAAGATTCTAAGAGGCCGGTATTCAAATTCTAAAAAAGGTTTTATTGTAACTCAATTCAAAATATTCTATTTTGTTATATGTGTAATTGTCAATTTGTGTAAATAAAGCACCTCACAATACAGGAGTAATTCCTAGTTTCTGAGTATTTTTAAAAACAAATAAATAATATATAATATTTATTCATTTAAAATTTTATTTAATCCTTTATTATATTAAGTTATGTTAAGTAAACATTATCCACTCCTAAGTAGTTTATCTTATTAATTACTCTATGTCCTATGTTATTAAATTCCACTGCTGAACATTGCCCCCCCCCCCCCCCCCCTTAGAGTGCCTCATAGGGGGAATATTTTGCTACGCGTGACAGGTGGGTTGACAACCGCAGTTTTTTATTTTTAGTCCTTACTAGCTGTGCCCCGCGGTTTCACCCGCGTCATCAAGTGACCGAGGTGCGCGACATGACCTAGTTCAAGCATTTTATAACGGCTAGGGTTTAGGCGTCGTTCGTGCGCAAAGCCAAGTGAGGAAATTATTTTAATTTTACATTATCTCTTAAACTATGCGTCCAAATAACATGGTATGAAGAACAAAGTTTATCTTCATAAAATTGTCTTGATGATGAAGTAACTTTCGTTCGTAAGGATAAATAGGCCTAATAATAACGCTCATAAATCATTTTTAAATTTTCAATATTTTTTGTCACAAAATACCAAATTATGGCTTATGTATAAGAATTAGACATATGGTATCGCGGACTTTTTTTTAGACGGAGTAAAGATCTACATTTTTCTAGAACATTGTATTTATCCCTAACGATAACACCAGCGTACGCGGATAAATCATTTCGGGAGTGCTTTTTCTTCGGACTTATTTAACAAATATCCATATTTAAGGCTAGCTGAGTAATATAGCTTTATGCTAGATAGCCTATACTATTTCACATGAATTTGGCTTTAATATACAAAAAGAACTTTTCAAATTGAACCGGTAGTTCCAAAGATTAGCGCGTTTAAACAAACAAAAAAACAAAAAACTCTTCCGCTTTATTATATTAGTATAGATTAGGACGACGCTGCTGCCCATCTCGCTCGGAGACCATGCAATTTTTGAGGCTGTCCCCACAGTCACTACCTACCTACGAAAAAAAACGGGGTAAACATGTGTCAATCGTTAATGATTCGTTCATTTGACACGGATCGCATCAAAGTATTGATGATTGCAATTACATTTTTTTAATGTCCGAATCAAACGATTGACACGAATTTCGATCACAGAGTATAGTAATTTCCGTCGTCCGTACGGGTCTCATAGATCACAGAGTACTGAAACTCGAAATGATCCATTTGAATGATCGAAACGAATGACTCGGTTCGTCAGACGAATTAATACTTGAATGGTGGGGTCACTAGAAATGAATGAATGACACATGTCTAAAACGGGGTGACGTACTATCTTACACCCACGCGATATCAACATTACTGCTTACGATAAAAAATTACCGGTTTTATCTCGTTTGTTTATTCTACTCAAAGCACCTATACTCGTGGATATTTAGAAATGTCTCTCGGAGAAACCATAAAACCTATTGAGTGTTCGACTCGTAAAGCGCGAATTTTCGACGCCATTGCACCGCGCGATCTATTCATGACGTTTTATTACACCCCGCCCATTCCGAACGTCATTCTACAGCTCATGTTTATTGTTCTTCTATGCTATAATTTCTGCAGTTTATATGCTTGAGTTTTAAACGCATCTTAATACTTTGAGTAAGCAATTCTTGTGCTCGTATATAAGTGTACTTATTTATGTGTGTCATTGGTTTCTCGGAAACACTTTTGTATTTACATGTATAACGTTTTTCTTTCCAAATTTATCGAATTTATACAGGTGCAATCCCTGAAAAAGTTATAATTTTTCTTACGCCCAGCAAAGCTTGTTCGCTCATTAATAACTAATATTTAATATTGCACCTCACAAACATCCGAGGCCTGCACTGTAATCTCAATGCAGTCCATTACCAGATTGAGACTGACAAGCCGCACTTACTCTTCTTAACTGAGACGGAGATCAGATGTCCTCTAGATGCGGCGTACCTTGGCTACTCTAGGTACACATTGGAGCATAATTTCCATCAGCGCATCGGAGTCTGTGTCTACGTCCACAACGACATCTGCTGTAAGCGTCTCTGTCACCTTGAAGACCCCACTTTCTCTATGATCTGGGTATTGATAGCCACAGGAATGGATAAAATTATTTACTCTTGTGTCTACCGATCGCACAGCGGTGACCAAGAGACAACTATCTCAACAGTTTGAAGTCTCAGGCTGTTTAAGCACCTCAGTGAAGCCTCTGATGTGGCTCTAAATCGGTACCCTAATGTACAGTTGGTTTTTCTCGGTACTTTAAGGCCTGTCATCAGGAACGGCTGTTCCCATACCAGAAAACCGACCACGCTGGGAGAAAGCCGTGGAATTTTGCCTTGTCGCTGGGGCTGTCCCAGTTGGTACAACAAGCGACTAGAGTAGTACCTGTAGTACCTGATGTGGATGGGCACACAGCCGACTGCCTCGACTTTCTGCTGACGACCAAACCAAACAGATACGATGTTCAGGTTACCTCACCCTTGGGAACTACTGACCACTGTCTGGTAAAATTTGTGTCGTTATATTCCCCACCTAACTGCGATTTTCACGGAGTGCGACGAGTGTGGCGATACAAGTCAGCAGATTGGGATGAGATGCGGCATTTCTTTGCATCTTATCCTCGGCGGCAGGTCTAGTTCAGAGGAAGACCCGTCGAGCTGCGCGGATGCCATAACCAATGTGATACGTCAAGCGATGGTGTTATTTATCCCCTTTGCTGACGTGCCCATTGGTGGTAAACGTGGTTTAACGCCGAGTGCGCTCGTACTGAAAAGCACAAGCATATGGCGTACTTATCCTGGGTCAATGCTCGAGACCGTAAAGCTCCGGATGTTAGCCTTAAGAAGACAGCCTTTAACCAAGCCGCCACGTCCTGCAAAAAAGCATTACGCCAAGGCAGTTTCGATCGCATTCGAGGCATCAGCACAAAACTCTCTGACAAACTTCTGTCGGTCTACACTGCTTCCGATGGTAAAACCAGATGGCTCACTGGCGCATGCGCCTAAGGAGAAAGCGGACTTATTTACTTCTCTTTTGCTTGCAATTCGCGTCTGGACAGTAGCAGCAGCGAACCATCTCGATTACCTCACCGCGGTACCTCTATGTCAGAGGTCCATATCACCGACAAGGAGGTTCTTAAAACCTTGCGAAGTCTAGACGTGAACAAAGCTAGTGGACCTGGTGGTATACCAGCTATAGTTCTAAAGGTATGTGCACCTGAGTTGTCTCCTGTGTTGACACGCTTATTCCGCCTCTCATTCAGGACTGGGATAGTGCCTAAATCTTGGAAGCTGGCCAATGTACAGCCTGTGCCTAAAAAAGTTAGCCGTACCGACCTTGTCAACTATCGGCCAATTTCAATTACCTCCATACTCTGCAAAATTATGAAGCATATATTGAACGCCCACCTTATGGCATAACTAGAGCAAAATGATCTCCTCAGTGATCTCCAGTACATGTTTCACCAAAATCCACTCACATATGGGGCGAATCCCTCAAGAACAGTGGTGAAGCACTTGCTGTTACCCTCGATGTTTCGAAGATCTTTGACAGGGTTTGGCACGCTAGTCTATTGGGCAAGCTTTCAGCGTCCGGCTTATCCCCTGGCTAGATTGCCTGTGTGAAGGACTTTTTGAGTGATGGCTGCTCATCCAGTACTGTGGCGACTAACGCCGGTGTTCCTCAGGGGTCCGTTCTCTCCGCAACTCTATTTCTGCTGCATGTAAATTATCTGCTCCTTCCCGGGAATAAGCAGTTAATTTATCAATACCGGTATCTATGGATATGCAGACGACAGCACAGTTATGGAGAGACACCAACCAAGTCCCCGGGCCAGTCAGGATCAAATCCAGTCAGAAAGAGAAGCTATGGTTGAGTGTGTAAGTCTCACACTACAGGCAGTCTCCGAATGGGGCGATGCCAATCTCGTAAGATTTAACGCCTCAAAACACAAGCGTGTCTTTTCACCGCTAAAAGGAGCCCGCTCACCTTGGCTTCTACTTTCCGAAATGTATCCTTGAAGTACACTGACCGCCTTCAGTTGTTAGGGATTGAATTTTCTCCGAACCTAAACTATGGGCTATAAATAAATCCGCCTCTCATTCAGGACTGGAATAGTGCCTAAATCTTGGAAGCTGGCCAATGTGTAGCCTGTGCCTAAAAAAGGTAGCCGTACCGACCCTGCCAACTATCGGCCAATTTCAATTACCTCCATACTCTGCAAGATTATGGAGCGTATATTGAACGCCCACCTCATGGCATACCTAGAGCAAAATGATCTCCTCAGTGATCGCCAGTATGGGTTTCGCCGAAATCGATCAACTGGGGACCTTCTAGCGTATGCCACTCACATATGGGGCGAAGCCCTCGAGAACAGTGGTGAAGCACTTACAGTTTCCCTCGATGTTTCGAAGGCTTTTGACAGGGTTTGGCACGCTAGTCTATTGGGCAAGCTTTCAGCGTACGGCTTATCCCCTGGCCTAATTGTCTGGGTAAAGGACTTTCTGAGTAAACTAAATTGTAAGCCGTACGGAAAGGAAAAAAAAACAGTAATAAGAAAACAGTAATTAAATGCCAGAAAGAAGGGTACTGCAGAAAAGTAATACTAAGAAATAGTAAATAAAAAAACCAGGACAAGGATGTTGGCAAACCCGCCTGTTCATTGTGGTGAGTAGAAGAAAATCTTCAATTTTTTTTATCCAAGTATTAGTGATAAACGACGTGATGATACGTGGATACTGTAGCTCATAGACACCTTAATTTCAATATAGAATCAAAATGTACATGTGTTTTCATTCTTGAAAACTTGGATAGAATACGTTGTTACCAGTAAAAAAAAAGTTAAGAAATAGTTCTGATACCAAAAACTAAATTTACTGTCTTAAACGTCGGCAGTTTTGGATAATTAAATTTTTCCTCAAGTTGCCTTAATAAGCTTTTACTTGGAAACATTGAAGTTAACCCTTTAACAGCAATATTATTGGAAATATTAAATTTAAGATGATTTCGGGTTTCAATATTAAAATCTCTCCGGGTCGTCGTTGATGGCTGCTCATCCAATACTGTGGCGACTAACGCCGGTGTTCCTCAAGGGTCCGTTCTCTCCGCAACTCTCTTCTTGCTGCATATAAATGATCTGCTCATTCCCGGTGTCTGTGGGTATGCAGACAACAGCACAGTTGTGGAGAGATACCAACCAATCGCCCGGGCCAGTCGGGATCAAATCCAGTCAGAAAGAGAGGCTATGGTTGACCGTGTGAGTCTCACACTACGGGCAGTCTCCAAATGGGGTGATGCCAATCTCGTGAGATTTAACGCCTCCAAAACACAAGCGTGTCTTTTTACCGCTAAAAGGAGCCCGCTCAACTTGGCTCCTACTTTCCGGAATGTATCGTTGGAGTACACTGACCGCCTTCAGTTGTTAGGGATTGAATTTTCTCCGAACCTAAACTATGAGCGGTTCATTGAGTCCAGAGCCAAAGCAGTCGCAAGGAAACTTGGTGCCCTTGCAAGGGTGTGGCGGTACTTTACGCCGGGGCAGCTTCTTACCTTATATAAAGCGCAAGACCCCTCGTGCATGGAGTGTTGCTGTCACATATGGGCTGGTGCTGCAAAATGCCACCTGGCAGCATTGGACTCTGTGGAGAGACTTGCTAAGAGGCTCATTGGTGACCTTGATTTGGTAGAAACCAATCTTGTCAGCATCGAACACAAGCGCAGAGGAGCCAGTCTCTCGGTATTCTATAGGATGCATTTCGGTGAGTATGCGCAGGAATTACACGCTTTAATTCCTCCCTCTCCTTTCCATCATTAGACAACCAGGCGGTCGGCGGGTCTTTATCACTTTGTTGTCGATATTCCACGCATTAGAACCAAACTTTGCTTCGTCTTTTGTAATGCGTACAGTAAATGACTGGAATAATTTGCCGGCGTCAATATTTCCGTCCGAATACAATCTGGGCGTCTTCAAGGCAAGAGTGAATAGGATTTTGTTACGATAAGACAGTGCGATTTACCATCTAAGGCTGCATCACCACTTACCACCAGGTGCGATTGTGGTCAAGCACTGGCTTATAATAAGTAAAAAAAAATAGTTTATCTTTGAAACATTGCGTTCTTTTTTTTTTGCTAATTGCAGGGGTTGAATTGATAAAATGTATCAAAGATAACAAATTTCTTTTGACTCAAAAACATACAAATGTTTTTAGTTAACATTCTAATTATTTTAATTTTCTTGTTTGACAAGACTGCTATTGCTACCTAGCAAGCGTGACGTACTTACGAGTACCTACTCGTAAGTACGTCACGCTACAAGAGAGATAAAATTGTTTCGTCGGATAATGTCCTGTTGCCGATGAATGTCACTTCAAAGCGCACACAAGGTTTCGTTTTGGTTGTTGTTTTTATTATTCACTCGAGAGGGCAGGTAAAGGAACTATGCCATACAGCCTTGTCTTCATGTATTATCTTATTCATTATCATATTATCTTTCATAGTTCACTGCTTCACAATATGTTGATGTGTCACATTGTGTAACCCTTAGGAGGTTTCGACGGCAACTTGAGCCAGCAGGCAGCTGACAGTTGGCGATGGTATCTAAAGGCGCCTATGCAAACAAACAGCTTATCTTGAGAATCCATCACCATCAGAGCACTTGTTTCACAGTTTCCACCAATAGTTCACATGCGCAGACACTTAATACACAAAATCGCACCACTTTTACATATCAACGTCCACTTAAAACCATTATTTAAACAATAATACAGGAGCAGCAAGCCGCCGCCGGTCCCGCCAAAACTCTTTTGTTTTGGTACTTTGACAGGCGCTTTGACAACAATTTTTTTTTATAGAATAAGGGTGACAAACGAGCATTCAGCCCACCTGATGGTACTTACCATGGATACTGTAGCCCATAGACACTTACAACTATCCTCGATTAAGATCAAAATGCGGATGCGTTGTCATCCCCGAGGACTAACATGCAATGCCTCGTATCCAGTAAAAAGAACCGGGGACTCTCTACACTCACCATACGAAATACAGCAGCACTGTGCTGCTATTTTACGCTGGTGTTCAGTGAGAGCGTGGTCCTTCCCCGGTCTAGCTGACCCATTCGTGCCCTCAACTATAATATAGCTGCAACATAGTACTCCGTATGTTTATTTTACTAAATATTTTATATACAAAATTTGACCTGCTCAAAGTTCAAAAACTTTATTGTAACAAAATTTGTATAAAAAGGGTTATTATAATATTATAGAATTTATGGATGATAATAACCCCTGAGAATGAGGTGATCGTTACCAAGCTATTTCTAATTTGTTTGGTGTGATTAATTGTGTAACATACATGATTGTAAGCTGTTTCTAAAAAAAAAGTCCCGCTGGGTTTCTTGCTGGTTCTTCCCAGGACAGAGGTTTTTTCGAACCACTGGTAATTAAACAAAAGAGTGACTTTCAATAAGTATTATTTATAATCTATATTGAATAAAAAAGTTTCTGTTTCTGTTTCTAAAAGAAAGTTTCCACAATAGATAAGTGACGCTATTCAGCGATGTCTATATTTTTTTAAATAACTGGGTGACAAACGAGCATAAAGTCCACCTGATAGTAAGTGTAAAATATGGCCTTATAGAAACTACTCCATTTATCCTCGATTATAAACAAAATGGTCTCCCCAGAAGTTCTCGTCGGCATTAATGCTATTTTACGCAGGTATCCTTAAGGCGGCTACTGACCTGTCTGCCGCAGCGGCAATCTAGGGAGCGCAGCGATCGGAGCAATATAGAAGGTCGCAGGGCCGACTTAAAAAATTGCCCCTGCTTGCCTACACACATCACAATTAAGGAGGCAATAAAGTGTCATTCCCACTCCTATACCCTAGATTGACCCTGCGGCAGGCAGGTCAGTAGACACCTTTAAGGGCGTGGTCCTTCCTAAATCTAGCCGACCCATTCGTGCTGCTGTCATTATAGAGCTGCAGTAATACTACCACGTAAAGATGTATTTCTGCCATTTTCTGTATTGACTATCTTTGGAAATTTCTGAGAAAACTGAGTTGTAACCGCGGCTGGTAGTTTTCTCACCTAATATTACCAGTCGCAGGTATTCTTTCTGATCGACTCGATCCACTGGCACTGCGTAGGGATGTTGAATCCCTTTGTATTTTCTATCGAATTTACCACGAGGAGTGCTCTGAGGAATTGTTCGGATTAATTCCAGCCGCCTAATTTCACGAACGCACATCGCGTCAAAATTCACGATACCATCCTCACCATCTGGATGCTTGGCGGTCCACGACTGTACCTTTTACTAGGAGTTTTCTTCCTCGTACAACTTCTTTGTGGAATTGTTTGCCACCGTCGATTTTCCCGGACCGATACGACTTAGGGACCTTCAAGAAAAGACCTTACACCTTTCTAAAAGGCAGGCAACGCATCTGCAATTCCCCTGGTGTTGCGGTTGTTCATGGGCGGCGGTAGTCACTTACCATCTGGTGAGCCGCATGATCGTTTGCCCCTTCTTCTATAAAAAAAATATAAGAAGTATAATGTCTCTCAAAGAGGTCAACAAGGAAACTTAGCAACAAACGTTCCTGATTCTTATCTTGAATGATCTTTCCATAAAGGCTAATGATAATATTTTTTTTAATATTTCATATTAGTACTTATGTCACGTTAGTGAAATAATTATATGGATCCATTAATTTGTATCATTTCAAAGCAGAACAAATTTTACGGTGGCAAATATTTAATCAAGGCCTGACCCCACCACCATATATCAGTGCTTAATAAACATCAACATCATATAAATAAATACTTAATATCATGTAACAATTTGGTTGGCTCTGTATCCGCACCTATGCAAATGTGCGTTAAATAATTAAAACCAATTCATCCATTAGGTAATTCGATGAGTTCTCGTTAGCTCCTCGCCGCCGGCAGTGGATCAATGGGTAAAGATGTTCAGTTTAATTGAGCATCCCACTAAAACGCGATACGTTGTTCGCAACGTTTTCCCGCGTAAATTAGGGACGCCATCATGCATTAATAATCTGTTCAATTTATAAAATAATACGTTTTTATAATCACTTAACAATCAATATAAATAATGAATGAATGTTTGAAAATATAGAAATAAAGCGAAATTTTAGTGAGTGTTTTAATAGATAGTAGGTCGGGGGAAAAGTTTCTTCGTATTATGTTTGTATAAAATTGAAGAAAAACCTCTTTGGTTGTACTGTTTGTATCTGGCTGGTTTTAATATCAATACATATAGGCCATTAAGAAAAAGATAAATAAAAATTAAAAACCACAAAGATTGATCACTGTTGATGAAAAGTGGATCATCTACGACAAGAACGTGCAAAAAAGATAATGGTCAAAAGGTAGTCAAACTGCACTGACTGTAGCGAAATCCCGGATTAACACGCAATAAGGTGATGCTGTGAGTATGGTGGGATTGGAAGGTCATAACTATGCTGTTTATTACGCCATCGATTAGGATCTCTACTGCCAACAACTTATAAGACGCAAGCAAGAAGTTGAGAAAAAACTGCCGGAATTGATCAATAGAAAAGGAGTTGTCTTTCATCATGATAACGCCAGACCACAAACATCTTTGGCCACTCAGCCAAAATTGAGAGAGCTTGGTTGGGAAGTGTTAATGTGGTGGATGATGGATATATAGTCCTAACCTTGCAAACTCAGATTTTAACTGTTTCGGTCTCTTCAGAATTCTTAGGGTAGTGTTAGGTTAACATCAAGAGACTTACACGAGGTAGAGTCATGCTGCAGCTATATTAGTAGTATAATTGTTACACGAATGGGTCGGCTCGATCGGTGAAGTACCACGCTCTCACAGAATACCAGCTTAACACTGCTGTGCTTCGTATGGTGAGTGTAGAGAACCGGAGATCCTTTTTACTGGAAAAGAGGCATACAATCTTAGTCTTTACGGGCGACATCGCATCTGCATTTTAATTCGCAAACGAGGATAGATGTCTATGGGCCACAGCAACCACTTACCATCAGGTGGACTGTGTGTTCATTTGTCACCCTATCCTATAAAAAGAAAGAAAAAAAAGAGGGCTGTCAAAAATAATTGTCGCATTTTTTTAATCAAAAATCCCAAGATTTCTACAGCAACGTGATTATGTCACTATCAATAAGATGGCAGCAATTTATCGAACAAAATGGCACATATATATTATAATTAAATGTAATGAAACTTTGAAAAAATCGTCTTCAATTTGTGCATAAAATACGAAAAAACTTTTAATAACTTTATATTAAATGAATATATCGCAATATATATTTTTTAGATAAGGGCCAAGCGTCTAAGAAATAAAACTTAGAAAACCTAATTGAAATCTATCCAGTAGTTTTTCAATGATGCGCGCACAACTGCAAACCTCTATCATTTTATTTATATAGATTAATAGTGAAATTCATATTCGTTGCCACCAATCTGCGTGGGTCTTCGTTTCTCTTCACTCTCTTCCCCTGTCTCTATTTATGCCGTAACCATGGAAAGCTAGCGAAGCTTGATCATGAGAAAATATACTTAGTTCCCAAAAACCTCTGCCGAAATATGCAGGTTATGCTTCCTTTATACATATTTGAACATGGTTACAATCACCAAATAATATCAATATTAAACACTACTAAAGTTCAAAGTCTCGTACATCAAATAGCGCGAACGCCCGGCGGGTACAATTTGTCTAATGTTAGATAAACAATCCTAATACCTTCTCCGTATAACAGATTAATGTACGTACTCCATCCTTGAGATATATAATGGTAACATCATTGAATAACATATGTTTAAATAAATTACAGTTCCGTACATATTATTTTCTTCTTTACAGCAGAATTCACCAAGCATTATCTGAAAACCGTCGGTAGTTTAAAGTATTTATAAGTCTAAGTAACCCCAACAGTATGCCGTGCACTATTCTCGTTGACGAACCTTCTCTAGTTGTCTACTAATGGTGGAAATCCAATTAAAACAATGAAGCTAATAAATTTCATAGATTTCATTCATCATGGCATTCAGTGACGACCTAAGAAAATCTACTGCCCGTTTTGTAAGAGGTGACAGAGGATAATAAAAATCACGGTTGCCAACCCGCCTGACATACGTGGCAACTTTGGCAAAGAATATCAGGCGTCAACTTACGAAGAGAATTAACGAAGAGGGGGCATACAGGTATGTGGACTACCACGTATGTACAATTGCACCACAAGGAGAACTGCAACTGCTTTCCATAGCGCGCGTAAATACAATTAAAAAGTGTTTTCATGAAGTTAAGCCGATTCCACACAGAAAAAGGACCGTCAAGTATCCAGATGTCATAGATTGTTATGGGAATTTTGTCGCGATGTGCGATTACGATGCTATAAAACCACGTTGTTAGTTGCACATGATTTAACATATTTTCTTTTGTTTGTATGAGTTCACTGGAGGTTAATCGTAATGGTGCGCCAAGTGCGGTTTAGGTGGATAATTGGCCAAAAAATTGTTATTTACGTACTTACTTTAGACATCATGATAATAGAGATTATTAATTTCGTTCATTAGTTCACTGCTGAATATAGATCTCTCTCATGCATTGCTTCATTAAGGGTCTATTTGCCATAGTTATCACGCTTGACAGTTGTTAGAAGTTAGTAAACGCAGTTTAATATAATTTTAAGTTGCTACCAGGAAGATGCTGCTGTCCATCTTGTGTTTTATTTTCCTCTGCCGCGTCTTACGACACTAACAGGATAAGATAGTGGGTTCTATCACTCACTACACGGCACTAACACACGTGCAATAAAAATTGGTACTACTATTTTTCCTTTCATTGTTTTTAGAGATGAAGGTGACAAACGAATACACAGCCCACCTGGTAGTAAGTTAAAGCTGTCGCTTATAGACATCTACATCTATAGTTTAAGAATCAAAATGCAGATGCGTTGGCATCCCTTTATATATATAAATATAAATATAAGAATCAGACTCTCACAGAATGCCAGTGTAATATGTATAGGGGTGACAACACATCCGCATTTTGATTCTAAGCTATAGATGTAGATACCAACTTTCCAGTAAAAAGGGTCTCCGGTTCTCTACACTCACCATACGAAACACAGCAGCATGAAGCTGATATTTGACGCTGGTATTCTGTGAGAGCGTGGTCCTTCCCCGGTCGAGCCGACCCATTCGTGCTACAACCATAATATAGCTACAGCGTGACACTAACATGTAAAAATAATTTAAACAGAATATTCACTTTTATTTACCTCCGAATAAGAATGTCACACACTTTTAAAGTAATTTCATAATTCAATATACAAAAGAATGATAGAGACATCAGTGAGAATGATATGCGTGTTCATCGAAGGGAAAGTTATTCGAGACAAAGCTAGAGACAAATGGCGGCTATCAATCCCCTTCTACGTTGGCGGGAAATGAAAGCCTAATGTGCGTCATCACATTTGCACACTCGATTCAATTCTATCACTCTATACATGAATACACGAATTTTTATCTTAAACGGTGACATACCAAAATTATTTTAAATTTTTGAGACGGCTAAGATTTCAAAATAAGGAGGACTTTCTCAATTCGACTGTATGTGCTTTTTTAGTTTGTTATGTTACACGATATCTTGGTCAACTGTAAACCGATTTTAATGATTTGTTAACTTCCCGCTACGAAAATCGATGATTTTCAAAAAATCGGGAAGTTATTGGTTTCACCTAAGTTTTTGAAAATCGAGATTTCATCAGATCTCCACGTTTTGAGGTCCTAGGAAGCTATTCTGACTATTCCTACGAGGATGTCACTATGTCTGTGTGTGTGTGTGTGTGTGTGTGTGTGTGTGTGTGTGTGTGTGTGTGTGTGTGTGTGTGTGTGTTTGTGTGTATGGTTGTATTATATGTAAATTTTATTTTTGAGAATTCTCAAAAGCTACCGGTCCGAATCGGTTCAAATGGTATATAAAATCTAAGTTTGATGAAGCCCTTTCGAACGCCGTCAAATTCGTCAAAATCAGTTGATTTGTTCGTGAAATATTCAATTTTGATAAATATAAAAAACGTGGTTTTTGAAAAGAGTTCTTCGAGGTCAAAAACGTCATAATAGTTTAGAGCGCATAGCATATTATGAAGTTAGCGGGAAGTTCCAGGTATGGCCTGTAGGGTCAACCGTATTTTTTTTTTATGGAACGGGTATAATTTTAGAGAAAAAGCCATCCCTTTTTTTATAGAATAAGGGTGACAAACGAGCACACAGTTCACCTGATGGTAAGTGGTTGCTGCGGCCCATAGACATCTACATCTATCCTCGTTTGCGAATCAAAATGCAGATGCGTTGCCACCCGTTAGGACTAAGATGAAATGTCTCATTTCCAGTAAAAAGGGCCTCCGGCCACCTGCACTCACCAAGAGAAACGCAGAGGTAAATCTCTACTTCACGCTGTTATTCTGTGAGGTCGTGGTACCACCCCGGTTCGAGCCGGCCCATCCGTGCGACAGCAAAAGCTGCCGCGTGGCTCTACCACTGATATCCCTTAGGGTAAGGTAAGTGAAAAATAGGTGATGAAGTTTTTTAATGTAAATGATTTAGGCGAACACTTATCTAGTTGTTACCTTGAGCTAGTGATCAAAAGAGTCAAAAATATAATTTTTATTTAAAAGTAAAAGCTGATTACAAAAAACTAAAAAGAAAGAAATAATTTCCACATAACAGCTTCAGAAGTCAGGGTCTTTAATAATTCTTCTATGTATTAGAACCGACTTCTGAAGGTGTTATGTGGAACTTATATCATTTATTATAGTATTTTCAAATCAGCTATTATTACTTTTTATTGAAAGTTTTTTTTTATAAACATACAAAGTTGTAAAATTACACGAGTAAAATATTACACCATAATAATTGGAAAAGACAGGCAACAGCTACGTGCAAACACTCAACCACGTTACATTCAACAAGTAAGTTTTTTTTTTTTACTAGAAATTGAAATGTGTCAAAAAAAGAAAATAAATCATAATAAATTAGATTCTAAATTAAAAAGTATCCGTTACCTCGAAAGAATAGAGGGATGCTCATCAGGTGTAGATCGATGCTATAAAAGTTCATCCTTCCATCCATCCAGCACTCTCAAAACTTGACTACTGTACACAAGCCTTCCTCATAGATTGTCTTATATGGGGATATTCAATACAGTAGTTTCCATACGTAGTGCTTGCCAGCAGGTTGGCAACCGTAGTTTAGTTGTTTTATCATCTCCTGGTTTGTTTCCTTCTGGCGCCTCTTACGACACCCACAGAACAATATGGCGTAGTGAATAAGGTGAGAGTAATATGGTCACTTTAAGCTTTGCCGCCTTAAAAAACCAAAACCAGGAGGAGGATAGAGACGAAAACTAGGAGGAGGACAGAGATGAAAACACAAAGTCGTATAAAAGTTAGTTGCAGCCTGGATATACATACAAGCCACTGCTGGGCACAGACCTCCTCTTATTTCTGAAAGGGTTTTAGAGCATTTTCTTGCCCTGAAATGAGAGGCCCATGTGCGTGTTGACGAATTTCACACGTCTTTGAAATATTTTTTTAGACTTTATTGGAGTTTACTCCTTATGAGTCGTGCCATAAATAGATGCGCGAGTATGTTGCACAAAGATGTATCAGTCATATATTTATATAATATATTTTAACAAATCAATATAAATAAATAGGATTCATTTACATGCTTCCTTTGTTTATTGTATATATTTAAGACAATTGTTTTTCAGGACAAACTCCAGTCACGCGTCGGAGCTGATACGCACAATTTCTTTTCTAATTTCTCAGACATGCAGGTTTACTCTCAATGTTTTCCTTCACCGCCGAGCACGTAGTATGATTTACTACTTGCAATTAAAATTGCAATTAACAATATCATTGGCGCCAGCGGGGATCGACCCCAGGTTGCTCGCGAAATTTACAGCTAGCGCTTAACCTCTGAGCTACCGCGGCTCTCCAAAAAGTCTAAAGTCGTATACTTAAATATATTAAGAAAAAAATAACAAACTTTGGCAACAGAAGGAACACTTCGAAAAATCTTTTTTATACGTGGTAGAGCCATGCTGCAGCTATGTTAGTAGTATAGTTGTAGCACGAATGGGTCGGCTCGACCGGGGAAGGACCACGCTCTCACAGAATACCAGCGTAAAATAGCAGCTTAACACTGCTGTGTTTCGTATAGTGAGTGTAGAGAACCGGAGACTCTTTTTACTGGAAAAGAGGCATTCCATCTTAGTCCTCACGGGTGACAACGCATCTGCATTGTGATCCTTTATTGATGATAGATGTGGATGTCTATGGGTCACAGCAACCACTTACCATCAAGTGGACTGTGTGCTAGTTTGTCACCCTATCCTATAAAAAAATCTATTTAATAAAAAACTGTCAAAATGGCGTCGATAATGCAGCGCCCTTTTGACCTATTATTATTTGATTGACTGATGAAGAGCTATCGTATCACAGAGCCATCAATGCAAACAAGGCTGTAGTTTTTGAGTTATAAGCTGGGGTTATAAGCGGCGGTTATAAGAAACTGACCATATTAACCTGTCTAAAATTAATATATTGTCCCTTGAATTGGCCTCCTGTAGAAGTGTCTCAAAACTTGGTTGATTTCCGTTTTAAGTAAAATTAAAACTTACTTAGTTTCTTATTACTTACTATGTGATTATTTCAAGTTCTTGAATAAAACGGTTGTTAATTAATTTTATCGTGATTTCTATTACCTCTGTTGAATGAATGAATAATGAAATGTGAACTTTAAAAAAAACTTATGGCACTAACGAATTCAAGAAGTCGAATTATTGCTTCACGAAAAGCATAAAATAGCTGTAATCTGGTCATTGAAATAAAATTGGAAAGCTTGCAATCGGTTGCGTCGCATCCAAATACTTTTCTTACATTCGTTGCTTAATGTACATATTTATTCCAAATAAATTACTGTCTATATTTCAAACATGTATTTCGCAAAATTATATTACGTTCAAATTTTCATGTTTTTGTAATATTATTTTCAATTCTCCAACATATTGTATTTGTATCTATAATTTTACAAATATACTACTGAATATTAACAAAAATATATTTGAAAAAATTGTCATTATTAATAGAATAAGGCGTTACTTTCTGAAAAATCATTATAGTAAAGACTAGCCACACGGCCAAATTTTTTTAAAAGAAGAGGGGGTAAATGAGTATGCGGCTCACCTGATAGTAGGTAAGTGGCGACTGCCGCCCATAAACAACTGCAATACCAGAGGAATTGCAGGTGCGATGCGGGCCTTTGCAGTTTCAGGGTTCCGTACCCAAAGGGTAACCAACGGGAGCTTCCGCTGTCCATCCGTCTGTCCGTCAACTGGCTGTATCTCATGATCCGTAATAGGTAGACAGTTGAAATTGTCACAGAATGTGTATTTCTGTTGCCGCTATAACTACAAATAATAAAAATTAAAATGAAAAAAAATCCCTCCCCTACTATAAAGGTGTATTACAATGGTACGGAACCCTTCATGCGCGAGTCCAACTCGAACTTGGCCGATAATTTGAAGGTCCCTTAGAGGACTATCGGTCCGGAAAAATCGCCGATGAAAGAAGTCGTGTGAGGACGAAAACTCCTTGTAAATCGGGGCAATAGTAGACCGTCAAGCATTCAGATAATATGGATGATATCATGAGTTTTGTCGCGATGTTCGTGTCTAGTTGATGTATCAATGTCGTGATTAGTTAAATTTGGCGACTGGAATAAATAATTTTGTAGTAAATCCGCTAGAAAATGCCAAAGGATGCAACATCTCTTCACAGCATCTGTGATTTGAGCAAATCAAAGATAACTCAGTTGTCGATGATTCGAGCTGCTCTACGCTGGATGTGGTCAAGTGGAAGTGCGATCAAATGGCTGGAACTGGCACTGGGTTACCCCAGCCCAAATATGAGAATAGTATTCCATGCGAGGCTGGACCTACGCACATTTATATTTAAGATAATAGATAATTTTATCAATTTTTAGTATTTTTTAATCTATCAAGTTTTAAAACTTAATTTCAAACTAATATTTAACTTCAGTAATCACCAGGTTGTCAGTTCTTTCAATAGAGAAACGGTTTTAAGGGGTGGCTCCTTAATATTAGCTAGTAAATTATTACGTAGGTCACTCAAAAAATTTTGAGATGCTCGAAATTTAAAAATGGAACGCACGTGTTATATATTTCAAAAAGCAAATTTATTTAAAATATAATTCCACAAGCCAATTGCTCAATATTAAAAAAAAAATATTAATTTTCCTGCAACGCTTCCCGCGCTTTCATTTAAAACGGATCTTAACCGTGAACATTTGCGCGCTATGATATATTATGATTTTAAATTTGTTTTAACCGAACAATTGAGTTTAAAATGGTTACAATCAGCATTAGGGGACTCAGCTCCATCACGCGCAACAGTTTTTAAGTGGTTTGCTGAATTCAAAAGGGGTAAAGTTAATCTCAAAGATGACCAAAGAACCGGGGCCCTGCAAACAGCAGTAACGGCAGTCAATGTATGGACTACTGAAATGTTGGTGCGAGAAGACCCACGAATCACATACACGGACATCGAAAAGATTGTAGGCATTAGTTCGAGGAACATTCATACCACCCTACATCAACATCTTGGAGTGAAGAAACTTTGTTGTCGATGGATCCCTCGTTTGTTCTCCGAAAGCGAAAAACAGACTCGTGTTGATTGGTGCCATGAAATGCGTTTACGTTTTGAAAACGGGGCATCTAGGTGTGTTTCAGAAATCGTTACTGGTGACGAGACATGAATCTATCAATATATTCCGGAAAATAAAAAGCAATCATCGGTATGGGTCGACCTAGATGGACAGTT
The DNA here is from genome assembly GCA_033319125.1 of Parnassius glacialis. Taxonomy (NCBI): domain Eukaryota; kingdom Metazoa; phylum Arthropoda; class Insecta; order Lepidoptera; family Papilionidae; genus Parnassius; species Parnassius glacialis. The sequence goes on along the minus strand of JAVANC010000025.1, from coordinate 29,417,634 downwards.
ACTGACAAAACTGCAAAGACCTCGCAACGTCAGCAAAGAAATGGTGGCTAGTTTTTTTTTTTTTTTGCAGAGCGGACATTTGTCGATGTCAATGCTGGAAAATTAAAGGTCAGTCAACTCTGAATATTATACTACAGTTGCATTACTCAAAGCTATTGAAGCTGTACGGGAGACAAGACCAAAGACCGGGCTTCGGGGAGTCATGCTGCATCACGATAACGCCTCTTCACATACCTCCCTTAGAACAAAAGCATTTATTGAGGAATCTGGTATTGAAACTCTAAATCACCCACCCTACAGCCTTTCTTTGATTGACTGATTTCTTTTTGTTCCCAAGAGTCAAAGAAAAAATAAAAGGCAAGTTGTTTTCAAGCGCTGAAGAAGCCGTGGCTGCCTACGAAGAAGCGATTTCCGACCTGTCAGATCAAAGACTGGCAAAAGTGTTTTCAAAGTTGGTTTAGGCGAATGGAACTTCGTATAGAGCATGATGGAAAATATTTTGAAAAGATATAAAATAAATATGAATAGTATCTAAAATACTTTTTGTATATCTCAAAACTTATTGAGATATTGTGAGCCTCTCTGTTGAGCAAACTGTAGAATGTAGATATGGCATGTCTTGAATTTGAGCACCTCATTGCTGTGAGCGTCTACAGACTCCCAAGTTCTATATACGATACTTTTGAAAAAATTATGGAGGAAGTTTTTGTTAAGCTTAATAAACAGAATAAATCTGTTGTAATATGTGGAGATATCAGTGTCCTAAAAGCTTCCTCCACCAATATTAAATTCAGATCATTATTTAAATCATATGGTCTTTTTAATTTGTTTTTAGAGCCAACGCGTATTGCTCAATTTAGTGAAACATGTATAGATAACATTTTTACAAATGTCAAGCCGTTGCATAAATGTATAATACAAAAATTAAGTTCTGATCACTGTGGGCAATAAGTTTCGTTATCTTATTATTATGTTCACAAAAAGAAGTGGATGAGAAAGTTGTGTTTGTTCCAGTAAATGCACGTCGCTTGGAGAAGTTTAGAAGTAACGTAGTAAAAAAACTTCCATCACTTTCATACCAAAATGATCTTAATTTTTGTATGGAACATTGTTTAAATTTATTTGCAATGAATTTAATAATACTTTTATTTCTAAAACATTATACTTGAACATTCGGAAGGCATTCAAGGAATGGGCGACAGTATGAGTCCATAAGAGCAGATACTTTAAAACAGTGTGCTCCACAGCCAATACTTTGCATTTGAGCAACAAAATTAAGACGACTTCTAATAAAATTAAAATGACATGGAGTATAATTAATAGCGAAACTGGTAAACTCAACTCTCGCAGTTAAAGCTACCAACAGTTTAAGCAACAAATTAACTGAATCAGATCAGGATGTTGCGATGGTTTTTGAGAAATATTTTACTGATATTCCGATCTTAACCAATAAGTCACTGAATTCTTCTCTTGCCGTCGCTGGATCATTATTAGACAAAATGTAAATGCGTGTACAAAGAATTTTATATTTCAAAAAGTATCATCAAAAGATATAGTAAAATATTTTAAAACTGTTGATATTAAGAAAACTGCAGAACTGTCGAAAATTTCCGTTAAAATATTGCGTCTATAATAGATACAATCGCGTCTCATCTAGCTATTATTTTTAATATTAGTATCGTTTCCTGATTTAATGAAGCATTTTAAAGTAATAAATTTATTTAAATCTGGTAGTACATTAGACCCCGCCAAGTTTAGACCTATTTCTGTACTACCAACACTCAGTAAGATTTTTGAAAAAATTATACTAGATCAAATGTGAATTTTTTAATATAAATAATTTACTTCATAAAAATCAATTTGATTTCACAAGGAGTCGCTCGACAACTGATACCAGTATTGAGCTGATTAAATATATCTTTAATGCATGGGAGAACTCACAGAATGCTTCGGGTATATTCTGTAACCTATCCAAGGCCTTCGATTGTGTTCACCATGAAACAGTAATCAAGAAACTCCAACATTAAGGTGTAATAACTGATGCTCTGAAATTAATTATTTCATATTTAAGTAACGGAACGCAAAAAGTTGTCATTAACAGTATCAGCTCTGCGGGGTCAATGATACAAATGGGCGTGCCTCAAGGCTCAATTCTCGGTCCCTTTCTGTTTCTTGTATACAATAATGACTTACCTTACATAGTAGGGGATAACCATAATAAAATATTATTTGTTGATGACACTTCTATAATTTTCAAATTAAAACGACAATTACTAAAATATGACGAAGTAAATAATGCTATATCAAAATTAGTAAATTGGTTTAATATTAATAATTTGCATTTAAATGTATGAAATTCATGACTCCAAATGTCAAACAATTAAATACTAATGTAATTTTAAATGAGGAGGAACTGAGTCTTGTCGATACCACCATTTTTCTTGGAATCACACTAGACAGTTTCAATGGAGCCCCCATATATCAAAACTAGCAAACAGACTTAGTTCTGCAGCATATGCTTTTAAAATTATTAGAAATCTTACTAGTGTTGAAACAGCTAGACTAGTTTACTTTTGCTATTTCCATAGCATAATGTCATATGATATTTTGCTATGGGGACACGCAGCTGACACTGAAATTATATTTGATTTACAGAAGAGGGTTATAAGAACAATTTATGATTAAAAGCCTAAAGAGGCGCTGGGACAAAAATTTAAGGAAATTAAAATATTAACTTTGGCCTCTCAATACATTTATGAAAATATACGTATACAAAAATAAAAATAGTTTTACAAAGATAAGTGATATTTATTCTGTAAATACTAAGAACAGACACAGGCTAGTAGTACCAGTTACTCGACTTCACCGAGTCAGTATTTCATTTTTGGTGGGTTGTGTACGCTCTTACAACAAAATTCCAGAAAATATACAAAATTTGACCGGCTCTAAGGTCAAAAACTGTATTAAACTAAGTTTTTAGGTTATTATAATATTAAGGAATTTATGGATGATAATAGCTCCTGTGAATGAGGTGATCGCTGCCAAGCTATTTCTAATTTGTTTTGTGTTGTTAATTGTGTACATACATGATTGTAAGCTGTTTTTTTATAGGATAAGGGTGATAAACGAGCACACAGTCCACCTGATGGTAAGTGGTTGCTGCGGCCCATAGACATCTACATCTATCCTCGTTTGCGAATCTGCGAAAATTATGATTAGATAGATAGAAGATATTTGTTATTACGATCTAGGTTATATTTTATCCGAAAACAGAAGTAGAAACTTTTTTATTCAATATAGATTATAAATAATACTTATTGAAAGTCACTCTTTTGTTTAATTACCACACACACAAAACCTCTGTCCTGGGAAGAACCAGCAAGAAACCTAGCGGAACTTTTTTTTTAAATAACAGTGTTAGAGCCACGCGGCAGCTTTTTCTGTCGCACGGATGGGCCGGCTCGAACCGGGGTGGTACCACGACCTCACAGAATACCAGCGTGAAGTAGAGGTTTACCTCTGCGTTTCGCTTGGTGAGTGCAGGTGTCCGGAGGTCCTTTTTACTGAAAATGAGGCATTCCATTTTAGTCCTCACGGGTGACAACGCATCTGCATTCTGATTCGTAATCGAGGATAGATGTAGATGTCTATGGGCCACAGAAACCACTTACCATCAGGTGCGCTGTGTGCTCGTTTGTCATCCTTATCTTATATAAAAATATGGGGATTAGCCGAATGTGCTAGTTATACGATTGTGGAAGGGAAAGGTGGGAATCTAGTCACACAATTGTGTGACTTGATTCCCACAATTGTTCTGCACCACAGATTAATAAGTATTATGTTGTTTCACAACGCAACACACTCTCCGTAGAACACAAACTGTAGAAACTGTAGAACACAAAAGGCTAACTATATTGCGCGTGTGCTAAAAACTGGCAGGATTGGCTTTGACCACATTAAGGTCACCGATTAGCCTCTTATCACGCCTTTCTGTTAATATTCATAATCCGAAGAATGCGTTAATATTCATTGCCGAGCTTTTAAACCGGCGAGGACAAAATATTATCATACTCTTTGGTCAACTTTTTATTTTGAAAGACCGTTTTAACCTTTGTCATGTCAGAAATGTTTAAAAGCGTTTTAAATTTCATCCATTTAATGTTGTGACTTGAATAATGAAGACTAAAATCTTGAAAAGGGAAATATATACGTTCCTCTTGGCTGGTTCTGAAAAGAACAAATAAAACTTCATGGATTAATATACGCGGAACGGGCAACTTTCCTCACAGTAAGAAGCGAAGCATTAATATTAAAATTAGTTTTCATTTATACGAGGCTCTAGTCTGACATGGAAATGCCGGGTTTGGACACTGAAAAATTGTGCCCCGCCTCGGGGAATTTTCAATTGGAAATGTAGCGGGATGTAGTTTTTTAAGTTTGCTAATTCATATTTCAGCTTTATAGAAACAATTTTTTAATTGAAACTTGAACTGAAATGAAATTTTACAAAAGCGACAATACCTTTTAAAGAATTAATTCGATATACTCTATGTGTGGGTCTTATTTAAAACAAAACTATTTAACGTAGTCACTTCGCTTCAAAGACGGATATTAAATAGTTGACGTAAGACATAGTACGTGTTTCTTTTTATTATAAGTAATAAGTAACTATTATTTTAGTTTTTTTGAAGTGAAAATTTCTTTACAATTTTTTGTTCTAGCATAATTATTATAATTAGTTGAATAAATAAAACACTACTTAGCTCTTACTTTTAATATTATTTTTTTTTCATATGTTTTTGTTTATATTTCGTTTATATTTTGTTTATATTATGTTTATCTTTTGTACATGAATATTAATTATCAATTTATTAATAAAAATAACACTTAACTTACACGTACACTAAAACTTGTCCTGGTTAATTAAATAGTTCTTGTACTGGCTGAATGAATAAATAAATAATTTAACACTAAAATCTATTTGTAATATAATCGGTGATGTACGCGTACTGTTATACTTTAGCTCACTAAGTAGGTATATCGGTGCTGACAGAATAACAGCGTTGTAGATTCTCTGCAACAAATGCTGAGTCAGAAACTTTTCATTATCCTTCTAAAAATATCATTTTTGTATTAGTTTAACTTTTAAATATTTTATTTCTATTGGTCAATGAATAAATATTTTATTATTATTATCGGAAAAGCTTAAATTTGCTCAACCTTTTCGAAAAAGTTGGTAATAACTGTATTTACGGGCCTTTAGCCAAGTAAATTACAGTGTGTGGTGTGTGTTTGTTGTAGATGTAGGCATTGTTGGACTTTAAACTATTTCACTTTCCTCCAACTGCAGGAACTTTCTCACTATCCTGCAAGTATTTAAAATTGCGGCTTTTTGTAAGGTTATAAATGTGTTTTCTGTTAATTCTATAAGTTTTAGGTTATTGAAAATGTTTATTATTATTATTATTATTACAATCGTTGTGATTTGAAACTCGATGAAATGAAAAAGCGACACTAAAGAGAGACGAACATACATCTGTAGGATTTAGCCTGCGAGAGAATGAGATAGAATATTATATTAAATTAGTTGTGTTTATATATAGCATATATTTTACGTACTACCTTGAGGATCAATCAATTTTTGTTCGATGCTTGCCAAGTGCCAAGCGTGGGAACTGTGGCAATATACACCCCAAGGAATAAAGTAACGAAGAGACGGCCCCCAGTCCCCGGCGGCCCCGCTGTTCCTAGCTACGGTGGCAACCATGGTAACGACGAGACAGGGGGTGCTAAGAATCTCCGGTGGAGGTTCGGTTGCCATCTACGACGACTTGATCTGGCAACTTATAACGCACGCACTCTGAGGACTGACAAGAAGATTCTGGAGCTGGTAGAAGAAATAGACAAGTTGCGCTGGAATTTTATAGGATTAACCGAAGAGAAGGGGAGGACACGGTAATTCTCGAATCCAGCAACTTGTTCTATCACCGGGAGGGCGACTATCTGTACCAAGAAGGTTTCGGATTTATCGTCCACAAGTCTCTCGTTAATAACGTTGGAAAAATTGGGAGTGTGTTGATGAGGGTTGCGTACCTTATACTCAGAATCACCAAACGGTATTCGCTGAAGATCATACAGGTTTACGCACCAACCTCGGCACATCCCGATGAGGAGGTGGAGGAAATGTATGAGGATATCTCTAGAGTCATGCATTCCTCCGAACCCCACTATACGTTGTTAATGGGAGACTTCACCGCTAAACTAGACACAAGAGAGAACGGTGAGCTGAAAGTAGGGAAATTTGGAATAGGACAACGGAACCCAAGGGGCCAGCAGCTGGCTAACTTCATGGAGAAAGAGGGACTCATTATGATGAACTCTTTCTTCCAGAGGTGGCCCCACAGGAAGTTGACCTGGTCGAACCCCGACAGTTCGACAAAGAATGAGATTGACCTCATTTTGACGACTAGATGGCAACTGTTGTGTCTCAGTGATCGCGAGGGTGAAAACACCGAATATTTAGAGGCACACTGAACCTAAACGTTAATTTGGAGAGGTGTCGTCTAATGAAATCAACGCTCCGTCCCCTTCGTGCTCTAATCCAAAATCGCGAAACCTTTCAGCTCGAGTTACAAAATCGTTTTTAGTGCCTAAAATATTGCAATGCAGTGGATGATATTGTTGCGCGCCACTATTAATGTCTTGTACATGGCAACACTATTCATCACTAGCGCCCTCTAGTGTCGAGTAGCAAAACTAGGAGAGTCAAGATCCTTCTAGCAATTTCGGGACCGATATGTAGTCGAACATTCTAGATGTCGCTACAGTAGAAGGTTCTGGAAACTATCTGAGGCCCTATATAAGGCCGGTATAGACCACGACCGAGGCAGTACTGAATTGGCGATATAAGCGAATACTTCGAACTGATATAACTTCGAACTAAAGTGATCAGTAATACAATTGGTTTTTATTATTACTATATTTTTAAGTTGTAATTAGTGCTCCGTAATTAAAGTGTCAATTTTGGTAATTCAATCGGCAGTTTTTAATTGTCTCGAACCCCAAGCTCGTAACAATTGGTGTCAGAAGTGGGATCAAATCATGCCGATTTTACCAAAGGACGACATGGAGGGTATCCGTACCCGAAGTCAACGCCAGCTGGAGACGGACCAGAGACGATTTGGTAATGCATAGCCGCAAACGTCGGATGGCCAGCTGCCGACCACGGAGGCCGGTCCGTCAGCAGCTCCTGCATCTGCAGCACCTGACTTAGGTGCTCTGATGATGATGCTGCAGGAGCAGGCCCGCCGACAGGATGAACAGGTCCGCCGACAGGAGGAACAGGCCCATCGGTTGGAAGAGCAGCTGCAGCGCGGTATGGAAGAGCAGATGCTCCTCAGGAAGGACCTTCACGTTACCTTCGGGAAAGAGATAAGGGAGGTGAAGGATAGGGTTTCTCAACATGACAACCGTCTGTCGGAAGCTGCAACCCGAATCGACCAAGTGAACAATCGGGTTCACAACGTGATGGCTGACATGAAGAAAACGCTGGACAAGCTCAAACTTGGGGATGGAATTACAGCTCCCGTGGTAGCTACAACACCTTCGCTACGTGGAATCAAAGTGCCACCGATTGACGCAACTTCTTCCTGGTCGGCCTACAAAATCCAGTTCGAGGCTGTCATGAAGGCCAACGGCTGGAATAAAAGTCAGGCCATGACTGCTCTCACCCTAGGCCTGCGCCACCAGGCCTTAACTGTTCTGGAAGCTCTCAGTAAGGAAGTGACTTACGAGCAGCTCCTTGAGGCGTTGGAGGCCAGATATGGCGACGCTCACCTGGAACACGTCTTTCGTGCGCAGTTCAAAGATCGCGTGCATAGCAGTAACGAAAACCTGCAGCGGTGGGCCCTTGAGGTAGAGAAGCTGGTTCGAAAAGCACACCAGTCTGTACCTGCGCTCATTGTAGGGAACCTGGTGCAGACATTCATCGACGGCATCCGCGACCTTGAAGTCAGAGCCGCTGTGAGGCTCGGGCACCACGAGACGCTTAATGACGCTTTGACCCATGCACTGGAGGCAGAAGCCGTGCTGCAGGATCATCGTTCCCATCGCGTCAGGGAGGTTGCAGCAGCTACAATTCGGGACTGCAATAAGGGCTACAGTTCTAGGTGCTATGGCTGTGGGGAAAGGGGCCATCTTCGATCCGCTGCCCTAAGCGAACTGTAGAAAGGTGAGGTGACGATTTCGAGAGGGTAGTGCGGCTAACAGCACCGCCCAGCGCAGCGGGAAATCTCATGGCAACGCAGATGTATTGTCAAGAAGATTTTGTCCTGAAGATTGCAAGCGTTGTACTAGGCAAGAGGGTAAGGAAGTGGTATCCGTGAGGAGACTCAGGACAGATCAGCTCAGCAATGAATGGAAGGACAGCCTACAACATGCACAGCAGGAAGATTCGAACATTAAGACAATTCTGGAATGGATGAAGGCCAGTGCTCCTAAGCCCAAGTGGAGCGACGTCTCAGCGATGAGTTCGATCACGAAAAGCTATTAGGCCCAATGGGAAAGCTCATTAGTTAGAAATAATATCGACTGGTTCCCTCAATATTTTCGCCCTAAAAATTTAAGACCAAAAATAACATTATCCACAGTTACATCAAAATTACAAATCGTAAACACCGGCCCCTATGCCATGTCAATAGAAATATATAACAAAGTTCCAGAACGGATCAGAAGCATTAAAGCATTAAAAAATTTAAAAAGGAAGTTAATACATACTCGTATTTAACGAAAAAATGTTTTTACTCGTTGCAGGAGTTTTTTAGTGATTGAGTAGGAAATAGAAAATTGAAATAATTAATATAATATGATCTCATTCATATTTAAGCTAATTGTTAATTTTAATTAAATGATAATTTTATTAATAATACTATAATGTGAATGTAATAATAATAATATTAATAATTTCCTATATTTGCAGTGCCCTTGCAGGGTTCTTGTTTTGAACAATTTTTTAAATATAAGACCAAATGTACAACAAGAATAGCAAATAAATTGAATTGAATTGAATTGAAAGCTTGCTGATTCAGGATGGAGTCCTGTGCCGTAAATGGGAAAATGGCCGGGGAGACATTTGTCATTTACAAATGGTTGTCCCTAAGGCTAAAGTACCGGATGTTCTACAGCTGTACCATAGTGATTGTTCAAGAGGCCACCTGGGAGTTAAACGAACTCTAGTGAAGATCCGAGAACGGTTTTACTGGGTGCACTGTCGTGACGATGTCGAGGACTGGTGTCGCAAATGTACAAGTTGTGCGGCTGTAAAGGGTCCTCAAACTCGTAGTAGAGGCGCATTGAAATTGTACAATGTTGGTGCACCATGGGAGAGGATAGCCATTGACGTTGCGGGGCCGTTTCCGGAAAGTGAAAGTGGTAACAAGTATTTCATGGTTGTGATGGATTACTTCACTAAGTGGCCAGAAGTCTTCGCCATTCCAAATAAAGAAGCTTCAACAGTTGCAGATAAACTAGTTCATGAAGTCTTCTGTCGTTTTGGAATACCTTTAGAGATTCACAGCGATAAAGGAAAGAATTTTGAGTCTCAAATATTCCAGGAAACTTGCCGAGTTATGGGTACTCATAAAACAAGAACAACTTCTTACCACCCACAATCTGATGGAATGGTATAACGATTTAATCAGACATTGGAGAGGTACCTAGCAGAAGTTGTTGAAAAACGGCAACGAGACTTGGACAGGCACATACAACCGTTTTTGTTGTCATATCGAAGCGCTGTTCACGAAAGTACATCAGTGACACCAGCTTTCGCAAATTTGGGAGAGAATTACGGCTGCCTGCAGACCTGATCACGGGAATACCACCTGATGCCCCACGCAGTATAACCGATTATGCAAATGACTTGTGGAACAAAATGAATGACATTTTTAAGCACGTCAGACAGACGGACCAGCAAATGTCTGAGAAGATGAAAACACAGTATGACCGCAAAATGAACAACAAAGGGTTTGACGAAGGTTCACTAGTGTGGTTACACAATCTAGCTCGCAGCAAAGGGAAATCTCCTAAGCTTCACGCTAAATGGGACGGACCGAACCGGATTGTGACAAGGATCAATGACGTAACCTACCGGATACAGAAAGGTAAGATCTGAGACCTAAAATCGTCCATGTGGATCGACTGGCACGTTATTATGGGGCCAATAATGCTCGGGACGAGCATGTCTAAGGAGGGGGCAGTGTTGCGCGCCACTATTAATGTCTTGTGCATGGCAACACTAGTCATCACTAGTGCCCTCTAGTGTCGAGTAGCAGAACTAGGACAGTCAAGATCCTTCTAGAAATTTCGGGACCGATATGTACTCGAACATTCTAGATGTCGCTACAGTAGAAGGTTCTGGAAACTATCTGAGGCCCTATTTAAGGCGGGTATAGACCACGACCGAGGCAGTATTGAATTGGCGATATAAGCGAATATTTCGAAATGATATAACTTCGAACTAAAGTGATCAGTAATACAATTGGTTTTTATTATTAGTGTGTTTTTAAGTTGTAATTAGTGTTCCGTAATTAAAGTGTCAATTTTGGTAATTCAATCGGCAGTTTTTAATTGTCTCGAACCCCAAACTCGTAACAATATAAATGACAAGCTCGTGGAAACTGTCCATGTGGTCGAAGCTAAGTTTTGCAAGACCCGCCGCAGAAGAACACAAAAACTTTCCGATCACACTCTTAATCTCATGGCTGTGTCGTGAAGCGACAATTAAAAGAAGAAAGAACCTAACCTACGATCAGCAAAACAACCAAATAGACCAAGACAAAAAATATATTTAGGATTCGAAAATATTTACAATTTTATATATCAAAAATGGAGTATGAATATGAGGATGGATGATGTGATTTACAAATTATATTTAAAAAAAAAGGTAATAAAAAAAAAGAGATTTATGTCGAAGCTGAGTCCGAAGATCCCAAGCGTGCTCTCAGCGCCTGGTACGAGCACGCACGGCGTAGGTGAGAAGGCGAGGGCGTCTCTAGGCGACGACCTCAGGTGAATGCGGCGATTGCAGTATCGGCAACTTCAGCCCAGACAGGAGCTTGCAGGATCCTCAGCGACTTCAGACAGCGCAGTGGCCTGCAGGATCCGGTGACTGCAGGCGGGACAGAGGTTTGTAGGTTCCGATGATTTCGGGCGGAACAGAGGTTTGTAGGTTCCGGCGACTCCAGGTAGAGTAGAGACTTGTGGGATCTCGGCGACTTCAGGCAGAGCAACGTTTTGTAGGATCCGGCGACTTCAGGCAGAGCAACGGATCGTAGAGTCCAGTGGCTTCAGGCAGGATAGAGGCTTGCAGGATCCCGGGGCTGAGCGGCCCCGGGATAAGGCCTTTAGAAGATGCTTCCGATACGAGAACTGAAGCAAGACTGAATTTCTTCACCGATTGTTCGGCTTTTATATCTTTCTAGAGAGAACGGAAAAATTATTTAAATTAAACGCAAATTTTTTGTAAATGGTCAAGAGGAAAAAGTATTTATGTGGAATTATCGAAATAGAAACTACAGACCGGTAACAAATTTGAATATAATTTCCATGGAGACCAAACAAACATCAGTAACAGAACATGTCAAATTTTAGTTTTAGGCTTGTTATAAGAAAATGGAAAGATTTAAGTGGAAAAGGAGATATTATTGAAATAGGAAAAAAAAGTAGCGCAACTACCCACACAAAGCCCGAAATTGTAGAGTTACGGAAAACTAACTAAAAGATCGAAAAAAGGTAGACTTCATTGACACCAATTTAAAAGTGCTGATAATGTGGAAATACGAAGTAGAAATGATTTGTGATTGTGTTCTTATGGTTTGAAATCGTTACAGGATCCTATGGAAATAAAGGTGATGTAAAATATCCCGATTTGAAGTGAATGCAGAGAATTGAAACAGAATGGAAAAATGGATTTAAATTAATGTAAAATGATAAGAAAGTAGCATAACACTACATTTTCCCCCCGACCCTGGAAAATTTTTGACTCAGCAAAAATTTTGATATATACATTCTAAGATAAACCATAAAAACACAGCTTTGCAGAAACAGACATCACCAGTCAAAATCAGATATACTATCTCTTACATTCATCATCTGCATTCAGGTAAGGGTGGAGTTCACATTCAATGACTACCACTCTAAAAGTGTGTTTTCAAAACGACATTAAGGCTTATTTAAGGAGTAGTCAACCGCTCCTGTGTGGGAAAAAAAAAATTAGTCGAAGAAACACCACTCTTAGAAGTGTGCTTTCAAAAGGACATTCAGGCTTATTTAAGGAGTTGTCAACCGCTCCTAAGTGAAGATAAAAATTAAGGGAGTAGTCAGCTGCTCCCAAGTGAAGATAAAGGTAAAGAAATACCTCAAGTAAGCTTTAGTCGCTATGACTTAAGTAAAGATTAAGAACGGCCAGAGCGGTAGGGCTCAAAGCCAGAGATCAGCAACATCACCAACGAGATGTGTCTGAAATAAAAATAAAAAGTGACGATTAACCAACGAAAGTTCGAGGTCCTAAAGTAAGATGTGTTGAAGAACACTGGATCATCAAACAAACAAACAAATTAAAAGAAATAAAAATAATAAGGTGAAAATGATGGTGATATTTATACATATATACAAATTAATAGTAAATAAAAGTTAAGAAAATTTATGATTTTACATCTTTAATGTGCCACTTGCCTCTAACTCCATTAGGGTCTTCAAGCACATAGACTAGTGGTGACAGTTTAGCTATCACTTTGCACTTGATGAACTTAGGGGCAAGTTTAGCATTAAAGTATGCGCCGGCATCGCTTAAAACATGGTTTTTACGCCAAACAGTGTCTCCCACATTGAATTCTTTAAAAGACCGACGAAGATCATAGCGAGCGCTATTTTTAGCGTGAGCTATGTGAAGTTTAGTTTGAACTTTGTGAAATATAGATGAGAGGAGACCAGCATTAGACGCGTAAATATCACGAGGCATAAATACCAATTCCTCGAGGTTCTGAGTTGGAGTATAGAAGGAACCACAAGGTATTGTTTCCCTACCAAAGACTAAAAAATTTGGAGTAAAACCAGTAGCTACATTTGTAGCGCTGTTCATTGCGTACTGAATCTTAGCAAGATGGTTGTCCCAGGATCTATGATCGTCTCCTACTAGAGATGCTAGAGCTGTAATAATTGTGCTATTAAACTTCTCCGTAGGATTAACCTGAGGACAATATAAAGCTGTGTGAAAAATACAAGGAACATTATAAGAATTTAAAAATGAGTGGAATTCTCGCGACTGAAATTGAACAGCGTTGTCCATTATAATAGTTTGAGGAATGCCATGAACTAGAAAAACTGAATTTTCCAAAACATTAATAATATTAGCTGAAGTAGCACGTTTAAGGGGAAAAATCATAGTATATTTAGTAAAATTGCAGTTAATCACTAGAATATACTGATTTCGTCTTCGAGTCATTGGCAATGGACCCATAAGATCTAAGGATATAGTTTGAAAAGGTCTGGAGCAAAGTTTGGGTTTACCCATAAGACCATAGGGAGAATGATTAGGGTGTTTGTAGGTTAAGCAGGTTTCACAAGTCGAGATTAATTCAGCAATGTCCTTAAACATACCAGGCCAATAGTATTTTAATGATATTTTCTTGAATGTTTTGAAGATACCAAGATGGAGTTCTGAAGGGGAACCATGGTTAGCTTCAATAAGTGCCTGTCTATCTTGAGGTAATGGAACTTCTTTCCAAATAAAGTCATCGTTTAGACGATCGGGAGAATGGATACAGCGGTAAAGTTTGTTATCCCTGATAGTGTAGTTGGGATATGCGTCTGGATTGTTGGAACATCCGAGAAAAATTTACCCATAAGGGCGGCTAGTTCTATATTATGCATAATTAAATCAAAAATATTAACGTTATTAATATCATATACATTTATTTTTTATTTACTTAGGGCGATTAACGAATCAGTTGGCTGAACTGGCAATGGGCCAGTGATATAACTTGAGGTACCGACAATCAAATACCGACGAAGAAGAAAGGTTCTCCAGTAACAGCTTCTTACCAGAGAGAGAAGTGTAGGACAAGCCTCGAAAAGATGAAGTGACGACCTGGTAAGATATAGTTCGTTTTTACAACAAAATCCCAGAACATGTTCAAAGTTTGTCCATCAACAAGTTTAAAAGTTTTATTAAAGAAAAACTGTGCAAAAAGGGTTATTATAATATCAAGGAATAAATGAATGAAAATAACCCCTGGGAATAAGGTGATTGCCACCATGCTGGTTCTATGGAAATTCATTTAAAATTGTATAAACAAAATTATTGTTAAGTGAAATTATGTTTAAAAAAAGTCCCGCTGGGTTTCTTGCTGGTTCTTCCCAGGGCAGAGGTATTTTCCGAACCAGTGGTAAATAAAAAAATGACTTTCAATAAGTATTATGTATAATCAATATTGAATAAAAATCATTCTATTCTATTCTATCCTATTCTATACAGGAAATCAATAAATACAAGACCGTATTTTATGGGGGTGGAGTTTGTGGAGTATGCAGGAGCACGCTGGTAACGCTGGTAGATATAAGGCCCCGGTCGAGCCGACCGACTAGTGCTACAGTCAAAATACAAAGCAATATGACTGTATTACGTAATTTTCTCTTCCTTTTTTATTAAAGCGAGATTCATAAAAAGGTTGTTGTAGAAAGTTATTATTTTTTTTTATAAGTGTTTAAAAGATGAATGTAATTTTAAACTAAACCTGACAGCGAAATTGCCAGTAAAATACACAAAGAACAAGAGCTCGCTAATTAAACCTTAATCCGGACGAGCATTCTTTCTAATTGCTTCCATTAGCTAATAACTCTAATAATAATTAGAGTTCAGAGCGAAATGCTTTATTACACTGCGTTTTAAAATTAATATCCTTCGTATAATCCGTCAGCCATTTCGTAAACAAGATGGAGATAAAAACAAAATGGCGACCAGGCCCAGGTGCAGTTTATGCAAGTTTGAATTTTATTCATCTCCGTTGCTTTATTCTAAGTACGTGGGGCACACTGCAATGATTGGCAATAAGAAAAAACACATGCACCGTATAGCTAAATTGTATGTTCGAAGTATTCTCCGTTCAACTTAATGTACTTTTCCATTCGTGCAAACCAATCGTTAAAACAGTAATTCCAGTCTGAAGTTGATGTTGACAAAATGGCTGATTTGTACGTTTCCACAGCTGCTTCGGGGCCCCAAACCGTTGACCGCGTAATAAATCTTTCATTCTAGGGAATGTAAAGAAATCGTTTGGGCTCAGGTCAGGAATGTACGGAGGATGGCTCATCAGCTCAACGTTTTCCTGCTTCAAAAAATCATTTGTCTTCCGAGCCGTATGAGAGCTCGCATTATCGTGATGTAAGATGATGCGAAGATTCGGGTTATTTTTTCGAAGTTCGGCTATCATTTCTGGCAAACAAACCGTGATATACCACTCAGCGGTATCCGTTCTGCGTTCCTGTAAAGGAATAGTAGCAACATACCCCTTTTTCGAGACAAACGTAGCGACCATTTTCTTTGACACGCTGCGGGAGCGAACCACTTTCGTTGGTTTGACCTTGTCTTCGAAGACCCAAACTGCTGACTGATGTTTTCTTTCAGGTTCGTATGAACAAATCCATGATTCGTCACTTGAGACGATTATTATAAACGGCATTTGACTTCCCTCCGTTGAAGCGTTGCAGAGTATTCCGGCACCAATCTACAGGAGCCGCCTTTTGCTATTCGGACAAATTGTGGGGAACCCAGCGGCAAACTAGCTTACTTACACACAGCTCATTATGTAATATCGACTGAATTGCAGTCATCCCGATACTAATCTAATATAATAGTTCGCACAGCTGCAATGTTTTCAGGCGTGACCGCTGTTCTTGGTCGACCTGCAGAAGAAACAGTGTTGAGCGACACACGACCGCGTCGGAACTCGGCATACGTGGGGTATATTGTCGTTTGACTTGGTGCTTCAACATCATAAATCGAAACAAGTTCACTGAGACATTTATCTTGAGATAAGCCGCGACGAAAATTGTGATAAATTATGGCACGGAAATATTCACGCGTGAGCTCCATTTCTGTTAACGACGTGTCAACTTTAAACCAACATAGTTTTTGTTTTTAAAGATTTTTTTAATTGTTTGAATTTCATTAAGATTCTAAGAGGACAGTATTCAAATTCTAAAAAAGTTTTTATTGTAACTCAATTCAAAATATTCTATTTTAGTATATGTATAATTGTCAATTTGTGTAAATAAAGCACCTCACAATACAGGAGTAATTCCTAGTTTCTGAGTATTTTTAAAAACAAATAAATAATTTATAATATTTATTCATTTAAAATTTTATTTAATCCTTTATTATATTAAGTTATGTTAAGTAAACATTATCCACTCCTAAGTAGTTTATCTTATTAATTACTCTATGTCCTATGTTATTAAATTCCACTGCTGAACATTTCCCCCCGCCCCCCGCCCCCCCCCCCCTTTAGATTGCCTCATAGGGGGAATATTTTGCTACGCGTGACGGGTGGGTTGACAACCGCAGTTTTTTATTTTTAGTCCTTACTAGCTGTGCCCCGCGGTTTCACCCGCGTCATCAAGTGACCGAGGTGCGCGACATGACCTAGTTCAAGCATTTTATAACGGCTAGGGTTTAAGCGTCGTTCGTGCGCCCAGCCAAGTGAGGAAATTATTTTAATTTTACATTATCTCTTAAACTATGCGTCCAAATAACATGGTATGAAGAACAAAGTTTATCTTCATAAAATTGTCTTGATGATGAAGTAACTTTCGTTCGTAAGGATAAATAGGCCTAATAATAACGCTCATAAATCACTTTTAAATTTTCAATATTTTTTGTCACAAAATACCAAATTATGGCTTATGTATAAGAATTAGACATATGGTATCGCGGACTTTTTTTTGGACGGAGTAAAGGTCTATATTTTTCTAGAACATTGTATTTATCCCTAACGATAACACCAGCGTACGCGGATAAATCATTTCGGGAGTGCTTTTTCTTCTGACTTATTTAACAAATATCCATATTTAAGGCTAGCTGAGTAATATAGCTTTATGCTAGATAGCCTATACTATTTCACATGAATTTGGCTTTAATATACAAAAAGAACTTTTCAAATCGAACCGGTAGTTCCAAAGATTAGCGCGTTTAAACAAACAAAAAAACAAAAAACTCTTCCGCTTTATTATATTAGTATAGATTAGGACGACGCTGCTGCCCATCTCGCTCGGAGACCATGCAATTTTTGAGGCTGTCCCCACAGTCACTACCTACCTACGAAAAAAAACGGGGTAAACATGTGTCAATCGTTAATGATTCGTTCATTTGACACGGATCACATCAAAGTATTGATGATTGCAATTACATTTTTTTAATGTCCGAATCAAACGTTTGACACGAATTTCGATCACAGAGTATAGTAATTTCCGTCGTCCGTACGGGTATCATAGATCACAGAGTACTGAAACCCGAAATGATCCATTTGAATGATCGAAACGAATGACTCGGTTCGTCAGACGAATTAATACTTGAATGGTGGGGTCACTAGAAATGAATGAATGACACATGTCTAAAACGGGGTGACGTACTCTCTTACACCCACGCGATATCATAATTACTGCTTACGATAAAAAATTACCGGTTTTATCTCGTTTGTTTATTCTACTCAAAGCACCTACACTCGTGGATATTTAGAAATGTCTCTCGCAGAAACCATAAAACCTATTGAGTGTTCGACTCGTAAAGCGCGAATTTTCGACGCCATTGCACCGCGCGATCTATTCATGACGTTTTATTACACCCCGCCCATTCCGAACGTCATTCTACAGCTCATGTTTATTGTTCTTCTATGCTATAATTTCTGCAGTTTATATGCTTGAGTTTTAAACGCATCTTAATACTTTGAGTAAGCAATTCTTGTGCTCGTATATAAGTGTACTTATTTACGAGTATGTGTGTCATTGGTTTCTCGGAAACACTTTTGTATTTAGATAATGTTTTACTTTCCAAGTTTATCGAATTTGTACAATCCCTGAGAAAGTTATAATTTTTGTTACGCCGAGCAAAGCTTTTTCGCCCAGGTAATAACTAATATTTAATAGTTTGTCTTTGAAACATTGCGGTGGACAGTTGTGCGATTTAGAAGATGTTTTCCTCCTCGCACAACTTCCTTGTGGAATCGATTACCACCAGCGACTTTTCCAGACCAATACGATTTAGGGACCTTCAAGAAAAGAGCCTACTCCTTTTTAAAAGACTGGCAACGCATCTGCAATTCCCCTGGTTCCCCTGGTGTTGCAGTTGTTCATGGGCGGCTGTAGTCACTTACCAGGTGAGCCGCATGCTCGTTTGCCCCCTCATCTATAAAAAAAAACATAGCGTTTTTTTGCGAATTGCAAGGGTTGAATTGATAAAATGTATCAAAGATAACAAATTTCTTTTGACTCTCAACAGTTGATTTATTTCTCTCTCTTCTCTTTATGACATTCAAACACCTTAGAGGACCAAAACAATATAGAGCCATAATTTTTCAAAGCTTTACCGGTTCCCGTTCATGTCGTATTCGATTTTTTTTATTTAAAATAAAAATATACAAATGTCTTTAGTTACCATTCTAAATATTTTAATTTACTTGTTTGACAAGACTGCTATTGCTAGTAAGTACGCTACTACAAGAGAGATAAAATTGTTTCGTCGGATATTGTCCTGTTGCCGATTAATGTCACTTCAAAGCGCACACAAGGTTTTGTTTTGGTACTTTGACAGGTGCTTTGACAACAAATTTTTATAGAATAAGAGTGACAAACGAGCACACAGCCCACCTGATGGTAAGTGGATACTGTAGCCCATAGACACTTACATCTATCCTCGATTAAGATCAAAATGCGAATGCGTTGTCATCCCCGAGGACTAACATGCAATGCCTCGTACCCAGTAAAAAGGGTCTCCGGTTCCCTACACTCACCATACGAAACCTTAGAGTATTAAGTTAGTTGAATACTCTAAGTATGAAACACAGCAGCATTGTGCTTGTATTTTACGCTGGTGTTCTGTGAGAGCGTGGTCCTTCCCCGGTCTAGCTGACCCATTCGTGCCCTCAACTATAATATAGCTGCAACATAGTAGGTACTAAGTATGTTTATTTTACTAAATATTTTATATACAAAATTTGACCTGCTCAAAGTTCAAAAACTTTATTGTAACAAAATTTGTATAAAAAGGGTTATTATAATATTATGGAATTTATGGATGATAATAACCCCTGAGAATGAGGTGATCGTTACCAAGCTATTTCTAATTTCTTTGGTGTGGTTAATTGTGTAACATATATGATTGTAAGCTCATCCCCACTCCTACACCCTAGATTGCCCCTGCGGCAGGCAGGTCAGTAGACACCTTTAAGGGCGTGGTCCTTCCTAAATCGAGCCGACCCATTCGTGCTGCTGTCATTATAGAGCTGCAGTAATACTACCACGTAAAGATGTATTTCTGACATTTTCCGTATTGACTATCTTTGGAAATTTCTGAGAAAACTGAGTTGTAACCGCGGCTGGTAGTTTTCTCACCTAATATTACCAGTCGCAGGTATTCTTTCTGATCGACTCGATCCACTGGCACTGCGTAGGGATGTTGAATCCCTTTGCTTTTTCTATCGAATTTACCACGGGGAGTGCTCTGAGGAATCGTTCGGATTAATTCCAGCCGCCAAATTTCACGAACGCACATCGCGTCAAAGTTCACGATACCATCCTCACCATCTGGATGCTTGGCGGTCCACGACTGTACGTTTTACTAGGAGTTTTCTTCCTCGTACAACTTCTTTGTGGAATTGTTTGCCACCGGCGATTTTCCCGGACCGATACGACTTAGGGACCTTCAAGAAAAGACCTTACACCTTTCTAAAAGGCAGGCAACGCATTTGCAATTCCCCTGGTGTTGCGGTTGTTCATGGGCGGCGGTAGTCACTTACCATCTGGTGAGCCGCATGATCGTTTGCCCCTTCTTCTATAAAAAAAATATAAGAAGTATAATGTCTCTCAAAGAGGTCAACAAGGAAACTTAGCAACAAACGTTCCTGATTCTTATCTTGAATGATCTTTCCATAAAGGCTAATGATAATATTTTTTTAATATTTCATATTAGTACTTATGTCACGTTAGTGAAATGATTATATGGATCCATTAATTTGTATCATTTCAAACCAGAACAAATTTTACGGTGGCAAATATTTAATCAATGCCTGACCCCACCACCATATATCAGTGCTTAATAAACATCAACATCATATAAATAAATACTTAATATCATGTAACAATTTGGTTGGCTCTGTATCAATAACGAAACCGCACCTATGCAAATGTGCGTTAAATAATTAAAACCAATTCATCCATTAGGTAATTCGATGAGTTCTCGTTAGCTCCTCGCCGCCGGCAGTGGATCAATGGGTAAAGATGTTCAGTTTAATTGAGCATCCCACTAAAACGCGATACGTTGTTCGCAACGTTTTCCCGCGTAAATTAGGGACGCCATCATGCATTAATAATCTGTTCAATTTATAAAATAATACGTTTTTATAATCACTTAACAATCAATATAAATAATGAATTAATGTTTGAAAATATAGAAATAAAGCGAAATTTTAGTGAGTGTTTTAATAGGTCGGGGGAAAAGTTTCTTCGTATTATGTTTGTATAAAATTGAAGAAAAACCTCTTTGGTTGTACTGTTTGTATCTGGCTGGTTTTAATATCAATACATATAGGCCATTAAGAAAAAGATAAATAAAAATTAAAAACCACAAAGATTGAGTAGAGAGTAATTGTGTCCTGTGATCACTGTTGATGAAAAGTGGATCATCTACGACAAGAACGTGCAAAAAAGATAATGCTCAAAAGGTAGTCAAATTGCACTGACTGTAGCGAAATCCCGGATTAACACGCAATAAGGTGATGCTGTGAGTATGGTGGGATTGGAAGGTCATAACTATGCTGTTTATTACGCCATCGATTAGGATCTCTACTGCCAACAACTTATAAGACGCAAGCATAGTAGAGCTAAGCTGTCGCACGGATGGGCCAGCTCGAACCGGGGTGGTACCACGACCTCACAGAATACCAGCGTGAAGTAGAGGTTTACCTCTGCGTTGCGCTTGGTGAGTGCAGGTGGCCGGAGGCCCAATTCCCCCCCCCCCCCATCAACATGGTAGTGGAATTAAATAAAAGACTACCCCAGGAGGGTACCAGCACCCCTGGAGAATCCCTCGCTGAGCATCCACGACCAAACTACTCCACTCCTGGGCGTGGGTGCTCAGGCTGCCCCGCGTATTCTGGGGGGGGCGAAATTCCGCTCAAGACGAAACCTGCTCGGGGCAAGCGGAGCAAGAAGACAAAGGCAACCCCTGCCACGCTTACCGTGGATTTCTGCAATATCAGGGGACTTCATTCAAACCTTATCGCCGTCCACTACCATCTGGAGATAGCTAAGCCGGCCTTGCTCTTTCTTACCGAGACACAGGTGTCCTCTCCGGCTGATACTTCGTATCTCTCCTACCCGGGGTACAAATTAGAACACTCGTTTGTGCCCCGGGCTGGAGTTTGCGTGTATGTCAGAGAGGACATCTGTTTTCGACGCCTCGGCAGCCTTGAAGGTACGGACCTGTCCATCTTATGGCTGCGCGTAGACAGCGACGACCATCCCCGCGTCTACGGGTGCCTCTATAGGTCCCATAGCGGTAATGCCGACACAGACCGACTCATAGACCACGTCCAAATGGCTGCAGACTCTGTGCTACAACAGGTCCCATCCGCAGAGATCGTGATACTCGGTGATTTCAACGCCCACCACGCTGAATGGCTTGGTTCTCGTTTAACCAATCATGCGGGTAGATCTGTCTATGACTTTGCTTTGGCATATGGTCTAACACAACTGGTTACTTCGCCTACGCGGATCCCAGATGTGGAAGACCATGTACCTTCCCTGTTGGACCTTCTGCTGACCTCTCATCCGGACGGATATCAGGTCTCCGTCGATGCCCCTCTGGGCTCTTCGGACCATTGTCTGATCCGGAGTACGGTGCCACTCACGCTCCAATCGCAGTTGCGATCTACAGCTTGCCGCCGTGTTTGGCACTATAGGTCAGCTGATTGGGACGGGATGCGGTCTTTTTTTGCATCCTACCCTTGGGGGCGGGTTTGCTTCTCGCCGGAAGATCCCAGCGTTGTTGCCGATTCTGTTGCTGATGTGGTACTTCAGGGTATGGAACTTTTTATTCCATCCTCTGTGGTGCCCATCGGAGGCAGATCCCAGCCATGGTTTGGTCGCTCCTGTAAAATAGCATCACGCTATAAGCAGGAGTGCTACCAGGCCTGGGCTGACGCATCAACGTCTCGGGATGTAAACACCAGCGCATTAAAAAAGAAGTATAATTCCGCCTCCAGGTCCTTCAAAAGCGTCATTGCCAAGGCAAGGTCTGAGCACATCGGCAGAATTGGCGAGAAGCTAGTTCGCCTTCCTTCGGGAACCCGTGCATTCTGGTCTCTCGCCAAGGCTGTCCAAGGGAACTTCTGTCAGCCATCTCTTCCATCTCTGCACAGAGAGGACGACTCACTGGCCCATGCCGCAAAGGAGAAAGCCGATCTGTTGAGCTCTCTTTTTGCGTCCAACTCGACTCTAGATGACGGGGGGAACACACCGCCGACCATCCCGCGATGTGAGTGCTCCATGCCGGATGTGCGATTTACACAGCGCTCGGTCCGCAAAGCACTCTTCTCCCTGGACGTCAACAAGTCGAGTGGGCCCGATGGAGTCCCTCCCATTGTGCTGAAGACGTGTGCTCCGGAGTTGGCACCGGTTTTAACGCGTCTTTTCCGGTACTCCTACTCCCAAGGCGTAGTCCCGAACTCATGGAAGACAGCTTTGGTGCACCCGATCCCTAAAAAAGGCGACCGCTCAGACCCGTCCAACTACAGGCCTATCGCCATCACCTCCTTGTTCTCCAAAATAATGGAAGCCATTATAAACTGCCAGCTCATGAGGTACCTTGAGGATCACCAGCTGATTAGTGACCGCCAGTACGGTTTTCATCGGGGTCGATCAGCTGGTGATCTTCTAGTCTACTTAACTCATAGATGGGCGGAGGCAGTAGAGTCCAAGGGGGAGGCATTAACCGTTAGTTTGGACGTAGCGAAGGCCTTTGATCGGGTCTGGCACAAAGCGCTTCTTTCGAAGCTTCCTTCCTATGGGCTTCCCGAGAAATTGTGCAAATGGATCACCAGTTTCCTTGCTGATCGGAGCATCAAGGTCGTAGTAGACGGTGAATGCTCTGATTTCAAGCCTATCAACGCTGGTGTTCCACAAGGCTGCGTGCTATCACCAACGCTGTTTCTCCTGCATATCAATGATATGTTGCTAACTGACAGCATTCATTGCTATGCGGACGACAGCACTGGTGATGCCTTATATACCGGCCGTGCCAATATTTCTCGGGAAAACGTCGCCGAGTACCGGGACAAACTTGTGTCTGAAGTCGAGTCTTTGCTTAACAAAGTCTCGGATTGGGGCCGACTAAATCTAGTCCAGTTCAATCCCCAGAAGACACAAGTTTGCGCGTTTACCGCTAAAAAGAACCCCTTTGTCGTATCTCCTCAGTTTCAAGGCACTCCCCTTACTGCCTCAGCCAGTATCGGAATCCTTGGCGTCAACATATCGAATAGTGTGCAGTTTCGTGGTCACTTGGAAGGGAAGGCCAAATTGGCCTCTAAAAAGCTTGGCGTGCTCAGCAGAGCGAGACAGTATTTCATGCCGGCACATCGCTTGCAACTTTACAAAGCGCAAGTTCGGCCCCACATGGAATACTGTTCTCATCTCTGGGCCCGGGTACCCCAGTGCCAGCTCCTTCCACTTGACCGCATCCAGCGCAGAGCGGTTCGAATCGTCGACGACCGAGTTATTTCTGATCGGCTCGATACACTGGCACTGCGTAGAGATGTTGCATCTCTTTGCGTATTTTATCGCATTTATCACGGGGAGTGCTCTGAGGAATTGTTCGGACTAATTCCAGCCGCTCAATTTCACCATCGCACATCGCGACAAAACTCGCGTTACCATCCATACCATCTGGATGATTGGCGGTCCACGACTGTGCGATTTAGAAGAAGTTTTCTCCCTCGCACGACTTCCTTGTGGAATCAATTACCACCAGCGAATTTTCCGGACCGATACGACTTAGGAACCTTCAAGAAAAGAGCTTACACCTTTCTAAAAGGTCGGCAACGCATCTGCAATTCCCCTGGTGTTGCGGTTGTTCATGGGCGGCGGTAGTCACTTACCACCAGGTGAGCCGCATGCTCGTTTGCCCCCTATTCTATAAAAAAAAAAAAAGCAAGAAGTTGAGAAAAAACTGCCGGAATTGATCAATAGAAAAGGAGTTGTCTTTCATCATGATAACGCCAGACCACAAACATCTTTGGCCACTCAGCCAAAATTGAGAGAGCTTGGTTGGGAAGTGTTAATGTGGTGGATGATGGATATATAGTCCTAACCTTGCAAACTCAGATTTTAAATGTTTCGGTATCTTCAGAATTCTTAGGGTAGTGTTAGGTTAACATCAAGAGACTTACACGTGGTAGAGTCATGCTGCAGCTATATTAGTAGTATAATTGTTACATGAATGGGTCGGCTCGATCGGTGAAGTACCACGCTCTCACAGAATACCAGCTTAACACTGCTGTGCTTCGTATGGTGAGTGTAGAGAACCGGAGATCCTTTTTACTGGAAAAGAGGCATACAATCTTAGTCTTTACGGGCGACATCGCATCTGCATTTTAATTCGCAAACGAGGATAGATGTCTATGGGCCACAGCAACCACTTACCATCAGGTGGACTGTGTGTTCATTTGTCACCCTATCCTATAAAAAGAAAGAAAAAAAAGAGGGCTGTCAAAAATAATTGTCGCATTTTTTTAATCAAAAATCCCAAGATTTCTACAGCAACGTGATTATATCACTATCAATAAGATGGCAGCAATTTATCGAACAAAATGGCACATATATATTATAATTAAATGTAATGAAACTTTGAAAAAATCGTCTTCAATTTGTGCATAAAATACGAAAAAACTTTTAATAACTTTACATTAAATGAATATATCGCAATATATATTTTTTAGATAAGGGCCAAGCGTCTAAGAAATAAAACTTAGAAAACCTAATTGAAATCTAACCAGTAGTTTTTCAATGATGCGCGCACAACTGCAAACCTCTATCATCTGCCGACTTCCAAAAAGGAGACGGTACTCAATTCGGGTGTATGTTTTTTTTTTTTGTTTTTTTTTATGTGTGTTACCTCATAACTTTGTACTGGGCGAACCGATTTAGATGATTCTTTTTTTATATGAAAGCTGATAGTTCTCGTGTCCCATATGAATTTGATCAAGGTCAGACCAATGGTTATTGAGTTATTCTTAAATAACCTATATTGAAGTCACTTATATTGAAGTCGGCTGTACAAAATTTTTAATTTTAAATTATTTTATTTATATAGATTAATAGTGAAATTCATATTCGTTGCCACCAATCTGCGTGGGTCTTCGTTTCTCTTCACTCACTTCCCCTGTCTCTATTTATGCCGTAACCATGGAAAGCTAGCGAAGCTTGACCATGAGAAAATATACTTAGTTCCCAAAAACCTCTGCCCA
This sequence comes from Parnassius glacialis, assembly GCA_033319125.1. Lineage (NCBI taxonomy): Eukaryota > Metazoa > Arthropoda > Insecta > Lepidoptera > Papilionidae > Parnassius > Parnassius glacialis. Next base: position 29,391,847 of record JAVANC010000025.1, on the reverse strand, counting down.
AATGTGCAGGTTATGCTTCCTTTATACATATTTGAACATGCTTACAATCACCAAATAATATCAATATTAAACACTACTAAAGTTCAAAGTCTCGTACATCAAATAGCGCAAACGCCCGGCGGGTATAATTTGTCTAATGTTAGATAAACAATCCTGTAATACCTTCTCCGTATAACAGATTAATGTACGTACTCTATCCTTGAGGTACTCGTATATAATGGTAACATCATTGAATAACATATGTTTTAATAAATTACAGTTTCGTACAGATTATTTTCTTCTTTACGGCAGAATTCACCAAGCATTATCTCAAAACCGTCTGTAGTCTAAAGTATTTATAAGTCTCCAGTATTTATAAGTCCAGATAATTTTACTTCATGAAACATTATTTCTTCATTTGCCTCATATATTTCTTTAATATCAATAATAATAATTATTGTTATTATTTGAGAATCAATAATTAATCAACGTTTAATTTTATTTTCTTTAAATATGTCTACTTCAATTGAATGATTACAAAATTTACCTCCTGCAGAACACTCTTATTATGAATTACCTATTTTAAGAAACTTCTAATATGGCAGATGATATGTAATGGATTTAAACCCCATTTATAAAGGATTATCCTTTTTTAGAAATGCCAACTTGATCTAATTTAAATCTTCAAAATGGTGCTTCTCCTTTAATAGAACAAATTATTCAAATTAAGACAAATAATTGAATTAATTTGAACTATATTGACGAACCTTCTCTAGTTGTCTACTAATGGCAGAAATCCAATTAAAACAATGAAGCTAATAAATTTCATAGATTTCATTCATCATGCCATTCAGTGACGACCTAAGGAAATACACTGCCCGTTTTGTAAGAGGTGACAGAGGATAATAAAAATCACGGTTGCCAACCCGCCTGACATACGTGGCAACTATGGCAAAGAGCCCGGCATCAACTTACGAAGAGAATTAACGAAGAGGGGGCGAACAGGTATGTGGACTACCACGTATGTACAATTACATCACAAGGAGAACTGCAACTGCTTTCCATAGCGCGCGTAAATACAATTAAAAAGTGTTTTCATGAAGTTAAGCCGATTCCACACAGAAAAAGGACCGCCAAGTATCCAGATGTCATAGATTGTTATGGGAATTTTGTCGCGATGTGCGATTACGATGCTATAAAACCACGTTGTTAGTTGCACATGATTTAACATATTTTCTTTTGTTTGTATGAGTTCACTGGAGGTTAATCGTAATGGTGCGCCAAATGCGGTTTAGGTGGATAATTGGCCAAAAAATTGGTATTTACGTACTTACTTTAGACATCATGACAATAGAGATCATTAATTTCGTTCATTAGTTCACTGCTGAATATAGATCTCTCTCATGGATTGCCTCATTAAGGGTCTATTTTCCATAGTTATCACGCTTGACAGAAAAGTTAGTAACCACAGTTTAATATAATTTTAAGTTGCTATCAGGAAGATGCTGCTGTCCATCTCGTGTTTTATTTTCCTCTGCCGCGTCTTACAACACTAACAGGATAAGATAGTGGGTTCTATCACTCACTACACGGCACTAACACACGTGCAATAAAAATTGGTACTACTATTTTTCCTTTCATTATTTTTAGAGATGAAGGTGACAAGCGAATACACAGCCCACCTGGTAGTAAGTTAATGTTGTGGCTTATAGACATCTACATCTATAGTTTAAGAATCAAAATGCAGATGCGTTGGCATCCCTTTATATATATAAATATAAATATAAGAATCAGACTCTCACAGAATACCAGCGTAATATGTATAGGGGTGACAACACATCCGCATTTTGATTCTTAAACTATAGATGTAGATACCTCCTTTCCAGTAAAAAGGGTCTTCGGTTCTCTACACTCACCACACTACAAAACACGGTAGCATTGAACTGCTATTTTACGCTGGTATTCTATTCTCAAGGTCGCTCAGCGAGCTATGGAGAGGGCTATGCTCGGAGTTTCTCTGCGTGATAAACTTAGGAATGAGGATATCCGCAGTAGAACCAGAGTAACCGACATAGCCCAACGGATTAGTAAGCTGAAGTGGCAGTGGGCCGGCCATATAGCTCGAAGAACCGACAACCGATGGGGAAGAAAGGTTCTCGAGTGGCAGCCTCGTACCGGTAGGCGAAGTGTAGGGCGTCCCCCCACAAGGTGGAGTGACGACCTGGTAAGACATGTAGGAAGTCGATGGATGCAGGTGGCTCGGGACCGTGCTTTGTGGCATTCCTTGGGGGAGGCCTATGTTCAGCAGTGGACTTGTGAAGGGCTGTAATGATGATGATGATGATGATTCTGTGAGAATGTGGCCCTTCCCCGGTGAAACCGACCTATTCGTGCTACAACTATAATATAGCTACAGCATGGCACTAACATGTAAAAATAATTTAAACAGAATACTCACTTTTATTTACATCTGAATAAGAATGTCAGACACTTTTAAAGTAATTTCATAATTCAATATACAAAAGAATGATAGAGACATCAGTGAGAATGATATGCGAGTGTTCATCGAAGGGAAAGTTATTCGAGACAAAGCTAGAGACAAATGGCGGCTATCAATCCCCTTCTACGTTGGCGGGAAATGAAAGCCTAATGTGCGTCATCACATTTGCACACTCGATTCAATTCTATCACTCTATACATGAATACACGAATTTTTTTCTTAAACAGTGATATACCAAAATTATTTTAAATTTTTGAGACGGCTAAGATTTCAAAATAAGGAGGACTTTCTCAATTCGACTGTATGTGCTTTTTTGTTTGTTATGTTACACGATATCTTGGTCAACTGTAAACCGATTTTAATGATTTGTTAACTTCCCGCTATGAAAATCGATGATTTTCAAAAAATCGGAAAGTTATTGGTTTCACCCCAGTTTTTGAAAATCGAGATTTCATCGGATCTCCACGTTTTGATGTCCTAGGAAGCTATTCTGACTATTATTACGAGGATGTCACTATGTCTGTGTGTGTGTGTGTGTGTGTGTGTATGAGTGTGTGTGTGTGTGTGTTTGTGTGTATGGTTGTATTATATGTAAATTTTATTTTTGAGAGTTCTCAAAAGCTACCGGTCCGAATCGGTTCAAATGGTATAGAAAATCTAAGTTTGGTGAAGCCCTTTCGAACGCCGTCAAGTTCGTCAAAATCAGTTGATTTGTTCGTGAAATATTAAATTTTGATAAAAATAAAAAACGTGGTTTTTGAAAAGAGCTCTTCGAGCTCAAAAACGTCATAATAGTTTGGAGCGCATAGCATATTATGAAGTTAGCAGGAAGTTCCAGGTATGGCCTGGTAGGGTCAACCGTATTTTTTTTTATGGAACGGGTATAATTTTAGAGAAAAAGCCATCCCTAAGGGTAAGGTAAGTGAAAAATAGGTGATGAAGTTTTTAATGTAAATTATTTAGGCGAACACTATATTATCTAGTTGTTACCTTGAGCTAGTGATCAAAAGAGTCAAAAATATAATTTTTATTTAAAAGTAAAAGCTGATTACAAAAAACTAAAAAGAAAGAAATAATCTCCACATAACAGCTTCAGAAGTCAGGGTCTTTAATAATTCTTCTATACATACATGTTTTAGAACAGACTTCTGAAGCTGTTATGTGGAACTTATATCATTTATATTTTCAAATCAGCTATTATTATTTTTATTGAAAGTTTTTTTTTTATAAACATACTAAGTTATAAAATTACACGAATAAAATATTACACCATAATAATTGGAAAAGACAGGCAACAGCTACGTGCAAACACTCAACCACGTTACATTCAACAAGTTTTTTTTTTGACTAGAAATTGAAATGTGTCAAAGAAAGAAAATAAATCATAATAAATTAGATTCTAAATTAAAAAGTATCCGTTACCTCGAAAGAATAGAGGGATGCTCATCAGGTGTAGATCGATGCTATAAAAGTTCATCCTTCCATCCATCCAGCACTCTCAAAACTTGACTACTGTACACAAGCCTTTCTCATAGATTGTCTTATATGGGGATATTCAATACAGTAGTTTCCATACGTAGTGCTTGCCAGCAGGTTGGCAACCGTAGTTTAGTTGTTTTATCATCTCCTGGTTTGTTTCCTTCTGGCGCCTCTTACGACACCCACAGAACAATATGGCGTAGTGAATAAGGTGAGAGTAATATGGTCACCTTAAGCTTTGCCGCCTTATAAAACCAAAACCAGGAGGAGGATAGAGACGAAAACTAGGAGGAGGACAGAGATGAAAACACAAAGTCATATAAAAGTTATAGTTACAGCCTAGATATATACGACCCACTGCTGGGCACAGGCCTCCTCTTATTTCTGAAAGGTTTTTAGGGCATTTCCTTGCCCTGAAATGAGAGGCCCATGTGCATGTTGGCGAATTTCACATGTCTTTGAAATATCTTTTTAGAGTTTATTGGAGTTTACTCCTTATGAGTCGTGCCATAAATAGATGTGCGAGTATGTTGCGCAAAGATGTATCAGTCATATATTTATATAACATATTTTAACAAATCAATTTAAATAAATATATGGATTCATTTACATACATACTTCCTTTGTTTATTGTATATATTTAAGACAATTGTTTTTCAGGACAAACTCCAGTCACGCGTCGGAGCTAATACGCACAATTTGTTTTCTAATTTCTCAGACATGCAGGTTTCCTCCCAATGTTTTCCTTCACCGCCGAGCACGTAGTATGATTTACTACTTGCACTTAAAATTGCAATTAACAATATCATTAGCGCCAGCGGGGATCGACCCCAGATTGCTCGCGAAATTTACAGCTAGCGCTTAACCTCTGAGCTACCGCGGCTCTCCAAAATGTCTAAAGTCGTATACTTAAATATAATAAGAAAAAAATAACAAACTTTGGCAACAGAAGGAACACTTCGAAAAATCTTTTTTATACGTGGTAGAGCCATAGTTGTAGCACGAAGTGGTCGGCTCGGCCGGGGAAGGACCACGCTCTCACAGAATACCAGCGTAAAATAGCAGCTTAACACTGCTGTGTTTCGTATAGTGAGTGTAGAGAACCGGAGACTCTTTTTACTGGAAAAGAGGTATTCCATCTTAGTCCTCACGGGTGACAACGCATCTGCATTTTGATCCTTTATTGATGATAGATATGGATGTCTATGGGTCACAGCAACCACTTACCATCAGGTGGACTGTGTGCTCGTTTGTCACCCTATCCTATAAAAAAAAATCTATTTAATAAAAAACTGTCAAAATGGCGTCGATAATGCAGCGCCCTTTTGACCTATTATTATTTGATTGACTGATGAAGAGCTATCGTATCACAGAGCCATCAATGCAAGCAAGGCTGTAGTTTTTGAGTTATAAGCTGAGGTTATAAGCGGCGGTTATAAGAAACTGACCATATTAACCTGTCTAAAATTAATATATTGTCCCTTGAATTGGCTACCTGTAGAAGTGTCTCAAAACTTGGTTGATTTCCGTTTTAAGTAAAATTAAAACTTAGTACCTAGTGTCTTATTACTTACTATGTGATTATTTCAAGTTCTTGAATAAAACGGTTGTTAATTAATTTTATCGTGATTTCTATTACTTCTGTTGAATTAATGAATAATGAAATGTGAACTTTAAAAAAACTAATGGCACTAACGAATTCAAGAAGTCGAATTATTGCTCCACGAAAAGCATAAAATAGCTGTAATCTGGTCATTGAAATAAAATTGGAAAGCTTGCAATCGGTTGCGTCGCATCCAAATACTTTTCTTACATTCGTTGCTTAATGTACATATTTATTCCAAATAAATTACTGTCTATATTTCAAACATGTATTTCGCAAAATTATATTACGTTCAAATTTTCATGTTTTTGTAATATTATTTTCAATTCTCCAACATATTGTATTTGTATCTATAATTTTACAAATATACTACTGAATATTAAAAAAAATATATTTGAAAAATTGTCATTATTAATAGAATAAGGCGTTACTTTCTGAAAAATCATTATAGTAAAGACTAGTCACACGGCCAAATTTTTTTAATAGAAGAGGGGGCAAATGAGTATGCGGCTCACCTGATAGTAGGTAAGTGGCGACCGCCGCCCATAAACAACTGCAATACCAGAGGAATTGCAGGTGCGATGCGGGCCTTTGCAGTTTCAGGGTTCCGTACCCAAAGGGTAACCAACGGGAGCTTCCGCTGTCCATCCGTCTGTCCGTCAACTGGCTGTATCTCATGATCCGTAATAGGTAGACAGTTGAAATTGTCACAGAATGTGTGTTTCTGTTACCGCTATAACTACAAATAATAAAAATTAAAATGAAAAAAATTCCCTCCCCTACTATAAACGTGTATTACAATGGTACGGAACCCTTCATGCGCGAGTCCAACTCGAACTTGGCCGATAATTTGAAGGTCCCTTAGACGACTATCGGTCCGGAAAAATCGCCGATGAAAGAAGTCGTGTGAGGACGAAAACTCCTTGTAAATCGGGGCAATAGTAGACCGTCAAGCATCCAGATGATGTGGATGATATCGTGAGTTTTGTCGCGATGTTCGTGTCTAGTTGATGTTTCGATGACGTGATTAGTTAAATTTGGCGACTGGAATAAATAATTTTGTAGTAAATCCGCTAGAAAATGCCAGAGGATGCAACATCTCTTCACAGCATCTGTGATTTGAGCAGATCAAAGATAACTCAGTTGACGATGATTCGAGCTGCTCTACGCTGGATGCGGTCAAGTGGAAGTGCGATCAATTGGCTGGAACTGGCACTGGGTTACCCCAGCCTAAATATGAGAATAGTATTCCATGCGAGGCTGGACCTACGCACATTTATATTTAAGATATAGATAATTTTATCAATTTTTAGTATTTTTTAATCTATCAAGTTTTAAAACTTAATTTTTTTTAATTAATATTTAACTTCAGTAATCACCAGGTGGTCAGTTCTTTCAATAGAGAAACGGTTTTAAGGGGTGGCTCCTTAATATTAGCTAGTAAATTATTACGTGGATCACTCAAAAAATTTTGAGATCCTCGAAATTTAAAAATGGAACGCACGTGTTATATATTTCTAAAAAGCAAATTTATTTAAAATATAACTCCACAAGCCAATTGCTCAATATTAAAAAAAACAAAGTTCTTTTAATTTTCCTGCAACGCTTCCCGCGCTGTCTTTTAAGACGATGGATCTTAACCGTGAACATTTGCGCGCTATGATATATTATGATTTTAAATTTGTATTAACCGAACAATTAAATTTAAAACAGTTACAATCAGCATTAGGGGACTTAGCTCCATCACGCGCAACAATTTCTAAGTGGTTTGCTGAATTCAAAAGGGGTAAAGTTAATCTCAATGATGACCAAAGAACCGGGGCCCTGCAAACAGCAGTAACGGCAGTAAATGTATGGACTACTGAAATGTTGGTGCGAGAAGACCCACGAATCACATACACGGACATAGAAAAGATGTATTAGTTCGAGAAACATTCACACCACCCTACATCAACATCTTGGAGTGAAGAAGCTTTGTTGTCGATGGATCCCTCGTTTGTTCTCCGAAACCGAAAAACAGACTCGTGTTGATTGGTGCCATGAAATGCGTTTACGTTTTGAAAACGTGGCATCTAGGTGTGTTTCAGAAATCGTTACTGGTGACGAGACGAATCTATCAATATAATGCGGAAAGTAAAAAGCAATCATCGGTATGGGTCTACTCAGGAGGCCAGTTACTGACAAAACTGCAAAGACCTCGCAACTTCGGCAAAAAAATAGTGGCTAGTTTTTTTTTTTTTGCAGAGCGGACATTTGTCGATGTCAATGCTGGAAAATTGTAGGTCAGTCAACTCTGAATAGTATACTACAGTTGCATTACCCAAAGCTATTGAAGCTGTACGGGAGACAAGACCAAAGACCGGGCTTCGGGGAGTCATGCTGCATCACGATAACGCCTCTTCACATACCTCCCTTAGAACAAAAGCATTTATTGAGGAATCTGGTATTGAAACTCTAAATCACCCACACTACAGCCCTGACTTAGCTCCTTGTGATTTCTTTTTGTTCCCAAGAGTCAAAGAAAAAATAATAGGCAAGTTTTTTTCAAACGCCGAAAAAGCCGTGGCTGCCTACGAAGAAGCGATTTCCGACCTGTCAGATCAAGACTGGCAAAAGTGTTTTCAGAGTTGGTTTAGGCGAATGGAACTTCGTATAGAGCATAATGGAAAATATTTTGAAAAGATATAAAATAAATATTAATAGTATCTAAAATACTTTTTGTATATCTCAAAACTTATTGAGATATTGTGAGCCTCTCTGTTGAGCAAACTGTAGAATGTAGATATGGCATGTCTTGAGTTTGAGCACCTCATTGCTGTGAGCGTCTACAGACTCTACTTTTGAAAAAAATATGGAGGAAGTTTTTGTTAAGCGTAATAAACAGAATAAATCTGTTGTAATATGTGGAGATATCAGTGTCATAAAAGCTTCCTCCACCAATATTAAATTTAGATCATTATTTAAATCATATGGTCTTTTTAATTTGTTTTTAGAGCCAACGCGTATTGCTCAATTTAGTGCAACATGTATAGATAACATTTTTACAAATGTCAAGCCGTTGCATAAATGTATAATACAAAAATTAAGTTCTGGTCACTGTGGGCAATTAGTTTCGTTATCTTATTATTATGTTCACAAAAAGAAGTAGATGAGAAAGTTGTGTTTGTTCCAGTAAATGCACGTCGCTTGGAGAAGTTTAGAAGTAACGTAGTAAAAAAACTTCCATCACTTTCATACCAAAATTATCTTAATTTTTTGTATGGAACATTGTTAAAGTTTGTTTGCAATGAATTTAATAATACTTTTATTTCTAAAACATTCTACTTGAATATTCGGAAGGCATTCAAGGAATGGGCGACAGTATGAGTCCATAAGAGCAGATACTTTAAAACAGTGTGCTCCACAGCCAATACTTTGCATTTGAGCAACAAAATCAAGACGACTTCTAATAAAATTAAAATGACATGGAGTATAATTAATAGCGAAACTGGTAAACTCAACTCTCGCAGTTCAAGCTACCAACAGTTAAAGCAACAAATTAACTGAATCAGATCAGGATGTTGCAATGGTTTTTGAGAAATATTTTACTGATATTCCGATCTTAACCAATAAGTCACTGAATTCTTCTCTTGTCGTGGCTGGATAATTATTAGACAAAATGTAAATGCGTATACAAAGAATTTTATATTTCAAAAAGTATCATCAAAAGATATAGTAAAATATTTTAAAACTGTTGATATTAAGAAAACTGCAGAACTGTGGAAAATTTCCGTTAAAATATTGCGTCTAATAGATACAATCGCGTCTCATCTAGCTATTATTTTTAATACTAGTATCGTTTCCTGATTTAATGAAGCATTGTAAAGTAATACATTTATTTAAATCTGGTAGTACATTAGACCCCGCCAAGTTTAGACCTATTTCTGTACTACCAACACTCAGTAAGATTTTTGAAAAAATTTTACTTGATCAAATGTAAATTTTTAATATAAATAATTTACTTCATAAAAATCAATTTGATTTCACAAGGAGTCACTCGAAAACTGATACCAGTATTGAGCTGATTAAATATATATTTAATGCATGGGAGAACTCACAGGATGCTTTGGGTATTTTCTGTAACCTATCCAAGGCCTTCGATTGTGTTCACCATGAAACATTAATCAAGAAACTCCAACATTACGGTGTAACAACTGATGCTCTTTCGTTTCGTTACTTAAATATGAAATTAATTATTTCATATTTAAGTAACGGAACGCAAAAAGTTGTCATTAACAGTATCAGCTCTGCGGGGTCGATGGTACAAATGGGCCTGCCTCAAATGTTCAATTCTCGGCCCCTTTCTGTTTCTTGTATACAATAATGACTTACCTTACATAGTAGGGGATAATATAATATTATTTGTTTTGTAATTTTGTAATTGATGACACTTCTTTAATTTTCAAATTAAGACAACAATTACTAAAATATGACGAAGTAAATAATGCTATATCGAAATTAGTAAATTGGATTAATGTTAATAATTTGCATTTAAATGTATGAAATTCATGACTCCAAATGTCAAACAATTAAATACTAATGTAATTTTAAATGAGGAGGAACTGAGTCTTGTCGATACCACCATTTTTCTTGGAATCACACTAGACACTATGTTTCAATGGAGCCCCCATATATCAAAACTAGGAAACAGAATTAGTTCTGCAGCATATGCTGTAAAAATATTAGAAATCTTACTAGTGTTGAAACAGCTAGCAGCAGCTATTTCCATAGCATAATGACATATGGTATTTTGCTATGGTGACACGCAGCTGATACTGAAATTATATTTGTTTTACAGAAGAGGGCCATAAGAGCAATTTATGATTAAAGCCTAAAGAGGCGCTGTGACAAAAATTTAAGGAAATTAATATATTAACTTTGGCCTCTCAATACATTTATGAAAATATACGTATACAAAAATAAAAATAGTTTTACAAAAATAAGTGATATTCATTCTGTAAATACTAAGAACAGACACAGGCTAGTAGTACCAGTTACTCGACTTCACCGGGTCAGTAATTCATTTTTGGTGGGTTGTGTACACTTTTACAACAAAATTCCAGAAAATATACAAAATTTGACCTGCTCTAAGGTCAAAAACTATATTAAACTAAGTTTTTAGTTTATTGTAATATTAAGGAATTTATGGATGATAATAGCTCCTGTGAATGAGGTGATCGCTGCCAAGCTATTTCTAATTTGTTTTGTGTTGTTAATTGTGTGACATACATGATTGTAAGCTGTTATTTAAAAAAGTCCCGCTAGGTTCCTTGCTGGTTCTTCCCAGGACAGAGGTTTTGTGTGTGTGGTAATTAAACAAAAGAGTGACTTTCAATAAGTATTATTTATAATCTATCTTGAATAAAAAAGTTTCTGCTTCTGTTTTCGGATAAAATATAACCTAGATCGTAATAACAAATATCTTCTACCTATCTTATCATAATTCGTAAAGTTTCATCACAATCGGTTCAGCCATTCCAAAGATTAGCCCGTCCAGACAGACAGACTAAAATTTTAAAAATGGTGGTTAATGTCGTGAAAATAATCCCCACTAGATGGAATGACGACCTGGTGAGACATGCAGGAAGTCGATGGATGCAGGTGGCTCAGGGCCGTGCTTTGTTGCATTCCTTGGGAGAGGCCTATGTTCAGCAGTGGACTCGTGAAGGGCTGTAATGACAATGATGATGATAGCATGCAAATAATCCCATGGTTTTAGTAGAAGTCATTTGAATATTACAGACAGACAGACAGAATTGTGAAAGTAAAATTGTGTGACCTCCCCAGTTTTCACAGCACCTCCGTCCCTCTCACAATTGCATGCACTGCTTTGTTATGTTATAGAGATAATGCGTAACTGTTTCTATAGACTTAAAGTCTTATACAAAATTCGCGAGTACTTGACAGTGGACATGCGCATTAAGTTGTGTGAAACTCTCATCCTGTCAAAGTTGTCGTATGGTGACGCAGTTTTTGGTGAATGCTTAATGGCAAGAACTAAAAAACTGTAACAACGAATACAAAACGCTTGCGCACGTTTCTGTTTTTCAATACCACCTCGATCTCATGTCACTCCATTTCTAAACCGACGCGACTTGATGAACATGTCCACCAGACGGAAGCTTCTCCTCGCCTCCCTGCTCTTCGGAGTGGTTAAAACTGGGGAACCTTCTTACTTATACGACAAGCTCAATTTCTCACAGCGCTGCGTTAGAGCAGCACCGCGACTTAATTACACGCCGTATAACACTGCTGCTTTCCGTGGTAGTTTTCGTTTTTCCGCTACTAAGTGCTGGAATGATATTCCCCCCCCCCCCCCCCCGATAAGAAACTCGAAAACCATAAATTCATTCAAGTTAAAATTTAAAATGTTTTTGCTCTCCTTACAAAAGTCTAGCACTTAGTTGTCACTCATCATTTTCTATCCCTGTCTCCACATCCCTCTCTCACACGCACACACGCACTCGCACACGCACACACACACACACACACACACATGTACCTTTGTTGGTTTTTATTATGATTTTTTATAACCTTGTTGTTTTCGTTTATTGTTTTTACTATCATTATTTCATAGTTTTAAGATCTGTTACTTGGTTTTTAAGATATTTGGGTAAGCTGACGGTATCGCCATCTACCTTCTTATATATAGGTTCCACTGAAAATCAGCTTTCATGAAGTTTTTTATTATTAAACTTCGTGAATTCTGTGAATTTCTTACAGTGGTAGAGCCAGGCGGCAGCTTCTGCTGTCGCATGGATGGGCCGGCTCGAACCGGAATGGTACCACGACCTCACAGAATACCAGCGTGAAGTAGAGGTTTACCTCTGCGTTTCGCTTGGTGAGTGCAGGTGGCCGAAGGCCCTTTTTACTGGAAATGAGGCATTCCATCCTAGTCCTCACGGGTGAAAACGCATCTGCATTTTGATCTGTAACAGAGGATAGATGTAGATGTCTATGGGCCGCAGCAACCACTTACCATCAGGTGGACTGTGTGCTCGTTTTTCACCCTAATCCTATAAAAAAAAAAGAATTTAACGCTGAGTGGAAACCTTTTTGGTGCACTAATAGCATAAAATATTTTTTTCTTTTTGTAACTAAATTACTGTGTTTACTTATGTCTCTTATGTGTTTTTACGTTTGTGTACCAAATAAATATTTTTCTTTCTTTCTTTCTTTCTTGTTAGGTGGTAAGTTTCCTTTACTGCTTAGGGATCCGTCTACGTAGGTATCACCCTCTTACCAATTTCTGTCGCCAAGTAGCAGTTCTTGCACTGCAATGTTCCGATCTGGAAGCACTCCATTTTAGTTTTCAGTCACCGCATCTATAGCCTTTTTTGCTTAAATTTAGTTGCGGGCTTCCATGGGCTGCAGCAGCCACTTACCATCAGGTGAACTATAAGTTCGTTTGTCACTTTAGTTTAATAAAATAAAAACTATCACTAGCCCAACACTATTCCAACCTTCAACTACTAGGAAATAAGCACAACCATCGATCATATAATACGATACCTGTTTCGCCTCTAAACGGTGTATTATCAATAGACATAAACACTGCGACGAAGAGAGGGACAATTATTGGGTTTGGTGGTGGTAGTAATAGAACACATCTTTCATGGGGACTAACCAAATGTGCTAGTTATACAGTCCCGCTGGGTTTCTTGCTGGTTCTTCCCAGGACTGAGGTATTTTCCGAACCAGTGGTAAATAAAAAATGACTTTCAATAAGTATTATGTAATAATCAATATTGAATAAAAAATTATTCTATTCTATTCTATTCTATTCTACGGTGGTGGAAGGGAACGGTCATCATGGAAAGGAATCTAGTCACACAATTGTTCTGCACCAAAGATTAATAAGTATTATGTTGTTTCACAATGCAACACACGATCACATTAAGGTCACCGATTAGCCTCTTACCACGCCTTCCTGTTAATATTCGTAATCCGAAGAATGCGTTAATATTCATCGCCGAGATTTTAAACCAGCGAGGACAAAATATTATCATTCTCTTTGGTCAAGTTTTTATTTTGAAAGACCGTTTTAACCTTTGTCATGTCAGAAATGTTTAAAAGCGTTTTAAATTTCATCCATTTAATGTTGTGACTTGAATAATGAAGACTAAAATCTTGAAAAGGGAAATATATACGTTCCTCTTGGCTGGTTCTGAAAAGAACAAATAAAACTTCATGGATTAATATACGCGGAACGGGCAACTTTCCTCACAGTAAGAAGCGAAGCATTAATATTAAAATTAGTTTTCATTTATACGAGGCTCTAGTCTGACATGGAAATGCCGGGTTTGGACACTGAAAAATTGTGCCCCGCCTCGGGGAATTGTGAATGTAGTTTTTTAAGTTTGCTAATTCATATTTCAGCTTTATAGAAACATTTTTTTAATTGAAACTTGAACTGAAATGAAATTTTACAAAAGCGACAATACCTTTTAAATAATTAATTCGATATACTCTATGTGTGGGTCTTATTTAAATCAAAACTATTTAACGTAGTCACTTCGCTTCAAAGACGGATATTAAATATGTAGTTGACGTAAGACATAGTACGTGTCTCTTTTTATTATAAGTAATAAGTAACTATTATTTTAGTTTTTTTGAAGTGAAAATTTCTTTACAATCGTTGTGATGTGAAACTCGATGAAATGAAAATGCGACACTAAAGAGACGAACATACATCTGTAGGATTTAGCCTGCGAGAGAATGAGATAGAATATTATATTAAATTAGTTGTGTTTATATATAGTATATATTTTACGTACTACCTTGAAGATCAATCAATTTTTGTTCGATGCGTGCCAAGTGCCAAGCGTGGGAACTGTGGCAATATACACCCCAATGAATAAAGTAACGAAGAGACGGCCCCCAGTCCCCGGCGGCCCCGCTGTTCCTAGCTACGGTGGCAACCATGGTAACGACGAGACAGGGGGTGCTAAGAATCTCCGGTGGAGGTTCGGTTGCCACCTACGACGACTTGATCTGGCAACTTGTAACGCACACACTCTGAGGACTGACAAGAAGATTCTGGAGCTGGAAGAAGAAATAGACAAGTTGCGCTGGAATTTTATAGGATTAACCGAAGAGAAGGGGAGGACACGGTAATTCTCGAATCCAGCAACTTGTTCTATCACCGGGAGGGCGACTATCTGTCCCAAGAAGGTGTCGGATTTATCGTCCACAAGTCTCTCGTTAATAACGTTGGAAAAATTGGGAGTGTGTTGATGAGGGTTGCGTACCTTATACTCAGAATCACCAAATGGTATTCGCTGAAGGTCATACAGGTTTACGCACCAACCTCGGCACATCCCGATGAGGAGGTGGAGGAAATGTATGAGGATATCTCTACAGTCATGCATTCCTCCGAACCCCCTATACGTTGTTAATGGGAGACTTCACCGCTAAACTAGGCACAAGAGAGAACGGTGAGCTGAAAGTAGGGAAATTCGGAATAGGACAACGGAACCCAAGGGGCCAGCAGCTGGCTGACTTCATGGAGAAAGAGGGACTCTTTATGATGAACTCTTTCTTCCAGAGGCGGCCCCACAGGAAGTTGACCTGGTCGAGCCCCGACGGTTCGACAAAGAATGAGATTGACTTCATTTTGACGACTAGACGGCAACTGTTGTGTCTCAGTGATCGCGAGAGTGAAAACACCGATTATTTAGAGGCACACTGAACCTAAACGTTAATTTGGAGAGGTGTCGTCTAATGAAATCAACGTTCCGTCCCCTACGTGCTCTAATCCAAAATCCCAAAACCTTTCAGCTCGAGTTACAAAATCGTTTTAAGTGCCTAAAAGATTGCAATGCAGTGGATGATATTGTTGCGTGCCACTATTAATGTCTTGTACATGGCAACACTAGTCATCACTAGCGCACTCTAATGTCGAGTAGCAGAACTAGGAGAGTCAAGATCCTTCTAGAAATTTTGGGACCGATATGTACTCGAACATTCTAGATGTCGCTACAGTAGAAGGTTCTGGAAACTATCTGAGGCCCTATAAAACTAATAAAACTATATAAGGCCTGTATAGACCACGACCGAGGCAGTATTGAATTGGCGATATAAGCGAATACTTCGAAATGATATAACTTCGAACTAAAGTGATCAGTAATACAATTGGTTTTTATTATTAGTGTGTTTTTAAGTTGTAATTAGTGTTCCGTAATTAAAGTGTCAATTTTGGTAATTCAATCGGCAGTTTTTAATTGTCTCAAACCCCAAACTCGTAACAATATAAATGACAAGCTCGTGGAAACTGTCCATGCGGTCGAAGCTAAGTTTTGCAAGACCCGCCGCAGAAGAACACAAAAACTCTCCGATCACACTCTTAATCTCATGGCTGTTATACGGGAAATGAAGCTGTAGTCTTCAGTAGATTTGATAGCATACAGGCAACTGAACAGACAGATCTCCAAATGCATGCGGCGGGAACTGCTCAACTTTTATTACTGCTCGTATTGGAGAAGCGATCGAGCGGAACCAGGGCTCCAAAGTCTTTGCCAGATATCTGCCAGAAAGTGCCATCTGTCGAAGCTAAAAACCGAATGTGGCAGCATCGTTTCCGGGACTCCTGAGATTTTGAGTGAGATTGAGAGGTTATATGGGCAGCTGTATCATCGTTGAAGAAAGTGTAAGTAACGATCCAAAAGTAAGTCTTATTCGACACTATTCCGATGATATTCCGGACGTCAGCCTGAGCTAGATTAGAATGGCTCAAAAATGTAAAATATTATGATAATGAAAAATTAGCCTTTTAAATGCTTTTAACATATTCCATTATCCATTAAAGCCTATAAAATTCCACTGCTGAACATAGGCCCTCATAGATTGCCTCATATCGAGGTTTTGCCATAGTTTTCACGCTTGGCAGGCGGTCTGGCAACCACAGTTTTTTTTATTGTTTTGAGCTGTAGCCAGGAAGATGCTGCTGCCCATCACCTGTCACAGTTTCCCTCTGTCGCCTCTTACGACACCCACGGGACGATATGGGGTAGTGGATATTCTTACACCGTCACTACACGTTAATATATTTTTAAATGTCTCATTCCAAATCATTAACATCGTTCACAGTTCACAAATATATTGATTAACATACATACAAAAATCATCAGAACGTCATTACATAGTCACATTTACATAGTTACATAGTCATTACATAAACAGTGGTAGAGCCACGTGGCAGCTTTTGCTGTCGCACGGATGGGCCGGCTCGAACCGGGGTGGTACCACGACCTCACAGAAAACCAGCGTGAAGTAAAGGTTTACCTCTGCGTTTCGCTTGGTGACTGCAGGTGGCCGGAGGCCATTTTTACTGGTAATGAGGCATTCCATCTTAGTCCTCACGGGTGACAACGCATCTGCATTTTGATTTGTAATAGAGGATAGATGTAGATGTCTATGGGCCGCAGCAACCACTTACCATCAGGTGGACTGTGTGCTCGTTTGTCACCCTTATCCCATAAAAAAAATAGTTACGTGTGATTTCCACTAATGTAATATAATCACACGACTGATCAATATTTTATCAATAAGTACCTTAAGTATACTACGTGTAACTACTTTTATATATATATATATATATATATATATATATATATATATATATATATATATATATATATATATATATATATATAAAACAAATAGATACTATCACATGCAAAATATAAAACAAATTCAAAACACAATACAAAGCGCGACCCCGCGTTATTATAATAGATAAGTCAATAAGTCAATGTAATGTTTTACTTTTATTGCCCAGTCTGAAAATAATAGTGTCCCGATACGTGTTGGTGTATTTCTGGCATCGTTCATTGGTTCCCAATGATTTGTTTCTGTCATACATTACCTGGACTATTTTTATTGTCAGTTGGAATATCGCTGCAACAGCAAATTGTGTCAGCAAAAATTCTCAATACAGAATAGTAAAAGTGGTGTTATATAATGAAACTTTTTAGTATATCCCGCGTTTTATAAAGCCAAATACCACTGACTCATCATGAGATATCTAAAACTATACGCCAGATTGACTTGACCAATTAGTTCTTCACGCCCAAAAATCCCATTCTCCTTTCGCATATTTACTCCTTTACGTAGGGTGTCTACGGCGAGAGGAGAAAGGAGTAAATATAAAAAAGTATTTTGGAAAATTCAACCCCTGAGTGGGTGAAATAGGGTGTTACTGGTTTTTTTTAATAAGATTGTGCTTGAGCTAATATTTTTAAGCCACAAACTGACTGGAATTACCGTTAAATTCTGTATTGATGACGCAACTTTGAGGTATTTTAAGTAGTGTTAGTGCTTCTTTTCTAAATAGGAGTCGGAATGAATTAGTACCACCCTTCCACTTATATCTGTCGCTAAATACATTCACACTGAATGCCGTATTCCTAACTGAATGGTAAAAAATCAGTATTTGCCCATAGAACACAAAATGTTGCTGAAATGTTGCTTGAATGTTGCTAGATTGCATGAAATTACCAATGTTGCCGAAATATTGCAGGAATATTTTTTTGTAATATTCTATACGCTGTTATATTGTATCAATGTTATAGTAATATTAGTAGTAGTAAAGAGTTTCTAGGTTCAATCGGGCGAGGCTTTCTGACATTCCAGAAAATGGCTTAGGTCCAAATTGTGTACTCTTTGAGCCCTCCCGTGCGAGCTTGTCAGCAGTTTCATTGCCTACAACACCCGCGTAACCCGGAACCCATCTTAAAACGACCCTGTTTTTACCTCCCAGGGCGTTTAGATGGTTCACGCAGTCTTCCACTGGCTTCGAGTTCACCAAGTTTGATTTCAGCGCTAGCAGTGCTGCTTGACTATCAGAGTTAATATAGATTATATGGTTAACGTAGTGTTTTTGCAGACTGATTTCCGCACACGGAAGTATGGCGAAAATTTCTGCCTGGAAGATAGAGGTGAATCTACCCAAATTCATACTAAGTTTGAATTTGGGGCGTTCCCCATAAATTCCAAAGCCTACATCGAGGCCTATTTTTGAGCCAACGGTATAAGGCTACCGAACTCACAGATGACCTGTCCATTCAGCCAGTCTTCTCTGGAGAGTAGTTCCACTGTTACTTACTTTTTGTTAAATGTATATAGTGAACGCACGATATCTGAATTCATGCATAAGACCGGTGTTTCCTTAATTGAGTCAAGCTTGGATCTCAATCTATAGGAAAGCAAGCTCAAACCGCCCTGAGCGTTAATCCTATACAAACTAGCCCTCGTCTCCATGTCTAAGTAAAGATTAAGGGGCGTTAGGCCTAGAAGTGCATTAAGAGCCGCTCCAGACGATGATCGCATCGCTCCAGTCGCCATTAAGCAGCCAGTCCTTTGTAGACTATTTAGTCGCACCGCAGTCGTCTTTTGGTTGGCCTTATTACACCAAACAGTGAAGGCGGAGGTAAGAATTGGCCTCACTTTTCACTGTACTGCTGTACAGCCATAGGATCATACTGGGGCGCAAGCCCCAGTTGTTGACGACCATGCGACTGCACGTACCTAAAGCAATTTTTGCCTTATGACATACTTTGCTAAGGTGAGAGTTCCACATTAGTTTTTAGTCGATCATTATGCCCAAGTACTTAACTTCAGTGGAGAATGGTACCTCTTTACCATTAAGTTTTGGTGTAACTAATTTGTTCAACCGTCTCTTTTTGGTAAAGGGTATTATAACAGTTTTGTCAGCATTAACTGATAAACTGTTATCCCTGCACTAGTTATTTATGGTGTTTAGGGCGCTTTGTATGATCAATGATAATGTACTTCGGCGAAAGCCCCTCACAATGATCACAAGGTCATCAGCATGACCCAGTTTGTCAATGCGAAGGTCTGCACTCTTGGGTGACAAAACAATCCTTGTGGACAGCCTCTTGAAGTTGCAACCTCAATCGAAGTTTGAAACAGCTCTATTTTTGCCTTTCTGTTTGAGAGCATCGTGTTCACCCACCTGGTGGTTGTTGAGTCAACATTTTTAGATGTCAGGCCCTCAACCAGTAGTGATGTAGGGCTACTGTCAAAGGCGCCCTCGATGTCTAGAAAGGCATAAAGAGCTATTTCTTTATGCTCCAGCGCTTTTTCGACCCTGTCAATAATACTGATCTGATGTTTCCGTAGATTTACCTCTGCGGTAAACATGCTGGTTGTAGTGTATAGGTCTCATAGCTAGAACTACATCCCTAATATATCTATCTATAACCTTTTCCAATGTCTTAAGAAAAAAAGAAGAATGACTTATAGGTCCTTAGGACTTTAGTAAAGCGTAGTCCTTTCTACCAACCTTAGATATATTTTTTTTACATGGGGAAATGCCTACGCATACCCGCCACGCGGGGGTAAGGATGGGTTATGTCGGACTCGCACCGTCTAAAACCCCATGGTGTTCCACCTTCGCCGCATATTGGCAAGGCCACGGAAACGCTTTCGCACACATCCGCAGCCCCACCCATTCACTTTTACCGCGTGTGAACTGCACATATGTTTTTTTTGTTCGTAAACCTTTTAATTGTGTGTCTTATGATAAATCATATTAAATAAATATAAAATGTTAAATATTTAAAATAAAACGATCCCGCAATAAAGGGCCTATTTTCTACCTAAGGAGATTTAAAAATTTCACAGATAATATCCGGAAGCAGGTATCGGTATAAAAAAGCTATAAATAATTTATGAGTTGATGACGTCGAATGATATATTTGCTCTCCGCCTTGCCTGCTTTCCGATGTAATCTTTCATACGTGAATACTATATACAGGATGTTCTAAATCATTAAATATAATGACAGTTTAATACATTAACTACGTGTCTTCATATTATTGTCATCAGCCCATAGAAGTTTACTTCTGGACATGGGCCTCTTCCTTTGTAGGGAGAATCGTCGAAAATAAAAGGTGGATTCTCTTACATCGTCATCACAGGTTACACGTGGTAGAGCCACACTGCAGCTATATTAGTTGTAGTACGAATGGGTCCACTCGACCGGGGAAGGATCACGCTCGCACAGAATACCGGCGTAAAATAGCAGCTTATGGCTGTTGTGTTTCGTATGGTGAGTGTAGAGAACCGAAGAGACCCTTTTTACTGGAAACAAGGCATTCCATATTAGTTCTCGGAGGTGACAACGCATTTGCATTTTGATTCTTATTCGAGGATAAATGTATAGATGTCTATGGGCCACAGCATCCACTTACCATCAGGTGGACAGTGTGCTCTTTTGTCACCCGTATTCTTTAAAATAAAAAATAAAATAAATATGATTTTATTTTAAACATAATTAAATTATTGCATAGTTACTAACTTTCATGGTATTGATTTGAATATTTTATGCTTATATTTACTTAACAATAACTTACTTTAAAGCCAGCTTTAAATTAAGTTGCAGTAAAAATTTTTTCGTCTAACAAATTTTCGAATACTGTAGTCGTTACCAGCCTGTATGTAACGCGATTTTGCTGACAAAAAGCCGGAGTGTATGAAGCGGATCTGTCGCCTTGGGCGCCGCCTAATATGCTAATATATACCCAAATAACTACAACGATAGAACGTAAACCCTAACGTTACATAAATATTACCTACACTAAAATGACTAAATGAATGAAGATAAGCTGGTGCACTGGTAATATCAATTCTACATTGTAAGTCATATAAGCTATGTTCATTATATGACATTGAAGCACTCCAAAATATTATATTATTTTACAATAATAGAATCCTGAGCCACCTGCATCCATCGACTTCCTGCATGTCTTACCAGGTCGTCACTCCATCTAGTGGGGGGTCACCCTACACTTCGCCTACCGGTACGAGGCTGCCACTCGAGAACCTTTCTTCCCTATCAGTTGTCGGTTCTTCGAGCTATATGACCGGCCCACTGCCACTTCAGCTTACTAATCCGTTGGGCTATGTCGGTCACTCTGGTTCTACTGCGGATATCATCATTTCTAAGTTTATCACGCAGAGAAACCGCGACGAACTTATTTCCAAAATTGGAAATATCATAATATAGGTAACTGTTTTCTTATAAAAAGGCGGGAAGCAGTGTCTAATGTTCATACACTAGTTCTAGGCATGAAAACATCTGGTAGCGTCAAGCGTGGATCATCACCAGAACCTACTGTAGCTAAAGTTCATATGAAACAGAAGACTATAATATGCACTGTACTGATGAAAAAAGAGAAGGTTTTTAAGAACATCAACTTTAAGAATATCTTTACTACATACATATTTTGCATTAAAAACCAAATATGATCCAATCATGACATATTTACTTTATGTAAAAAGTTTTTATTTAACGCAACAGTTTACAACCTATACGGACAGAGCATTACCCTCAAACGATGGAAATTCGCATAACAATGGGCTGGAATATAATACGCGACAGTAAATAAAAAATAATCCGGCCGATTTTCATCGTTACATTTCTCTGTCGGTAGCTCCGGGCGGTGTAGGTTTTTTATTTGACGGGCTTATTGAACTGAATCTGATTGGTTTAATAAATGCGGATTAGGATACAGCCTGGCATATGACGTATAGAGTACGTGAGGTGGTCACTTTCTTATAACTCAAAAACTACAGCCTAATTTGCATAGATGGCTCTGTAATACGATAGCTCTTCATCAGTCATTCAAATAATAAAGGGTCAAAAGGCCGCCGCTTTATCAACGCCATTTTGACAATTGATATTATAGTAAGTACGTGAGGGTAATATGGTCACTTTAAGCTTTATCGAAAATCTAGAAATCTAGATCTATATATAGAAAAAAAATTGCAAACAAGCTTTGGAAATAGTTAGGAACACTTCGAAAAATCTACTTAAAAAACTAACTACACTGCACAATACAAAAATCGACTAAAATATTTACAATAATATCAACTGTCAAAATGACGTCGATAAAGAAGCGCCTTTTTGACCCTTTATTATTTGATAGACTGATGAAGAGCTATCGTATCACAGAGCGTTCTATGTAAACGACGCTGTAGTTTTTGAGTTATAAGAAAGTTATACCATATTAACCGGATGACCATATTACCCTTAAGTATTATAGTTTTTTTATTCGTTTTTTTAAGTTGATTTTTCGAAGTGTTGCTAATTAGTACTAAGGCTTGTTTGTTATTTTTTTCTATATGAGTTATAGTATACGACATTGTGTATTTGTCTCTGTCAACATCCTAGATTTGTTTTTATAGGGCGACAAATCTTAAGGTGACCATATTACCCTCACGTACCTTATTCGTTGATTTGTTATTCATTACACCGCAATGCACGATTAGTTTACAGCTCAACATAGGCCTTCCTTTCCCATAGTCAACCCTAAAGCACAGTTCTGAACCTGGGCCATATCAGCGACATATTGTCGACAGTCATTTTTTATACGGCTTCTGCAATAGAATCACAAACGCAGCAATACAAAAGTATCGGGCGAGATTCCCCAACAGGCCTTCACCATCGCGTTAGACTTTTGTCAGCGTCCATTTGAGACCGACTAATAAGAGAATTACAAGGCTTAGTAACGAACAAGCTTGCCCTATATCAGTGGCGGAGGAAGAGGTAATCCTGGTCCTGATTACTTATCTTAGACTTACTGTTACTCGTATTGCACTAAGACGGAATAACCAGATGGACTGTCTCGTATGCACACTTACAGGACGGCTAGCAGCGCAGCGCTACCGGTGTTGGCGGGCGTATTGCCTGCCGACCTGGAAGTTTATCGTGCGGGACGAGTCGACGAGGAGGGGACGGGTTTGGTCGACAAGGAGCGCAGGATGAAGAAGAGGGAGACGATGGCTGCTGTCGTTGCCATTTGGCAGGACCGGTAGGATTCAAGCCAAGATGGCAGGGATCTATACAAGTTTTTCCCGGACATCGCAGAGCGTCTAATCTTCAGGTGGGTCGAGCCCGATTATGCAGTATCGCAAATTCTTGTTGGTCACGGGTGTTTCAACGAGCGTCTCCTAAAATTCAACCTTAGGAATTCTGGCTTATGCCCCTGCGGCTCAGCACTGGAGAGTCGTGACCATGCTCTCTGGGATTGCGATCTGTATATTGAAGAGAGGAACGCATTATTGGACAGCCTACAAAGAACAGAAATAGGACCAGTATACTTCCGGGACCTAGTGTGCTGCGAATCCAACTTTAAGGAGTTTAGGAGATTTGAGCATGCATGGCATCACAAAAGGAAACAGTATGAGGACTGAAAATACGACCAGATAGCTGCGAACGCGAAGTGTCGTCGCTGTGGAGTCACGCCCCAGAAGGGGGAGAAGTGAAATGTAGAGAAAAGGGACGGAACAGAGAGATTTGTAGGGAGTCAAGTAAGCGCACGTGGGAAAGAGCCACGAGCAAGTACCGTGTGCGTCTCCCGTGATTCGGTCCGTATGCCGCAAGGCGGGAAGGACCATGGGATGGTGGAGGGAATGTCTCGTATGCAATCTAGAAAATAATCCCTACACCCTTTTCATTTTAGACGCGTCCGATACATCAGATAATAAGACTATAATTTCTCATACTTATTGTCCCTTGTGTTTACTCCCTTTGTAAATATTTTGTGTGATTATATTAGAACTACTAAAATTAAGTTGTAAGATTGCTAACATGGTGATGGTTATAAACTTGTGGCGTCTTTTGTTGTAGATTGTGAAGACCTACACAAACAATAATAAATTGTAACTAATGTAAACACTCTCTTGTCACTCCCATGACTGACTTGACATTGGCAGAATTCTAAAAAGAGGGGCCATAAAACTAAGAAAGAAGAAGAAGACTACAGAACACACTATATGCTGCTTCCGGATCAGCCTATACGACGTAACCCAACTTATGAAAAAAGAACATGTGTGCAAACGCAATAAAAGTGAAACCTTCAAATGAAATGAAATACACAATGAAATACAAAAACATTCTACAGCAAATGATTTATTTAATTTGATAATTTTCAACCACAAGTGCGGCATAAAATATAACATAAAAGTTTAATTTTGCAGCAAATAAATATTACAATACTTATTTTAAGATATGTACAGCCAAAAGTTTAGTCTATTAAATCAAAATAATATTTTCTTTATACAAAAATTGCTTTGTGATAGCGACGTCTACTGCAATCAATCAATTTTTGTTCGATAAAATGATCTTCAATAAATTTAAAAAATCTCTTTATTTCGGACAAACATCCATAATTGTTACTAGGCATAATTAGATGCAGACACGAATAATTAGTTTAAGTACAAACCAGGCCTGCCCGAGGCACTAGGTTTACATTTTACGTATACAATAATTTCTATAACTAAATCATTTTTTCGAACAAGGAAACAAAAATTGATTGATTCTTTTTTTTATAGGAGAGGGGGCAAACGAGCATGTGGCTCACCTGATGGTAAGTGACTACCGCCGCCCATGAACAACTGCAACACCAGGGAGGGAATTGCAGATGCGTTGCCAGCCTTTTAAAAAGGAGTACGCTCTTTTCTTGAAGGTCCCTAAGTCGTATCGGTCCGGAAAAATCGCCGATGGTAATCGATTCCACAAGGAAGTCGTGCGAGGAAGAAAACATTTTCTAAATCGCACAGTGGTAAACCGCCAATCATCCAGATGGTCCCTAAAATAGGCTAATTTAATATTGTTGCGCGCCACAATTAATTCCTGGTACATGACGACACTAGTTATCTGTGCGCTTTTTAGTATCCAGTAGTAGAGTCAAGATCCTTCTAGAAATTTCCATGGAAGAGCTTTTTAGAACTATCGTCACCTAATCAGCCGGGACCGGTATGTACTCGAACATTCTAGATATTTCTAAGATGTTGGTGACCCGGATCAGTGTTGAATTGGGGATACAAGCGAATACTTCGAAGCGATACAACTGCGAAATAAAGTGATCAGTCGTAAAATTGTGTTTTGTTATTAGTGTGATTTTAAATTGCCATCATCATCATCATCATCATTACAGTCCTTCACAAGTCACTGCTGAACATAGGCCTCCCCCAAGGAATGCCACAAAGCACGGTCCTGAGACACCTGCATCCATCGACTTCCTGCATGTCTTACCAGGTCGTCACTCCATCTAGTGGGGGGTCGCCCTACACTTCGCCTACCGGTACGAAGCTGCCACTCGAGAACCTTCCTTCCCCATCGGTTGTCGGTTCTTCAAGCTATATGGCCGGCCCACTACCACTTCAGCATACTAATCCGTTGGGCTATGTCGGTGACTCTGGTTCTACTGCGGATATCCTCATTTCTAAGTTTATCACACAGAGACACCCCAAGCATAGCCCTCTCCATAGCTCGCTGAGCGACCTTGAGCTTCCTCATACGGCCAGCAGTGAAGGACCACGTCTCAGATCCGTAAGTCATCACTGGCAACACGCACTGGTTGTACAATTCCGTTTTCAGGTTTTGAGGTATGTCTAACGTGAAGGTGTGTCGTAGTTTCCCGAACGCTGCCCAGCCGAGTTGAATCCGTCGACTGACCTCTCGGTCGAAGTTGGACTTACCTAGTTGGACTATTTGTCCCAGGTAAACATACTCGTAACAACTTCGAGCTTAGTGCTCCCAACAACTACCGGCATAGGTGTGACATGGACGTTAAACATGATTTTTGTTTTGTCCATGTTCATCTTAAGACCTATCCGTTGGGAGACACTATTGAGGTCATTGAGCATAGTGCTTAGGTCCTTCAGCGATTCTGCCATCAGGACTATATCGTCGGCAAATCGAAGGTGAGTGATGTACTCGCCATTGATGTTAATACCACATCCTTTCCAGTCCAGTAGCTTGAAAACGTCTTCCAATGCAGCGGTGAAGAGTTTCGACATAACGTCACCCTATCTTACACCTCTCTGCAGTTGGATAGGTTTCGTATTCTGATTCTGTACTCGGATAGCCATCGTAGCTCTACTGTACAAACACTTCAGCACTTCGATATACCGACAGTCAACTTGGCACCGCTGAAGGGACTGCAGCACCGCCCAAATTTCGACGGAATCAAGGGCTTGCTCATAGTCCACATACGCCAGACATAGTGGCAAATTGTACTCCTCTGACTTCTGTACAATTTGCCGAAGGGTATGTATGTGGTCTATGGTACTAACGCCTTTTCGGAAACCGGCTTGTTCGGGAGGCTGGAAGTCGTCAAGTCTGCGCGCGAGAAGATTCGTAATGACTCTCGAAAACAGCACATAGACACGGCTCAGAAGGGAAATCGGTCTGTAGTTCTTTAAGAGAGCGTTGTCACCTTTCTTGAAGAAAAAGACCACCGCACTTCTGCTCCACG
Source organism: Parnassius glacialis (assembly GCA_033319125.1). NCBI lineage: Eukaryota > Metazoa > Arthropoda > Insecta > Lepidoptera > Papilionidae > Parnassius > Parnassius glacialis. Next base: position 29,364,960 of record JAVANC010000025.1, on the reverse strand, counting down.
CCTCCGGTGTAATGCCACCATGGAGGACGGAATTAAAGAGCCTCTGAAGGACTTCAAGTACCGGTCTTCCACCTGCTTTCAGAAGCTCCGTTGTAATTCCATCCTCGCCTGGGGCCTTGCCGTTTTTATGGTGCTGGAGAGCCATTCTAATCTCGCTCAGACTGACGTCCGGGATATCTTCGGAATAGTGTCGGATGAGACTCGCTCTTGGATCGTTACTCACACTTGGGTGTGGCTCCAACGATGACGTGTACAGCTGCCCATAGAACCTCTCAATCTCACTCAAAACCTCAGGTGTCCCGGAAACGATGCTGCCACATTCGGTATTCAGCTTTGACAGTTGGCTCTTTCTGGCACACAGATCTCTGGCAAAGACTTTGGAGCCTTGGTTCCGCTCGATCGCTTCTTCAATACAAGCTGTATTGAAGTTGCGTAAGTCCCGCCGCATGCATTTGGAGATCTGTCTGTTCAGTTGCCTGTATGCTGTCAAATCTGTTGAAGAATGTAGCTTCACCTCCCGCCTAACAGCCATTAGATTAAGAGTGTGATCGGAGAGTTTTTGTGGTCTTGCAGAACTTAGCTCCAACCGAAAACTTTAAATTGTAATTAGTGTCAATTTTGGTAATTCACTCAGCAGTTTTTAATTGTCTCGAACCCCAAGCTCGTAACAATATAAATCGGTTAGATATGAATCGTGGATAGTTAATGATGGTTTGATATGATAATTTTATTCAATATAATTAATTTTCTTATTTTATATTACATTATATATATTTTTATTATTTAATAAATTTGTAATTTTTAATCATTTATTTTAACATTTATAAGTTATATTGGCTGTTTACGTTCACCCTTGCTGGACGAGAAAGGAGGTGCGACGCGCGGGCGTGGGATGACAGCTGACAGGGACTTGCTGGCAAAACTACCGCCGTGCAACATCATACTTAACGCGGCTATATGTACATCTTTATTGTAACGAGGATTAATACAGTTTTGTCATAATTATATATTTTTTGTTGGAAGAAATTATAAGTATTCGTCATAAAGAAGTTTTTTATTGAAGAGCGCCGAATTATCGAACAAAAGGTGGTGACCCCGACTATGATGTGGATGACGCAACAGGAAGGCGAAGAAGTCCTGGAATAAGTGCATAGTGCCGGAATAAGTGGTAAACACGGACCCGAGGGAAGTACGCCCGTTCCTAGTAAATCTATTCATATCGTTGTTCATATAATTGTGCTCAATTTGTGTAAATATAGTTCGTTAATTCCGGTGCCATCGTTAGTTATACTTTTTTTTTTTCCTTTTTTTTTCCACAGACATTTTATATTGGTGGCACAATTTTCGTAAATTTATTACACACAGAGCGTGAAGAAACAATTTACGCTATTTGATACGTAATTTGTCTTCCACTCTCTATTACTTATAAACTTTAGTGACACGTAGAGCGTATACAAAAATAAAAAAAATAAAAAAATAAAAACTAATAGCAGTTACAGCTGCGTACTACAATTAACATAGTAATAATATAGAAACTTTACATCGGTGATTAACAATAGATATACAATGAGTAGTAATAAAATATAACAAAATGGCAATAAAACAAACAAAAATAACGAGTACATCTTCTTAGTCTATATAACTACAAAAACTAGCAGATAAATAACAAAAAGAAATACAGTAATGAAAAAGAACAGAAAGACATTCTAAACCTTATATATATCTTTAGTTTATAATTATTTTATATCTACTTACTAATTTAATTATTGTTACCGCTATTTACAATCTTATTAAAGTTCTTTAGATTCCTAAGTACATTTTTGTTAAGTTTTATGAAGGAATCCAAAGCCGATTCCTTCCTCATCAGTTCTGTGAGTTTGTATGGCGACACTCTTAAGTTATTGCACAGTAGTTCATGATGTATTCTGTATCGGCAGAAGGCGGGGCAGTTCTCCAATAGATGTTCCAACGTCTGAGCTGTGCGGTTGTCGCACGGACATTTATCGTTTGTAGTGATTTTAAAACGGTGCAGGTATGTTTTATGATAACCGTGTCCGGTGAGAAATTGTGTAAGGTAGAAGTTAGTTGGAGCGTAGCCTTTCAATATCATTCAGTGTGGGAAGAAGGTTTCTTGTGCGTTTGCCCTGTGGTGCACTAAGGTACCTTGTTTGCCAGGTGGAGCGATGGTTTTTTCTAATTATGTGTTTGATGTGTGTAATAGGGAACACAGAGTAATCAGGCGACTTGTTAAGTCTAGAGCCCGCTCTGGCGGCCTCATCGGCGGCTTCGTTACCCGATATACCTGAGTGTCCCTTAACCCAGTCGATGTGTATGGTGCCTATAGATTTGTGTTCATGTAAGTATTTGTGTATGTGTGTGACTATGGGGTGTGTGTTACTTCTGTTCTGAATTGCATGAATGGATGAGCGTGAGTCGGTGTATATAATTGCTCGTGTGTATTTGTGTGAGGTAGCCCATTTGCATGCTTCCCGAATTGCGAACAATTCCGCCTGGAACACTGTACAACTGTCGTGAAGCTTAAACTTTTTGGTTGTCACTATGTAGTGAGGGTTGTGTTGACTGTAGCATATAAAGGCGGCTCCCACGGCTCCATCCTCCTGTTTGCTACCATCCGTGTAAAATGTATAATGTGCTGTCTTTTCGTCTGTATATTGGTGATTGGGTGTTTTGTATGGGTGTATAGTGATTCGGTCAGCGGGATGAAGCAACTCATGCATAGGAGTGGGTTTCTCCAAGGAAATGTCGCGCGGAATTAAGTCAGACATCCCCAGCAGCCTAGTCTTTTCAATGTGATGGATCTCTTTGATTTTAAGGTCTAGGGGCATAAACTGGGCGAGTGCAATGGCGGCAGTCGTTGATGTAGTGCGAAATGCTCGGATGGCCTTGACGGCAAACCCGCGTTGCATGCTCTCGAGGCTCCTCCTGATCCACTTTTTGTGCACAATATGTCCCCATATTCCCGCAGCATATGTGATCGTGGGTACAATCACCTGATGATAAATTGTACTAACGTTTTCTGGGTGAACACCCCAGGTGGGCCTCGAGTACATGCAAAGCGTATTAAAGATTCGCATAGCCTTGCTTATAACATATCGGACATGATGCCCGAAGAGCAGCTTTTCGTCCAGTATAACCCCCAGAAGTTTTAATTCAGGGTCGAAAGTGAGAAGGTGTCCATTGATGTAAATGTTGGCCGATTTTGCTTTGGGTGTAAAAGCAATAAGTTTTGTCTTGGCGGGTCCGAATATTAATTTGACACTCGCTCCCCACTGAACAATTTGGGAGAGTGCCATATTGGTAGTGTTCTCTAAATCGCATACGTTTGCAGCAGTGACTACTAGGAGAACATCATCCGCAAATGCCTGTAGATGGCAACCTGCTGGTAGCCTAATGTCTAGGAGTTCATCAAGTATGATATTCCATAAGAGGGGACCCCACGCGGAGCCCTGAATACAGCCCTTCGACATCGTCTTTGTGGCCCGCCTCCCGGCATGGTCTAAAATAATTTCACGGTTGCGTACATAGTCTTGGATTAGTCCAAAGATGTTAGTGGGACAGCCAATGTGTCGCAACCGTTGAAAGAGCGCCGGCCACCAAGCGTTGTCAAAGGCGGCTTTGATATCTAGGGAGATGGCGATACTAAGATGTTTGTTGTCCTTCGCTTTTTTAATAATATTTAAGGCAGTATTGATGGCTTCACATGTATTAGTTTGCTCTCTGAAGCCAAACTGGTGTTTGTTCATCATGTTTTGCTTTTGGGCCCAGTATGTCACTCTCCTAATGAACAGCTTCTCCAGCAGCTTGCCAAATACAGGCAGAAGTCCTATAGGTCGGAACGATTCCAGGGCTGTGTAATCAGACTTTCCAGGCTTGGGGATGATCTTAACGTAAGCTATCTTCCACTGGTCGGGGAAGTGCTGAAGTGTGAGGCATCTGTTGAGTATGTCTGTCAGTAGTTTCGGGTAGTCTTTAGCGAATTGAAAGCAGATGTCAGAGGTCAGGTTGTCCAGTCCCGGTGCCTTGTTGGGGTTCATGTATTTAAAACACTCCAGCACTTCATCCTCAGTGAAGGGTGGGTCGTCGTTAGAATGTGGAAAGTCAGTCAGTTGGGATCGAAGTAGGTGATGTCGAGGTTCAGTGTCAGGTTGGTCGTCGAGGTAAAAATGATTGAGGAGGGCTCTAGCGGTTTCTTCACTACTTGTGGTGTATTTGTTGCCTATGTTAAGAGTGACTGGAGATCGTCGGGGTGCAGTGGTGCGTATTAGTCTGTTGGTTAAAGACCAAACATTTTCCTTAGTCTGTAAGTCACAAAATTGACGAAAATGTTTGGTCGACTCCTTCCGCAACGTGTGAGCATAGGCCGCTTTCTTAGCAGCTTGTGCCTGAATTAAATCGTCAAGGGGTAAGTTGTGATGTTTGGCGGCATGAAGTTGGTGATGGATGTCAATCACTTCCCGCTTCATGAGCTCCAGCTCCTCCGTCCACCAGGGCGCTTTCTGTTTATGTTTTTTACCATAAGTGTACATGCTATCACGGCAAGCACAATGTATAATGCTGGTAACGTCTTCAATGACCCGGTCCAATTCTTCTGTACTTAGTGTGCGTATGTCTCTGTCAAGAATGTCTGAAAGAGTCATGTGAGTGTGAAGTGAGTCCTTGAAAACTGGCCAACATGCCTTGTTGGTTCTGTATAAAAAAATAGAAGTGTTACTAGCATGTTTAGTTGTGGATGAAATAAAATTAATATTAAATTCGATAGCGTTATGTTGCGAGCTTGGACAAATGTCCAAGTTAACTCGCCAGTCAGATAAATTATCGTAAATTTGTCCAGAGGCTAATGTGAGATCTATTATAGAGGAGCGAATTCGCCCGTGGGTGACCATTTCGAAAGTAGGAGTTTTCCCTGTATTACAAACATACATATCATTACAATAAATTAGGTCAACTATTTCGTTGCCTCGAGAGTTGGATTTGTCACTTCCCCATATTGGGTGCCACCCATTGAAATCGCCCCCAACCACCTTAAGAGAGTTACCGGTTGCTTTGAGGAAAGCATCTAAGCGATTGAGTGTGTTCAGCTTGTCACCATCAGGTTCTACGTATACTGATGCAAAGTATATGTTGCGGTTACCCAAAGACAATCGAACCACGCTAAGGTTTGGCGATGACAATTGAGAGAGTCCTATTAGGGACCCACGTCCAGGTTTTGCCAGAATGCAGGCCTTAACCCTAGTTTTGGATGGAAACTGAAAAATCTCCAGCCCGTGTATTTGTCTCAGCTCCATACCGGATCCTACATATGGCTCAGATATAAGAGCAATATCATAATTGCTATTTGTGAAAGAGAGGATTAATTCATGTAAACTGTTTCGCGATTTATCAATGTTACACTGTAAAATTTTTAAATTATTGAATGGATCCATAGTCGATCCTGTTCATGATCCTCTCTTTCATGGCTCTTAGTCTCGGGCAGGTGTGTGAATTAGCGGTGTGTTTAGTGTCGGTGTCTGCATTAAACCTAGTGTTATGAGATGTGCAATTGAAGCATTTAGCGTTGTGTAAATTGTTTTTGACAGGGCAGTCGTTCACTTGGTGGCTGGTGCTAGCGCAATGAGAACAGGGGCTTTCATTTGATGTGCACTTTGACCTCATATGACCAAATTGCAAACATTTATGGCACTGAATGAATGGTGAAAAGCTACCAACATGTACGCGCTGGTAGTCGACACTAACTCTACTTAACTCGATCATCTTCCGGTATAATTTAGGCTCTGTCAAAAATACTGCATTGTACAAATTTTCATTATGATTTCCACGTTTAAATCTTAATTTAAAATTCTCACCTTTCCCAGATTCAATTAGCTCCGTAAGTTCCGAGTTTTGGCTGCTGATGATCTTAGTAAGTTCCTCCGCTGGAACATCCTTGGAGATGCCCTTGAGTATAACCATCGGCTTAAGGCTGCGCACTGCTTCCGCTTTGAGCTCACTTTTATTTTTCAGTCTCAATAGAGTGTCATCACAGTGTTGTTGGTTATCGAACTCAATGCGAATTTTATTATTCGACACAGGTTGTATACGAGAAGGTGCATAATTCGATTCTCTATAGCTAATATTTTTCTTAAAAGTTTCTATAACATCCTGTCTTGATTTTGCCTCTGTAGTGGTACAAACGATAATGGCGGGCTTGGTTACTGGAGGAGGTGGCGGTGCAGGCCTGCCACTCGAAAAGATGGTATTATTGTGACTGCCAGTTGCTGCAGCCTGAGCGTATGTAGACCGTGTTTGGGATGCCATTTTCTTTTTGAAATCCGTTATCTCCTGACGAACGCAGTCCACTAATTCTTTTTTGAGCTCCCCAAATGCAGGTGGGGTAGAGTTGGAGCAGATATTTGCAATATTTCTACTGGCACGGCGGATCTCTTCAACCGCCATATTTTTAATTCGCTTGTTAGTAGCAGTAACGCTCTTCCCTTTACTCACTGCGGCGCTGATGCAGGAAGTTAGTTTCGCGATCACATTACTAAAGGTGTCCATGTTCACCACCTCCTTGGCAGAGGCCGGGAGGGTTAGGGGATCGCCCTGTGACGGTGCCATGCTCTCAATAACAGTGGTAGAGCCAGGCAGCAGCTTTTGCTGTCGCACGGATGGGCCGGCTCGAACCGGGGTGGTACCACGACCTCACAGAAAACCAGCGTGAAGTAGAGGTTTACCTCTGCGTTTCGCTTGGTGAGTGCAGGTGGCCGGAGGCCCTTTTTACTGGAAATGAGGCATTCCATCTTAGTCCTCACGGGTGACAACGCATCTACATTTTGATTTCTAATAGAGGATAGATGTAGATGTCTATGGGCCGCAGCAACCACTTACCATCAGGTGGACTGTGTGCTCGTTTGTCACCCTTATAGTATAAAAAAAAAAAAAGCACTTAGGAGTAGTTTGATAAGTAATAATGAAAATATGGATATTATTTGTATATATATTTATGTGAAGAGTACTTTTTAGCGTACCTAGCCATTTGTAAAGAAAATAATAAAACAGAAAGTGAATTTTTTTAATTACGTAAATTCGAAAAAGTTACGCCTCGGCGGATGGTTAACTTCAAAAGATATTTAGAATGGTTAGCTATCTTGGGTTAAATAGACAGCATATGTTGTTATTAGTTTCACATGCTCCCAACTAGGTGAGGCTGTCAATATTGTAATTTCACTACTTTCAACTAGATGGCGTTTTTCATATAATCTTTATTATGTGAAGGCGGCGGGCGTATCAAATTTAAAATGTACCGGTTTTAATATATGGGAATAAAGTTTTGTGATCACTGGATTGTTTTAACTCACATGAACTGTTTGTTGGCTGTAATTAGTATGTAATTAGGCTCACTTATACCTTTTTTTTACCACTGTCATGTATGTTTCAAATAATATTTATTTAGTTTACACAAAAATTGTCACATAACTGTTTTTAACTATTTTTGATAGTATTTCATAAATTTTACACTAGATAACACTTGTACTTGTTTATTGTCACTAAATCTTTGTTTTAAACTACTTTTGGCATTTAATTTAACTAAATCGTTTTTAATATTTTTATGGAGAGAAATACGTAGAAATGTGTTTACACACAGAGCAGCGCCCTCTTCCATAGTGAAGTCAACGTTAGTTATACTTACCTATATAGTTCGTTGCATAAACAATAAATTGTACTTAATCTTCGTAAATAAGCAACAAGTAATATTTAAATAACTTCATTTTCATTCGAAAGTAAACAAAAGTCAACATTAATATCGTAAAATCATACAACTTAGTGTAAATCTTAATAAATAACTTGTAAACACAGTGTCTACAATCGATACTTTATCTTCGTTAAATCATTGATTTCGCATTAGAATCATTTAAAATATTAATACAAACATATAGTTAAACATATCGGCTAACTATTCCAGGCATTTGTTGGGAGTAAGCGGGCGAGAAAGTAAGTGCTTTCTTCATCGACACGGCGGACCTGTTTCCTGCTACCGTGCCGTGTAACACCGTGTCGCTGCGCCTGCGGCCGGCCGGTACAAAGGTCAGATCGGCGGCCAGGTGACCGGCGCATTGTTTACGAGGTTGGATTCACTTCATATTTTATTTACAAGTTAATACTTATTTTCTAATTATTTCGCCCACATTTTGTCCGACTTAAAAGAACTAATAAAACAGAGGGGTAACATTCGCGGCCGAATAACAATATTCGAAAAGTATTTGACGCCATTAACGTTAATTAATAGTGAGTCTGAGCGCAACAAATTAATAAATAATGAATTAAATTTGAGATTAACAAAATTACAAGAATTATCGTACAGTTTCGATGAAATTCAAAGCAAAATTGAACAATTAGATCCCGATATATCGAAACAGTTGGAAGAACGGGAGGTAACCGAAAACCAGTTCTTTTATTTGATTGCTCAAGCTCAAGAGTTTTTAGATGCATACACAGATAGTAAAAATAAACAAAGGGATGATGTTTCATGCTGTAGTAGTACTACATCTGTTACAAATCATAATATAAAACCGCCACCGTTGAAAATTCCTCCCTTTTCAGGCGATTCAAATACTTTGCTTCAGTTTCGAGACATGTACTTGTCTTTGATACACAATAATGAAAAAATAGATGAAATCAGCAAGTTTCATTATTTAAAATCATATCTGGAGGGACCCGCTCTGTCAGTGATTAACTCTGTCACTGTTTCAGCCTATAACTATGAAATCGCTTGGGTGTTGCTCTGCGATAGATATAATAACAAACGTCATTTAATAAACGAGCATGTTAAATGTTTATTTTCGATTGAAGCTTTCGACCGGGGCCTGCGCAACCTAGTCGATACAATTTCGAAAAACCTGAGTGCTTTAAGGGTGTTAGGCGAGCCGACTGAGAGTTGGAGTACGCTTATTATTTATATTGGGTCATCGAAGTTGGATTCCGTGACCGCGAGAAGTTGGGAAGAGTTCCGTAGCAAATTGGAAACGCATAGTTTGGACGATTTCTTCGATTTTCTTCGTAAAAGGGCAACTGTATTAGAAACAGTCTACGCCGCTAAAGCTACAAATAATAATAAAACAGAAAATCGTCAAAACTTTGCGCGATCGAAATCGTTCATGTCTACTTCGCTCGATTCACCACTCCGTGGTCATTGTTTGGCATGTAAACAAGATCATAAGTTATATGACTGTCATAAATTTAAATCTATGTCAGTCAAAGAACGAAACGCTAAGGTGTATCAGTGGAAATTATGTAGTAATTGTCTTCGTAACGATCATCTATCTTATCAGTGCAGACTGGCAGGTAGTCGTATCTGTAAACGAAAGCATAACACTTTATTACACAGGCAACACAAATTACAAAATAACCAACAGTCATTCCAAGGTCAACCATCAACACAACACGATACGCAAAACAACATAGACAACGTAGGCACATCTACGTCTACGTCTACATCATTAACGACTACTACTAACCCGACTTCAAACAATGAGGTTGGATCTAACGCTGCTGATTCTTCATCTAATTGCCCCACTCCGGTAGTTACCATGTCTGCTGGCGCCTCAAACTTGGTTCTTCTTTCTACGGCTTTAGGCGAGGTGTCAAACAATGGCAAAATATTTAAATTGCGAGCTCTTTTAGATAGTGGCTCACAATCGTCCTTCATTACGGAGGCGGCTCAAGCTAAATTGGCATGCGTTAAGAATAAAAACCAAAATAAACACGTGTCCGGTCTTAATAATGCAACAATAAGCATTGCCGAGCACTGCAACATCAATATTAAATCAACACACAATCAGTTCACTAGTTCTGTCAGATGCTATGTCGTTCCCACCATTACTGACAACCTTCCTCAAACAGAAGTACATCTTCCTGAGCTAAATATCCCTGGCCACATCGAGTTAGCTGACCCAACCTTCTCTCACCCATCACAGATTGATCTGCTATTAGGAGCAGACATCTTCTGGGACATTATGGGATCATCTCGTGTGCAGCTCGGACAAAACAAACCAGTCTTACAGGAAACTCTCTTAGGGTGGATAGTAGCTGGTCCCATTGGGGGGAAATATTTAAAGAGTACAAAAAATAAAGTACACTGTCACTTCAGTCGAGACATACAACAACAGCTCGTCAAGTTCTGGGAACTTGAGGAGGTTCCTGTTAGCAAACCTTTCTCAAATAGCGAAGAATATTGTGAAAATCTTTACAAAGATACCACTCACCGCGAAGCAAACGGTAAATTTTGCGTTCAAATACCTCTTTGTGATTCACCAGATGTTCTAGGCGACTCGTATAATTTGGCTGAAAAGCGTCTACACCAAATGGAAAGAAAAATGAAAACTAAACCAGTTTTTAAACAAGAATATACTAAATTCATGCAAGAGTACGAGCGCTTAGGACATATGAGTGAAGTTAGTAAGCCAGAGCGTGGATACTACTTACCTCATCACGCTGTGATAAAGGATAGTAGCGAAACAACGCGTCTCAGGGTCGTTTTTGACGCGTCAGCTAAAACAACAACAGGTATCTCGTTCAACGGTATTCAGCACGTGGGCCCGGTCGTCCAGGATGATTTGTTTTCAATCCTGTTACGATTTCGGCAATATAAATACGTTGTGACAGCTGACGTGGAAAAAATGTATCGACAGATTTTAATACAGCCTGAACAACGGCATCTCCAGATTTTATGGCGTGAGCATGAGGACGAACCGATTAAGATATTCCAACTCAATACGATCAGTTACGGAACCTCCTCGGCTCCCTTCTTAAGTACGAGATATCTAGTTCAGCTAGCTGATAAATGTCATTACAATAGGATTGCTAATATCATAAGGAACGATTTTTACATCGATGACGTAATTACGGGAAGTAATTCGAAGGAGGATCTACGTTATATAATAAATTCTGTTACAGATACTCTTCATTCAGCACATTTGTCATTGCGGAAGTTTCGTACTAATGTGGCTTCAGTCCTCCAGGATAACTCGAACTCCCTGATACCCAAGGATTTAGATTTCAGTGCCCAGTCCAGTGCATTAGGACTTAAATGGGATCCAAGCACAGATACCTTAAATTTCCCTGTCGACATAAAATCTTCATCAACAGCCACTAAGAGATCAATTTTTTCAAATTCAGCTCGATTATTTGATCCTCTCGGATTATTAAGTATATGTACCATAGTGCCTAAAATAATCCTTCAAAAACTGTGGATGTCTCAGGCAGATTGGGATGATCCTATTCCTGCAGATTTAGCTCAAAGATGGTTCAACTTCGTATCAGGGCTCAGGTGTTTGGTGAACTTCCAAATACCTAGATTCGTCCTCGACAACGACCCTAACGCTATTGTTGAGATGCATACATTTTGTGATGCCTCACAAGATGCATATGCAGCTTGCGTCTACGTTCGTTCAATCAGTAGCTCAGGCAATATAACTATAAATCTACTGTGTGCTAAAACAAAGGTTTCTCCTATCCGAGCTCAAACCATTCCACGTCTTGAATTGTGTGGCGCCTTATTAGCGGCACGTCTGAGCTCGAAGGTACTAAAGGTATTAAGATTAACATTCACAAATATTTATTACTGGACAGACTCGTCTGTTGTGCTTGGGTGGATTCATACAGCATCACAGAATCTTAAAACTTTCGTGTCCAATCGTGTCTCAGAAATCCAAGAACTAACAGCAACTGGCTCCTGGAGGCACGTTCCAGGTGTCCTAAACCCGGCCGATTTAGCGTCACGTGGTCTAAATCCCACCCAAGTACACGATGCCAGTTTATGGTGGCATGGACCTTCCTTTTTAAAGGATAGTCCATCGGCATGGCCAGAAGTTATAAAACCTACTCTCCATGTACCTGAAATTAAAGCTTACACAACTAAGCCTAAACCTAATAAACTAACTACCAAAACTACAACATGCACTACAGTTACATCTAGCAGCACAACGACAAACACTTCTGATAAACTAGTGAACTTTGAGAATTACTCAAAATTCACGAGTTTACTGCGAAGCTTGACTTATGCTTTGCGGTTTATCTACAACATAAGACACTCTAAGGATAAAATTACAGGACACCTCACTACAGATGAAATTGGGAAGTCCTTGCATCATTTAATCAAACAACACCAGGAGGAGTGTTTCGAATGCGAACTTAATCTACTAAATAACAAAAAATGCTTACCTTCGAAATCACGACTTTTATCACTCAGACCATTCGTTGATGAGAAGGGCATTCTCCGAGTTGGTGGTCGTATTCAAAATTCACCTGAAATCTTTAGTAAAAAACATCCCATCATACTTGAATCAAAGAATCAGTTTACAAATCAAGTTCTCGCCCGCTTACTCTCCGCATTTCAACGGACTTAGTGAAGCCGATGTTAAGGCAGCTAAGCATCATCTAATACGTATGGTAGGGAATACGCATTTAACTTTTGAGGAGTTAGCGACTTTATTTTCACAGATTGAGGCAATATTAAACTCCAGGCCCTTAACTCCCCTATCATCCGATCCGACAGACTTATACCCATTGTGTCCAGGGCACTTCCTGATCGGCAAGCCGCTCACTTCACTACCATCTCCCGCACTAATCGATACAAACCCAAGATATCTGGCTAGATATGAACTCATCGATCAGATACGTCAGCAATTTTGGGAGAGATGGCGCACTGAATTCCTAAATGAGCTGCAGCAGCGATCAAAGTGGCGCATAAGTCAAGGACAAATTTCCGAAGGCTATATGGTGGTACTCAAGGAGCCCAATTTACCACCACTCAAATGGCGCATGGGAGCATCAATCGGCTGTATCCAGGGACCGATGGCGTTGCACGCGTAGCAGATGTCAACACTTCAAAGGGTGTCATCCGGCGTGCAGTTACAAACCTCTGTCCATTGCCCACCGAGCCAACAAGATACCTCGAAATCCCACAGTCTTCGAGGGGGGGAAGATGTTTACGCCCACCCTTGCTGGACGAGAAAGGAGGTGCGACGCGCGGGCGCGGGATGACAGCTGACAGGGACTTGCTGGCAAAACTACCGCCGTGCAACATCATACTTAACGCGGCTATATGTACATCTTTATTGTAACGAGGATTAATACAGTTTTGTCATATTTATATATTTTTTGTTGGAAGAAATTATAAGTATTCGTCATAAAGAAGTTTTTTATTGAAGAGCGCCGAATTATCGAACATTAGCCATTTTTAAAGCACCGCACACAGAGGAGGCCGATATAATAGGAAACACTTTACACCGAACTAGCTGTTCCCAGCGGTATCACCCGCGTATATCATGATTTAAACCGCGCGACATAACACCTCGATTATTCTCTTTCGGTTCCCATCGGTTGGCTAGGCGTCATTCGCGCGTCTAGCCGAGTGTTGAATTATTTTAATTTTTGATTATCTCTTAAACTATGCGTCCAAATAACACGCTTATAGCTTAGAGCAAAGTTTATCTTCATAAAATTGTCTTGATGATGAAGTAACTTTCGTTCGTCAGGATTAATATGCTATGCCTAATAATAACGCTCATAAATCTATATTTTTGCATAAGATGGTATTTCCGTATCACTAACCATTACGCCAGCGCACGCAGATTAAGCAATTCGAAAGCGCTTTTTCATGAGATGAAGAAAAAAGGTCAGATGAAGCACATTTACTGAAAATCACCAATTATCATAACATTTATTGGTACAGCTATCATTGATAATGGCTCACACACTCTATCCCATATTCTAGGTTTTTGTCATCTTAATCCTAGAAAATTGCTATATTCCAAATAGACACACGTTATTAGTAAGTTATTACCTACGTTATGTCGCGGTCACACGTTCGGTTGCTCATTCGTTTTTCCCAATGGTTGATTTGCGTTGGTATGATTCATACGGAATTCGGGATAGAAGGTCGTTTCCTTAATTTTAAGGACACATTTTATTGACCTTTCAACCTTTGCATCATGAAAAGTGATGTATATACTCGTACATCAAGTGCAAAAATTACTAAAGTGAAAAAAACTTCTTGTGGTTCAACTAGTGAAAGTAGGTATTTGATCGACTTGTTGCACATGATAATAAAGCGCTAGAATATACAGTTGCTGGAATCTAACACAGTTAAGACTATTCTGTATAAATCAGCCCTATTGATTAGTATTAAGTATGTATTATATAAATATCATTTATTTTATTTTACATTTTTGAACACAAAACATGTACTTACCCATCGTCCTTTTTTATATTTATTAATATAAAATTAGGTTTCAAATAATAAAATAATAATTCAATCGCTTGACTTTTTTTAACTAATCAATTAAAAAGATCATAAGCGAACGATTCCGCAATGCCTTTATTAATATGAGCCTTTAAGCAATGTATAATATAATTTTTATTTATATATGAGATAACCAAAGGCTAACATACCAACTACACCAAGCAATTTCACATGCATTCAAAAGCCAAATACGGGCAAATCTTACACTAAAACCATCGTAACGTTCTAATGGACAAGAGAAATCATAAAATTGAAAAGTTCAAATGGAACCGTCTCTGTAGAGTTTTATGTGTGCTAACGACGATAGATCGTCTCAAATTATGAATTTGCATTTATTATATTTTTATTAATTTTATATATTATTGTTACTACTGTGTAGGTAGGTAGTTTCAACATAAGAGAATCGGCTACCGCAGATCATCTCGTAAGTAGAGATAAACAGAGAAAATCTGAAAAAGGAAATGGGCAGTCACATCTTTCTGTTAACAACTTAATATTATTATTATTATTTTCAGCCTGTTGTCGCATGAGTAAATAAACGGAACCGAGGTAAAGTTTCATACAACCGCGCCAATCGGTTGCACTACTACGACTGGGAAATGTGTATACATATACTAATATAAACAAATAAATAATACATTAATAAATAAAAGCCCAACCAGATGGAAGCCCTCGGCAGGGGAGACCAAACGGTCGGGGATTAGAGTGAAAGGGAAAGAAGTCTGCGGACGATACGGGCGGAATCGAGGAGCACCATTTGAGCATGGAGCGGTCCGTCACGGAGTCCCAGTCGCCTCAGATGACCCAAGAGGCTGACCTCTTCCGGCGTTATGATAACGGGGTTCATGGGTGTAACACGCGCACCCTGGCTCGCCACAACTTCCATCGAAGGGCCCTCGCTGTGGTTTACGGGCTCTGACCATAGGCCACGCCATAATTCGACAGTGACAGCCTGATCAGGTGCTGCACTCGTTCCATATACCATTAGAATAGAATAGAATATTTTTTTATTTAATGTACATTACATGAGTAATTCTTATTGAAAGTCATTTTTCACTTTACCACTGGTTCGAAAAAAAACCTCTGTCCTGGGAAGAACCAGCAAGAAACCGAGCGGGACTTTTTTTTAAATAAATTTTACAATACAAAATGATTACAAACTATTTACGAAATTTATTTTAGAAACTGCTTGGAAGCGACCACCTCATTCGCAGGGGTTTTTATTATCAACCATGTATTCATTTATACTATAATAACCCTTTTTATACAGTTTCACCTTAACAAAACATTTAAACTTTGTAATAGAGAGAGCCTGTACACTTACCGGGACCTTGTTGTAATAGCGTGTACATTGCCCCAATAATGAATTACTGACTCTGTGGAGTCGAGAAACTGGTATCACTAGCTGGTGTTTGTTCCTAGTGTTTACAGAATGTATATCACTTTTTTTACTAAAACTACATTTGTTTTTGTGAACATACATTAAATTTTCGTAAATATACTGAGAGGTCAAAGTTAATATATTTATTTCTTTAAATTTATCTCTAAGAGACTCTCTCGGTTTTAGATTGTAAATAGCTCTAATGGCCCTCTTCTGTAAAACGAAAATACTTTCTGAATCAGCCGCATTTCCCCATAGCAAATCCCATAAGACATTATGCTATGGAAATAACTGAAATAAACTAATCTAGCTGTCTCGACACTAGCGAGACCTCTAATATTTTTTACAGCATAGGCTGTAGAACTTAGTCTGCTTGCTAGTTTGGATATATGGGGGCCACACTGAAGCTTTGCGTCGAGAGTGATGACAAGAAAAACAGTGGATACAACAGGGCTCAGTTCCTCCCCATTTAAAAACACATTGGTATTCAGATTTTTAACATTCGTTGTTATAAATTTCACACAATTAGTTTTATTTAAATGTAAATTATTAACGTTAAACCAATGCACTAATTTTGATATAGCATTATTCACTTCGTCACATTTAAATGATTGACGATTAAGTTTAAAAATCAAGGAAGTATCAACAGCAAATAATACTATATCATGATTATCCCCTACAAGGGAAGTTAAGTCATTAATATACACTAGAAACAGGAATGGGCCGAGAATCGAGCCCTGAGGGACACCCATTAGTACAGGTGACCCGGAAGAACTTTTACCATTGATAATAACCTTCATTGGTCGCTCCAATGATATATAGAGCCTCTTCTGATCACTCTGGAGGAGACGATTTTGGTTGCCTTGTCTTCTCGGTATATCGTTGAATCCGCTTCCCCCAAGCAGCGATTCTCTGTTTCAGGTCGCCTATGCGTTTCGTCAGTTTTTACATTATATCCGGCTGGGACAAACTGATATTTGTCCCAGCAAACATCATTCTGAATTGCCTTTGCGATACGGTCCTCGATCCTTCTTCTCCAGGTTTTGATAATGCTACTTTGTCCAGTAGCGCGACCAGGCGTAGGAATTTTGGCACTAACAATGCGGCAAACTACCAAAGCAGCGCCAAAAAGTATCGAGTACGTATCGCAGAGGTCCTGAATGGTATCCAAGTAGGTTGCCAGCATTGGGTTCAGGGCCTTCACGACATCCCGAATCATATCCGCGTGAGTCGCAGTCGATTTTCAAGAGATGTACCGCGCGTTTCCACAATCGCCTCCCCCAATTTACTCCTCATTTGCTATAGTTCATGGGTGACCATTCCATCATCGTCTGATTCAACCAGACTGGGAAGATCCATGGCAGCTTCCACATGTAAATGCTGGTCTGAGACTTGAGCATCATCATCATCATCATCATTACAGCCCTTCACAAGTCCACTGCTGAACATAGGCCTCCCCCAAGCAATGCCACAAAACACGGTCCTGAGCCACCTGCATCCATCGACTTCCTGCATGTCTTAACAGGTCTTCACTCCATCTAGTGGGGGGGGGACCCTACACTTCGTCCGCCGGTACGAGGAAATGGCCTCACGTCGTAATCGTTCGAGTTCGGCATCATCAACTAGTTTTGAGCGCATGATGTACCGAACTCGGTCTGCCAGGTTTTGCTCTGGGATGGGAACAGACGTCTCCAGGTCGCCACAAAAGCGATACATCTGAGCCCGATACACTAACTCTTCAGTTTCTTCCCCTTTCGCCCTAAAGTGTGCCCGCAATTCGTTTGTGTTCATATTATTTGTCCAACGTATACGGTGTAAACCACCAGCGGCGGGTTCTACTTGCCGAATCCGAGAAGACCCTGCCGACACCACGCCATCTGGTGGGGATAATGGATGCGAGGGGCTGCTAGGTGGTCGTGCAGCCCCTCGCGCTCAACTGACGGCCCGCATGCTATCGCGTCCAGCACCGTGTTTTTTATACATTCTTATCATATACGACATAGAATACGGCAATGTGTCGAAGACTATGAAGCCTCTGGCCTGTCCCATAGTTACCTTCTATGCTACGGCCACACTACCCTACCGTCTACCACCCGTTTACCGCGATAATTATTGATGGCATTAAATTACTGCCTAAATTACCGCGTGAAGTAGTGTGGTTACACTAGAGTTTACCTAGATATGACAATGAACTGGCGCAGGGCCTGGGGCCCGCCTCGCTGGGGCAAAGACGGATTATGTCGGATTCGCACCGACTAAAACCTCATGGTGTTCCAATATCGCCGGATATTGGCAAGACCACGGGAAGGCTTCGCACACAACCGCCGCCCCACCGGCGCCGGCCGCCCCATGGCAGCCTCTCCTCGGAAAGGATTTCTCCTCCCCCTTTTCTTTGGCAGGTAAGGCACACCAGGAACACTAGACGCGCCTTATTCCCGGCCTCTTGCTGCACCTGCGCAACGGATGCCCGCATTTTCGGTGCGCGAAGGCCATGCGGCTTGGAAAAACGAGCACTCACAAGCACTAGCCTTTCTAACTCCTGTTGCAGATCTGGCCTATGGCTCCGCCGCCAACAAAATTTCAGTTCGGAGGGTAGTGAGAGTGGCACCTCGCAATACTGACACTCCTCTCCAGCAGCCCCACCACCACCTCATCAGTTAACGTTGCAACCCCGTCAGAATCGCGGAGGATAGGGCGAGTGGCGCATCGTTACACCAACATTCCTCATTCGCTAGGTGAGTGCAGGTGGCTGGAGGCCCTTTTTACTGGAAATGAGGCATTCCATCTTAGTCCTCACGGGTGACAACGCATCTACATTTTGAATTGTAATGGAGGATAGATGTAGATGTCTATGGGCCGCAGCAGCCACTTACCATCAGGTGGACTGTGTGCTCGTTTGTCACCCTTATTCTATAAAAAAAAATCTTGTCCGCCAGGAGTGCCAGTTCATCGAGCTTCGTCTGCGTGCTGAATGTTTCACTCACTGCTAGTACAGATCGGACATGTGGGGGTAGATGGTTTACCCACATCAGCCGTAGCGTCGAATCTAGGACTTTATCTCGTGCCAAAGTACGCATTCTGCGTAGGAGTTGTGTGGGCTTCTGGTCTCCAAGTTCTATTTCTGATAGAAGTTTCTGTAGCTGGCGACTGTCAGATTCTTCATATGCAGAGATCAGACGATCTTTCAGCGAATTATACTAGTCGCTTGCCGGTGGGTTGTACAACAGGTCTAAACTTTGTTCGATGTCTTGTTTCTCAAGTTGGGCGATCACCATTTGTGCTAGTTGCGCTTGACTCTTCTTTAAATCATTAGTCGCGGCTTCAAAACTGACGAACCAAAGTCTGGGTTTATCTCTCCAAAACGGTGGTATTCTCAACGATAGAGATATATTGGCGATTTCTTGTTCTTTGGCCGGGTTTGATGTATATGCGTCGGATTTCTTCGCATCTCGCTCCATAATGACGTCTTGATTACACTGATTTTATATTCTGAAGACTTCCTTGATATTTATTTGATATTTTTCCTACTATTCTTGCAGGGATCTTCCTTCTCGGTGTTCGTAACGGGGTCACCAATGTAATAGTGGCGTATGGGTCCACTATTAACAGACTCCGAATGGTCTAGTGGCGGAGAAATGAAACTATTTCTTGATATGCCTTACTATGTGCAGGCGAATGGTGTATTTTATTATAATGCCTATATTTATACGCCCGGCTACATCCTTAATTTACCAATAGAAAAATATTTTATTTACTTAGCCAATTATAATACATACATTTTGACCAATAAACATTAATCAATAAAATATTATGTATAACTATTATATGTATGTCGCGCTCCGTTTGCCGGCGTAAGACTCGTCGATAGCTTCTCGTAGCTGCGTTGCTGTACGGGGCTATAAAAGAGGTGCAAACCGGCGCGCGCGCGTAATCGCCGAGCGGCGGCGGCGTGGAACACAACTCCGGAACAGCAAGAAGAAGCGAGCTGCGGCATTGAAGAAACGGCTCGAAAATGGTCGACGGATGCTTGAAGATAGCCGGCGTGTGAAGACGGTGCGGCGCTGATGATATTTGTGGCTGCTTCTTGTTTCTATATAGAACGTTAAATATATACGTCAAATTATCTCGCATTAATATGCAGCCCGCAGTATCTCAGTAGACGGGGGTAATTAGGAAATAAATGTTTTCTTCAGACCTTCACCTTTTGCGTTATGGTAGCAGCAGGGTAACGTTATTAATTTATTTATTAAACGGTTTAGGGTTGATTAACCTAGCTGCTACAGTCATAAATGGTGGCTACACATAGCTGTCCAATTATACCCATAATTATTGCCATATCGCGGTAATGTGGCCGTAGTATTACGTTACACTCAAGGTAAAGAACAGTATGACGAAATATCTTATACTGCCGCCACCAATAGACTTACCGCTTATTATCATTAAATGGCTGCCGCAGATGAACCATGCGTTTATTTAAATTCAAACTTGAAATTACAGTTAGCTATAAAACCATTATAAGTAAACTGAATAGCTTAGAAACAATATACATATTTTGAAAACGTGTGATGTTCACAAATCTGTACTGTATGTACAATGTGATTCTTCTTATTCGACTACCCTCTCAATAATGAAAGATGTCTATGGTCAGTACAACGGTTGTGTGATGTCTCGTACCCATAATAGATAGCAGTATGACCATTTCCTATCATCATCATAGCAGCCAATCACACGTCCACTGCAGAGCGACTTAGACTACCAAACATTTTTTTATAGGATAGGGTGACGACCACACAGTCCACCTGATGGTAAGTGGTTGCTGTGACCCATAGACATCCACATCTATCCTCAACAAAGAATCAAAATGCAGATGCGTCGTCACCCGTGAGGACTAAGACGGCATGCCATGTTTTCAGTAAAAAGGTTATGTCTAGTACTACCATTAATCAACTGATTGACATGTTGTCGGTTCGTCGCCACTCCCAATAATTAAAAAAAAAGCCTTGTAGTTTAATAGAACTATTAAACTACAAGGCTTGCCGTACTATAGTTCGGCCGTTCAGAGAATGCGTTCCTGACACCTATCAGTTAGTCACGACTAGTGATGGGCACAACATAACACTGAGTTCGTTACCGTTCCTCCAAAATGAAGCGCCGCGTTATTTTTAAGATTATTTTCGTTTTAAATTGGCGGAATCATTAAAATTTATATTTTAGTAATTTAAGTGGAAACCAAAAAAAGGTAATTTGTTGTTTTATTTATTCTTTGTTACAAAGTTACAATCTGTATTTCTATGCAATAAAGTACATTGAATTGAATGTGCGTACAGAATATTAATCAGACTCCGATTCGCTTGAGGAGGTGGTGTCTTCATCATCATCTTCGCCAACATGTATAATTATATTATGTATTATCAATATCAATAACAGAATCAATCCTGATATCTCGGTCAAAATGTTCCACAATCAGGTTTTTACTCTTCTCAACAACCTTTGCCCAGTCATCTCTTGTGACTTCCCCGCAGGCTTCTTTTAATAGGGTCATCATCTTTTTCGTGCTGAATGGCGGGGAAGTATTGTGGCGGGCGGCGTAACCTTTTATTTGAGCCCAGATTAGCTCAATCGCGTTATATTGGCAATGATACGGTGGAATTCTTAGAACGCGATGACCGTACTCCAGAGCCAGTTCATCGATTTCGTATCGCACATTTGCCGCTTTATTTTCTTTAACTAATTCAATTAGCTCTGGATTTAGCATCTGCATATTTGCGTCAATGCCTTTTGCTTGTAACCAAGCCACCATTTCTTTTTTTTTATTAGCTTGGGTAGGTGGTTTCTGTATTTGAACCGAGTGATAGGAGGCATTATCCATGAATATTACAGAAGGCTCTGGTAGGCTGGGCAAAAGCACGTTCTGGAACCACTCTTTAAATGTAGTGGCATTCATTTCCTCGTGGTAGTCATTTGTGGTTTTTGATTGAAATGCCAGTAACGCGTTCTCCACAAAGCCGTATTTTGCAGAACCTGCGTGGCATATTATCAGACGGGCCCCCTTACCCATTGGTACTTTCGACGTCGACGCTTGTGTATTCCTGAACAGAAGGGAGAAAGCCCGGGTCACCTCATGACACTCGTCGCCAAAAAATTGGATGTAGAACTGGACGAGCGTGACGTGGTTAGTGTTGAACGTGCCGGTATGCGTCGAAACCGTGAGAGCTCGTATAACGAACCACCGCGGCCTAGAGCCATCGTCGTACGTCTGGCGCGGCGCTCTGTCCGCGACCAACTGTTGCGGGCGGCGCGCGTGCGTCGGGGCGCTGATACATCAGGTTTTAATATCAATGGAGAACCGACGCGCTTTTATCTTAACGAGCGCCTGACGTATGCCAACAAGCACCTTTTCCATAGGGCTCGACAGGAGGCACGGCGATGCAACTGGCGATATGCATGGACAAAAAACGGTGTAATATTTGTGAAGCGCGACTCTGTCTAGTAAGCAAAAAATATGTATGGACTGTGACATTGAAAAGGTTTTTGGTTCTTCATGAATTTGATCTTTTTTATAAAACATTCTTTAAATCATGTCACTATGGGCATTTATCTTTCATATAATAATTTTGTTTTTATTTTACGTTTGATAGTTAGGATAATAGGTTTTGCTGTGCTTAGCAATGTTCTTGTCGTATTTTGTTCAGTTTATTTATGTATGTCTTATATATGTTTGGATATTTTTTTAACAATTAAGCGACCGTTTACCTTTAATGATTTTCTGAGCTTATACGAAGGTAACTGTGAACTAAATAGTATTATTTTTCTTGCTGTTAATTTATTTGTTAATAGTTCCTATTGTCCTGCTATTATTGATGAAATTGTATATTATTCTCTGTATAATATGCCTGCAATAACAAATTTCTATCAATTATTTCAATACAAAAACGTTCGGGTTCATGTTATCACTGTTAAAATGTTCATACCAGCATCAAAGTTACGTAATATAATACAGCTAGGTATATTATATACAAATTTGTGTAAGTTTAGTATTGACTGCGTCTCATATCATTATTATTTGTATTATTGTTGCATAGCACTAATTAAATCTATAATGTTATGTATTTATAATTTAATATCTCAATATGTAGCTACATTGTATGATAAATACTTAGTTAATTTAAACCTTAATCAAAGATATCTTTTGTTCTTTTTCTCACACTTACATAATGGTTAGGTTGCAGAAATTAAAAGTTGGTTTTTTAAATCCCGGATCACTAGGTACCCATCATGATGAGTTCGTGGTAGCTATGGATCGTCAGAGAGTTGATGTGTTGGCTTTAAGTGAAACCTGGCTCAGGGCAGGTGAAGAAGGAAGGGCACCTCGTGTGCCTGGTTACCACCTGCGACATACTCCTAGGACGGCAGAAGTTCGTTCTCGCGGTGGCGGTGTAGGTTTCTACATAAGACGTGGTTTACCAGTACGTAATCTACCCTACCCTATATCGCAGTCCGTAGAACAAATGTGGCTAAGTTCCAAAATCAATGGTAAAATTGTCATAATTGGCACTGCGTATCGACCACCTTGGCTTCAAGTGCAAAATTTCATTGATAGTCTTTCAGATACAATAAACACGTTCTCGTCGTATGATTATTTACTACTTGTTGGTGATTTTAACATCAACTACTTAGATAAATCCAACCGTAATACTAAAATATTAGATGAATTCATTTTAATAAATAATCTTAAACAGTATGTTAACGAACCCACGCATTTCACAAGTGACAGCAAAACATTGTTGGATCTAATACTTTCTAACGTATCCCTAAACAAAGTAGAAGTAGATTACATACCTGGTTTGAGCCATCATGCGTTTATATCATGCGAAGTCAATCTTACTACGTACAAATGTCCACCGCGATTTGTTTCTTATAGACCAATTAAAAATATAAATCCTGAACAATTTCATCGACTTTTAAAGGGTATAAATTGGGAAAACATCGTGAATGTACAAGGTGTAAATGTTATGGTTGCTGAATTTAATTCAACCATATTATCTTTATATAACCTGTTAGCTCCGATCAAAAAAGCCTATATTAAGGAACAATATCGTCCCTGGTTAACATATACAGTCAAATTAATGATGCGACTC
Organism: Parnassius glacialis; assembly: GCA_033319125.1. Lineage (NCBI taxonomy): Eukaryota > Metazoa > Arthropoda > Insecta > Lepidoptera > Papilionidae > Parnassius > Parnassius glacialis. Next base: position 29,341,142 of record JAVANC010000025.1, on the reverse strand, counting down.
CGTGATCGAGCACATTCAAGGGCACGTTTAACAAAAATAGATTCACATGTAAATTATTATAAACAATTAAAAAAACAGGTCGTGACTACTATTTATAACGAAAAGACCGCTTATTTTAACACGTACATTAATTGTAATATTGGTAACTCCAAAACGTTATGGACTCACTTAAATCGTCAAATAAATATAAAAAATAAACATGATACTTGTCTACCCTACAATTTGTGTGACCCAAGAAAGATTAATGAACATTTCCTTGACGTTTCAGGCCAAAACTTTGCTTCTCAATCCGCTATCAACTACTTCGAAACCCATAAATTTAGTTCTAAAACTTTTGAATTCAATGAAAGAGATAGTAATACAGTTTTAAAAATTCTACATGCTCTGAAGTCGAATGCCATTGGGTTGGATGAAATTTCACTCGAAATGCTGTTATCCACTCTCCCATTTTCTTTATATGTTATTACGGTAATTATGAATAGTTCTCTGAGAGCTAAGACATTTCCCAAACAGTGGCAAACTGCTTTAATAAAGCCGATTCCTAAGACAGATAATATTACGAGTTTTAAAGACCTGCGACCTATTAGCGTATTACCCTGTTTGTCTAAAATCCTAGAGAAAGCTGTATGTAATCAGTTAACTGATTATTTAGACCAAAATGAAATTCTACCGAGTGTACAGTCTGGCTTTAGGAAACGACATAGCACTACAACAGCATTGGCCGATGTAGTGGATAATGTTTTAAGTGCTCGGGATTCCGGTATGGTTACAATTCTAGTTCTTCTTGACTATTCCCGTGCATTTGACACGTTAAATAGGCAGTTGTTTTTCTCTAAATTAAAGTACTATGGATTAAGCTCGGAAACTGTAGATTGGTTTCGTAGCTATTTTAATGACCGTGGGCAAATTGTCGAAGTAATAGATGAAAACGGCAATAAAATAGCATCTGATTGCTGTGCTGTTACAAGAGGTGTTCCGCAGGGTTCAATACTTGGTCCCTTGATTTTTTCGCTGTATAGTGCTGATATCGTAAAACATATATTAAACTGTAGCTATCATATATATGCTGATGATATACAAGTGTATATTTCTTTCAAGCCAAATGAGAGTACTGTAGCCATACAAAAATTACATGAAGACTTAAATCGTATAGTCGACTGGTCTGAAGCAAATACATTAGTACTTAATCCTAATAAAACGAAATATATGCTACTTGGTACCAAAAAACAAATAAATAAAGTTTTGGCAAATCTTCCTTTAATTTCAATTAAAAATGTAAATATTGATCGAGTCACTGAGATTAGAAATTTAGGAATATTGATGGATGAGGCACTACACTTCGAAAAACATATAATAAATAACGTTAAAAATTGTTTCTACAGATTAAAAGTGCTATACCAGATAAGGGATGTATTAAAGACGGAAGTCCGTATCAGATTATGTGAGTCCTTGATACTGTCCAAATTCAATTATGCAGATGCAGTAATAGGTCCTAGACTTCTCAACCGTTCAAAGAAACTTATACAGCGCGTACAAAATGCCTGTGCCCGTTTCTGTTTTAAAATACCTCCCCGTGCAGATGTTACACCTTACATTAATAATGCGAAAATGCTTAAAATGGATTACCGCTGGCAGTTGCATTTTGCTACGCTGTTGTTTGGTTGTATCAAATACAGAGCACCGTCTTATCTCTATGAAAAATTGCGCTGGGCTCGAGACAGGGGCGTAGCTACCGCCGTATCAGCCGTATCAATGATACGGGGCCCCCGGGCTACAGGGGCCCCCAACGTGTGTAAGCAAAAACTCCAAGGACTTCTAATGGGACAGGAAAGGCTATCACTATTCTCTAAAGAAGTAAAGAATTTAGTAAAACTGAAATCGTCTTCAGCTATGTTCGCCGAACAAAAGGCACGAAAATTAAATTGTTTGGCTAGCTTAGTTCCTAGGAGTATTCATTGTAAGTAATAACTCATAAGCCCGTGTAGTGGCGGGTAAGAATACTCACAACCCCATATCTTCCCGTGGGTGTCGTAAAAGGCGACAGACGGAAACTGAGGCAGAGGATGGGCAGCAGCATCTTTCTGATAACAGCAAAACAACAATAAAAAAACTGCGCTTGCCAACCCGCTCGCCAAGCGTGGCAACTATGGCAATATACCCCCATGAAAGTAACGAAGAGATGGCCCCCAGTCCCCGGCAGCCCCGCTATTCCTGGCTAAGGTGGCGACCATGGTAACAGCGAGGCAGGGGGTGCTAAGAGTCTCCGGTGGAGGTTCTGTTGCCACCTACGACGACTCGACATGGCAACTTATAACGCACGCACCCTGAGGACTGACGAGAAGGTCCTGGAGCTAGAAGAAGAGATAGACAAGTTGCACTGGAATGTCATAGGATTATCCGAAGTCTGAAGAGAGGGGGAGGTCACGGTAATCCTCGAATCCGGCAATTTGTTCTATCACCAGGAGGGCGACCATCTGTCCCAAGGAGGTGTCGGATTTATCGTCCACAAGTCTCTCGTTAACAACGTTGTAAAGATTGGGAGTGTGTCGACGAGGGTTGCGGACCTTATACTCAGAATCACCGAACGGTAATCGCTGAAGGTTATACAGGTTTACGCATCAACCTCGGTACACGCCGATGAGGAGGTGGAAGAAATGTATGAGGATATCTCTAGAACAATGCATTCCTCCAAAACCCACTATACGGTGTTAATGGGAGACTTCAACGCAAAACTAGGCACAAGAGAGAACGGTGAGCTGAAAGTAGGGAAATTCGGAATAGGGCAACGGAACCCAAAGGGCCAGCAGCTGGCGAACTTCATGGAGAAAGAAGGACTCTTTATGATGAACTCTTTCTTCCAGAAGCGGCCCCACAGGAAGTGGACCTGGTCGAGCCACGACGGTTCGACAAAAAATGAGATTAACTTTATTATGACGACCAGACGACAACTATTCAGTGATGTCTCAGTGATCGCGAGGGTGAAAACCGGCAGCGATCACCGAATGGTGAGAGGCACACTGAACCTAAACGTTAAGTTGGAGAAGTCACGTCTAATGAAGTCAACGCTCCGTCCTTCTCGTGCTCTAATCCAAAGTCCAGAAACCTTTCAGCTCGAGCTACGAAACCGTTTTCAGTGCCTAGAAGATTGCAATACAATGGACGATATGAATGACAAGCTCGTGGAAACTGTCCATGCGGTCTGAGCTAAGTTTTGCAAGACCCGCCGCAGAAGAAACAAAAAGTCTCCGATCACACTCTAATCTCAATGGCTTTTAGACGGGGTATATAGCTGCAGTCTTCAGTAGATTTGACAGCGTACAGGCAACTGAACATACAGATCTCCAAATGCATGCGGCGGGACTTGTGCAACTTTAATTCTGCTCGTATTAAAGAAAAGATCGAGCAGAACCAGGGCTCCCAAGTCTTTGCAAGAGATCTGTCTGCCAGAAAGAGCCAACTGTCGAAGCTGAAGACCGAGTATGGCAGCGTCGTTTCCGGGACACCTGAGGTTTTGAGTGAGATTGAGAGGTTCTATTGGCAGCTGTACACATCATCGTTGGAGCCACACGTAAGTGTGAGTAACGATCCAAGAGCGAGTCTTATCCGACACTATTCCGATGATATCTCGGACGTCAGTCTGAGCGAGATTAGAATGGCTCTCCAGCATCTTAAAAACGGCAAGATCCCAGGCTGGATGGAATTACAGTGGAGCTTCTGAAAGCGGGTGGAAAACCGATACTTGATGTCCTTCAGAAGCTCTTTAATTCCGTCCTCCATGGTGGCACTACTCCGGAAAGGTGACAACGCTCTCTTGAAGAACTACAGACCGAGTTCCCTTTTGAGCCGCGTCTACATGCTGTTTTCGAGAGTCATTACTCCCGAACAAGCCGGTTTCCAAAAAGGCTTTAGCACCATATACCACATACATACCCTTCGGCAAATTGTACAGAAGTCCGAGGAGTACAATTTACCACTATTTCTGGCGTATGTGGACTATGAGAAAGCCCAAAGACTTTCAATCAAAATTACGTCGAAATTCGGGCGGTGCTGCAGTCCCTTCAGCGATGCCAAGTTGACTGTCGGTATATCGAAGTGCTGAAGTGCTTGTACAGTAGGGCTACGATGGCTATCCGAGTACAGAACCAGAGTACGAAACCTATCCAATTGCAGAGAGGTGCAAGACAGGGTGACGTTATATCCCCGATACTCTTCACCGCTGCATTGGAAGACGTTTTCAAGCTTCTGGACTGGTAAGGATACGGTGTTAACATCAATGGCGAGTACATCACTCACCTTCGATTTGCCGACGATATAGTCCTTATGGCAGAATCGCTGGAGGACCTAAGCACTATGCTTAATGACCTCAATAGTTTTTCCCAACGGATAGGTCTTAAGATGAACATGGACAAAACAAAGATCATGTTTAATGTCCATGTCACACCTATGTCGGTAGTTGTTGGTAGCTCTAAGCTCGAAGTTGTTGACGTTTATGTTTACCTGGGACAAATAGTCCGACTAAGTAAGTCCAACTTCGACCGAGAGGTCAATCGAGGGATTCGACTCGACTGGGTAGCGTTCGGGAAATAACGGCACATCTTCTAGTCAGGTATACCTCAAAACTTGAAAACGAAATTGTGCAACCAGTGCGTGTTGCCAGTGATGACATACGGAACTGAGACGTGGTCCTTCACTGCTGGCCGGATGAGGAAGCTCAAGGTTGCTCAGCGAGCTATGGAGAGGGCTATGCTCGGAGTTTCTCTGCGTGATAAACTTAGAAATGAGGATATGCGCAGTAGAACCAGAGTCACCGACATGGCCCAACGAATTAGTAAGCTGAAGTGGCCATGGGCCGGACATATAGCTCGAAGAACCGGCAACCGATAGGGAAAAAGGTTCTCGAGTGGCGGCCTCGTACCGGCGGATGAAGTGTAGGGCGTCCCCCCACTATATGGAGTGACGACCTGGTAAGACATGCAGGAAGTCGATGGATGCAGGTGGTTCAGGACCGTGCTTTGTGGCATTCCTTGGGTGAGGCCTATGCTCTTTAATGGACTTATGAAGGGCTGTTATGATGATGATGATGATGATGAACTAGTGGAATTAGTACTTTTGCCGTTGTCGTGATAATTGACGATAATTTATGTGTACATAGAGAACTGAAGACCATTTTTATGTATATGTTTTTTATTCCTTTATTCGTTTTTTCATTCCTTGGACTTATGAAGGGCTGTAACGATGATGATGAATAACTTAAAATCAATATATAATAATTTGAATTCAATGCAAGCGTTTTTGTTCCTTTTATGAAATCTTTACTCTTCATTGGGGCCCCCCAACAAATTTTGATACAGGGCCCCTCGAAGGCACGCTACGCCACTGGCTCGAGACAACGTCTTAACAAATGTAGCGACAAGAGCTTCGGCGTACGGGTTGCTTCTGCCTCAGCACCGCTCCGCTGCGTTTCGAGGCAGTTTTCGATATGCAGCAACCAAGTGTTGGAACAACTTGCCGCCGCCGTTCCGTAATACGCAATCGATACATAGCTTCCGTCAAAAATATAAATTGTTCCTTTTAGATCAGCAATCTCAAAGTTAAGTAGTGCGGATATATTGATAGTGTCTAATTTTATAAATAATGTATGAGCGTGTGTATGTGTGTATATGTATATATGTGTATATGTGTGTAGGTATGAGTATATATATATGTATATATATATGTATATATATATATATATATATATATATATATATATATATATATATATATATATATATATATATATATATATTATTTATTGAAATTATGTATTGAAGCGGTATACTGCAGCTGGTTTGTGTATTTGCTTGTAACTTAAACTTAGTTATGTTCCTGAATGAATTTCAATGCAACCTCTTACAGTATTAAGAATAAATTATAAGAATTGTGACAATATTACAAGAAATCAATTTTTGTTATTATATTTGGTTTAACACAACAGAACTGCCCTCTGCACGTTAAGAATATATAATATACGTATATATTTTTTTATACTTATTTGTGTATTTTTATTTTAAATATATAAGGGTGCCACTGAAAATCAGGGTTGGGGTGCTGTACTTCTGACACATTCCAACATATCCTGAGTGGCTTTCCTTTTTGGAGCAGAGCAGCATTAACGGGTGGATTATCTTTATAATACACCTTATGCATTACTCCTTATTCTCTAGTTCTTAATTATTATTATTGTTTTTTTATGTTATTGTTTGCTTTTGTGCTTTTTTTTAGTTTAATTTTACCATATCTATAAACAAGGAGTTAATGTCCTGTTTCATGATTTCTATGTATAATTTCTTTATTTTATTTTTTTTTATGTTTGTTTGTATGACTACTTAAATGTTATGTGTTTTATGTAATCCGCTTGAGTGTGCTGCATGTGCCAAATAAAATCTGTTTCTGTTTCTGTTTCTGTTTCTGTATCATACGTCCAAAAACGAGAAACCGTGTGATTGACGTTTAGCCATGTCTCGTCAATGAACACGACATTATCCCAGTTATCAATATGTTTTGCTTCTCTCAAAAAACTTATCCGTTTTAAAATTATGTCGTATCGTTCTAATAAAATTTTTCTTTTGTATGTTTTTTATACGAAAAACCAATATCTTTTAAGATTTTGGTTAAAGCAGTTTTACCCCCGCTAAACAGTCCAGCTTCTCTTAACGATGCCAAAAGCTTCTTCCTGTTGAGATATTCATTTCTGGAATAGTAACCATATATATGATTTCTGATTGCATCGGCGTTAAAAGTGTCAATTTCTGTCACGGGTTTAGTTCTACGTTTCTTCTTCGGAGTACGTAAAATATTATCTTCCGTGCCAGTAGAGCCGAACTTTTCTTTATTAATATTTGTTATCGTTCGTTTGCTAACTCCAAGCGCCTGAGAGACGCGTTCTTGTACTTGTTCGACAGGTAACAGGGGTCCGCCATTTTGCCGCTCCCGCTCAAAGTAATCTTGCAGCTTGATGATTAACTCACGGGCTCCACTTTTCACGTTTGTCCACGTTTAGGCATTATTATACACCAAAAGTAAAAGGAACGCAATACAAAACAGTTTGAAAAGCAAAAACAGTCCATTAAACGAAAGCCGGGTAATCAAATAAAAACAGATCGAAAACACTTGAAGAACGTGGTCTATGCGCACGAAATGACAACAGACGACTGTTTTAGCGTCACTAAATGGCGGCCCATAATGCCATTTGGGGTTACCATTTTCAACCTAAATATAAAAATGCTACTTTCTTTCGCGCGTTCGGTTTGGTCGTAGTTTTATTTTTATATTTAATAAAAGTTATCTTATAGTCCATTATTTTCAAATTTTTAAAAAGAAAAACAAAACGTATTATTTAATGAAGTATAACTGTATAAGAACAGATTACGATACTGTTATTGCCTGTTATTGTTAGCACAGGACTACAAATATAAAGCGCTGACATAACCTTGTAATAGCGCAGTATAGATTTAGAAAAATATTGTTTACCAAGTTATTTGACACTCAGTTTGGCACAAAATTATAACATTCATTGATTATTGATATAATAATGTTGTTTTAATGCTCATCAATTGTTAAAACGGTAAACAACCAGCAAAAATATTTTTATCGTAACTGCAACGCCATTACAAAGTTACGTCGTCAGTTCAATCGCGACGTGTCAGGAACGCATTCTCTGAACGGCTGAACTATAGTCTGTTATTCAAGAACCTTTCTTTCCCGTTTAGTGTCGATTGTTTGAGCGATATTGCAGCCTGTACCCACTACACCTTACTGGTTCATTGGGATATAGATTGCTTTTTCTACTGATATCCTTAATTCCAATATATTTCGTAATATTCCAGATGTAAAATACCCATACCAGCGACGAATAACAGCGTAAAAAGTGCGAGATGTCTCGTACTGTGATTGTCAAGCCTCACTATTGAAAAAGCGTAAGTTAAGCCAACACCAAGCTATCATAGGGCTAATGAAAAAGGACACTACTACTACGTTTAATATAACACACGAACACAGCAATATTCAAATAATTGGTACATATTTTTTTCAATAAGATACAAGAAACATTCAAAATATTTATTTATTTGTGCACGGTATAGCATGCATCTAACAAATAACAAACAATTGTCCTACTTAAACTACACTATTTATAGAAAATATTTACTGATAATCAGTATTTAAAATAATGACCATTGCAAAACCAACTTTAAAACGCAAAAATTACCTTATTTATGGCTTAATACAAGCGTTAACAGGCTGATCTGATCTTTACCAGTCACATAAAAAATAAATCTATTAGAAGACAAAGTGCCCAAATTAAATTCATATTAAATAAAATGGATGCCAAATATTTAAACAAAATCATCATGTCCTTGAAAATTAAAATAGGCCTCTACATAGCTCTGAAACTTGATTACAGTTAACCACAGACAATATGTTGTACATTTTATAAATAACCTATAACCAAATATAACCTTACAGTATGAAACCAGTGAAATATTTTATATTTTCCAATATAGAATATTAGAACTATGACGGGATCATAATTCGACCATAGCCTATTTGAATGTTAAGTCTGTTCGGAAAGAGAACCTTCGTAATTGGTCTTAATGGAGAGATCTAATATTATTATTTCTTAAAATATATGTTATAAAAATAAACATGTAAAGCATACATAAATACTTATTTTAGCATTAAAATCTTACAGATAAATTAAGATCATTTAATGGCAATTAACCAAGCTCACATGACAAAACACTGCTAACACACTTCAGCGCCCTCTATTGCCGTTGATTATCTTTACGAACAGAGCTTTATATCCAAATGTAACAACACTATGCAATAAATCTGAATGTACTTTATTAAATAACATATTACGTTGTATAAAACCACCATCTCCATCCTGTGAAGTATTTATATCATCGTTTGCTAAAATATCGCGATAAACAATCCTAAAAACCAATTTTGTTTTTTTAATATTATTTTAATGATCTGCCTGCGAAGTTTCTATCCTTATAGAAATACAAGCTTGAATATCAATAGATAAAATGAATTCTATACTTTACATTTTTATACTATTTACTTCAAAATATTTTATTTACAACTTCCATACAAATAAATTAAAAAATAAACGCCAAAAATATTAAATTGATGTATAATGTCAAATTCATTGCGAATATAATATTTTGTTAGACAGTATTTCTTAAAGACAGTTTATATACAAAACCAATAGTACTAACCAATTTACTCCTGGCAACCCTTACACTACGAAGGCTATACAAAATGGCCTAAAGGTCTAGATACCAGGCCATAAACTCCGAAAAAAGGCTATACAAAACTTGTTATTTAATGTTACAACACAAAAAAATAGTAAGTACCTATAGTTAATTTCAATAATACAAAAATACCCTAATAGTCATTTTAGAAGCTGAAAATCAGACTTTATTACTCTTTATGAGGAAGGGTTTTTTGCCATTTTATATATAATTTTCTACGAAAATGGATTTTTTGTACATAATTACATAATATTTATGAAGCATTGCATTTTTTTTAAATTAATAAACAATATTTTGGACTTGTCTAAAGATTGTCTCAGATAACTTTCATTGATAACATTTTTTATGTATTTGAAAAGGTCAAACAACTCATAAATTTGAGGCTGTGATCGCAATCGGCCAAGAAAAAAACCATCATCTTGATTAAAGTAATAAAAGAGTTTTACTTTCAATTATTTTCCAAACAGTTTACACAATAAACATAACAAGGGAACTGTTGGTCTGCCATTATGAATGTATAGGTATTAAACCAATCTCCCTCATGTTTGAGAATTGTATGCAAAAAAAAGAAAAGCAATATACAATATCTATTTATACCTTGAAAAAAGCGTGGTTGAAAATAATAATAATGTGTACATTAGTGTACAGAAGTACAGTACAAAATTGTCAGCTAATGTATTTTATAAAAGAAATGGACGTTTGCATTTTGCAATCACAGAGCAGTAATTATAGTTATATTTAAAGCCTATATATGTGTCCCACAGCTGGGTACAGGCCTCTTCTCATTTCTGAGGTTGTTTTGATGTAAAGTACCGACATTATTAGAAAAATTATATATATTTTTTGGCAGTATTATCATTATGTTAGCAACAAAATTTATTTGCAGACCCTACTTAATTGGAGTTAGTCAATGGACCCATTGTTATTTTAGTCAGATTATACACAATTGGCTCATGAAAACTATACATTTCATTAATATAATATTATAATACACTAATTATAGTCAAGTTCTGAATTGTCCACAGGCGGTCTAGGGTTATTAACTACCGCTTCAGGGTTTATCGTATGCACAGGTGGGGGGTTCATAATTCTGTTAGGCATTCTAGTAATATCTAAAACCGGTAATCTAAGAATATAGTCTTGGTCCCAAGACCGATCGATCTGTAGTCTTGATCGTTCAGACCAAGGTATTACTCTAAAATCCGAGGACGAACTTTGTGAAGCGATCGCATTTAGTCTAGGTATCCTTTGGGCAAGAGTTCTGAGCCTTGAATTTTCTGGACGTTCCTGCCTAGGTTCTGGGACGAAATTTTGAACTTCTGTTCTTCTAGAGCTTTCTGCACGCTGGTTAGAAGCAAACATGTGTTGGTACCTCGCTATCTCGCAAGGTAACAGGGGCCTCGCGTCTCTTCCTATTCTTTGAACGGTGATTTGGCGTTGGTTGTTGTTGGGTGATGAGATCGATGATGAATCGACAGTGGCGTGTGTGGGCTGTATTATGATTCCGTTTTGTTGCACTCTATTTGATGATGGGAAGTTCAGGGCAAAGAAATCCGGTAAAGGGACGCAAAACACGCCCAATTCCTCCTATAACAGATGATATGATGATAAGTATGTTAAAGTAATATTTATTTCATGTGGTAGAGCCACGCTACAGCGTATCACAGCTGCGTCACGAACGGATCTGCTTGACCGCTGTAGGACAAGCCCGCACAGAATGCTAACGAGAAATAGCAGCATAATGCTACTGCATTTTCTCTGGACCAGAAACTCTTTTTACTGGTAATGAGGCATTCCATTTTAGTCCTCAGGGGTGGCAACACATCTGAATTTCAACTTTTAATATAGGGTCGATGGAAGAGTCTATGGATCCACAGCAACAACTTATCATCAGGTGGACTTTACACATCTTTGATCCCATAGACATAGACATAAGATGACTTATGGATATCTGCAGACTTATTGATCTTTCTTTAATCTTAATTTTGTTCTTACATTATAAAGTTGGTTAAAGTGTCTATAGAACCAAAAGAAATTATAGTATTTATTTGTTTAAATAAATTAAAATCGAAAATAATTTAGTTCATTACGGCCTTACTAATAAAAATCGACGTCAATTTAAAAAATGCTTAAACTTGTTCTCGCTCTCTTTTCATTAAATGACATTAGAAAGAGACAGACGATTACGATCACAATTATAAGTAAGGCCGTATTCGTTTTGCTTAGTTAATTCACTGGCCAAAAGCTTGTAAAAACATCTTACATTAGTATTAGGCGTCCGTTCTCCACCACTATCTGGAATAGTGATAAATGGTTTTCTATCGACTTCATTCGACTGTGTGTTTGTTGGTTTCTCATCTTTCTCCTCCTCCAGTGGAACATCTGGCACCACTTGGAGATCTTCCGGTGGGTTGGGAACTATTACGTAGCTTGCTATAATACTGGACAGCTGATCTAAAACCTGTCAGGAGATTGAATAGTCTTTAAAATTATACTGTCTTATTATAAAACGTGGTTTATTGATAGCCCCTAAAGCTGTCGAAAGTCCATATTTAAATTTAGTTAGCATAATACTAATATTCATAATTAAAATAAATAGGTTACATGTGATACGACCTTCGACTGAAAATACCTAATACCCTACCTTTTAAAACATTAAAATTAGAGTGGATTTTCATTAACCTGTAAGTAACGCCGTGGGGCTTGAGAGACCGTGGCGGATTGACAAGTTGTTAGATTTACATCGTCCATGCTCTTTTCTCAGTAGGTGCGAGTTTAGTTGTGCCAACACCGTTAAGTGTGGAAGTAGTGCCAGCGAACATGATTTTAGTAAGTTATATCGATTTCAAATCGCGACGCGGGTAGTTATGACAGTTTTTTGTTTCAAATTCTTTCAAAACAAAAAGATTATTTACGGATCTTACTGCTAGTTTGAAGAATATGAAGAACGTGGTAGTTCGGGTGGTAAACGGTGTTTACCTACATATAACATATACCCTTTCAAAACACCTCGTCTATCCATAAATCTTTTGGATCCAAATAGCGATGCTTTGATTTTGAGCGCTTGATTGCCGAGGAACACCAGTAGATCAGAAGCAAACGATGTCTGAGACGATTTTATCCCGGGAATCAGCGATCATGATACTGATATACCTGATGATGAAACTACGACCCAGCCCCTACGGATTAAAGTATTAACGAATTCTTGTCGTCGAAAGACAAAGATGCACCGCAAGTTCTTTTAGGGGCAAAAATAAATACAAGTTTTCAAAAACTCCTCCAAGCCGGTCATCAGTTAGAATACCACAGCATAACATTACTTTGCGAGTACCCACTTCCAATTGGACCGAAAATTATAAGAAGCATCCATATGAAAACAGTACAATGGTGATGACATATTATTAAAGATTATGACTAGAACTAAGTAAATTATCAGAGTACATACGTAATCTGATAATTTAGCTTTTTCGATGCCACATATCGAGGGGAAGCCTAAAATCATACAATTCTATAATTCCACAAAAGGAGGTGTAGACGAAATCGACAAGAAGTGTTAGATATACACTAGTAGTCACCGATCAAGACGCTGGCCCATAACACTTTTTACCGGATTTGGGGCATTAGTTATTCAACGCACACATTTACATTATGTGCATTTGAAACGAAAAATTGATCGGGACGTGTTTATACAACAATTAGCTCGACAATTAGTATCCCTCGTGAGCATCGTATGAGTTTAGCCAGAATACTCGTTTCTGGCATGCCAGATACAACTTAAAGTTAAGTCAATGAAGAAAAAACAACAAGAATATGTGTATCTTGTCCACCAAAATTCTATAGGAAACCAACATAATATCAGTGTTGTTCATGCAAAAAACATGTTGAGACTATTGGACATTTTTTTTTTTAATTTAAAGCATTCAAGATCTTTTTATTTTATTTTTCTAATAGATATAACCATAAAACCAAAAAATAATGGTTTGCAAGATGAGATTGTGACAAGGATTAAGAAAGGAATGCTTCGGTGGTTTGGTCATGTAGAAAGAATGAACGAGGAAAAAGTGACAAAGCAAATTTATGTTGCAGAAGTAAACGGCAGGGTCGGGAAGAGACGCCCTAGATGAAGGTTTATCGACTAAATCGGCGATACATTAAAAATGGGCCAGATTAGGAGTAGCCTTAACCGACAAGTGTAAATGCGTAGATACATGGATGTAAAGGGAGCGAGAGAAGTGTGTCAGGATCGCGCCAAATGGAAGTCCGTAGTCTCTGCCTCTCTCTACCCCTCTGGGTGACAGGCGTAGGTGTTTGTGTGTTGTGTATATTATAACCCTGACGTATAAGAAAAAGTATTTTTCGTGGTTCATAATAAGTTATTTTTTATGTTATTTTTTATTTCCTTTAGTACCGTGATTTAGATTTAAAAAAATGGAGTCAATGATTAAAAGGCATAATTAGAATATTTAATAAAGTTGATTATTATTTTCACCTTTTCTTTCATTTCTATAGCCCAAATTTACAAATTTAAATGATAAGTCTATACAAATGATAAGTATTTTCTATAAAACTTAATATTGAATGTGGCCTCTCAAAACCCACATCGGTACTTACGTAACAAAAAACCACGTCGGTAGCTTAAGGTTAACAGGAAATCAACTTCAAACAAATGAAACCAAAGATACATTGTCATCAAAACAGGATTTAGCCAGATGCATTGAGTTAAATGTACTACGTACTAGAGGAGCCATTCCGAACATTGACTATGTTCAACTGAACTGTAGTGCAATCCATACAAACTAAATATTGGATAAATTGTAGATTTGTGAATTCCATAAAATAATTATTATAACGTTTTATTTAGAAATATGTTTGTTTAGATTAAATTAAGATATTTTATATTAAACTCTTATATTAATTTTATATAAATATCTTATTTTATATCAAATTAAAGTCTTCGCCCATGCGCGACTACTACTCCCGCGCATGCGCGAAGACATAGAGTAGGACACAGTTTTTGTTTGGAATGGCTTCTCTAGTACGTAGCACATATAACTCAATGGCCAGATGACTTTCTACAATTGTGAAGTGGATGATACGTAAAATTCGATTTTGTGAGTCAAGTGTCTGCACATGTGAACTGTTAGTGGAAATGACGAAACAAGTGATGCGATGTTGATATAAACCTTAAGTTATTTTGTCCGTTTCGGTGTCTTTAAAAACTTGAGTTACTGTCTGCATCAGTTATCGTCAAAATCTCCCGAAAACCCCGCAATGTGATGCATTAACATACCGTATAGGGAAGTTTTTGATTCAATTATTTTAAAGCATAATTTCCTATTACTTGACATTGACAAAAGTATAACAGTACAAGTCCATTACTAAACCAAAAAGAAACACTAATAGAAAACTATAAAAAATAAAAATGAATGGAAATGTCATATCTCAACGTCTTTCTCTATCTCAATGCTTTTTTTTTATTTTATATCATTCTCTCGCAGACTAAATCCTATAGATCTATATGTATGTCTCTTTTTGGTGTCGCTTTTTTGTTTCATCGAGTTTCAAATCACAAAGATTGTAAAGAAGTTTTCCCTTGAAAAAATACGAATATTTCTAAAATTTTAATCTCGATGGCATGCGGCTACTTAAGAATTAATAAAATTTAAGAATACACTAGTATTACCTAAAAATTAAACTGATTTTAATTATCAATGGACCTGATAGTAAACTATAGTCGTATACTTTATATACAGATTGCATTGCCTAAGACCTAGGGTTCAAAGTACCTTGCTACTATGTTTAAGCTCTGCCAACATAAAAATATTAAGCATAAAAATTACACTGCATCCTTAAAAGTAAAGTTACAGTCTATAGGTCACATTACTGCGTACAGGCCTCCTCTTATTTCTGACATGGTTATGGAGCAATTGGCCTACCGCGCTGTTCCAGTTTAGTGGTGTAGTCTTTCCAGTAGTGGTTGTGTAAGTATATCCACTCCCCCTTATCATCCTGTGGGTGAAGAGGCGACAGACGGAAACAAACTAGGAGATGGGCAGTGGCGTCTTGCTAATAACCAACCTACCAGTCAAGCATGGCAACCATCAAGCAAATACAAAGAGGTGTTCTTAATACTACGAAAATACACCGATTTGCGATTTTCAACACTTAAGCGGACAGGGCGAATGCTGACACTATACTAACTAAAGCCACGCCCACTATAATGACGTCAGGACCTACTTAGGATCACAGTGCACAGTTGCTTATGCCATCTCCTCTTTGTATTTGCTTCATGATGGCAACGATCCAAAATATTCCCCTATAAACATCAACAGGGGAGGCCTGTGTTCAACAGTGGACTTTTGGTAAGCTGTAACAATAATGGTAACAAGTGGTCCCAAGTGAGGGTTGTGCACCAAGAACATGGCTCGCATACTATAGAATTCACAGCGACCATGACTAACTGTAATAGCCTACCTCCAATCTTATTGCATATCCTACTGAACAAGGGTTAGGTTAAAACGACTGAGACATCGAGTATGATTAGGTGTACACTGTTGTTTTATCCTCTGTGCAGTTGATCATTTGCAATTATTAGAACGCTATCGCCTTGAACGATATTAGGCTAGGAGGCATCATTCTATGAAATTCAATATTAGCTTTGCTTAAACTATAACACTAAAAACACAACTCACAATATGAATTATTGTAATTTAACTTACGTCATCTGCCAATAATCTGTGCTTTGGGTCCTTGACCAGCAACCTTTGTATCAGAAACACTGTATTATCAGAAACTTGGACCGAATTACCGTCCCTGAAAATTAATAAATTTTTTTTTGTAATATAATAATAGATATCTCATTTGTTTCTTTAAATAATTAAAACGGGAAAAAGAAAGAATGCAAAATCACAAGTTCAAATCCCATCAAAAGCCTACGGCTGAACATAGGCTTAACTCAGAGATTGTCTCATCTTTATTGTTGCAGTTTTTTTATCATTCTGAGTGGTTATCAGGAAGATGCTGCTGTGCATCTCATGTCAATTTCCCTCAGTCACCTTTGGCGACACCCTCGGAACGACATATTTCAGTGGACTTTCTTACCGCCACTACACAGCTAAAATGCAAATTATCATTTATAAATAACTACACCATATAATTTTCGTTAATATTTATGCAAATCATATCCATCTACCCACTACAGCCTATAAAGTCCACTACTGAACATAGAAGGCGGATTGGAACCACAGGTTTTCTATTATTTTAAGTTGTTATTAGGAAGATGCTTCTACCTATCTTCTGTTTCAGTTTCCCCCTCTGCCACTATATGGCACGACAAATCATGAGGTGTAGTATAAAAATAGTGTCAATTACCCAATTTTAGTTTCAGTTGCTTCCACCATTCTTCTCAACTTAGAATAATTTCGTTTTTAAATGGTAGCATATTAATAAAAAAAAATATTTAGCCATGAAAGTAAAGGGGAGATCTCACGCAAGGTGTTCAGCCCGAGAAGCGACCAATGCTCCATGTGATAGTACAAAGCTATTCTAGCGTATCGTAATTAGACTTCAATGCGTTTCTCTTGAGGCACAAATATGTTCATCATTATCATTACAGCCCTTCACAAGTCCACTGCTGAACATAGGCCTCCCCCAAGGAACGCCACAAAGCACGGTCCTGAGCCACCTGGCCTCACTTCAGCATACTAATTCTTTGGGCTATGTCGGTCACTCTCGTTCTACTGCGGATATCCTCGTTTTTAAGTCTATCACGCAAAGAAACGCCGAGCATAGCCCTTTCTATAGCTCGCTGAGCGACTTTGAGCTTCCTCATCCGGCCAGCAGTGAAGGACCACTAGTTTTGAGGTTTTGGGGTATGTCTGACGAGAAGATGTGTCGTAATCTCCCGAACGCTGCCCAACCGAGTTGAATCCGTCAATTGAGTTCTCAGTCATAGTTGGACTATTTGTCCAGGTAAACATATTCGTCAACAACTTTGAGCTTAATGCTCCCAACAAGTACCGGCATAGGTGTGACATTATATATGATTTTTGTTTTGTCCATGTTCATCTTAAGACCTCAATATTGTACAATATTGAGGTCATTGAGCAGTGCTTAGGTCCTCCAGCGATTCTGCCATAAGGACTATATTGTCGGCAAATCGAAGGTGAGTGATGTACTCGCCATTGTCGTTAATACCGTATCTTTTCCAGTCCAGTAGCTTGAAAACGTCTTCCAATGCAGCAGTGAAGAGTTTCGGGGATATAACGTCACCCTGTCTTACACGTTTCTGCAGTTGGATAGGTTTCGTAGTCTGGTTCTGTACTTGGATAGCCATCGTAGCCCTACTGTACAAACCCTTCAACACTTCGATATACCGACAGTTCACTTGGCACCGCTGAAGGGACTGCAGCACCGACGGAAATTTCGACGGAATCAAAGGCTTTTTCATAGTCCACATTCGCAAGACAAAGTGGCAGAATTTTCGAAAGGGTATGTATGTGGTCTATGGTGCTAAAGCCCTTTCGGAAACCGGCTTGTTCGGAAGGCTGGAAGTCGTCAATTCTGCGCGCGAGACGATTCGTAATGACTCTCAAAACCAGTACGTACACGCGGCTCAGAAGGGAAATCGGTCTGTAATTCTTCAAGAGAGCATTGTCGCCTTTCTTGAAGAACAAGACCACCGCAGTTCTGCTCCACGCCTCCGGAGTAGTGACACCATGGAGGACGGAATTAAAGAGGTTCTGAAGGACTTTTGAGTACCAGTTTTCCACCCGCTTTCAGAAGCTCTGCTGTAATTCCATCCTCGCCTGGGGACTTGCCGTTTTTAAGATGCTGGAGAGCCATTCTAATCTCGCTCAGACTAAAATCCGGGATATCATCAGAATATGTTGGACAAACATAATTACAATATTATACAAAAAAAAACAAATCATTCAAATTCTATGTTTTTTGTATAGGTGAAATATTATTCATAATAAAAATTTTACAAAATAAAAAGAAAATAAGAAAATATGAAGTGTGACGTCGATGTAACATAAAGTAATTATTTTGGCTTGAAATGAAGATACAGTAGAAAGCCCAGTCCACCTCTCTTACTAAGCATAGTAATCTAAGTCTTAATAAATAGTGATTTTTCCTTTATAGAAGAAGGGTGACAAGCAAGCACATAGTCCACCTGATAGTAAGTGGTTGCTGTGGCCCATAGACATCTACATCTATCCTCGTTTACGAATCAAAATACAGATGCTTTGTCAGCCATGAGGACTAAGATGGAATGCCGTTTCCATTAAAAAGGGTCTCCAGTTCTCTACACTCACCATAAGAAACACAGTAACATTAAGCTACTATTTTACACTGGTATTCTGTGAGAATGTGGTCCTTCCCTGTTCGAGCCGACCCATTCGTGCTACAACTATACAATAAATATAGCTGCAGCATGGCTCTACCACATATAAAGATAGAGGCAAATCCTCCCCATTGTAGAGGTCTGTGTCAATGTTAGGTTGATAACAGACAGTTTAAAAAATACTCACGGTGGTATATTATAATTGGCGGCCTGTATCCTACTAAAAAGTTGTGCAAGACTAGTGTCGCAGAATGGGAACTGTCCATATAGCATTGTATATAAGACTACTCCAAGTGCCCACATATCTGAAGGCTTTCCTAAATACGGCTTGCACATCAGCACATCTGGTGATATATAGGCTGGTGACCCTGCAAAGTTAAATATTAAAATAAAGTAACAACTTAAACATATCCCATTGTTGGGCATAGACTTTGTCATTGTTCTGAAATGGTTTTGGAACAGCAGAAAGTCGATTTTCACACTTGTCTTTAATTTTTTTTTATCTTTATGATGTCATTTCAGCCTATCAAAATCCAATGCTAAATGTAGAATAGAATAGAATAGAATAGAATAATTTTTTATTCAATATTGATTATTACATAATTCTTATTGAAAGTCATTTTTTATTTACCACTGGTTCGGAAAATACCTCTGTCCTGGGAAGAACCAGCAAGAAACCCAGCGGGACTTTTTTTTTCAAACATATTTCACTTAACAATAATTTCATTTATACAATTTTTAAATGATTTTTAATAGAACCAGCATGGTGGCGATCACCTTATTCCCAGGGGTTATTTTCATTCATGTATTCCTTGATATTATAATAACCCTTTTTGTACAGTTTTTCTTTAATAAAACTTTTAAACTTGTTTATTGATAAACTTTGAATAAGTTCTGGGATTTTGTTGTAAAAGCGTATACATTGCCCCATAAATGAATTACTGATTCTGTGGAGTTTAACCTAATATATAATATATTTATATATATTATATATTAGGTTTGGGATCTTTGTTACAAAATCCACGCTTGACAGACGGGAAGGCAACTGTAGTTTTTTTTATTATTTGAGTTATTATGATATTTAATTATTATTTAAAGTTCAACTTCACACTGAAACAGACCAACTAAATATTTTTCCCAAATGGTTTGCAGCATTTTATATGCAGAAAAACAAAATGTTTAGAGTTTACAATGTCTCATTTACTGCAGAGTCATTGCGTAAAGTCGAAAATAGGGCTACCCTTGGGAGAGGCCTATGTCCAGCATTGGACTGTCGCACACTGTTGCTGATGATTATGATGATGATGATCAATATTTTTTTTATTATTCTAGTCTCTAGCACATTTCATCTGATTTGAATTGTATTATGCAAAATGATTTCTTATATTTATGTGAACACTACACATTGAATAAAACTACTTTCACGGATTTTATCGTGTTTAATTAACTTATTTTTCTTATATTTCTTAATTCCCAACGTTTCAGGTGCTTTACAGCACCCATGATCACGGGGGACTGAGGTGATTGACGTCCCGATGTCAGAGTTAACCCGGAGTACCTTCAGCTTTTTTAATTATTAATTTTGGTCCAATCTACGCAGAATGAATTTACTGTCTTGAAGTCTTGCAGTGGTATGCTTGGGTTTAGTTTTAATTTTATTAATTACAGGATCCCAAGCAGGTGGTAGTACACAGCCTCCCTCTCTATTGAATTCAATCTGTAAAAGTAGTTTTAATCAACGTTTTTTTTTTTATAGGATAAGGGTGACAAACGAGCACACAGTTCACCTGATGGTAAGTGGTTGCTGCAGCCCATAGACATCTACATCTATCTTCTATTACAAATCAAAATGTAGATGCGTTGTCACCCGTGAGGACTAAGATGGAATGCCTCATTGCTAGTATAAAGGGCCTCCGGCCACCTGCACTCTGGTCTCTACTTCACGCTGGTTTTCTGTGAGGTCGTGGTACCACCCCGGTTTGAGCTGGCCCATCCGTGCGACAGCAAAAGCTGCCGCGTGGCTCTACCACTGTATTATGCAAAATGATAGTCATACCTCTCTGATCCTTCAATAAATCTCTGTCACTGCCCAAGTGAGTGCCCAAGCAGAAATTGGTAATGGTTATTCGGCCAGTTCTTTGGTTTAACACTATATTGCCTAACTTCAAGTCTCTATGTACTATGTTCCTCTGAAAATAAAGTAAAATGTTTTACTTCAACACAAAGTAACAAAGCATTCTATAAACCTGCAAAAAGAACATATGACTGAATTAGAACACCAATACTCAAGGAGTTCTGCAGTCTGTTAATTTTTTAAGGATTGTCAGATTTGATGTGCTACAAATCATCGCAAAAGAAGCACAATTCCTACCAAGGATGTTTTATGATGCTATTGATATTAAAAAAACATTCTAATTTTAACAGAGAACATGCTGCTGCATAGCATCTCACTATTAGTAATATTATCCAAACCCAAGCATACCATTACAAGACTTCAAAACACAAATACAATCTGTGTAGATCAAACCAAAAAGTAATATTTGGAAGCCGAAGCCAGCCCAGGTCAACTATGATATCAAACACGTCATATTATTAAAAATAAGCTAGAATGAAATAAGATAAAAATGTAATGGACTTTACAACAGGTAGCCAAAAACAATGATTCATTCACATTGGATGTTCTTTTTTTTATAGTATAGGGTGAGAAACGAGCACACAGTCTACCTGATGGTAAGTGGCTGCTGTGGCCCATAAACATCTACATTTATCCTCGTTTGCAAGTCAAAATGCAGATGCGTTGCCAGCCATGAGGACTTAGATGGAATGCCTAGTTTCCAGTAAAAAGGGTCTCCGGTTCTCTACACTCACCATACGAAACACAACAGTATTAAGCTGCCATTTGACGCTGGTATTCCGTGAGAGCGTGGTCCTTCCCCGGTTGAGCCGACCCATTCGTGCTACAGCTATACTACTAATATAGCTGCAGCATGGCTCTACCACGTAAAGTTGCTATAGCCACATATGTATTTTTTATTTTTTTACAGAATGAGGGCAACGAATGAACACATAGTCCACCTGACGATAAGTGAATGCTGTGGCCCATAAAAATCTACATTTATCCTTACTTAAGAATCAAAATGTAGATGCATTGTCACCCCTGAGAACTGAGATGGAATTCCTCATATCCAATAAAAAGTATTTCCGGTTTTCTACACTCACCATATGAAACACAACTACTATTTTATGTTGGTAGTCTGTGAGAGCGTGGGCATACCCCTGTCGAGCCAACAATACTACAACCATTATATAGCTGCCGCATGGCTCTACCACGTATAAAATTAATAGAAATGATGCATGACATTGAATAAAAAAATATAGATTATTTTTTATTTTCAGAATAAATCTCTGTCTTTAAGAACCACCATTATACAAAATAAAACTCAGAAGTTATAATCAACCATATAATCATTTGTATTCTATTAACCCTTTTTGTAAAATCTGAATGGTAAAATAACATAACCCAACAATTGGAAGCAAAGTCAGAGATTCAAGATGTGTATGTAGTAGGCACTGCAATTGCTAATTGATTTATTAAGCATTGTAAATCCAACTTATTATGGTAGCACAGAAATATTTACAGGCTGATAAGAGAGTTCTTTTAAAAAGGTTTTTAAAACATACCTTATGTAAATTTGCAACAACCCTAACAATATCATAGAATATAAGTACTGCTTCCTTCTCTGGTACTTTTTTTACTTTTGTAACATACTGTTGAAGGTTAATCAGCTCACTACCCTTCTCGCTAAACTGGTGTGCAGTAACACAGTCTAAGACAAGGAACAGTCTCTGCCGTACACGTCCCGTGTACACATAACCTGGACCATTGGGATTGGGAATTTCTTCAAGAGCATGGTCCTGGAAAAATAATAAGACAATTAATAGTGAATTTTGTTTTTGTTTTGTTTCAGAGGTCTCCAAACTTTTAAGTGTAAAAGCCACATTGACTCTATTGCTAAGTTCCAAAAGCCAAAACCTACCAAGCTCATCATCTTTATATATAAAAAGTACGTGTCACGTTGTTTGTCCGCGATGGACTCCTAAACTACTGAACTGATTTCAATGAAATTTTTGGTCAATGTGCAGTTTGGTCCAACTTAAAAGATAGGATAGCTTACATCTCAATTTATAGTCGCAATACAATATTATTTTATTGAAAATTATTTGCCTATTATTTGACAGTCACAATAATTTTCTGTTAGCTTCAAACGATTCTGTCAGATGACGATATCTGTTGATTGGATTGAGTAAATATTCAATAGATGGCGCTATGTTAAAAATACAAACGTTTAATATAAGCTACAATTTAGTAGTATAACCACCACGTGTTGCTGTAAGTATTCATCAGATGGAACCAATTTTTTATTGCTAATTTCAGGAGTTTTTTTGGGAAAGCAAATGGTCGTTCGGAAAGGGCAGAACAACGTCTGCCTGGTCAGCTAGTACTTGTATAAAATATGCATAAATTTATGCACGTTTTTATTTCTTCAAAAGTTGTGAATTTAAATTGGTTGTTTTTGTTGGCCAGTATTAACCCACTGATACAATCATTGTTTTTAATAACTGACAAAAAATACACCTAATTGTCATCATGCCCGATGTTGTGACAGCATGATTTAAGAAATATATAATCTAATGGCCAACTAACTAGATATATAGTATTGATCCCGAGTTTAAATTTCAGCCAGAACCACTCAAACAAATTATTTAGGTCTGGTTATAAATAAATAAATAAAAATAAAAATTGTTTATTTTGGACAACAAGATCCATAGAATTTGTTAGTAAAGAAAAACTTACATCTATGTTAGTAACATAATTTGTACTCAATACTTTATTATTAAGCAGGACATAGGCCTGGCGATTATTTGTCTAATCAGTGGACAGTCCCCACTGTCGGCAATTTCACTCAGCACACTGTGGCCGCTGCCGCGCACTCTGTTTAACAATGATGCGGTCTTTTTTCTGATTATTGCATCAAAGCTATCCACACCCGCCAGTGTAAACATCGCAGACGCGCTACAGTAGCGCGGCAGCCGCAACAGCGCTCTAAATGCATTATTGTATTGGTACGTAGGGCACTATAGGCCTTTTTGGTGTAGTTGGTCCATAGGCTGCAAGAATAAAATGACGCACAATATGCTTTGAAAAGCGTGATCTTGACAGTGACCGACAGTGACCTACGTTCTCTTTCAATGTCTTCATCGTCTTTAAGACTGTCAGTCAAAATATGTCCAAGATATTTAAAACTATAGACCCTTTCTAGTGGTTCGTTATGTTGTGCTTGAAAGAAAGAAGAAATTTATTTATTGCTGCAACTTGCTTCTAAAGCATGGTCAGGGAGCAGAATTTTTTTTATTGCTTTGCATTTGTAAACTTAATTACCATCATAAAATTCATTCATTATTATTTCTATTGCAACTAAGATAGTTTTAGGACCTTATGAACAGTATTTGTGATTCAAAAACTGAGTTTATTCTCAAGTTGTTAAAGTTCACATTTATATAACGTATTAATGTAACAATTTGAAATTCTTTCTGCTCTGTGATCATGCCATACAAGACCTTATTTTATAAACAAAAAAATACTCAACAAAATATTAAGAAAATAATTGGATTGCACCAACAAAAAGGCTAGAGAGACCCAACATAATGCTACAGTAACAGAGTTACTGCAGCACTGATATTCTGTTTGTTCCCTTATCTCTAGTACTTCATCCCAGCTTTTCTTCCATCTCTTAGTATTATATCAAGCATAGGTGAATTTGTATAGAACCAGTGATTGCTTGTATTTTAACTTATTCTTGTTAGGCATGGGTAATATCACTTTTACCCTATATCAAATCGTACCTATGTATTAGATATGAAAATCCGATTTTGTATCTATATATTTGTTGATATCTTCGTTCTGAATAGAAGTCAGTACTCACGCTCGTTTTTAAATTCGTTCATAAATCGCGAATCATCGAGTGATACGCGATTTATGAATGAATTTCCATATATAGATTTATAAATATATTGTATTATTTATGTAATATAAATATTCTTAAAGTATCTTATAATATAAAAAGTGACATACATATATCAATAGGATTTATCCTGCGAGATAATGAAATAGATTATTAAATTGAATTGTGTCGTGTTTATGCCATCTAGCGTATATTGCATGTACCACCTTGAGAGTTAATCAATTTTTGTTTGATAAAATCACTACGTATAGAATCTAGTAGGTGGCGCTATTACAAAGTATTTTTTTACTCCTTCACTCTAAAGAATATATTATTTTAATTTATTACACTTAAATTTAGGCTCTACATGTTTAAAAATAAGGATTGCAACATTTTTTTGCTATAAAATTAAACTTTTATATTTTATGCCACACTTGTGGTTAGTGGTTTTACCCCTACGCCAAAAGAAATTATCCCATATCTAGAAAGCGGGAATAATTTTTCAGAATCGGTGAAATAAACTTTCCTTCATAATTTTCTCAGTTTTAATTTAGATTCCAAAAATAACATTCTATTAAATACACAATAAGATCTAAAATAGTTTATTTTGAAAACAGTGCAACACAACAAAATAATAATAAAATTATACTACTTAGACTGGATATTGAAAATTATGTGTTCTGTAATAAATCATATGATACTACTAATAAGGATTAATATTAAAAATATTAGGCGTAAGCGTATCACCTTTTTGTTGTAAAGTAATTGTAATATCTGTTTTAGCTATATATTCTATCACGCTTAAGGTTTGTTCGGTATCCGAATCAATGTATATATTTAGATATTTTACGTTTCAGTTTTGAGTATGTATTAGATATTCTGCAATGACTCATATCAACACGGTATCGTAAAATCGTAATATCTAATACATAGTTAGTTTGTCGTCGGATATATAGATATTGGATATTGTACTGATATATAGATATTGTATCTATATACAATTTGTATCGCCCACTCCTAATTCTTGTGACACTATAAAGCCACATATTCCCTACATGTATATCTATGTCAGATACAATATACTTAAGTGTATCTGATACATTTGTTATTGTTTCAGAAATAAGTAATAATATTGAATTGTGTAGTGGCGGTTAAGAATATCCACTACCCCATATCTTCCCGTGGGTGTCGTAAAAGGCGACAAAGGGACACAGGCAGGAGATGGGCAGCAGCATCTTCCTGGTAACGGCAAAATACAATAAAAAAACTGCGGTTGCCAACCCGCTCGCCAAGCGTGGCAACTATGGCAATATACCCCCCATAATAAAAGTTACGAAGAGACGGCCCCCAGTCCCCGGCGGCCTCGCTATTCCTGGCTACGGTGGCGACCATGGTAACGGCGGGGCAGGGGGTGCTAAGAATCTCCGGTGGAGGTTCGGTTGCCACCTACAACGACTCAACCTGGCAACATACAACGCACGCACCCTGAGGACTGACGAGAAGATTGTGGAGCTGGAAGAAGAGATAGACAAGTTACGCTGGCATATTATAGGATTATCCGAAGTCCGAAGAGAGGGGGAGGACACGGTAATCCTCGAATCCGGCAACTTGCTCTATTACCGGGAAGGCGACCATCTGTCCCAAGGAGGTGTCGGATTTATCGTCCACAAGTCTCTCGTTAACAACGTTGTAAAGATTGAGAGTGTGTCGACGAGGGTTGCGTACCTTATACTCAGAATCACCAAACGGTATTCGCTGAAGGTCATACAGATTTACGCACCAACCTCGGCACACCCCGATGAGGAGGTGGAGGAAATGTATGAGGATATCTCTAGAGCCATGCATTCCTCCAAAACCCAATATACGGTGTTAATGGGAGACTTCAATGCAAAACTAGGCACAAGAGAGAACGATGAGCTGAAAGTGGGGAAATTTGGAAAAGGGCAACGGAACCCAAGGGGCCAGCAGCTGGCCGACTTCATGGAGAAAGAGGGACTCTTTATGATGAACTCTTTCTTCCAGAAGCGGCCTCACAGAAAGTGGACCTGGTCGAGCCCCGACGGTTCGACAAAAAATGAGATTGACTTCATTATAACGACCAGACGACAACTGTTCAGTGATGTCTCAGTGATCGCGAGGGTGAAAACCGGCAGCGATCACCGAATGGTTAGAGGCACACTGAACCTAAACGTTAAGTTGGAGAGGTCTCGTCTAATGAAGTCAACGCTCCGTCCCCCTCGTGCTCTAATCCAAAGTCCCGAAACCTTTCAGCTCGAGTTACAAAACCGTTTTCAGTGCCTAGAAGACTGCAATGAAGTGGACGATTTGAATGACAAGCTCGTGGAAACTGTCCATGCGGTCGGAGCTAAATTCTGCAAGACCCGCCGCAGAAGAAAACAAAAACTCTCCGATCACACTCTTAATCTCATGGCTGTTAGACGGGAGATGAAGCTACATTCTTCATTAGATTTGGCAGCATACAGGCAACTGAACAGACAGATCTCCAAATGCATGCGGCGGGACTTACGCAACTTCAATACAGCTCGTATTGAAGAAGCGATCAAGCGGAACCAAGGCTCCAAAGTCTTTGCCAGAGATCTGTCTGCCAGAAAGAGCCAACTGTCAAGGCTGAAGACCGAATGTGGCAGTATCGTTTCCGGGGCACCTGAGATTTTGAGTGAGATTGAGAGGTTCTATGGGCAGCTGTACACGTCATCGTTGGAGCCACACGCAAGTGTGAGTAACGATCCAAGAGCGAGTCTTATCCGACATTATTCCGATGATATCCCGGACGTCAGTCTGAGCGAGATTAGAATGGCTCTCCAGCACCTTAAAAACGGCAAGGCCCCAGGCGAGGAAGGAATTACAGCGGAGCTAAAGCGGGTGGAAAACCGGTACTTGAAGTCCTTCAGAAGCTCTTTAATTCCGTCCTCCATGGTGGCATTACACCGGAGGCGTGGAGCAGAAGTGCGGTGGTCTTGTTCTTCAAGAAAGGCGACAACGCTCTCCTGAAGAACTACAGACCGATTTCCCTTCTGAGCCGCGTCTACGTGCTGTTTCCGAGAGTCATTACGAATCATATCGCGCGCAGACTTGACGACTTCCAGCCTCCCGAACAAGCCGGTTTCCGAAAAGGCTTTAGCACCGTAGACCACATACATACCCTACGGCAAATTGTACAGAAGTCCGAGGAGTACAATTTGCCACTATGTCTGGCGTATGTGGACTATGAGAAAGCCTTTGATTCCGTCGAAATTTGGGCGGTGCTGCAGTCCCTTCAGCGGTGCCAAGTTGACTGTCGGTATATCGAAGTATTGAAGTGCTTGTACAGTAGGGCTACGATGGCTATCCGAGTACAGAACCAGAATACAAAACCTATCCAATTGCAGAGAGGTGTAAGACAGGGTGACGTCATATCCCCGAAACTCTTCACCGCTGCATTGGAAGACGTTTTCAAGCTTCTGGACTGGAAAGGATACGGTATCAACATCAATGGCGAGTACATCACTCACCTTCGATTTGCCGACGATATAGTCCTTATGGCAGAATCGCTGGAGGACCTAAGCACTATGCTCAATGACCTCAATAGTGTTTCCCAACGGATAGGTCTTAAGATGAACATGGACAAAACAAAGATCATGTTTAATGTCCATGTCACACCTATGCCGGTAGTTGTTGGGAACACTAAGCTCGAAGTTGTTGACGAGTATGTTTACCTAGGACAAATAGTCCGACTAGGTAAGTCCAACTTCGACCGAGAGGTCAATCGACGGATTCAACTCGGTTGGGCAGCGTTCGGGAAATTACGCCACATCTTCTCGTCAGGTATACCTCAAAACTTGAAAACGAGACTGTAAACCCAGTGCGTGTTGCCAGTGATGACATACCGAACTGAAACGTGGTCCTTCACTGCTGGCCGGATAAGGAAGCTCAAGGTCGCTCAGCGAGCTATAGAGAGGGCTATGCTCGGAGTTTCTCTGCGTGATAAACTTAGAAATGAGGATATCCGCAGTAGAACCAGAGTGACCGACATAGCCCAACGGATTAGTAAGCTGAAGTGGCAATGGGCCGGCCATATAGCTCGAAGAACCGACAACCGATGGGGAAGAAAGGTTCTCGAGTGGCAGCCTCGTACCGGCAGGCGAAGTGTAGGGCGTCCCCCCACTAGATGGAGTGACGACCTGGTAAGATATGCAGGAAGTCGATGGATGCAGGTGGCTCAGGACCGTGCTTTGTGGCATTCTTTGGGGGAGGCCTATGTTCAGCAGTGGACTTGTGAAGGGCTGTAATGATGATGATGATGATGATTGAATTGTGAAGATTTAGATGTTTCCTAATAAATATATATATACATGTTTTACTTTTATAACTCTGGGATAGAAAAATTTTTGGTGCATGACAGGAGTCTCTGTTGTGAATGCATTCATATTATGTTTATGAACATGAAAATAAGGCAGGAAACCACCAAAATGTTAGAATTCATTCAATGCTATGAAAGAAAAATTTTGTTATGATTCTTATAAAACTGAAATTTTATCTCTTGTTTAGGTATTTATGAGCCAATAATTTCTTAATGTAATTTAAAATCTGATTTGGACATTAACTTAAAATTGATGAATGAACCATCACTCATCCAGAATTTTTTTTCTGTAAAAGGTAATTGTGTACGTCTTAAACCCAAAGCTAACCTTTTCTGTTTCTTAAAAATCATTAGCTTATGTAAAGCAGCATCTTAAAACACCTAACAATTACTTCTGGTTAATTTGGTCAGAAAAACTCAAAACATCTACACTATCTGAAAGTGTTTGTATACAGTTTCTGAAACATTGTTTACTAGTGAATATATGGCTTAATGCCATATATTCAGTTTATAGATTCTGATCATTAAAATGCTGTCAATGTAGTCTTAAAAAGGCCAAGAGAACATTATTGTTCAGTAATACAAAATAATAATAAAACAATTACATAGAATTTCTAAGCTAATGTTAAAAAATACAATATTGGGATGTAAAAATTATTTATATTAACCTTAAAAAGCCCATGATGATGAACCACACCGTCTTGATCCTTTAAAAGTGATAAAAGAGAATACTCTGTATGCAATAACATTTTTCCTTGTCGATCATCTTGTGTCTCAGGCTGACCCTCATTCCGTAAAGTCAAAATTTTTATTTGGTAAAACTCATCAGTTTTTTCTTTTCGTGCTAAACATTGCACTATACTCTTAACTGGACTAGGTCCAAGTTTAGGACCTAGTAGATAAGGTCCAGCTTTTCGAACATGCTTTTCTGGAACTAGAGTTCCTGGAGGTGGAACATCACTCTTGTTATACAATATTTTAGACTTTCTATGAGAGTGTGCACCCAACTTTTTTGAATTTTTAAGCACAGAGCTTGACGAATTTCCATAAGCTGATATTCTGGCGATCTTCGGACTTGGTTGAAGTAACAAAGGTCTAGTTCGTTTTCCATGATTTACAGTACTTTCTGGTCTCTCTTGATCCATGTCGTGTCACTTTCCAAACCGTTAATATAACTCTTACTAAACAATAGATTTCTAATGATTCACAGTATTATTTTTTGATAGGCTAATTGTATTAAATGTATGTAAATATTAAAAAGTTATCTATTTTATATTCAGTTCAGCATTTTATGAATTTTTATAGTTTCCAATATTAATAATCTATGACCAAACTAGGGATGATCCTTCCTTATATATTACTATACTCTTTGGGGATGATCGATGATCATCGATGTCAAGAATGAAAACATCGATGTTGCCACATGTCAAACATCGAAACATCGATTTACAGTGGTAGAGCCACGCGGCAGCTTTTGCTGTCGCACGGATGGGCCGGCTCGAACCGGGGTGGTACCATGACCTCATAGAATACCAGCGTGAAGTAGAGGTTTGCCTCTGCGTTTCGCTTGGTGAGTGCAGGTGGCCGGAGGCCCTTTTTACTGGAAATGAGGCATTCCATCTTAGTCCTCACGGGTGACAACGCATCTGCATTTTGATTCGCAAGCGAGGATAGATGTAGATGTCTATGGACCGCAGCAACCACTTACCATCAGGTGGACTATGTGCTCGTTTGTCACCCTTATCCTTTAAAAAAAACCCATAATCGACTATTGGATACTTGCGAACACTGCGAACCCGCGAAATCAATTTCAACTAAATCTTGCATTTCCTCTAAAATATTTAAAATTTTGAATAATTCAAAATGCTTGAACGCATTGATAACTTAAAAATATACCATTATGGGTATCAAATTTAATTGTCGTGTGTCAACTTTAATGTCGCAGTTGTCACTGATTTCGGTTTGTTATTGGTGTTGTTGTTGGTTGCCAGTTTCTTTGTCGTTTGCTTTTAAAAAAAATCCGATGGTTGATCTTAAACACGATCCAATGCACGTTTAGAACAATGGTTCTATGTTATGGTTGGTTCTACAATTCTAAAATTAAAAAAAAACTTGAGGTGAGATATTTGAGCACAATTGCTACATCAACGCCATCTGAGCGGTTATCCACTGACTGCAAAAAGAACCACTAAAATGTCGACTATCTCTCGTTGCAAAATATATATATAATATAAACAAAAACCAGTTTGTTGGCATTTTATAATACTTTGCATACATAGTGTTTGGTGGACGGTTAGACAAGAGTTTGTATTTATTTTAATATAACAGATATATGTTTTAATAATATTTTATAATTAAAGCGTTGAGCCTGTAATTGTATTTTCAAAAGTCAAGAAAACTGTATGTTCTTTTTTTTAATGTGTGTTACCTCATAACTTTTTTATGGGTAAACCGATTTCAATGATTGTTATTTTTTATTTGAAAGCTGGAGCTTCGTCATGTGGTCCCATATAAATTTGATCCATATAAGTCTGACAAATAGTTTCTGAGTTATCCCTAGTCATTAAGTCAGTTGTACAAAATTTTTATTTTTAAATTATTTTCAATAGATGGCTCAACCTTTTATCAACAAAAAAAAAACAGATTAAAAGGTAATTCTTTGTCAAAATTATTATTTCTTCAATTAATCGTCAAAAATATTAGACTATATAACAAATGAACTACATATTTGTGAACTGCTTCCAGTTTTTTTTTTTAATTACTGTCACACTAAATTGTTTATTAATTTCTTTTATTTCATTAATTATAAGCTATAAACAACATGACAATTTTTTATTCATCTAATTGTAACCTATTAAATACATGTCCAAAAACATCGATAACGGCCATCGTCGATGTTATGAGTAGGATGAACTTCGAACATCGATGTTGAGCTATCAATGTCAACATAGATGTCCTCATCGATGTTTCTACAACATCCATCTTCCCTACTAGTGATGTCTTTAATATTTGCAAGGAGATTGTAAAAACCTCCTTGAATATTTGAAGTCAATAGCTTGCTACACATTTATTTATCTATGAAGTCAATTAATAATCGAGTGTCTCAACCGTCACTTTACCGATTCTATTCGCCGCACCAAGCCATCGAGTAGTTTGCACTACCTATGTAGGTATTTACTAAGACATGATACCGTCACAGCTGTACTTAAATTACAAGAACTAGGCAAGTAAATTGGACAAACTTTTATTATATTCCTGATAAGTTCCAGTTAAGCTATTATCCACAGCATAACTGTTTTATTTCGTCGCAGACTCTTTAATAATTCATGTCAGCAATGATGATGATGATGATGAAGATAGTGATATAAGTATTAATGATGATTAAAGATTTTAATAAAAATATGTTATCTTTACTTGTGCCATTTTTGATGTTTGTGATGAAAAGCGACGTAATTATCACTCGCCGCAAAACCACATTTAATGTGGAGCATCACACTTAATAAAATGGATACATTCACTAAGAAATAAAATGTATGTATAGACTCAGATGTTCACACTCGTATTGAAATTGAAAAATGTGCTCGGCCAAAAAAGTTTGTAATCTCTGACATGTCAAAAAATGATAGCTGTCAGAATTCTACGGAATGAAAAATCCTTTGAGCATAGAAAATAGAGGAGCTGCCCAGAGCGTCTATATGTATTATTGGTTATACAAATATGGTTATATTCGACATTGAACTGTCAATATGCTGCCTATCCATTGATATAAGAAAAGTAGAGGATAAGCTGTAAATTGCATATATATTTTTTGGTTATACAAATATCATGCAAATATGAACCTTGCCAACAAAAATATATCTGTCTCATTCTCACACGTTATGATTTTCAAATGTAAAAAGAGATAAGTACATATCTTAGACTTCAATTTTCTGTTGCCAGTTTTCATAAATGTCACCAAGCTCCACCTTGAAGCATGACGCCATTTTAGGATGAAGTTCATTTGTGGTAGTTCGTCTGTCATCTAAGCCTTGTTCGGAGTTATTTTGCAGTGTTACAGTGAATTTTGACTATTTTGGAGCTTTTTTGTTCATTAGTAAAAGGTAGTTGAGCAATAACAACATGACAAAGTGTTGCATCAATGGATGTAACTCAAATTCTCGTAAAAATGTAGAAGGATTGTCATTTTTCAGGTTAGTTGTAACTTTTTTCCTTAATTGTATATTTTTTCGTGTGAATTGCGTTTCGTGTTCATGTTATGGGTTCTAAATCGTGTTTCCCGCTATTATCTAGAATTTCCAATGACTATTATCATGTAAATTTAAACAAGTAAACATTTTGATTGTTTACATTTTTTTTTTTTCCTATTTTGGCAACTTCCAATGGATTCTGCCAGCGTCAAGTATTTCATGAGAGTCACACAGAGTATTTACTAGTTTCCGTTTCCGTAGATGCGCTTACTTAACTTTATGTTACGAACTTACTTATTTTCGAATGAATTAACATTATAATATTTTTACAAAATTATTGCTAATATAATAATATGGATATAGGTAAGTGGCAAAGGTACTATAGTTTAATGTTATTAATGGATATGAAATCTAATAAAGTTTGTACAAAAGGAGTGTAAACTAAATTTAACAAAGACTTAAGATTTACAGGGCGAGGGATGTTATTAGGAAGAAAATCGTATAATGAAACGGAGAGGTTAGGGCAGTTAAAAAATTTATGATCGATCGTACCTTCGTCTAATCCACACTCACAAATTGAACTATCTTTAATCTTAAGTTTTGCCAAAAATACAGGTGAACAAGTGTGTCCCAATCTAATTCTACATATGACAGATGTGCTATGTTTGGTGCCATTTCTAAATTTAAAAAACCATGGTTTGGAGGGGATGTCAGGTTGGAGTTCTGCATAATATTTACCGATAGACTTCTGAGTTTTTTTCCAAAGAGAGTTCCAATCTGACATCTGATGGATTTTCGCAAGAGAAATAAGGTCATGAGTATATGTTATATGATGCAAGAGGGTACCAGAAGTAGATGCTTGCTTTGCTAAGGAATCGACAAATTCGTTGTCACGTATGCCACTATGACTTGGCAGCCAAGCAAGTTTCAAGTTAAGGCCTTGACAAAAACACCTATACAGTGCATCTTTTATTTCAAAAATAATTGGGAATTTCGATTTACTTCGAAACGGGTTAGATGAAATGCTTTGTAATGAACTATATGAGTCAGTAAAAACAATACATTTGTTGATTTTATGTGCTTCTATAAATAAAATTGCTTCTAAAATAGCAACCGCTTCACCAGTGAAAATTGAAGTAGCATTTGAATTTTTAAAATTTAAAATTATTTTATATTTCGGTATCCAGACAGCTGAACCTACAAAACTATTATCGGAGAGTTTGGAGGCATCAGTAAAAAGGGTCAACCACCCTTCCCATTTTTCGCTTACATTTTTACATAGTGTTGTCCTTACGTGTTGTCATGTTTTGAAATTATCGATATAAATTTTAACAATATTTTTTTATTAAACTGGCTTTACGGCTCTGGGTTCTAGCCCTTCTGAGCCTGTTTAACAATAATATTAATGTAGTCATGATCAAATAACGTTTTAGATACGTAAACTGTATATTTAATCAAACGATCGATTGGAAGCCTTTCAATTAATATATAAAATATATATATATATATTTTATATATTAATTGAAATATAAATTTTCTGACTAAATAATATTATTTCGTCACGAATAAATGATTTTAACAGTATACATTATTGTTATTTTATTTATTTTTAATCCTTACTCTCTCGTTTACCTCCAGTATCCACCACTAATTACGCTACTGGTGGAAGTCATTACAACTTGCAGGTTGTAAACACTATAAAATTGATATTTTGTGGTGTTACACAAATGAGATATAATGAGAAATGAGTATGGAAGTGGAAGTGTGAACTGGCGCAGCCACCCCTATTGATCGAAATGTTGCATGGAAATTGGTTGTCGTATGGTATGAACTTGGGATGTTGAAGATTGAGGAATACGTTAGGATAGTTAAATGATTAATGGATTGTGTGAATGGTGGTATGGTTAGAAAGGGGCTGCTCAACTCGATTAGACTACTGAGATAAATAAATAAATAATCTTTATTATAAAAAAGAAAGAGAGATGACGGCTAGTAACTATGTATGAAAAACACATGCTCCACAAACTTTAAATAAATCAAGATAAAGGTCAGTCCACTGCACGTTCATGGTGACTTGAACTCGTAACCGATCATTACCACGAAAGAAAGGTGTTGTCGAATCTTTATGGCGGCTTGGAAGTTAAGAGTGAGCGCTAGTCCGTGCAGATATAGTTGAAAGAAAACTTGATGGTGTCTCAGATCACAGTACGTAAAGCGAAGCGTGAAGGTACAGGACTTGCGCTCGCAACTAACTTCCCAGCCGCTATAAAGTCTAAATATATGATATAATTCACGCAACCTGGACGCATACCGTTGGGGCTGGTTCGATATGGTGCACGACAAAACCACTGGAAAAAACTTAAGGGAGAATTCTGCCTAGTAGTGGGACAGCATGGACTGGACAAAAAAATCATGCGGAGCCTAATACATTGCATATAGTGGTGGTTTCGTTAATCTCTGCAGAGGAGAAAAAAAATGCATGCGTCGACCCAGGGACGCACGGATGGAGTGCTTATGTGCAGATTGCCGTCGTTACGAAAAAACGTTAGCTCGTTGCACGAACTCAGTATAATATTCTAGTGCACGTCGTATACGTCTTCTGAAAAGAAAGGAGTTAAAGCTCCAATCAAGTGCTCTTTCCTTGGTCTCTTCGCTCACTTTTGACTGTTGCTTCACCATATTTTAAAGCAATTACAGTTTCAAAACTTTACTATTCTGAGTTGAACGTAAGATTTATTTATTTATCATCTCAATACAACTATTATTACAGAATTAACCCAATTCAATAGTGTAGTGATCTAATATTTGTTTATTTAATATATACCTATGAGAACGATTGTGCGTCATAATTTATATAGCATCGATACTGAAAATATCGACAAAAACAACGCTATTTCTTGTGGGAGGAGTCGTCGCCATATTTGAGAAACACTTGACTTCAGGTCACGTGACCACATGCCATATCCCCTATTTTTCTTATATCTATGTGCCTATCTCTTTTTCACTCAGCGAAGTGTAAGTCTAAGTGTCATTCATAAATGAAAGCTTTGAGCATAGAAAATATTATTTTCTATGCTCAAAGGAAAAATCAGACTAAAGTCCTTTTCATGAAAGAAGTCCCCCAGACACAGTGCTGTACTCGCGTGACATAGTGTTGCCATTTATGAGTAAAATTTACCTATTATACATTTAGCATATGTAATTTATCAAATAATATTATTTCCTGCAGACTTCGATGAAACTATTAAATTGTATTAAGAAATAAATACATTTTAGATAGGCTGTAATTTCATTACTCAAGCCAATACTATAACAATAGTTCAGATTAGTGAAACATGTATATTTCTGATAAGTGAAATGTATATTTTTATTTACTTTTATAAGCGGTGTTCTACCTACTTACAGGGAAAAAATGAGAAAATAGGGTAAAGAAAAGCATTACAATTTTTTATTCAGAGTTTTATTGAATAATTGTGATCAGCGGCCATAGGAACATCACTGTCTGAAGAGTGGATGGAAACTGAATCAGATTCTGTTTCAGTATCACTAGCCGTAGATATAATTATTCGGTCCATCTCTTCATCCATAAGGCCGTCATTTTTTAAATATTCCTCCTCTAAATGTTCGACATGCGTGCACTGAGCTGTCCAATCTTCCACCGTAATAGACTCAAATGCCTCTACAGTTAATTTTACAATTTCTTTTGGATCTTGTGCCACATTCTTATCCGCCACCTTTCTTTTTACAAGGCTCCAGATTTTCTCCACCGGGTTGAGGTCGCAATGGTAAGGCGGCAACCTTAATACTTCGTGTCCGTGAGCTGTTAATAATTCATCCACTGCAAATGTCGGTGGATCTTTATTTTGTTTGATTAGCTCAAACAGCACACCTTTTCTCCAGGTGTCTTCAAAATATATACCCTTTTGCCGGAGCCATTCCTGCATACTACTTTTTATATTTGACATTGAAGGGGCTTTGTTTAATGGAGTGCAATGGTAAGGAGCATTGTCCATTACCACAAGCGACCTTTCAGGTAGATAAGGTATTAATATTTCCATCACCCATTTTAAGAAATTTGCAGAGTTCATGTCATCGTGGTAATCTGAGGACTTTGATTGGGATTTACATACATACATACATATAATCACGCCTCTTTCCCGTAGGGGTAGGCAGAGACCACTTCTTTCCACTTGCTACGATCCTTACATACTTGTTTCGCTTCGTCCACTTTCATTATTCCCTTCATACATGCTCTACGGTTTAGGGTACTCTTAACCTGGCCTTTTTTCAAGACGTCCCCAATTTGGTCTAGAAATGTCCGCCTAGGTCTACCCCTTCCAACACTTTCATTCACACTCGCCTTATACACTTTTTTCGTCAATCGTTCTTCATTCATTCTCTCGACGTGGCCAAACCATCTCAGCATACCTTTCTCAATTTTTGTCACTACATCTTCTTTCAGACCACAACTTTTCCTTATCTCACTATTTCTTATCCTGTCACTCAGTTTAACTCCTATCATACTTCTTAATGCTCTCATCTCAACTGCATTTATTCTGCTTTCATGTTTCTTCTGCCATACCCAACTTTCACTTCCGTACATGAGTGTTGGAACCAACACCCCCTCATGCACAGCCAAACGAGCCTTGTTAGACACCTTCCGACTGCTCATAAAGGAGTGCAAAGCTCCATTCACCATGTTTCCTGCATTCACTCTTCTTTCGATATCACTCTCACACTTTCCATCTCTTGTAAACTTTGACCCCAGATACACAAACTCTTTCACCTGTTCAATTTGTTCATCTTCAATCACGATATTGCAGTCTGTCACTGCCTCATCTTTTTCAAACACCATCACTTTCGTCTTCCTTACATTCATCTTCATTCCCTTTCTAACAAAAGCTCCACTCATAGCAGTTACCATCTCCTGCAACTCCTCGGCCGAAGACGCAAGTAATACTTGGTCATCAGCATAGAGAAAACATTTGACGAGTAACTCATTCATTCTCAACCCACTTTCATTCTCTTTTAAATCTGTCAAACAATTGTCCATGAACAGATTAAACAGCCACGGTGACGCTACACATCCCTGTCTAACACCTTTTTCGATATTAAACCATTCAGTGTATGCCCCGTTTATCCTTACACAAGCACTAGAATCCCTATAAAGAGATTGCAATGCTCGTATGAGGATACTGCTCACACCGTTCACGGACAGTGCTGACCACAATTCATTCCTCACCACTCTATCATAGGCCTTTTCTAGATCTACGAAGGCGCAGTAGACTTTCCTGTTTTTAGCCAAACACTTTTCGGCTATGCACCGCAAGGAAAAGACCTGATCCGTACATCCCATTCCCTTTCTAAATCCCGCTTGTGCATCCCATACTTTCTCGTCTGTTTCATTCACAACCCTTTCAATCAACACTTTCGCATACAATTTACCGACAACGCTAAGAAGGCTTATACCACGGTAATTTATGCAGTCCAGTCCAGTCAGATTGGGATTTAAACATTAATAATGCACCATTTATGAATCCATCTGTTGTTCCCGCATTAGCGATTATCCAGCGACTCCCTGATGACTCTGAGACAAACATTCCTGGCACCTCCTCACTCTGCCAACAACTTTTTGTATGATAAGTATTGTGTATATAGGTCTCATCTAAGTATACAACGGGTCGTTTTACCACAGTGCTATTTATTCGTATTTTATCCAAATATCTTGCACGCCATGCGGTAATGTCGTGACGTTCCATAAGTAGTTTGCGTCTGGATTGACATCGCTTGTACTTGAAACCAGTCCTATTTAATATCCTGTGCAATGTTGTGATGCTTCCCTGAAAATTGATGTCTTCTCTCAGAGCTGCCCGTAATTTAGCCAAAGTTGGTATTTCTTTATGCACAACGTAAAAACTGAATTTTTTGCCGGATAGCGCACAAATCGAACCCGTCTAAGTCGAACTTTTTCGGATGCGGGCGACTCTTCTCCGGGGTGATAATTTTTTTCGAAGTACTCGCCGCTGTTATACCTTCTTTTGTAATTCTTGTTACAGTTTTCTCTGACACACCTGCAATTAAAGAATGAACAATTAAAAATAATAGTCACTAAGTTTATAATGCTTATGTACTATGTAATATATGTTTTAATTTCGGTTACCTAATTTCATCACGTTATGTATTTGTTCAATTTTGTCCCAAAACGAATTTATATCATAAAAGTCCCATCAATACAGCAAAAAATTATTATATGGCAAGTACCTGTTATGGCGGCCACTCTCTTCCGAACATTGTTAAGTGGTATTAAAACACCTTGATTCTTTTGT
The DNA here is from genome assembly GCA_033319125.1 of Parnassius glacialis. Lineage (NCBI taxonomy): Eukaryota > Metazoa > Arthropoda > Insecta > Lepidoptera > Papilionidae > Parnassius > Parnassius glacialis. Next base: position 29,301,622 of record JAVANC010000025.1, on the reverse strand, counting down.
TCAGCTTCACAGAATTCTTTCACCTTCAATATCATTTCTCGAGCCGAACTTTTTACAACTTTTGGCATTGTAAACAATCTTTAAAATGCACTAAGCTAGTTAAAAACTCACAAAAATCTACCACAACAAACGAACTTGATAACATCGACGAACGACAACATGGCCGACCTGTCAAATTTAGTTCCAAAAATCACCGCGGGACTTCTTTCATGAAAAGGACTTTACATCCCACCAATTTATCTGTGAACTGACAGCTGCGGCAAAATTGTGAACTACAGCCGCCATTTAATCAAATGTTACTCGATACGGCATTGTTTTGAGAGTTTATAGAAAAATAAATAATGCCGAAATCCATTAAAAGTGATGCCCGAAACATTATTTTAAAAGTATTAAACTTTTGTGAGCAAGAAGCACGAGGGCAAGCACCGATAATGCCTTTCAATCAGGACTATAAAAGAGTATCAGCTGCTACATATCAGTATTGCTATGTTTTGTTCCTTCCTTTCGTATCTCCGATAATATTTTTTTTATATGATAGGGTGACAAACGAGCACACAGTTCACCTGATGGTAAGTGGTTGCTGTGGCCCATAGATATCTACATTTATCCTCGTTTGCGAATCAAAATGCAGATGCGTTGTCACCCGTGAGGACTAAGATGAAATGCCTCTTTTCCAGTAAAAAGGGTCTCCGGTTCTCTACACTCACCATACGATACACAGCAGCGTTAAGCTGCTATTTGACGTTGGTATTCTGTGAGAGCGTGGTCCTTCCCCGGTCGAGCCGACCCATTCGTGCTACAACTATAGTACTAATATAGCTGCAGCATGGCTCTACCTTATTACCTAGATTGGTTAATGCAGTTCATTTCTTTTTCAAATGTTAGTCAAGGATTAATTTCCAAAATAGTTAAAGAACAGGAAACCGAAAAAACCACAGGAACGCAAATTACAACGCCCGGTAAAAAAGGCATAAAGGCATATTATTTAATATAAGTTTAAATTGTTCAATTATGATATTTTTGTTTCTTCTAGTTCTTGTGCATATATCTGTTAAATCTATGTTCTAGTCTTTTTATTCCCTGACTAATTTATGACCCTAGTATGTGGACTCTATGTAGGAATATAAGATCTTTAGATGGGAATATTCCCGAACTGGCAACACTTCAGCGCTGAAGCGCCAAGCTGTGGAGTTTTGGCGGGAACTTGATCGGCGGCGGTTTGCTGCTCCTATATTATAGTTTAAATAATAGTTTGAAGTGGATTTTGATATGTAAAAGTGGTGCGATTTTATGTATTAACTGTCTACGCATGTGAACTATTAGTGGAAACGGTAAAACAAGTGCTCTGATGGTGATGGATTATCAAGATAATCTGTTTGTATAGGCGCCTTTAGATACCATCGCCAACTGTCAGCTGCCTGCTGGCTCAAGTTGCCGTCAAAATCTCCCAAGGGCTGCACAATGTGATGCATCAACATATTGTGAAGCAGTGAACTATGAAGGATAATAATACATAAAGACAAGGCTTGGGGAAATTATAATAAACCGAATAAAAATACTCAAGACTTGGCCTAAAGGTCTAGATACCAGGCCATAAACTCTAAAAAAAAAGCGCCAAGCTGTCAGTTCACAGATAAGTTGGAATTCCTAGACTGGAAACAAAACAGACAAATTGGCACTCATGAAGTTATAGATAAACGACAAACACACTCCGAATACCTACTTGAAGCTTAACCTATGTATTACTATCTCGCTCTCTGTGGGCAGACCCTCCCTTTCTAAGTAACCTTTATTTTATTTTTCCCAGGATATCGCTGTAAGTAGTTGCATTACATTGTGGTTTATTTATGAATATCTACATCTCTGTTTACTACTAAGACCTAGTCTATATAGATTATATATTTTTCTACAATTTGTTTTTGGGAATTGACTAATTTTATGAAGAAAGGTTTTCATTTCCATGGGCAGAACCGGTATCTAAAATATGACCACTCATTTCCGTTACAACCCATATAATGCCGAGCCTATTTAGAAAATGTGAAAAATAAACATATTAATTTTATATCTACCATTTCGATAATATATTTTCTGGATTAAAATTTATTATAACACCCCGGGTGATCAATTAATTAGGCAAAATATACCTGATTTATTGTTCAGACAGACTAAATCTATTTCTGGAGAGTTATAATTAAATATAGTTAATTTAAAAAAATTATCACGAAGACTAAAGGAGCGTAGCGGAACTCCTGCCTTAGCCTTCTGACCTTACCCATCCGAGTCAGGCTGCTCTGAGCTGAAAGGTGTATAATATTATATTCCACACAACCTGTTAATTTTAAGAATTATCTACAATTCCTAGAAATACTATATAATGATGGATTTCATAGGTTTCTAGTAACATATGTACTATAATAGGAATGGTAATATATAAAAAAACCTTAAAAAATAAATAAAACGCTTTCTATATCAAAATCATTTATTGAAATTTTTCTATTATACATGACTAAATATCATTGCTCTGTGTAGTTTCTGTCTCTTACCACATAAATCACTGAGTATATTTTCTGTATAACACTTTAATTGAGCACGTATTCGCATATTAAAAAATGAATTAGCTATTTTCTTAACTATCATAGTTTCATGCAAATCATTACAATTAATTGAGTCCGTGATGGGATGTTTAAACATTTCCTGCAACAGAGAAGTAAAATGTTGTGACACGACATTAATTAATTTGTTTTCAATGTTATCTGTGTAATGGTGTCTCGTGCCTCGAACTTAGAATTACAATGTGTACCTGAACATAAATCAGAAAATCTGATTCTACTGACTAAGCAGCTTGCAAAAACGGTTTCCTTCGACCTTAAAGAAGAAGATATTCACATGTGCACTAGAATTGCTAAGGCTAATCCTGCCACCACCAGACCTAGATCAATTATTGTCAAGTTATGCAGCCCTCTGATTCGTGATGGATTTTTAGCTTCCGTCATAAAATTCAACAAGAACCACCAATCGGACAAACTTAATTAACACTTGGGTATTGGAGGTGACAAGAAACCTGTATTCGTGACTGAGCATCTCTCTCCAAGTAACAAAGATCTGCATCGGGCTACCAGACTTAAGGCCAAAGAAAAGAACTACAAGTTCGTTTGAGTAAGAGATGGCCGCATTTTTGTGAGAAAGTCGGAGTCAGCTCCTGTTGTTGTTATTAAGAATTTATCCTCGTTACAATACTTAACCGATTAGATTTCTTCTCATTTATTCATATCTTGCTTTTTATGTATACCTGCACAAAATCTACTGCCTTAAATTGTTATTACCAAAACTGTAGAGGCCTAAATACAAAAATTAATGAATTTTATAGTAACATGTGTATGAATGAATACGATATTGTTGTAATAACGGAAACTTGGCTACAAAATAATGTTAACGATTTAGAGTTATTTAACGATAATTATGCTGTATATAGACGAGACAGAGACTTGACTAAATCATTTTCAAAGAAGACTGGAGGTGGTGTAATGATTGCCGTCAATAGAAATTTCGACTCACATAGGATTAATAGAAACGAAGGCACTGGGCTAATAGAAGATCTTTGGATTGTAGTTCATCTCAGAAATGGTAAAAACCTTATAAAACTTTGCATATGTGCGGTCTATATACCACCTTCCGTTAATTCAAGGAACTATGAACAGTTTGTAGATAATATTAATAATAATCTTTCCGATTTTGATCACTCATTGGTAATTGGTGATTTTAACCTTCCTAATTTGGAGTGGCTGAAAAATGATAATGACCTATTTACTATTTTAAATGACTCTCAATGCCAATACTTTTATATGATCTCTGAGTTTATGGCCCTAAATAATCTTAAGCAGTTCAATTACATTAAAGACAAAAACTTGAAAATGCTTGATTTAATATTCTCATCAGAAAGTAACGTATGTGTTGGTCAAGCCGACGAAGCATTAACCGCTATTGATCTTTTTCATCCACCTCTTATATTTGAAATTACTTTCCACTCCATCAATCATTTACAACCATCCCTACAACCTAGACCTAATTTCCACAAAGCTAACTATGAGTCTATTAAAAATGAATTGGATAGTGTTGATTGGCTCAATATATTTGCATTATGTAGGAATGTTGATGAAATGGTTACTCGTTTTTATGATGTATTGCGTGCTACTATAAGTAAACATGTACCACTCACCACACCTAAAAGCATTAAATATCCAATTTGGTTTTCTAAAGGTCTTATAAGGAGTATTAAAGAAAAATACAAAATTAGACAACGCGTTAAGAAATATAATAATCCGATGGATAAAATTGCCCTGGACTTGCTAAAACAAAGAACAAAAAATTTAATGAAACAGTGCTATGATAGTTATTACAAACGCATTGAACATAGTATAACCTCAAATCCTAAATATTTTTGGACATTTATAAAGCATAAGCGTAAAAATAGTAGCAATATACCATCCCGTATGCAATTAGACCATGAAACTGGAGCGGATGAAACAAGCATAAGTGAACTCTTTGCGAAAAATTTTTCATCTATTTATAGTAAAAGTCTAAATCCACAAGTTTGTTACCATAAACGCGACGGTGTCCACTCATTTTCATCCTCGCTTAGTTCTATTATGCTGTCGGATAATTTAATTCTCACGAGGTTAAAAAGACTTGACTTAAATAAAGGTCCTGGCCCAGATGGATTACCGCCGTTGTTTATACATCAATGTGCTAAGCAACTATCATTACCACTTACTTGTATCTTCAACGAATCTCTTAAAACTGGAATATTTCCTACCTACTGGAAAATTGCTAAAATTGTTCCCATTTACAAAGACGGTATTAAGAATAACATTAGAAATTACAGACCAATATCCATTTTATCTATTTTTCCTAAAGTTTTTGAAGTTTTAATCTACCCTTATGTTTACAATTTACTAAAATTTCAAATTACTGATCGTCAACATGGTTTCCTTAGAAATAGGTCCACCACTACTAATTTAATTGCCTTCACCAATTATATTATCCAGCATGTCGATCAGGGTTCTCAAGTCGATGCTATCTATACTGATTTTAGCAAGGCATTTGATAAAGTTGACCATGAGATACTTTTGACGAAATTAAGTAGTTGTGGTATTGGTGGCCCTATTTTGGATTGGTTTAGATCTTACTTAACTCGTCGCAAGTGTTATGTAGTTGTTAATGGGAGCCAGTCTGAACCGTTTAAGGTAACCTCGGGTGTTCCTCAAGGGTCACATTTAGGGCCCCTTTTGTTTCTAAATTTGATCAACTCGATGACAGAATGTTTTTTGAACACAGAGGTTTACCTGTTTGCTGACGATTTGAAATTCGTTAGACCTGTTAGATCATCAGCAGACTCCCAGCTTATTCAAGCCGATCTGGATAGATTGATCGAGTGGTGTTCTCAAAACAATATGATTCTGAATGCTAAAAAGTGTTATCATATGTCGTTCACACGCAAACATACTCCTATCCAAACTACATACAAAATTGGCAACACAGTACTCAATCAAGTAGAGTGTGTACGAGACCTGGGCGTTTTGTTGGATAGTAAACTGTCTTTTGTACCACATATAAACAGTATTATAACGAAGGCGTCTAAAATGTGCGGATTTTTAGGTAGAAACACCAAACGGTTCAGACAAACTCAAACATTACTACTACTCTTTCACAGCTTAGTTCGGAGCAACCTTGAATATTGTTCTCAAGTTTGGTCTCCTTTCTATGAGGTTCATAAGAGTGGAATTGAACGAGTACAGCGGAGGTTCCTTAGTATGCTAGCATTGAAATTTAACCAACACCGCTCGTTAACTTCATATGATGAACAGCTAAAACATTTCCGTATATCTTCCTTATATAACAGGCGCAAACTTTTGGATTTGAGCTTCCTCTACAAACTGTGTAATAATGGCATCGACTGTCCTCAATTACTGGAAATGGTTAACATTAATGCTCCAAGCAGATTACCACGATTTAATGTCTACAAGCTGTTTATGGTCCCACCTCACAGGACTAACTTCGGTCTTAATTCAGCATTATGCAGAATGTTTAGACTGTATAATGATATATCTAGGCCATCTGATTTAGATATTTTCAATGACAATTTAAATATTTTCAGAAGAAAAATGTTACTTTATTTAGAATCTAAGTTTTAGATGATAAATGTAAACCCTTTTTAATTTCTCACAAATACGCAATTTTGCTACTGTGCCATTAAATTTTGTACGATAATTAACTTTTCGCAACATTACTCTGTGTTAGCTGTGGTTACCTATAACTGGGTGAGCACATTGCATGTTTCTCACAATGCTTGGTTCTTGTTTTTAGTATTTGTGTATCACCTGTCGGTGACCCTTATAAATAAATAAATATATAACTTCATGGTGACACTGTACAGGGTACACAAAAAACAATTACTCTTTATCAAGACAGGGTACTAAGCATAGATATAAGAAAAATAGTAATATATTTTTCTTATATCAATGGTACTAAGCGATAGTAGCACACTAGCACAGAATAAATAATAGTACTAAGACTATGACAGTAGCCTAATGGCGGTGCAGAGTGCAGACGACGAATTGAGAAACTTGTGAGATCGGATCATTGACTTATATGTACTACGTACTAGAGGAGACAACTCAACTCAATTGTTTGTAGCAAGCGTTAGAGTGCGCGCTCTCAAACTCACTTAGTCTGTGTCAAGCGGTTGCTACAACGTGAGAAGTTTAAGTGAAGAATTATTTTTAAATTAATATACATTCGTGTCTTAGAGTATTCAACTAACAGGAGACGCCATGCGCATAAAGTTCCAAACAAAAAAGTCTGTCACTTCTAGCGGGAGGCGAGGTAACGCACACTAAGCAAATCGTAAACATTGGGCCACGTCGTTACGCACGCACACAGCATAATATGAGCACACGATTAAGCAAAATGCACACAACCTTGAAAATCTCTTATAAATGTCTCATCGTTACAGTGCATAAGCTATAAACAACTAGTGCGAGGGCCTTGTCGATATGGATATGTCGATGAAATATTATGCAAGTTACATTAGCAAATTAAATAAAATAAAAATGAACAAATGTTTAATGAGTAATATTACATTCAATGTAAATTAAAAAAATACATAAGTTACAATATAATAATACAAAATTACCAAAATTAAAACAAATTGAAAAAGTATTATATTATATTTTAACTGGTTTTTAAAGTGAATAAGTTTGGTATATGTGACGAATATTCTTTTTGGGATCACTTTTTTTGCGAGGTAGCTAATTCTGGTGCTTGCATATTTTTCCATCACCAAGTTTGCTAGTTCAATGTTATGTGGAACGTAATCATTATCGAAATAATGTTCCTGTATGCTTAAAAATACATAATATGCCTAGTCTATAAAATGTTTTTACCATTTTTAATGTCATGACCAACCGGAAAGGTTATCTGTATAGGGGTTTTAAACGGTCTAATTTTACAGATTTTACCCAACCTTTAGAGTTAAACCGTTTTAAGGCTTAGGGTTGCACTACATCTGGCAGCACGGAATCGCACTTTTCTGTGCTTCTATCCTTTTTGGTCTCTCAGAAACGTTATTCACTAGGGCGAGAAAGAGAGCGGGAGTGTATAGTTCTACCCTCAAAAAGCCGATTGTAAACCGGTTTCAAAAGTTTATATATCATTCTTGACAATCCATACTAATATAATATTATAAATGTGAAAGTGTGATTTTTTGTTTATTTGTTTTTGTCCTTCCTTTACGCAGCAACGGAATGCAGCAATTAAAAAAAATTAAACATTTGCTATCTCTTGGTCGAAGTTTACGCTTAACCAAACATACATTTTTTCGTCACTTTACTTAGGATTGAAAAATAATTAATGTCTTCGTAAAAAGCGGTAATATTTTGTATTCTGCAGTACAAAAGTGTAGTACTCTGTATATATTTAATAATAATAGATTATAAATATGACACTGAAATTATTTGTTTGTCCTTATTTATTTATTTAAGCGCTAATAATTCGTGTCTCATCTGAAAACAACAATTTGGTTGACACCATCTAAGACGATAAACTTGTAAATAACATTTTAAAATGAATAAATATCGTTCACTAAACCTTCCATTTCGATTTGTTACATGTTTTAAATTTTATCCTTCATAATGTAAAATAAACCTGTAGCAAAATAATAAACTTACTTCCAATAATTTCAAAGTCAGTACAGCAGTTTCACTTAGTTTCCTTTTATTATTTGATTGGATTACGAAAACCGATTGGTCAAAATGCTCGGAAAAAATAGTGCTTGTTCGTTTAGGTACCCAGGTTATATGATTGCCACATGCTTTTATCCAATCTTGGCGCCTGTAAGGATCTTTAGGAAAACTGTAAAACCAAAGATCTTGTACAAAAAAGAATTTTAAATAACACCTTGGTATTATATAACAAAGTATTACTTATAGTCAAATAAAAATATCGACACTAAAGATTACAGTGAACATCACTATTATAGTCTGGATGATACCATTTTATATACTCGAAATTCCCCTTTTTTTCGTTTCATAAAGTAACATAATGAAATGAAAATATCTATTTAAAATGTTTTAAATGTATAATGTATACAATAAAACAATTTAAATTGATGTTTTCATTTCGTTAAAAACAATTAAAGATTATTAATGTTGTTTGAAATAATATAGTTTTGCAAATAGATCACAATAATATTGATGAATTTAAGACTATTCAATAACACGATTTTGTCTTGTGTAATTAGAACAAAGAGAAACGACATTTGTCTATAATTAAGCAAAATTTAATTATGTCCTAGTAGTGCAAAAGTCCTTACTATAGAATTAATACTTTAAGTTGGCAACACTACCTGCTCAGCTATATTAATCAGAATTTTCGTGATTTAATGCTTATATTAATTATTGAAATCAAAATAAATACTTAAAGATGAAAGGTAACACCGTCTTTTTATAAAATTTGAGGTCTGTGATCTTTTTTTACAAGAAAACACACTGCAACTCGGCATTTTTCTGGAGGTCAACTCACGCTTACGACTACTTGGTAAGTGACGCCGTACGCGGCGCAACTAGTTTTATATAACGGGAATGATCCGCGCTCTCGTACTTTTGACAGCGGGGAACGCTCTCCAATGTCGTCTCCTGTTAGTTTAATACTCTAAGATTCGTGTGCATTGAGATACTGTTCAAACAACTCGATAAATATAAGTAAAAGTCAAGGAGTGACTTTTCACCTGTAAGTTCAACATATTATTATCTTTAAAACACGCTTAATTTAATTATATTTTATCAACTGCAACGTATACGGGAATGTCAAAGAGTAAAACATTTTTATGCTCAGACTTAACACTATTGACGTATAATGTTAAGTAATTATGGACCGTAAATATTAATATATAATCACGGTTGGAAATGTTAATGCATAAAAATTCATGGTTTTTATTATTATTTGGATTGAAAGTTATCCTGAATCAAAAAAAAAAACGAGAATTTGCAGCGAAGAAACGTGGCTACCGTCAGATTATTCACGCATATGTTCCGTACATTTCAAAGAAAACAACTAATACTTCACTAAAACAGGAAGAGTATACTTAAAGAAATCTGCAGTACCATGCGATAACGTAATTATATTATTATACTAGCTGACCAGGCAGACGTTGTTCTGCCCTTTCCGAACGACCATTTGCTTTCCCAAAAAACTCCTGAAATTAGCAATAAAAAAATTGAGAGTCACGGGATAAAAACTATCCTATCTCTCAAGTTGGACCAAACTGCACACAGTCTGCAAATTTTTTTTGAAATCGGTTTTATCTGTTGAATACTTACAGCAACACGTGGTGGTTATACTACTAAATTGTAGCTTATATTAAACGTTTGTATTTTTAACATAGCGCCATCTTTTAAATATTTACTCAATCCAGTCAACAGATATCGTCATCTGACAGAATCCTTTGGAGCTATCAGATAATTGTGACTGTCAAATAATAGACAAATAATTTTCAATAAAATAATATTGTATTGCGACTATAAATTGATATGAGCTATCCTATCTTTTAAGTTGGACCAAACTGTACATTGACCAAAAATTTCATTGAAATCAGTTCAGTAATTTAGGAGTCCATCGCGGACAAACAACGTGACACGTACTTTTTAAAAAATAAAGATAATATTGCTGGGATTTTTGTTTTATTTTGTGATTAGATGACGAACGAATTTTTGTAATGTATAAATTCAGGATATTTACGGGACTTAAGAGAGGCGGTACCCTCGGCGTGCGAGTACTAGTATATGGCGGGTTTTTAATACTGTAACGCTAGAATTTTTACAGGCTTCCCAGATAACTAGTATCTTTTTTTTTCAGCCAACAAAATGTGGTGAACAAGAAGTATTAGAACCGTTGTCAGTATCTAGTAATCAGTAAGCAGTTTAAATTCAATTTTTGATAGTCCGACAAAAATTGTACTCAAAAATAAATTACGCAAGCTGCAGCTAAAAAGAAAATTACTGAGAAATTTAAGAAAATACAAAGAGAAAATATTTATTTACAGAAAAATGTGATTCTTACGAATATAAAAATAAATAATATAATATAATATAAATGTATTTTTTTTTATATTTTACATGTTTACCTTTTAAAATATCATTAAAATATAATTGTGACATAATATTATGCAATATTATATTAAATTAGCACATATGCAAAATAAATATAACAATAAAAGAATTGTACTCGATATAATTAACAATACAATATAAATAAACAATTATTACATACTGATCATTCTACCTTCGTATACCTAATCTATGATGACAGAAACTGACCGCGCAGGCGCAACGCGCTTATATCAACTGCGCATGCGTGACTCTAGTATCTCCCGTGCATGCGCGAAGACATAGAGTAGCGCACATTTTTTGTTTGGAATAGCTTCTCTAGTACGTAGTACATATAACTCAATGGATCGGATCCAGTATTTTTTATTGTTAAACTTACTAATAGTGGTTAAAGAGAATTTTAGTAATTTTAATAGCATTGCTAGTATTTTTTTAATAGTATTTCCTATTATTTAGATCTCCTCTTTAGGCGTTGCTTTAAATATGGTTAATATAAATTTGAAATGTTAAAATAAAAAGTTTAAAAAAAATAACAAATTTATTAAATACATAAAATTAACCATATTGAATAAAATTATCTTAATATACTAATCTATTTATACCAATCCACGAGTTCCAAAAATCAAGTCATCTAGCGTCTACAGTACGTACCACCTTGATAGTCAATACACAGAATAATATGATGCTTACGTATAGTCAATTACATTTTATTCTTTAAAAAGCTAAAAAGACTACCAATAATAGTTGTCGCTATAATAAATATTCTTTTGATTTATTACACTAAAATTAAGTCTAAAAATAAAGATTGTAACGTTGGCTATAAAATTAAACTTTTGTCTTATATTTTATGCCACACTTCTGATTGCAAATGATCATATTAAGGTGGAAGCTCCAGGGTGGCCCGCGAAATTCAAATTTTCTTGCGTTTTTTGGAATTTGCAGGTCAGGGTTAGGTTGTATATTTAACAAAATATGATTCGCGACCGTAGCGACTATTTGTTTACAGAATTATTATCATTAAAATCACCAATACAACCCTGTAAGTTCATATTAGCCATAAGTTCTAATTTTTCTGAAAAAACTCATTCAAAGGGCTAATATGAACTTACAGGGTTGTATTGGTGATTTTAATGATAATAATTCTGTAAACACATAATCGCTACGGTATATATAATATATTATATAAATAAATATTAATAATAAAAATAATAATATATAAATAAATAATTTACCGTGAAATATTTTTATATTTTATTTCATTTGAAGTTTTCACTTCTACAGTATGTGAACTGCACACATGTTTTTTTTATTATTTTGTTTTTGATGTTTGTTTGTTGTTCTCTACTTTTGAACAAAAAATTACTAATTTAAATGAAAATAATTAATTTAAAATTTAACCTGCTGCTATTGTAGAACCAACCTATATTAACCTAATTTCGACGGACACTTTTACATACACAGAGATAGTTCTCGTTATTTCTACCCTCAATACTTATTATTAAGGTGAAATTTCAGATGTTACACATCATACGAGGGTGACACACTTTTACTAGGGTACAACAATAAACGAGCAAACAGTTCACATGATGGTAAGTGGATGCTGTGCCCCATAGATTAGTCATTTAAAATAATATTTCTTTCATGGCAAGATAAGCAAAAGTGCAAGGGAGATGGATATTATTCCATCTTGCCCGCACTATAGAAAGAGGGTTGCGACGGAAAATCTTACACATTTTCTCGCCTAGCCCCATCCACCAAATTCGTACCGTGCGATAAGGAACTTCGTTCCAAAAGCTATGGATCCCGTTTAAATAAAAAAATTAAATTATTATTATAATACACTTTTTTGTCTAAAACTTTCATAATGAGGGCAAATAATCTTACGCTCACCAAATATCGCTATTTTGGAGTAAGGTAATTTGTTACGTAGATCTATGCAGATGGTGTCATCATTATTGAAAAGTTGCCTTTTTATTAAAAGTTTTTCGCTTTCCAGTACCCTCTGTGCTGTATTCTTTAATTTTTCACAGTATTGCTTCTATTTTTAGAAATATCCGTAATTTAGTTTATACATTTCTATTCTGTAATAATGCAATAATACATACATACATATACGTAATGTATATACATGCTTATAAACTGTATAAATAAATATCCGTAATCTTTATATATAAAAAGTACGTGTCACGTTGTTTGTCCGCGATGGACTCCTAAACTACTGAACTGATTTCAATGAAATTTTTGGTCAATGTGCAGGTTGGTCCAACTTAAAAGCTAGGATAACTTACATCTCAATTTATAGTCGCAATACAATATTATTTTATTGAAAATTATTTGCCTATTATTTGACAGTCACAATTATCTGTTAGCTCCAAACGATTCTGTCAGATGACGATATCTGTTGACTGGATTGAATAAATATTTAATAGATGGCGCTGTGTTAAAAATGCAAACGTTTAATATAAGCTACAATTTAGTAGTATAACCACCACGTGTTGCTGTAAGTATTCAACAAATAGAACCGATTTAAAAAAAAATTGCAAACTGTGTGCAGTTTAGTCCAACTTGAGAGATAGGATAGCTTTTATCCCGATAAGTGAACCTCAATTTTTTTATTGCTAATTTCAGGAGTTTTTTTGGGAAAGCAAATGGTCGTTCGGAAAGGGCAGAACAACGTCTGCCTGGTCAGCTAGTAATATATAAATAAATATTTGAAGAAAAAAAATATCAGTTAGTAAGTGTCCTCAGCTAATGTTGTCGCAGAAGTAATTTAAAGGAGTTTCTATTTGTAGCATTCTTAATATAATCGGGGAGGGTGTTCCAAAGATGTATAGCTTCTATCGTAAAAGAGGACCTGAAAAAACCTTATCCTCAGACGGTTTGATTGTTGTGGTATTCGACCGTTAATTGAATGAAGTAAATGAAAGTTATCCTTAAGATAAGAAGGCGACCTTGGATCGTTAAAAATTGAATAAAGTACAAGTAAAATTCTAGAGCCTTTGACGTATAGGTAGCCATTTAAGCTTTGAACGATAGAAAGATATGTGGTCATACTTACGTAAACCGAAAATAAACCTTATGGAATTATTAAGAAGGAGCTCTAACTTGTTTAGAAGATTTTGTGACAAATCTGGGTAACATACATCTGCATAATCTATAATAGGTAGAATGAGGAAATGAAGAAGCGTAAGCTTGGTTTTGAAAGGTAGGAAATTTTTAAGACGATAAAAGGAACGCAAGGTGGCAACAACTTTACGGCTTACTTCAGAGATCTGCAATTTCTAGGTCATAGATTTGTCCATGTACAAGCCTCACAATATCAAATCAAAGTTCCATTATAAATTACAGGAGAGAGATTTCCATAATCAGTCTTAGCCAATAATTGTGAACTTCCGAAGATTATGACTTTGCATTTGGCTAAATTAACTGAAACGCCATATTTACACGACCATTCTCTTATGGCTTCCAGATTAATATTTAGTTGATGTATTACAAAGTTAATGGTGGCACTTCACATGGCTATTTGTATTTGCGATTGCATGGTGCCGTATTTGGCAAAAAATTTGACGTACGGGCAAATAAACAATACAACCGTCCACACATGGAGCCAAATACCAAAAAATTAAATATGTTTGCTAGCAGAAAGTAGTTGTACCTACAAAATGGACGTTGCACTTGCAGCTGGATTTTATTATTTGAACGCATGTTACTATTATATGTTATGCGTAAAAAATTACAGCGATGAAAAAACGACCAACAGCAAGGAGTTGGTGGAAGCTGACTGCATAAAAATCTAACTATTCGTAAATGAAAATGCAAACCAACTTGGTACACATCGGCTGCACCTGATCCGGATCGTTCGCTTTTCTTTATTTTGGTTTTGTAACCTTGATACGCAAATGTTAAGTTGAAACTGTATAAAAAGGGTATTAAATGAATACATGGTTGATAATACCCCTGGGAATGAAGTGGTCGCTTCCAAGCTGTTTCTAAAATAAATTTTGTACTTATATAGTTTGTACAACCATTAATGTAAAAATTGCTTTTAAAAAAAAAGTCCCCTTGGGTTTCTTGCTGGTTCTTCCCAGGACAGAGTTTTTTTTCGAAGCAGTGGTAAAGTAAAAAATTACTTTCAATAAGAATTACACATGTGACCTATATTGAATAAAAAATTACTCTATTGTATTAGACATAAGTGACTCCTTTTTGACCTGCCCCTCGTTTCCAGGGTCCCAAATGCATGGGGTCATTTGATAAAGTTCTAGAAACCTTACAACGGTTTCTTTGTTCCAGTTCATTTTCCGTCGATACCTAAATAATCACTTATAAAAGGTTATAAACAGGTCCGTCCGTACTGGTTGACAGTTCGCGCGCTTATGAGCCCGACCATGTGTGGCCAGTATATTTGCGTATTTGCCTATTTGTCTCGTTTGATGAGCCTTGAAAAACCGACAGACGATCGGTAAGCCGTATTATTGGCTATATTTGCCAAATAGGCAAATACGGCGATAATTTTTTTTTTTTATAGAATAGGGGGCAAACGAGCATGCGGCTCACCTGATGGTAAGTGACTACCGCCGCCCATGAACAACCGCAACACCAGGGGAATTGCAGATGCGTTGCCGACCTTTTAGAAAGGTGTAAGCTCTTTTCTTGAAGGTTCCTAAGTCGTATCGGTCCGGAAAATTCGCTGGTGGTAATTGATTCCACAAGGAAGTCGTGCGAGGGAGAAAACTTCTTCTAAATCGCACAGTCGTGGACCGCCAATCATCCAGATGGTATGGATGGTAACGCGAGTTTTGTCGCGATGTGCGATGGTGAAATTGAGCAGCTGGAATTAGTCCGAACAATTCCTCAGAGCACTCCCCGTGATAAATGCGATAAAATACGCAAAGAGATGCAACATCTCTACGCAGTGCCAGTGTATCGAGCCGATCAGAAATAACTCGGTCGTCGACGATTCGAACCGCTCTGCGCTGGATGCGGTCAAGTGGAAGGAGCTGGCACTGGGGTGCCCCGGCCCAGAGATGAGAACAGTATTCCATGTGGGGCCGAACTTGCGCTTTGTAAAGTTGCAAGCGATGTGCCGGCATGAAATACTGTCTCGCTCTGCTGAGCACGCCAAGCTTTTTAGAGGCCAATTTGGCCTTCCCTTCCAAGTGACCACGAAACTGCACACTATTCGATATGTCGACGCCAAGGATTCCGATACTGGCTGAGGCAGTAAGGGGAGTGCCTTGAAACTGAGGAGATACGACAAAGGGGTTCTTTTTAGCGGTAAACGCGCAAACTTGTGTCTTCTGGGGATTGAACTGGACTAGATTTAGTCGGCCCCAATCCGAGACTTTGTTAAGCAAAGACTCGACTTCAGACACAAGTTTGTCCCGGTACTCGGCGACGTTTTCCCGAGAAATATTGGCAGGGCCGGTATATAAGGCATCACCAGTGCTGTCGTCCGCATAGCAATGAATGCTGCCAGTTAGCAACATATCATTGTTATGCAGGAGAAACAGCGTTGGTGATAGCACGCAGCCTTGTGGAACACCAGCGTTGATAGGCTTGAGATCAGAGCATGCACCGTCTACTACGACCTTGATGCTCCGATCAGCAAGGAAACTGGTGATCCATTTGTACAATTTCTCGGGAAGCCCATAGGAAGGAAGCTTCGAAAGAAGCGCTTTGTGCCAGACCCGATCAAAGGCCTTCGCTACGTCCAAACTAACGGCTAATGCCTCCCCCTTGGACTCTACTGCCTCCGCCCATCTATGAGTTAAGTAGACTAGAAGATCACCAGCTGATCGACCCCGACGAAAAGCGTACTGGCGGTCACTAATCAGCTGGTGATCCTCAAGGTACCTCATGAGCTGGCAGTTTATAATGGTTTCCATTATTTTGGAGAACAAGGAGGTGATGGCGATAGGCCTGTAGTTGGACGGGTCTGAGCGGTCGCCTTTTTTAGGGATCGGGTGCACCAAAGCTGTCTTCCATGAGTTCGGGACTACGCCTTGGGAGTAGGAGTACCGGAAAAGACGCGTTAAAACCGGTGCCAACTCCGGAGCACACGTCTTCAGCACAATGGGAGGGACTCCATCGGGCCCACTCGACTTGTTGACGTCCAGGGAGAAGAGTGCTTTGCGGACCGAGCGCTGTGTAAATCGCACATCCGGCATGGAGCACTCACATCGCGGGATGGTCGGCGGTGTGTTCCCCCCGTCATCTAGAGTCGAGTTGGACGCAAAAAGAATGCTCAACAGATCGGCTTTCTCCTTTGCGGCATGGGCCAGTGAGTCGTCCTCTCTGTGCAGAGATGGAAGAGATGGCTGACAGAAGTTCCCTTGGACAGCCTTGGCGAGAGACCAGAATGCACGGGTTCCCGAAGGAAGGCGAACTAGCTTCTCGCCAATTCTGCCGATGTGCTCAGACCTTGCCTTGGCAATGACGCTTTTGAAGGACCTGGAGGCGGAATTATACTTCTTTTTTAATGCGCTGGTGTTTACATCCCGAGACGTTGATGCGTCAGCCCAGGCCTGGTAGCACTCCTGCTTATAGCGTGATGCTATTTTACAGGAGCGACCAAACCATGGCTGGGATCTGCCTCCGATGGGCACCACAGAGGATGGAATAAAAAGTTCCATACCCTGAAGTACCACATCAGCAACAGAATCGGCAACAACGCTGGGATCTTCCGGCGAGAAGCAAACCCGCCCCCAAGGGTAGGATGCAAAAAAAGACCGCATCCCGTCTTAATCAGCTGACCTATAGTGCCAAACACGGCGGCAAGCTGTAGATCGCAACTGCGATTGGAGCGTGAGTGGCACCGTACTCCGGATCAGACAATAGTCCGAAGAGCCCAGAGGGGCATCGACGGAGACCTGATATCCGTCCGGATGAGAGGTCAGCAGAAGGTCCAACAGGGAAGGTACATGGTCTTCCACATCTGGGATCCGCGTAGGCGAAGTAACCAGTTGTGTTAGACCATATGCCAAAGCAAAGTCATAGACAGATCTACCCGCATGATCGGTTAAACGGGAACCAAGCCATTCAGCGTGGTGGGCGTTGAAATCACCGAGTATCACGATCTCTGCGGATGGGACCTGTTGTAGCACGGAGTCTGCAGCCATTTGGACGTGGTCTATGAGTCGGTCTGTGTCGGCATTACCGCTATGGGACCTATAGAGGCACCCGTAGACGCGGGGATGGTCGTCGCTGTCTACGCGCAGCCATAGGATGGACAGGTCCGTACCTTCAAGGCTGCCGAGGCGTCGAAAACAGATGCCCTCTCTGACATACACGCAAACTCCAGCCCGGGGCACAAACGAGTGTTCTAATTTGTACCCCGGGTAGGAGAGATACGAAGTATCAGCCGGAGAGGACACCTGTGTCTCGGTAAGAAAGAGCAAGGCCGGCTTAGCTATCTCCAGATGGTAGTGGACGGCGTTAAGGTTTGAATGAAGTCCCCTGATATTGCAGAAATCCACGGTAAGCGTGGCAGGGGTTGCCTTTGTCTTCTTGCTCCGCTTGCCCCGAGCAGTTTTCGTCTTGAGCGGAATTTCGCCCCCCCCAGAATACGCGGGGCAGCCTGAGCACCCACGCCCAGGAGTGGAGTAGTTTGGTCGTGGATGCTCAGCGAGGGATTCTCCAGGGGTGCTGGTACCCTCCTGGGGTAGTCTTTTATTTAATTCCACTACCATGTTGATGGGGGGGGGGGGGAATTGGGCCACCGGCCACCTGCACTCACCAAGCGCAACGCAGAGGTAAACCTCTACTTCACGCTGGTATTCTGTGAGGTCGTGGTACCATCCCGGTTCGAGCTGGCCCATCCGTGCGACAGCAAAAGCCACCGCTTAGCTCTACCACTGTTGGCATGGCAATATATATTCTCCACACATGGAAGTTATTTGTCGAATACCCCAAATACGCAAATACAAATAGCCATGTGAAGTGCCACCATAAGATTATTTAAGTCTGACTGCACATAGAACTAAAGATCATCCGCATACCTTAGAGTATTCAACTAACAGGAGACGCCATGCTTACTGATGTATTACTTTTCTCTATGCGCCATGCGCATAAAGTTTCAAACAAAAAAGTCTGTCACTTCTAGCGGGAGGCGAGGTAACGCACACTAAGTAAATCGTAAACATTGAGCCACGTCGTTACGCACGCACACATCATAATATGAGCACACGATTAAGCAAAAGGCACTCAACTACAACAAATATATAAGGTACAAAATAATAATACAAAATTACCAAAATTAAAACAAATTGAAAAAGTATTATATTATATTTTTACTGGTTTTTAAAGTGAATACGTTTGGTATATATGTGAAGAATACACTTTTTGGGATCACTCTTTTTTTGCGAGGTAGCTAATTCTAGTGCTTGCATATTTTTCCATCGCCAAGTTTGCCAGTTCAATGTTATGTGGAACGTAATCATTATCGAAATAATGTTCCTGTATGCTTAAAAATATATAATATGCCTAGTCTATGAAATGTTTTTACCATTTTTAATGTCATGGCCAAAGGGAAAGGTTATCTGTATAGGGGTTTTAAACGGTCTAATTTTACAGATTTTACCCAACCTTTAGAGTTAAACCGTTTTAAGGCTTAGGGTTGCACTACATCTGGCAGCACGGAATCGCACTTTTCTGTGCTTCTATCCTTTTTGGTCTCTCAGAAACGTTATTTACTAGAGCGAGAAAGAGAGCGGGAATGTATAGTTCCACCCTCGAAAAGCCGATTGTAAACCAGTTTCAAAAGTTTATCTATCATTCTTAACAATCCATACTAATATATTATTATAAATGTGAAAGTGTGATTTTTTATTTATTTGTTTTTGTTCTTCCTTCACGCAACAACTGAACGGACCAATTTAAAAAAAAATTCAACATTTGCTATGTCTTGGTTGAAGTTTACGCTTAACCAAACTTAAGTACTTCTTTTTGTCATTTTACTTAGGATTGAAAAATAATTAATGTCTTCGTAAAAAACGGTAATATTTTGTTTTTGTTTCAAAAGTTTCTCTATCATTCTTGACAATCCATACGAATATATTATTATAAATATGAAAGTGTGATTTTTTGTTTATTTGTTTTTGTTCTTCCTTCACGCAACAACAGAACGGACCAATTTAAAAAAAAATTCAACATTTGCTATCTCTTGGTCGAAATTTACGCTTAACCAAACTTAAGTACTCCTTTTCGTCATTTTACTTAAGATTGAAAAATAATTAATGTCTTCGTAAAAAACGATAATATTTTGTGTTCTACAGTACAAAACTGTAGTACTCTGTATATATTTAATAATAATAGATTATAAATATGACACTGAGATTATTTGTTTGTCCTTATTTATTTATTTAAGCGCTAATAATTCGTGTCTCATCTGAAAAGAACAATTTGGTTAACACAATCTAATACGATAAACTTGTAAATAACATTTTAAAATGAATAAATATCGTTCACTAAACCTTCCATTTCTATTTGTTACATGTTTTAAATTTTGTCCTTCATAATGTAAAATAAACCTGTAGCAAAATAATAAACTTACTTCCAATAATTACAAAGTCGGTACAGCAGTTTCATTTAGTTTCCTTTTATTATTTGATTGGATTACGAAAATCGATTGGTCAAAATGCTCGGAACAAATAGTGCTTGTTCGTTTAGGTACCCAGGTTATAAGATTGTCACATGCTTTTATCCAAACTTGGCGCCTGTAAGGATCTTTTGGAAAACTGTAAAACCAAAGATCTTTTTAAAACATTGTACAAAAAAGAATTTTAAATAACACCTTGGTATTATATATCAAGCTATTTACTTATAGTCAAATAAAAACATCGACATTAAAGATTACAGTGAACATCACTATTATTGTCTTGATGATACCATTTTATATACTCGAAATACCCCTTCTTTTCGTTTCATAACGTAACATAATGAAAAGAAAATATCTATTTAAAATGTTTTATATACAATTAAACAATTTAAATTGATGTTTTCATTTCGTTAAAAACAATTAAAGATTATTAATGTTGTTTGAAATAATATAGTTTTGCAAATAGATTACAATAATATTGATGAATTTAAGACTATTCAATAACACGATTTTGTCTTGTGTAATTAGAACAAAGAGAAACGACATTTGTCTACAATTAAGCAAAATTTAATTATGTCATAGTGGTGCAAAAGTCCTTACTATAGTATTAATACTTTAAGTTGACAACACTACCTGCTCAGCTATATTAATCAGAATTTTCGTGATTTAATGCTTATATTAATTATTGAAATCAAAATAAATACTTAAAGATGAAAGGTAACTCCGTCTTTTTGTAAATTTGAGGTCTGTGATGTATTTTTACAAGAAAACACACTGCAACTCGGCATATTTCTGGAGGTCAACTCACGCTTACGACTACTTGGTAACTGATGCTGTACGCGGCGCAAGTACTTTTATATAACGGGAATGATCCGCGCTCTCGTACTTTTGACAGCAGGGAACGCTCCCCAATGTCGTCTCCTGTTAGTTTAATACTCTAAGCCGCATACAGATGGTACGAACAAAAAAACTGAGGAGATAGAGTTTATACATAAGGAAAACATAATAGGAGAAAGTATTCCGCCTTGCGGCACAGCAGATTCAATTTCAGCCCATGCAAAAGAACGATTGCTGGCGGCCGCGAATATAAGAGAAGAATCACTCCAAGGCTGGGGATGAAAAATTAAGGTGTTTTGAGGATAGATAAGAGGATACCATGATCGGATACTGTGTTGAAAGCATTTGAAATGTCAATAAGCGCTACCACCTTTGATTTCTGCTCAACCTTATCCCTTTTCTTATATCGTCTGTGACTTTGATAAGCGAAGTGGTAGTGCTGTGGCCAGGGTGAAACCCCGATTGAAATTTATTCAGCAGTTTATATTTTGCTCTGCTGGCCGGATGAGGAAGCTCAAGGTCGCTCAGCGAGCTATGGAGAGGGCTATGCTCGGAGTTTCTCTACGTGATAGACTTAAAAATGAGGATATCCGCAGTAGAACCAGAGTGACTGACATAGCTCAACGGATTAGTAAGCTGAAGTGGCAGTGGGCCGGCCATATAGCTCGAAGAACCGACAACCGATGGGGAAAAAAGGTTCTCGAGTGGCGGCCACGTACCGGCGGACGAAGTGTAGGGCGTCCCCCCACTAGATTGAGTGACGACTGGGTAAGACATGCAAGAAGTCGATGGATGCAGGTGGCTCAGGACCGTGCTTTGTGGCATACCTTGGGGGAGGCCTATGTTCAGCAGTGGACTTGTGAAGAGCTGTAGTGATGATGATGATGATGAGGTTATGTTTTGCAATGAACATAGATATTTGCTTAAAAACACAGGCTTACAGAACTTTAGAGAGGTATGGGAGAATTAAGATATGACGAAAATGGTTAGGGTGTACAGGATTAGGTATTTTGGGAAGGAGTCGTAGAAAAGCCTTTTTCCATGAAGAAGGGTACTGACCTGAGTCCAGAGAATAATTTATAATATAATAACTGGAAGTAGGTACTCAAGTATCATAGACATCATTTACTAATTGCACCAAGCACAGCCACACCCTTGTTCAGCCACAACCTTGGATTTAATGGCTAACAGAGCTTTTTTTATTGCATTCTGAGTAACAGGAGAGAAACAAAAGTCAGGGATCCGGAGAGTTTGAGAACGGACTTAAGGGTCCAATGAAGTAATAGAAACGAAGTGACGATTAATGTCATCCAAATTAAGAGAGGAGCCATATTCCGGGAAATTTGATTTATTAATTCCGAGAAATCCAAGGAATTTCCACACATCAGTGGTCGAAGAATTGTTATTTTGTCATGAATGTAGTGGCGTTTTGGCATTTCGTACCACCTGATTGCATCTGTTTCTTAGCAATTTGAAGTTACACCAATTTTGTTCAGAGCGATCCTTTTTAAACTTCTGGAAAGCTCGATCTCGCCGCGCCATTGCCACCTGGACCCCTTTAGTCATCCAGGGAGCAGGAGGACGCTTAACTTTTACACAATGTAATGATCACGAATATTATAAGGTGCACTGGGGTAATTCCGACGGGAATTATTACGAGATGACTAGAGGTCTATATTTCGGTTAGTTAGGTAAAGTAGTTTCATATTTACTGACAATAGTATGCGACTTCTGTTAAATTAAATGAATTATTGATTTAAATTTTTTTGGTATAGTGGAAATTACGAACTATCTTGGCGTTATTCCGAAATTATTCAAAAATTGATTTTATTGTACTTTGACCGGTGGTTTACATTTCTTTTTCCATCGTATTTAACCCTTACACAAAATATCATGAGTTTTAGTAATAGTATCGCTAATATCATTTCTTATGGTCTTGTATTTCGGAATTACCCCTAGAAGAGACTGTGGTTCTCAACATTTCAGTTCAAACTAGAAAAAATGTCACAGTTGTCATCGAAGTTGCCGTAGAAGTGAGCTGACAATAATTGATAGTTCTGACAGATCTCTGCGCGGAATAGAATAAGTAATTATAGAATAATAATGTTGTTATGTTTTAATAATTTAAATTGTTATAATAAATTAATATTATTATTTTAATCCCGATAAAAATTAATAAAATGACTGCAAGTTTTTAAAAATTTGTGCATTACCAAAAAGTAACTATAAACGTGTTGCTTTTAGCAGGGGTTAATGCTTTTATGAAATTTAACGGTCAATTAAGATGAGCTGAAACTGTAGATACTTGAAGAAATAAAACATAGATAGAGAATTTTATAAAGATACCTTTTATTCAGTACTTTTTGCAAAATAACATAAACTTTATATATATTTTATTGTCTTACACTTAAATCAGTCATCCTTAAAAATGTTAAATTAAAGTAGGAACTTACGGTCACAACCACCATTTTCATTTTCTTTTGGTATAAAGTACTTAAGTACTATCTTATAAAAAAAACATAAATTATAAAACTAAAATTATAAAATGCTTTAAATATTTTTTAAATATAACAAAATGGTTTAGAATATTGTAAAAATATCGCATTTATATAATAATGCTATAAAATCACTGTTATACATAATAATCAGGCAAAGTAAATTGTATCTTCATTATTAAGTAAGTAATATTCTTTTTCATTATATTTTTTTAAATTTATCTTCTTCACTATTAATGACTTTGGAACTTTATCAATATCCTTTCTTTTAGTCGTTATAAAGGTAAGGCGCTGTTGTGGTCTCACTGTTTTTGAAAATTGACAGTGAAGTTATATTTCTTCATTTTACCCACAAAATACTTCCATTTATTCCTTATCAAATATCTGACAAGTACTGAATCATTTAGTTGGTAATTTTTCTTCATATCAAGGGTCTCTTCTCGAGTCTCGCATAATATTTCTTTACTTTCCCGTTTAAGTAGCAGTTGTTCATCTATGTCCTTTTCTTTCGAGAGTTCTCTAGTCTTCATATTTTTTTCTTTAGTAAAAACATCAATATCATATTCGTAATTTCTTTCAATGTGTCTTTCCTCTTTATTTTCTTCGACTTTTTCGTCCACTTTGTTTTCTTTCCCTTTACTTCTTTTGCCTACACCTTTACC
This sequence comes from Parnassius glacialis, assembly GCA_033319125.1. Taxonomy (NCBI): domain Eukaryota; kingdom Metazoa; phylum Arthropoda; class Insecta; order Lepidoptera; family Papilionidae; genus Parnassius; species Parnassius glacialis. Next base: position 29,277,369 of record JAVANC010000025.1, on the reverse strand, counting down.
TTTAATACAAAGAGGATTTAAATTCTTGCTAGTGAGTATATTTTCATCGGTTAAATTTTCACAATTTTTATTTTTTTACCATATTTCACATTTTTTGTTGTTTTTTGTGACCTTAGTTCTTCGTGGTATATTTGAAAATCATTTCAGAGTATTCATCCGTCAATTCTTCAAAATCAACACATTCAATAATATCAGAATAACTATGTTCGCTCCTAATGTCGGATACACTACTGCTGTCAAGTGAAAGCTGGCGTTTTCGTTTCTTCTTATTTCTTATGCCTGAAGGTCCTGGATGTTGTTCTTGCTGCTGTGCTGTAAATATTGTTATTTCAGAATATTCCTTATTTTTTACTCTTGCTGTTCTTTTTTTTTGTAAATTTTACTGGGGTTTGCTATCGCTTTTTTAGCTTTTATCGTTTCTTCTAAAATTTTCTTACCCCTTGTTGCTTTACTTTAACACGTTTCTTTTTCGTCGGTTTATTACCTTTTTTTCCTGTTGTATTTTTCTTAAAAGCAGTTCTTCGAATGTGCATGATGGCTCGGGTAGTACTTGAGCTTGAAGTAACTGTTGAGGTGCTTTTTTGATGATAACGTTTGAGATTACTTTTATTTTTGATAAATTTTGAGTTGATGTTTGATTAGAATTTTGTAAACATATAGGTATTTGGGATGATTGTTTTGCGACAAAACGCAATGTCTGGATATCAGATTTCGATACCTGAGACAACAAGGTATCGTTATCAGTGTTTGATGATTTCTGTAAACAACAGGTAGTTGGGTTGGCTGTTTGGCCACAAAACTCAAAGTTTGGATACTGGACTTTGAAATTTGCGACAGAAAGGTAACGTCATCGGTATTTGCATTTTCAAGAACATCATTAGTTGTTACAAGTTGACTGTTAGAAAAGCCAATACAAATTTCTTGTAGTGACTTCGGGTTTTTTGGTGTCGCTCCCATGGGTGGTCCTCGCACAAGGTTTATTTATTTGTCCACATACTTTTGTTCTGGATGGATCGACGTAACGGCAAATTGAAATATTTACCAATGACGAATGGATCTGTCATTCTTCTTCTTACGAATTCTACATGCTGTGCTTTTTTAATCGATAATCTATATTGTTTCCGCAAATTAATGAACCAGTCTGTGCCTGGGACATTATTTTTAAATGGTGTTTGAATCTTATTCACCCGCACATATTCAGCGACAAGCTCCATAATTTCAAATCTAGACAGACCATAGCCCCATTTTTCCATAATTCTGACAGTTTCTGCTAATTTTTTTCTCATCTTCTAGGTGTATAACGGTTGGTCTACCTGCATTTGGTCTGGTAAATTCTTTACCTTTTTTTAAGTTTTCATGAAGAGTCGTCATTGGAATTTTGTACTCTTGTACTGCTCTATTGCGTAAGGTCGCCATTTTTACCTTTGCGATCGCTTGAGCTAAATCTTGTGGAGTATATGATTTAATTTTCTTTCTTATGTAAGTCCGAGGCATAATGGCTCTGAAAAAGAAATGATTACCTACTTGCTTAACATATACGTCACGCCTGTATTTCCCGAAGAATCTGGAATATATTAATTTTAAATTACAATGTTATTTAAAACAGAAACTTTAAAATAAGTTACAACCACCTTCAAACAGAACGCATTGTGTGTGAAACAGTTTAGGAAGACGATGCTGGAAGTTGATGGTTTGATTTGGTTTATTAGGTACCAAATTTCGAAACAGCCTCACACACATTATTGTTTTTTTTTTTTTGAAGACGGTATTAACTTTTTTATTTTTCTATTTGGAGTGACTTGCACATACCACTTTTTGCTGTTAATTAATACATAGGTGAAGTAAATTAAATGTCATTTATTGAAGCCGATTAACCCACTCGTTGCAGCAATTTTTAAAAACAATTCAACCAAATCGAAAACGAATCTTCAGTGACAGTATTTCTATGAGTTGCCGCCAGTGGGAGAATGCAGAGTTCGACTGATTCAACGATTGCTCGAAGTTTTTGGGAATTATACCTAATATTTCAGAAAGAAACACTTTTTCAACAAATTAACTTCCACCGCCATGAAATCTGTCATTTATATGATTCATAGATAAATATATATGTAGCAAGATATGATTTCATACTTAAGTGACGCTGCCGGTGGCAGAAAAAGTCGTGGATGCCCTTGTTCGTGATTTGTAGCAACAACAACACCAATTTTATTGTTGTCTATACTCTATGGTTGAGCAGCAACATGGCAACAATAATACTAACATTTTGATAACCAATAACCATTCCCATTTTTGACAGCTTATTTTTATCCCAGAACGAGATACAGATACAGATATTATTTTAGTTTTAGTCTTTGAATTTATCCATGTTATTGTCGTCAATGTCTATATTCTGTGACGCTGAACTAGTTAAGATTGCGAAATAATTAATTAAAAATAAAATAATTGTAAATATCATACCCGGGATCAGCATGTGGAAAGGCTTAAGATTAACCCAATCACAATTATCAAAAATACATTTCAATGGCCACAAATTGCAACCAGTCGGCGTTCCGGCACTTGATTCAGTATTAAATCAATGGTACGAATTTTGCAAAAAGCCACCAAAAGGGTTTGAAAAATATTTCCAGCCTGGTGCCAGCCAACAGCAAACGAAAAAGAGTGAAAAAGATGAGGCACCCGCACCGTCAAAAAGTTCCCCACCTCCGTCCAAACCTCCTTCATCACAGGATAAATGGAATATCAATATGTTCTCTGGAAGTTCAGGTAGTGGCCGGGGAGGTGGACGCGGAGGATTTGACAACCAAGACAGAGATAAGTGGATGATGTTTGGAGCTATGGGAGTTGTGACCTTACTGGCATCAATTGCATACTTTGAGTTAAGATATCGAGAAATAAGCTGGAGGGACTTTGTTAACATGTATCTAAATAAAGGGAATGTTGAAAAATTGGAAGTCATAAATAAAAAATGGGTTAGAGTAAAACTACATCCCGGAGCAGCATTTGAAGGAAAAGTCATATGGTTTGCCATTGGCAGTGTAGATTCGTTTGAAAGGAATTTAGAAAATGCTCAAATTGAAATGAATGTAGATCCACCTAACTTTGTTCCAGTAATTTATAAAACGGAGGTTGAAGCAGCCAGTTTAACAGGAATACTACCAACACTCCTGATAATTGGTTTTTTAATTTATATGATGAGGAGGTCCGCGAACATGATGGGTGGGGCAGGTCGTAAAGGAGGTGGTTTATTTGGTGGTGTTATGGAGTCTACTGCAAAGTTAATAAACCCAACTGATATTGGGGTAAAGTTCAAAGATGTAGCTGGTTGTGAGGAAGCAAAAATTGAAATAATGGAATTTGTTAACTTTTTAAAAAATCCTCAACAATATATCGACTTAGGAGCCAAAATCCCTAAAGGAGCATTGCTCACTGGTCCCCCTGGTACTGGTAAAACATTACTAGCAAAAGCAACAGCTGGTGAAGCTAATGTCCCTTTCATTACAGTCTCTGGTTCTGAATTTCTAGAGATGTTTGTTGGCGTAGGTCCTTCAAGAGTCCGTGACATGTTTGCAATGGCCCGTAAACATGCCCCTTGTATCCTGTTTATTGATGAAATTGATGCAGTAGGTCGAAAGAGAGGTGGCCGTAGTTTTGGAGGCCACTCTGAACAAGAAAATACTCTTAACCAGTTGTTAGTCGAGATGGATGGTTTCAACACAACTACAAATGTTGTTGTCTTAGCTGCAACTAACCGAGTAGATATTCTAGATAAAGCTCTACTCAGGCCTGGTAGATTTGATAGACAAATCTTTGTTCCGGCACCAGATATCAAGGGCAGAGCCTCTATCTTCAAAGTACATTTAGGCCCTCTAAAGACAACATTGAACAAAGAAAACTTGGCACGTAAAATGGCTGCATTGACACCAGGTACTTATCTTTTCTGTTTTTTTTTTTTAATCTAGCATATATAAGATTTTATATTAGAGAGGAAAAGAAATCAGGAGATGGGCAGCACTTTTCCTGATAACAGGTATAAATAGAAAACTGCAGGTACCAACCTGCTTGCCAATAGTGGCAACTATGGCAAATATCTGCCTTAGAGGAAGTCTATGGCTCTCCCATGTTCAGAGGTGGACTTTTAATATGCTAGAACGGTAACATTAACTATAATCATTAAATATAAGGTAAATTTAACAGTGGTAGAGCCACGCGGCAGCTTTTGCTGTCGCACGGATGGGCCGGCTCGAACCGGGGTGGTACCACAACCTCACAGAATACCAGCGTGAAGTAGAGGTTTACCTCTGCGTTTCGCTTGGTGAGTGCAGGTGGCCGGAGGCCTTTTTTACTGGAAATGAGGCATTCCATCTTAGTCCTCACAGGTGACAACGCATCTGCATTTTGATTCACAAACGAGGATAGATGTAGATGTCTATGGGCCGCATCAACCACTTACCATCAGGTGGACTGTGTGCTCGTTTGTCACCCTTATCCTATAAAAAAAAATCATGCATTTATTATTGATTATGTAACTTGTGAAGGACTTTATTGATTGAGGTCATATTCACACAATTATATGATGAATAAGAATGAATTTGGAGTGAAGAGCAGAACAAAATATGGCAAGCCAGTTAGTATAAGATAGAAATTGTACATTTTGGTCTTTAGGCTTTGCCATTGTTAATTATCTTAATTATACATAGAAATTCTATATATAGGATTGCAGGTTCAATTCATGCAAAGGCAAGTAGACTAATAATGATAACTTATTTTAGGTCTGGAACTTGTCCATTTGAAAACCCATGTCTGTAAAAGGCCTTCATGAGACTGGAAAAATTTCTTGTTGTTTTTTTAACTGAAATGACAAACGAACATACTGTCTACTTGATGGTAAATGGCTACTCCAGTCCATGTACACATTAAGCCAACTTTGAACAAGGAAAGCTACAGATTGTCACCTCTAAGGACTCAGATGGAATGCCTCACAGCCTCTAATTAAACCGGCTCTTTAAAACTTTTAGATCAGTACACAACAGTGCAAGCACTGTTAATTGCCGGCAGAACCACCAGACATTATAAATCAACAAAATTTGAAATGTTACTTCAAAAATGTTTCTATTCAGCGGAAGAATATTTAGAAGTGTGTTGACGTAAGTTATTACATCATAGTAAAAAAATATCTGTACTACAAGATTATTGTTTTATTACTAAAAGCGATTTCTTCCAGACAACCATTTGATGGACAAATTTACAAGATGCATATTATTATATGTGTGATAGAACCACGCTGTAGCAATGTTATGATTATAACATAAATGAGTAGGCCCAACCAAGGAAGTATCATGCTCTCACAGTATACCAGCGTAAAATAGCAATTTAATGCTGTTTCATATGATGAGTGTAGAGAACCACAGACTTATCACTGGAAATGAGACATTCCATCTTAGTCCTTGGGGGTGACAACATGCATCTGCTTGCCTTCAGGTGAATGGTGTGCTCGTTTGTCACCCGTATTGACCAATAAATATAGTATATACATTAAATACAATACAATAAATATACATTAAATAGAGTTTTCCACTGTGACACATTTATTTATTTAAATTTAATTATTAATTCATTATTCTCTTGTTATAATATATGTACTTAAATAGTTATTTAAAGAATATGTTTACTATTTAACTTGTCATGTATCATCATCATTATCGTCATTACAGCCCTTCACAACCACTGCTGAAGTATGTGTGTATCCACTGCTGAACATAGGACTCCCCTAAAGAATGCCACAAAGCATGGTCCTGAGCTACCTGCATCCATCGACTTCCTGCATGTATTATCAGGTTGTCACTTAATAATTCTTCGACCTATATGGCTGGCCCATTGCCACTTTAGCTTACTTATCCATTGGGCCATGTCAATTACTCAAGTTCTATAATGTTATTGTCATGTATAATGCCTTTAAATTTGCAGTACCTGTATATGCCATTAAGTTATAAGGTCATGATATATTGTAGGCTATTTTAAACAGCTCACTCTTGGATATAACCCTCATATTTTTAAAGATCAATGAAGTTAGGTTGTTTTGTAAGAGGGATGTGCCAACAGCTTCCACAATATTAACCTTAACTGCATATACTTGCCTACTGATTGACAAAATAGTGTTGGCCAAAAATGCCGAACTGTATTGCTGGACTGGTTAGGAAGCAACTTCCAAGGGAAATCATGGTTTTGCGATCACCAACCGGCGCATTTGGTATGGGCAAAACTTTTAGAAAATGAATGCCTTTGCCGTTGTGAACCTGAGAGGGTAAGCAGAGTAAAGAGCGGCAAGCTACTCGGACAAAGATTAGCCCAAAAAATGGGTAAAGATATAAAATTATGAAAGAAGTAATAGGTGGCAAGCCCATTGCCTTCACAATCACAAACCTAATATCTAATTAGTCGTCTATTATGACACCCCTAGCAAGTTACACAGTTGGCACATTCTTTTTTGTTAAACGTATGTTAAGCCAGTGGAGCTGGATAGCATTGGGACGTGCAAACGAAATGAAACTATTTTAATACTATACTGATTGACCACTTGCTCGGCGATGAAGGAAAACATCGTGAGGAAACCTGCATGTTTCAGAAATCAAAGATTTCAGGTACATGTAAAGACTGTAGTGGGAAAAAAAATACAATTTATGCTTTTGTAATACACAAATATTGAGCCCCATTACAAATCTCACAAAACACTAGTGTAAACTGCGTAAAGTAGCAGTTTAATTCTGCTGTGTTTTGTATGGTGAGTGTAGAGAACCGGGACCCCTTTTTAACTGAAAACGAGGAATTCCATCTTAGACCTTAGGGGTACGCGTCGTACCGTACATTTTGATTTTTAATCGAGGATGTCTTTGGGCCACAGTACCTACTTACCATCAGGTGGATTGTGTGCTTGTTTTTCACCGTTATTCTATTAAAACAAATGGTTTTTGAACCTACTAATTGCGAAGTAGTACTTAACATTGACCATCTGGTCTATACTTAGACTGTGTTATTGTTTCTATGCCGTCAGCATTTTTGACCTATCGCAACATCGACGTAATATTACACTTGAACTTCCTTCTTACAGAGATACAACAAAGTTGTTATTGTACAGTTTCTAGGAACACCTACATCTGATATATTCGATCTGATTTCATTACTAATTTACCTCCTGTTACATAAGGTTTATTAAAAAGGAACTCTTAATTTTAAAATTAAATTTTAATTTCAACTTTTTTATTAAAAAAAATTTGTTTTTATGGAAAGCAGATCATAATGAAGTAAGAGCATTTTTAAATGAAACTATTTTTAACAGTGTAAAAAAATATCGACCAACCCATAAGTACCCAATAGGATAAAAGATAACCCAATCTCTCTTACAAAGCAATAAGGACCGTGGCCGAGCTCACTTGACTACTCTAGCGCCATCTATTATCTATCTACGGAAGCGGTTGCGATGTATATCGATATGAAAATTTGACGCGCTAAATACATCGTTCTTTATTTAATACATTTCCATAGATGTCGCTACATGGTACCGCTAAGTCAGATTGACGAAGTCATTGGTCTCTAGTAGGTACACAAAAGGAAATGAAACGGGAGATGGGCAGCAGCCTTCCGCAATAAAAATATACTAAGACTCATTAAAAATATATAAAGAAAAAGAATAAAATATAAAAGATACTTTTTACGATTAAGTTACAATTTTCGGAGTTATGAATTTTAAAAGGTTTGAAAAATCCCGAATTTGGATACTCATTAAAAATATATAATGAAAAATAATAAAATAAAGAAATATATTTTTTTATATCCTCCCATTTGAAAATAACAATTCCTTGCAATTTAAAAAAAATCTGTTTACATAATTTGGCATCGAGTTGCCCCGTGGCAACAGGCATTTATATCATCAGTAGGACAGTTTGAAGAGAATCGCATAAAAAAAATTGAGGTGGAAATAGTTTTCGGTACTCATGCGACGATTACTCCTGGATGTAAATATAACTCATCGTTCGACACCTCGTCATTTGTTTGACTTGTCAAAATTGATATTTTTTTCAATTAGCATCTTAATGTTATTGAATGAACGATACTATTTTTTACGTTTTGTATTTTCTCTTTCTGGAGGTCTCGGATCGGGATTCAGTGGTCTCCTTGAATTTCATATCTACTCAAGTAACAAATATTGGTCTCCATCGCGTTGCTACGTTTTCTTTATATTAATAGGTTGACAAAAAAGCATACAGTCCACCTGATGGTAAGTGGTTACTGTGACCTATAGACGTCTACATCCATCCTCTATAAAGAATCAAAATGTAGATGCGTCGTCACCCGTAAGGACTAAGATGGAATGCCTCTTTTCCAGTAAAAAGGGTCTCCGTATCTCTACACTCACAATATGAAACACAGCAGCACTGATCTGCTATTTTACGCTGGTAATCTGTGAGAGCGTGATTCTCCCACGGTCGAGCCGACCCATTCGTGCTACAACCATAATATAGCTGCAGTATGGCTCTACCACGCATAACAGTTAGGATGAAATAAGATATACTTCAACTGGAATATGTTATAAAAATTATTATTACGACAATGAACTTTCTGAATTTGTTTCAATTGGAATAGCTAGGATTTATGGCTTTTTCATGCTGTGCCCGTAACGAGAGTCACTGATCACTGACGTTGGTCAATATTTCAACTGTAACATGGAATGTTTTAAAACAATATTTTTTCATTACAGGTTTTACAGGCGCAGATATTGCAAACGTGTGCAATGAAGCCGCACTCATTGCTGCCAGAGAATTGGCTAACGACATAACAATGAAGAACTTTGAGCAAGCCATTGAAAGGGTAGTTGCTGGTATGGAGAAGAAATCGAATGTCTTACAGCCTGACGAGCGAAAAATCGTCGCTTACCATGAAGCGGGTCACGCTGTAGCAGGCTGGTTCTTGCAACATGCGGACCCATTGCTTAAGGTGTCCATCATACCCAGAGGAAAAGGCCTTGGATACGCACAGTATTTACCCAAAGAACAATATTTGTACAGCAAAGAACAACTATTTGATAGAATGTGCATGACTCTCGGCGGCAGAGTCAGCGAGGAATTATTCTTCGGTAGGATAACCACAGGCGCTCAAGATGACCTAAAAAAGATAACGCAGAGTGCGTACGCTCAAATTGTTCACTACGGAATGAATGCAAAAGTCGGTAATGTCTCATTCGAAATGCCTCAGCCCGGTGAAATGGTTATAGACAAACCTTACTCAGAGAAGACAGCAGAACTAATAGACAGTGAAGTAAGGGAGCTTATAAATTCGGCGCACAAACACACAACCGAACTGTTAACGAAACACAAGGACAACATTGCTAAAGTAGCGGAGAGGTTACTAAAACAAGAGATCTTAAGTAGAGATGACATGATAGAACTGTTAGGACCGAGGCCTTTCCCAGAAAAGAGTACTTATGAGGAATTTGTTGAAGGTACTGGATCGTTAGACGAAGACACAACTCTTCCCGAAGGACTTAAAGATTGGAACAAAGAAAAACAAACGACTCCCGCATCGGACAGCACAACACCCAACGCCAGTAAAAACTAAGCTTGTGTATTATGTAGATTGTTTTAGTCAGTTTTATGTGAAATAAACGTAACGTTTAAGACATAAAAGACTTTTGTTTAAGTTTTTGTTTGATTACATACGAAATTATAAAATGCAATTTTTCAAGCAATCACAATGATAGAAACGCGGCTATGCTATATGTGCATTTTTAGAAACTGTATTTATATAATATTTTTAATACAGATAATCTATGATGTTATAGGCTAATTTTGTTAAATAAATAAATTCTGATCTTATAGTTATCTTTTAGTGACTTTAATAAAGCATACTCGTAATTTCATGAACCTATTTCAAAAAAAGGAAGAGCTTATAAATTAGACTACTATGTCTTTTTTTATAAATATGTTACGCGATACCTTCTTTTTTATGAAGTAGATCATACTTCAGGGGTAGTCCTATATATATTTGGAAAAAAATTCAACCCCCCTGAGGGTGGCAAAATAGGGAATGCCAATCGCCAAGTCGAGCAAAAAAGCGGCACGGCCGTACCATCGTTTTCTCGAAGCAGTTCAGGCCATTTTCGACCCCCCTATAACTTCGTTGTAGATAAAACTAGAACTTCTAGTCTGAATTTTCAGTAACCAAACAGACATTGTATAAACACGGTATATTTCATTCAATTTAAAAATTATAACTTAGTCAAATTTTCTTAATTTTGTCACACGCTGATTGACCGATCATCAAAACTCTAAGGCAATTCTAGCAGACATAGAAGTTTCAAATTTAGAATACAATTAGTGAGTGTATAAATCAAGGACAAAGAAATATTATGCAATTTCGTTTTCTATTCAGTTGTCTAGATACACCAACTGCATAAATAACTTTGTAATCCCATATAAATATATAGGATTACAAAGTTACATTTGCAGTGAATGAATCAGTGTACCTGTATAATATGTATAATGGGATAATAGGTGTAGATAGGTACCTAGATATTACTACCTACAAAAAGAAATGAGATGCAATCATAAACATAACTTGTAAAAAAAAAACAAGTCTCGCAACTCAGTTCTACACCGTAAAAAGTTGTGAGATCCATGTAGGTAACAAGTCGGTTAATTTATTTAGTCCCTACTTAAGGGTCCTTCTGTCTTAAGTTATTACGTAATTAGCTAACCTAACAACGTCTTATAGTGACCATATCAACATTAAAAATCTTTTGTGTTTTAAATAAATAGCTTGACTTGGCAATCAAATCAAAACAATCTAATTTAATATAATATTCAAAGATTACAAGAGATGGAAAGTGTGAGAGTGATATCGAAAGAAAAGTGAATGCAGGAAACATGGTGAATGGAGTTTTGTACTCCCTTATGAACAGTCGTAAGGTATCTAACAAGGCTCGTTTGGCTGTGCATGAGGGGGTGTTGGTTCCGACACTCATGTACGGAAGTGAAAGTTGGGTATGGCAGAAGAAACATGAAAGCAGAATAAATGCAGTTGAGATGAGAGCGTTAAGAAGTATGAAAGGAGTTAAACTGAGTGACAGGATAAGAAATAGTGAGATAAGGAAACGTTGTGGTCTGAAAGAAAATGTAGTGACAAAAATTGAGAAAGGTATGCTGAGATGGTTTGGCCATGTCGAGAGAATGAATGAAGGACGAAAAAAGCGTATAAGGCGAGTATGAATGAAAGGGTTGGAAGTGGTCTATCTAGGCGGACGTTTCTAGACCAAATCAGGGACGTCTTGAAAAAAGGCTAGGTCAAGAGTACCCTAAACCGAAGAACATGTATGAAGGGAATAATGAAAGTGGACGAAGCGAAACAAGTATGTAGGTAAGGATCGTAGCAAGTGGAAAGAAGAGGTTTCTGCCTACCCCTACGGGAAAGAGGCGTGATTATATGTATGTATGTATTATTTGTGAGATACATTGTGTTTTCATGCTAAACACAATGTATCTCACAAAGAAGCTTATAAAAAAACCCTATCGCCCTATCCTATAAAAAAAAAGCAGCGAGAAGCGAATGTGTAATTCCGATAGTTTTGGACTCAGATCCGCAGTATAGAGTAAAATGACCGCTGGTTGGTCTCTCAAACAGACAAACTAGTGTAGAGAGAGTTTTCGGCGGCAGTGTGAACAGCCAGCTACATATATTAACAGTGTAAAACAATATGTAATTATGTATATCTTTTATTGACACGGGATTTATATCTATTGTTAGTTTCTTTAGCAAGAAAATAGTCGATAGCTAATCGCTCTCTCATCGGCGCCGGCGGTGGGACAAGCAAAGTACATTGTGGAGGCAATTATTTGTAAGCCATAATATTGTTACTTTTTCTGTGCGGGATTCGTCCACAGCACTGCAATCATTGCTAAACCACTGCGCCACTGGACGGTTGATCAGTATGCTGAAGTGACAATAGGCTGGCCATACAGCTCGAACAACCGACAAACGACGGGGAAGAAAGATTCTCAAGTGGCCGCCTTGGAGCGCTAAGTAAAATATAGGCGCGCCCTCACTAGCTAGAGTGATGACCAGTGATGACCTGGTGAGACATACCGTAAGTCGATGGATGCAGTTGGCTCAAGAGGACCGCGTTTCGTGGCATTTCTTGGTGTAGCCTATATTCAGCTGTGGACTTGTGTGTTCTGGGCGGAAATCGAATCCACGCCTTACTGCAGCGCAACCAGACGCTTAGTACCGAGTAGTCGTTTAAATCAATGGTTTGATTAGGCTACGTACTTACCTACAAAATCGAAGACACGTTTTCAAGTTGGAGGCTAACTTTTTATGTAAATTATATTGAAAATGTAATTCTTTCGAGTCCACCAAACCGGCTCGGTGGAAATCTCTCTGCCGGCAGTCGTGTAGGCAATGCTGAGCAAGACTGGACATTAAGGGCCGTAGCCGCGTCCTAAGATCAGTAATGGTCCAAAAGAATACTGCTGTACAGGGTCGGAAGAGGACAGATCCCGCTTGGAGAAGACGTCGCGAAATCATCACGGTCACGTTTTCCCCTTAATCAGTGGCGTAGTGTGCCTTAGATGGGCCCTGTATCAAAATTTGTTGGGGGGCCCCAATGAAGAGTAAAGATTTCATAAAAGGAACAAAAACGCTTGCATTGAATTAAAATTATTATATATTGATTTAAAGTTATTACTTACAATTAATACTCCTAGGAACTAAGCTAGCCAAACAATTCAAATCAAATATACACTTTTCATGCCTTTTGTTCGGCGAATATAGCTGAAGACGATTCGGTGGTATTCATAGCTGAAGACGATTTCAGTTTTACTAAATTCTTTGCTTTTATAAACAATAGTGATAACCTTTCCTGTCCCATAGAAGTCCTTGGAATTTTTGATCACAGACGTTCGGGGCCCCTGTAGCCCGGGGGCCCCGTATCATTGATACGGCAGATACGGCGGTAGCTACGCCCCTGCCCTTAATGATGGTGTTTCTCTACCAGAAACGGATCTCAGGGTTGCGGGCGCTCGCAATGTTACCCCCGAGGAGCACGATGATTCGAAAGTGAGTTCGAGACTTCGCGATAGCACTGCGAAGGTGCCGGTGGCAACAACGTATCTAGATACTGTCACCAGGATATGCTATTAGAAAATCAAAGTGAGAGAAGGGCCCTGGTTGTATTCCGAAATTATATCCCGAGAAACTCCGTACCGTTGTCCACCTGGGGTTTTAGCTGCATGCCCTCACAGCGAAAGATAGCCATGAGGATTTCGCCAGGATATAAAAGTTTATGTTCCTACTTACTATTTATATATATATATATATATATATATATATATATATATATATATATATATATATATACTGTATTTTCAAGTTAAAGGCTGTTATTTATCTAAAGTATGCTGAAAATTTTATTCTTTCGAGTCGTAGTTAGTGAGATATTTAAAAATTTAAAATTTTGTACAACCAACTTCAAAACACATTCGAATTGAGTACCGTCTCCTTTTTGAAGTTGGTAGATAAAAGAAATTGGCAGCTTTGATTTTGATTCAAGTCTGTTGTAACAGCGAAAAGAATCAATCATAAGATGCTTTGTCTCAAGTAAGTTAAAAAAGACAACAAATCGTGTTCCTCCGCGACTTGACCTTGACTGCCGAGGACAGGAAAAGAGTAAGCCCCGCTGCAGTCCAGCAACACGAATTTAAAATAAACTCACCAAGTCCACTCGTAACGTTCACTTCGGACCGGCCATTCAATTCGAGCCAATCAGTAGGTTTCTCTTTGTTCACTGTAGTGTGAGTGACTAAGCCACGGTTACTAAAACCTCACGCCGAAAAGTGGAAACCCAAACAAAGGATATCGGTACCACATTCTTACAAAGGCTAAACTGTGACAATTGATATAACTAGGTTCAAAACAACACAATAATATTTATCACATAAGCCGTGTGGCGGCGGCGCTTCGAGAAAATAGAAGATGTAAAGACGACTTAGTAAAATGCTTCTTTAAGGAAAACCTCTAATTAATTGAGGCTACTAACAGGCTTGTTCTTATACCACATGTAAAATACCATGACTGGCGAACAGGTATAGTGTCAATGATGCAAAATGTCTGGTCCAGAATAAAATTAGCCATACAACCATATGACCGATTAATACCTACTTGATATTATAAATGCATTGTACTTACTACTATTGCCCCATATAGGCGCAGGCCTTTTAATTAGACAGTATAATGGAGCAGGAAGAGTGCGGCATGCTTTACACTGGCTTCACATTTCCTCTACATAATGTATTGTATTTCTCAAGCATGCAGATTTTTACTTTTAGGGTTCCACTATTATACAAATAATTTATAAGGATTCCTTTCTTTGAATAACAGTTCTGTATTCACCACTTGCTCGGCGATGAAGGAAAACATCTTGAGGAAACCTGCATGTCTCAGAAATCGAAGATTTCAGGTACATGTAAAGACTGTAGTCGGAAAAAATTCAATTTATGCAAAATTGTATTTTTTTCAAACTACTTTATTTGTCTAATGTTGAACCCCATTACAAATCTCACAAAATACTAGTGTAAACTGCGTAAAGTAGCTGCGTAGTTTTTAGTTTTTTCGTAGTTAACTGTGATCATACTTATAAACTAGTTTGTTTTAATTTTTATCAAATTTCTATTTTTTAGTGTTATAGACATATCAACGTAGGATGACCTATGAGATCCCATAAATTATTTTAGCAGTGATTTAAGCTTTTTTTTGCAATGAAAGCCCAAAATATTATAAAAATACACATATCTAAATAATTCCCAAGAGAATGAAATAACGGTAATTGTTATATTTAGGTCTGGTACCTGAACTCCTCTATCGCAGAGACGACACGCTGAAAATTAAAAAAAAACTACGCTGTAAAGATCTGCTTGATACGCATGCTGCCACAGGACCTCACCAAAGTAAAAAAAATATGATTTACTTTATCGAGTAGGAGGCGCCGAATCATTTGTCGTATTGATGAAGAACAGCGGCGAACCGTGCAAAAGAAATAGCACTGCTATGTCCGTGGGGACAGATGTGGTCTAATCACATGTAGTGATAACGGTAACTCCTCGCAAGTTAAAAAAAAACATAATTTATAAATGGGTTCTCAAGTCGTGAATTCTTAATCTCGTTCATAAAAGTGATAACCACATGTCTAGGCTGCTGTTAACCGATTCGTTGCGACACCAATTTTCGGCAACTTTTAGCTGTGGCGGCGAACAAATATTTCATGACATGTCTGTCGTGTCAAGCACCACAGAAGTTGACGACACACCTATTGTGCCATTCGCCATGTGTAAAAATATTGTTCTTTTTATGTTTTTTTTTCACTTGTTTAGATCTGATTAAGTTTAGTTAACATTAATCATTAGTTGCAAACTATACTAAAAAAAACTACGTGTTTTTCTACGTGTTTTCCTTGAAATGGAGAGTAAGTGACTTTTTTATGCAGAGATTACAAACCTTTTGTACTATTTATCTATACTTTACTAATATAATAAAGCGGAGGAGTTTGTTTGTTTTTTGTTTGTTTAAACGCGCTAATCTCTGGAACTACCAGTCCAAAAATTTTTTTTTGTATATTATAGCCAGATTCATGTGGAATAGTATAGCCTATCTAGCATCAAGCTACATCACTCAGTTAGCCTTAAGTATGGATATTTGTTAAGCAAGTCAGAAGAAAAAGCGCTCCCGAAATGATTTATCGTATATATATTTATAGATACGTAAATACAATTTTCTAGAAAAATATAGATCTTTACTCGATCTAAAAAAGTCCGCGATACCATATGTCTATTTCTTATACATAAGCCATAATTTGGTATTTTGTGGCAAAAAATATTGAAAATTAAAAAGTGATATATATATATAGGCCATGCCTAATAATAGCGCTTATATATCACTTTTTAATTTTAGTTAGTGATACGGAAATACCATCTTATGCAAAAATATAGATTTATGAGCGTTATTATTAGGCATAGCATATTAATCCTTACGAACGAAAGTTAATTCATCATCAAGACAATTTTATGAAGATAAATTTTGTTCTTTATATACACCATAGTTTAAGAGATAATTAAAAAAAATTAAAATAATTCAATACTTGGCTGGGCGCGCGAACGACGCATTTATAAACCCTAGCCGCCCGGTGAGAACTGCGAGAAGCCAGTATTGAAAGCTTCTATGGGCGAGGTAAGTTCAGTCATTATAACTAAAATAAATTCAAAATTAATGGAGTACTTTTATGACAATGATTAGTTACATCTTTATTTCTGAACTCTTTCATTGCACGTAGCTATGGTATTTTGAAAATTTAATTGATTAATAAGTATAAGAGTTTCAATCATTTCATGCCTACACACTTTTTATGTATCGTGTACGGTTTTCTTTAAAACTGGAAATAACCGCGCTTCGGGACACTGTCTAGGACGTGAAGGGAGGACGCTCAACCGGGAGGGGAGGGAAAGTGGATAAAACTTAACTTCGCTCTACATCATAGGTACAAATAAAAGTACTCCATTAATTATGCCAATTTTTCCATACATTGCTATCAAATAAAATATTTAATTGCAATTATAAAATGCTTGAACTAGGTGTCATGTCATGTCGCGCACCTCGGACACGTGACGACGCGGGTGAAACCGCGGGGTACAGCTAGTACTGTTATATAAAAAAATCATTTATACTAATAGCTAAATCACCCAGAAAAACCTTGGTTTTTATTAAATTAAATTTTCACCTAATAATAACGTTTGTAAATATAAAATTTATCAGCGAAATTTTTTATACATAAGTACATGAATGCGTTCGAACTGTTTCAAGAAAAAATAAATGCCATCAAAAACAAAACTTGTAAAAAAGACGAAGTCTCGCAACTTAGTTCTTTATAGATTGACTTGGCCATCGCATGAAAACACAATGTATCTCACAAGAAATACATATTATATTAAATTAGATTGTTTATATAGTGCGATTGCTAAGTCAATATATGTATTTAAAACATAAATTATTTTTAATATTGATACGGTCACTATAAAATGTTGTTAGGTTAGCTAATGACGTAATAACGTAAGACAGAAGGACCCCTGAATAAATTAACCGACTTGGTATTACATGGATCTCACAACTTTTTACGGTAGAAGAACTGAGTTGCGAAACATGGTCTTTTTTACAAGTTTTGTTTTTGATGGTATCTCATTTCTTTTTGTAGATAGTAGATAGTAGTCTTACTTTTTTCCTTTCCGGTACCATCTACTTCTTGAATAGTTAGTACGGATCTTAGGGAAATTTAGTCTAGTTAAAACTTTGTGGGATTTTGGTACAACTTCATAAGACATGTCCCATTTTTGCTTTTTCATTCCGTTGACCATTTTACAACTTACCTTTGAACATAATTATATCTAGGTATACCTATCTATATCTATTATTCCATTATATTATACATATACAGGTACACTGGTTCATTCACTGCAAATGTAATTTTGTAATGCTATATATTTATAATAGGATTACAAAGTTATTTATGCAGTTGGTGTCTCTAGAAAACTGGACCGAAATTACAAAATATTTTAGTTTTTCCTTGATATATACACTAAACACTAATTGTATTCTAAATTAGAAGCTTCTACGTCTGTTAGAAGTGCCTTAGAGTTTTGATGATCGGTTAGTCTGTGAGTGAAAAAATTAAGAAAGTTTGACTAGTTATAATTCTTAAACTACTGATTCAAATTGGATGAAATTTGAAATATACCGTGTTTATATAATGTCTGCTTGGAGACTGGAAATTCAGGCTTCAAGTTTTATCCACAATGAAGTTATAGGGGGTCGAAAATGGCCTGAACTGCTTCGAGAAAAGGATGGTACGGCCGTGCCGCTTTTTTGTTCGACTTGGCGGGAGCACTTCCGTGCCCCCAGATTTTATACCATATCACAGGAGCACATGGTACTTCATAGGTTCATTCGGCCATATGATAGTAATAGACAGAATTTTAAGCAAAATTAAACGATAAGACAAACGCATTGTTTTTTTTTAACAGGAGACTTGTTTTCCAGAAACTTGTTTACAACTTAAGTTTGTGAGCGATGATTAGAGTATTTTTCCACAACATGATTTAAAAAACCCCACACGGTAAAAAGAGTATCATCTACAAGTTAAAAAACGTTGACCCCTAAAACTTTCAAATTCTCATAACATCTAGAAACGAAGCTGTATGCATGAACTACCTGCAAAATAATGAATATTTTGTACTAGACAAATCTTCCAAAAATGCAATTTGAGCGAGTTTTAACGATTTTTAAACGCCACAGAAAAATAATCGATGGCACTCCTGGCATGCCCTCCGCACTGAATCGGTTAGCGATCAATGCAAAAAAATCATTACTTCGTGGTTATGGTAACCTAAAAGTTGTGATAAATTACTATTGTAGGAAATGCCAGAAAACTTAAAGATTCTATCGATTAGCTAGAGATTCCTATAGATGGCAGTTCTAGTGCCTGGAGTAAAGATATCTCTTTTTTTTGTCAACTTGGTTAACCACTCGATATTTTACTTACTCATAGCATAAAGAGATGGTTGCACGAATATTCCAAACAAACGTATACAACAACATTCTATGTAATAGATTCCCATATAAATGATCTAGAAGAGATTTTAACCTTGAGACAAGTACTTCCTTTTTTTTATAATTTTCTAGTAACGTTAACCATTGTAAATTCAACTTGGATAGCCCCGCAGACCGGCTTCGGAAGCAGAAAGGTGCGTAACATCTGGTACTGCGATTGTCAATTCTCCTGCCAATCGACCGAATTAACGCAAATTCTCCCTACAACAGAAGAATCCCACATCCAATGGACTTATATAGGTTTATAAAGAAGAAAAAAATATTTACTCATAACACTGTCGTGTTAGCTCAACGTGTAAAGTGCTAGCTGTAAATATCACAGTATGCGAGCAGTCCAGGTTTGATCCCAGCCGATACTAATGAGTTTTCATTGGTGTCGGATCGAACTTGAAATTACCGTTAACAAATGTTAGTGGCAATGAGGGCTAATAATCTTCCACTCACCAGATGTCGCTACTAGCGACGGAGGTAAAGTTTTTTGTTACACAGTGTCATTTAATTGAGAAATTAGTTTTAAATAATAGTTTATCATTGTCTAGAGTATTATATTAATATATAACACAATGCGTCAGTGGTTTGATTTTTAATTTTTTGCAAATTAGAACTCTTTTTTTTTAAAGTCGTCTTTTAGTTATATTTATAGTTTGATTTATTCATTTCTAATGTAATTAATATAAAATATAACTAGTAATACAGAAAGAAACCTTAAAGATTACATTTTCCTAAGAAATTATCGTCCCCGCTATGAAATCTGTCAAATATTTTACCTCACTCGAAAGTGGCGCCGCCCTGGTGGCAGAAGAAGTCGTGGATGCCCTCATTTTAAGTGCTGCTTTACTACATGTGGTAAAGAAAAACATAGTGAGAAAACCTGTACCTACCTAAGTATATCTATGAAATAAAAAATATTTCAAAAACGTGAAGTCCGTCAACACGCATTGGGGCAGTGCGGCGGATAATTCCTAGTCCTAGTCCTAAATACTCAGAAATGACAGGCCTGTTCCCAGAAATTAGACGTTTATAGACTAAAAAAACCACAGCCTTAAGAACTCTACTCTCCTTAAAACTTCAAATTTATAAGTACTGATTGGAAGGTATTGTTCTATATAGAAAAACTTAACATTAAATTCGTTTTAACACTCGTTGATAATAAACTCGTTTTCCTATTACTACAATGAAATATTATATAGATATATACTTAGTAGCTAGGTGTGTTCTCGTACTTAAGGTGAAAGCTCCAGGGTGGCCCGCGAAATTCAAATTTTCTTACGATTTTTGGACTTTGCAGGTCAGGGTCAAATTGAATGTTTAACAAAATATGATTCGCGATCGTAACCAGTATGTGTTTACAGAATTATTATCATTAAAATCACTAATACAACCCTCCAAGTTCATATAATTCCTTTGAATGAGTTTTTCTGGAAATAGTCATACAATAGGATTATACGAACTTAGGGGGTTGTATTGATGATTATAATTCTGTAAATACATACTCGTCACGGTCGGGAATCATATTTTATTAAACATACAACCTGACACTGACCTACAAATTGCAAAAAACTTAAGAAAATTTGAATTTCGCGGGCCACCCTGAAGCTTTCACCTTAATGTAATTTCTTAAATCTGTTGAAAAAATTCGAAAGCTCGCGTTTTATTATTAAAATATTGCAGTCACTGTTTGCTTCATTTTGAAATAATCTATTTAATAGCAATAAAATTAGAAGGCTGATAAAAGGATACTCCATATCATAAAATTGTGCAACAGCGATGCTAGATGGCGCTCTTAGAGTATCGACTTTTTACTTAGGTAGTAGTTTTTCGGTTCGCTGTTTGTTAGGCTTTTACCTGCAGCTTTTTGATTGGGATTTTTTAGAATCGATTAAAATGTTCAAATATATTAATTTAAGCAAGTAGAATTATGACCATCCATAGATAATATGATCAGTTGTTTTTATAAGGATTTTCTGAACACAATGAGGTATTTAAATAACGGACTACAATTTCGAGTACCAATATATTTAATTGGCCACTGGCTGAAATTAAAAATTTACATTTGCCTCCCATCTCCACGTAAATTGAATGTGTTAAAGCAAGCACGCTCATATTATATTTTGCATTTATGTCTTTACAACATAAAATGCCAAATAACATACGACTGCGCTGCCCTGTACAGACACGAAGGAACAACTTCAACAAAAAAAAAACAGGGTTATATTAAAATTATAATATGAAAATATTCAAATATTGGCTGAACATATATTCAACCTTCTTTCTGTTTATTTAAATATTCACTACATTACTTTATACATCACCAATTTCTTAAGTAAATTCAGTTTTTTGTACAATATAAAAAGAATCTTATATTATTTCTATGTTTACACGCAAGAAGTGTAACGCCCACATTCGAATTAAACTTGATCTAACCGAGCGAACGGCAAATAAAGTGAAAAATTTAACAAAAATTATTAAAATTATGGTAATTATTACAAGTAACTAACACTATCCTTTTATGTTCAACATTTTATGTCAATATTTAATTATTATCTATACTTATAACTACCCTATGATATAACATTATAAATGATGAAAATGTATCTCCATGATATCATTCAACAATAATCCATTAACAATTCGCAAACCATTTACGCGCGTCTATTAAACGGTAAACTATAACTAATCTCAGTAACAATAAAGGTCCATATCAATGACAGTCTCTGACTTTTTCCCCTTTTGGTTTCCTGCCTCGTTTCTTGCCTGAAGTTACGCCGGCTAGGACCATTGCGGCGCGCTTGGCAAGACACGATTTGCAAAACCAGTCTTCCGTCGCTCCAGGCTCTTCAGTTATTCCTACACACTCCCAATGGTACCAACCGTCGCAACCATCACAACCTATCATGGGCGACCCGTTATCTTGCCTTCCACAAGCTGGACATACCCAAATCTTGTTCCCATGCTCGTCCACATAATAGGGTGTCGGCAAAGGCCCGCTTGGTTTCGGCGTCGTGGGTGGAGGCACCGGCTCCTCTGATATCGACGCCGTATCGTCTTCAAAGCTCTCCATATGTCCTTTCTTCAGCATAGGTTTAAACAATATTCTTTTATACTTCGAATTACTTGAAGGTGGCCTATTCTTCCTAGGCGGAGAATTCACTGACGGTGGAGATGACGGCTGTGGCTCCACTTCGCCGACGTGATTATGTTTAGAATGCTTTTGTTTCGGCGGCCTCGTCACTAGCGCTGATATTTGCGCTAATTCCGGTGAGCGACTATGTTCCCGAGATACGGGTTCCTCTTTTGGCAGTGGTCTATCTTCCTCCTCCTTTTTAACCACTGGCTTAATATTTAACTTGAAGATATCAGGTGAGCTTGGTGGCATTGGAGAATTTGAATTAGAAGAACCTAACTTTAATGTAAGCTTAGGCACTAAGCCATCTGTTGCCTTTTCTTTCTTTTTCTCTTTCTTTTCCTTCTTTATTCTATCCTTCTCCTCTTGTCTTTCTTCCTTTTCTTTTTTCTTCTCAATTTTTTCCTTGTTTTTATCTTTCTTATCTTTTTTCTTCTTTATTTTGATGCCATCTTTATCTTTCTTTTCTTTTTTATGTAATTTGTCTTTCTTCTTATCAGCACTTTCTATATCTTTTTCTTGTATAACTTCAGGAGTTGGTGCTTTGACTGGTTCAGGTTGCGGTTCGGGGTCTAATTTTTCGATGATATTCACTTCCGGTTCAGGAGTGGGCAAACGAACTGGTGGTGGGGGCTCCCTAGGAGGCTCTTGTCTTACAGGTTCAACTTTAGGTGGATTCAGTTCTATCGTTATATCTGGCTGTACAGGTGGCATTTTATAAAGTGATTTGTGATCTTTATGTGACTTTGACTTCGGTTTCTGTAAAATATTTGGAATGGTCGGAGATTTGTGCTTGTTATCATGTCGATCTTTATCTCTGTGCAAATTTGGCGATTTATGTATCCCTCTATCATCATCATTATTATCCACAGGAATTACTTCAAGACTTGGACGTCGCAACATTGGGGGTATTTTCATGGACTGTGATCGCGATGTGTGTGGGAAATTGCCCATTGGCATTAGATGATTAGGAATACCAGGACCAAGCCCAGGTAGAAAACTAGGGCCTGGAATTAGTCCAGGGCCACTTGCTCCTAAAGCAAAAGGGTTTGACATCAAATTTGGAGAAGGTAAACCTCTTAATGCTGGATTGTTGGCTAGCCCTGCAAGAAAGTCACTCCCAGGAATCAACCCAGGATTAGGTATTAAACCAGGTCCAGGCATCAAACCTCTTCCTGGAGGCATTGCTGGGAAAAATGGAAAACCTGGTGGCATCTGTGGTAATTTTGATTCATTCTTTGGCCTACTTGATTTTGGTTTGACATTACCAAGTTTCATTCTCTTTTTCTCTGCTTGTGCCATTTCAAACGCTAATTGTTGTTGCTGTTTTTTGAGCAACTTCGCCTCTAATTTAGCCGCTTTATCTTTTTTGTCCTTGTGTTTCCTTTCCTTTTTGATTTTTGGGCCGACGCTAGTTACATCTTTGGAATACGGCTGTTGCAATGATTTATTGATTGATATACTAGGTCTAGGTTCAGGAGGCAAATGTTTAGTCTGTGGCATTGTATGAATGTCCATAGAGTCATCATCAATACTGATCACTTCATTGGCCCTGATATCTATTTCTTTTGACAAATCTAACGCACTATTATTATTATTCACAACAGGTTCATTATTACTCACTTGCACATTTTCACTTGCAACATCATGTGCAGAATTCTGCAACCTTGAGATCATAATGTCAGACTGCAACTTTTCTTGTACAACCTCTAGAGGACTCTTATCTTCTTTATTTTTGTTCGATATTCTCTTAAATATATTAACTTTTGATCTATCTGGTTGAGACGCCAGCTTCTCCTCCTCATCAAGTACCTCCTTCTTAATTTCTGTCTCCGGTATAAGGGAACTTGTAGAAGATAGAGTTTTATTTACAGGTAAAGAATTAGAAACAAGTGGAGATTTTGCAATTGGGATTTTTCTTGGTACAGGAATAGTATCTTCAATGGTTGGTTGTACAACAGGTGGAGGAGTATCTGGTGGTTCCTGTTTAATGACTGGTCTGATAGCTTCAGGTACAGGAAGAACTGGAGCTGGACTTGGTACTGAAGATGTATTTTGAGCTGGAGGAATCATAGGCTTTGATGGATGTGGTAAAGCTTTTGGCGCTGGCATTGTGACATGGTTATGATGTGTGGGATGAACATCTTTACTTTTCATTGGGTATCCAGGTGGATACCTGTCCAATCTATTGCTATCCTTAGATTTACTACTTTCCCCTTTATGACTCTTATCTTTTCTTTTACTTTTCATGATCTTGCCATTTAATAATTTATTCTTCTTAGATTTTTTATCACTTTTTTCTAAAATTGGTGCTTTCATGGGATTTGAATGGTGAGAATTGACTCTATGCTTGTCATGATGCTTTTCAGATATTATTGTAGGAGGTCTGGCCTCAGGTAATTTACCTTCACGGGCAGGTGATAAGAAACCAGACATAGTCATTATTACACTACTGATTTCACGAGTTCTTTCCTCTTCTTCCAGCCTTAACCTTGGCCTCTTACTGTTTGGTAATGAGACAGGGTCAATTGGCCTTTTAAATATGTCTTTAGGTTTTTCTGGACTATCCGTGACAGATATTTCAGGACTTGTACATGTAGCATTACTGTCAATATTATCAATACCATTTTGTTTGATTTCAACAGTACCTGCAACAACTGGTGTGTCTCTTTCTTTTTCAGGGTACATAGGTGGAAGGTGTTCATGCACATGCATTGGTCTTGTAACCACTTCATGGCTGCCAGGTTTAAGGAAATTCAAATTTGATTCTTTAGGTTTAGGAAATTTTTCTACATTGACAGGTGGTGGAACAGGTGGCACACATCTTGTATACTCTGCTAACTCTGGCAAATGGACATGAAGATCACGGAACACTAATCCTAAGTCATGTAAATTTGGTTCAGTCCTATTAAATTGTTCGGCGTATCTGTTAGCTTGTGTTCCAAGTGTACAAATGTACTTTTCCAATACATGGACCAGTATGTCAAGAGGTGTCGAGTTTATACCGTTCCATCCTATAGTTTGACATATTTGCGCAACATTCCTTCGTAGTATCTCACGGGCGTACGCCTCTGACATAATGACACCAACAAAGTTATCTGGAACAAACGTATATATCGAAATTATCACAACACAACAACAACAAATTTTGTTGCACCGAATTAGCCATCTAATTTTAACACATTTTCAAGATAATTTGATTGTTGTGCATACGATTAGACGTCTAAAACAGCAAATCTCATGATTTTTATACCTGCAAGTGTCTAGTAGTACAGAGACGATGTTCCGAACTGGTGAAAATTTCACGTTTGGAACACACATGTATGCTTCGCTATAATCTTTGAATTTCACGGATAAATTATTATAATACATAGACTGGTTACAACGCAAAAAAATGATGTGTTTACGTAAAAACTTCTCAGCATTCTACAAACACAGTGCCCCGTGCGCCATGATTGCATTTTGGGTTGTCAATGTTCAGTGTTGCATGCTTATAATTAAAAAAATGGCGGTCTAATATGAATGCGTTCAGAAAATTGATTTTGTTGTTCAAGTTATTTTATAAAATTATAAAAGTAAGAATTTTAGATTTGAAAATTATAATGTCATGACGGCACCATTTGTCCATGCATTCCAAATTGCATGAAATCGTGATGTCGATTTACCACTGTATCCACCGAGAGTCTAATCGATTCCATCGAATCAACCAACGCGCTCGCACATAATAAGATGAATTACAAGCGCGTCAAAAACTGTTAGTATAATTATGATAATATCTGCTTTGTAATCATAATTATTATATTGCTTATTGGAGGGTTCGTTTTAGGGGTTGGACTTGGATGCTCCGATGTGAGGGGTCAATGACATCTGAAAGTTCGAACTTCGGTCAACAGGTCAAAATTACCAAAGAGTACATAATTACTACGTTTTAGTAATAATTTTGAAATTAACATTTAGATTACGATTAATACCATCTTTTTAAAAATCAATCCTACTTATTTTATTAGCTTTAGTTATTTTTCATTTTTGGTATTAGTTTGGCCTGAAGCTGTTATTCTCTAAGTTTTTATTTCTCTACTTTTAAACTCTCTTTTCTCTGAAAATTACAAATAAATTAGTTAAATATAACAATGGCTATCTTTAGCTACCTGAATTAAGAAAACACGGTGAATATTTATTCGAAATTTTTATGTACTCGTATGTACTATTTAGCTTATATGCCGGCACTACACTATAACCCAGCCGCTTATATTATACTGAGATAACTAATTCCAACCATATACTATTATTTCTCACATATATATATATATATATATATATATATATATATATACAACAGTGGTAGAGCCACGCGGCAGCTTTTGCTGTCGCACGGATGGGCCGGCTCGAACTGGGGTGGTACCATGACCTCACAGAATACCAGCGTGAAGTAGAGGTTTACTTCTGCGTTTCGCTTGGTGAGTGCAGGTGGCCGGAGGCCCTTTTAACTGGAAATGAGGCATTTATCTTAGTCCTCACGGGTGACAACGCATCTGCATTTTGATTTGTAATAGAGGATAGATGTAGATGTCTATGGGCCGCACCAACCACTTACCATCAGGTGGACTGTGTGCTCATTTGTCACCCTTATCCTATAAAAAAAATATGACACAAAATTAAAAGTATAAAATATTTGTGCAGTTCACCGCGGAAAAGTGAAACCTTTAGAAAATTGCGTAACCTTTAGTAATAGCGCTATCTGCTTCATTCTATAGATAAAGTCATTTTATCAAATAAAAATTGATTGACTCTCAAAGACAATGGTACGTAAAATAGATGCAAGATGGCCTAAACAAGACTAATTTGATATAAACAGGGAGTTATGAAATAGTGGATAGTTAGGAATGGATTAGACATGATAATTTTGTTCAATATAGTAAGATAATTTTATTCTTTATTTTAACCACCTTGAAAACACAAAGAGGGTACCGAGATAATAGGAAACATTGTATCCTGTATTTACATTCTCTCACAAGCTAAATCCTAAAGATATACATGTTTGTCTCTTTTAAGTGTCTCTTTTTCGTTTCATCGAGTTTTAAATCACATCGATTCCAAATAAGTTTTCACTTCAAAAATGTAGGGCAGCAGCACAGTTACTGACTCACCAACTCACTCATCGCATTTTAATTTAATTATAACCGTTGTAGATTTAAATCAAATTAAGACAAAAGTCAAAAAATTAGAATGCGGGCCTAACTTAAGTCACCTCGGAATTAAATCTTTCTGCACATGCTGTATTAACACAATATCTCACTGTTTTTCTTTTCTGTTTTCAGCGGAACATTCTAGCTGGGAACAAAACGTTAGCCATGTCTGCCTTGCCAATCTGTCGATTATGTTTACATGGTTTTTTTTTTTGTAACTTTTTGAAATCAGATACTGGCAACTGACTGTTGACTGGATTTGTATTTCAACTGAAATATTTTGATATTAGAGATATACTTTTTATATTTAAATAATATTTTATATTTAATATTAATATGTTTTTAGGTCTTTCTCGTGTAGCCATAACCAATGTTAATAAAAAGCGGCCAAGTTCAAGTCGGTCTCGCCCATGAAAGGTTCCGTAGCAGCAAGTAACATAATTTACGATTTATGACGTTTTAAAAAAAACTACTTACTAGATCTCGTTAAAACCAATTTTCGGCGGAAGTTTACGTGGTAATGTACATCATATATTTTTTTTAATTTTATCATTCTCTTATTTTAGAAGCTATGGGGGGGGGGGGGGCAGACACACATTTTACCACTTTGGAAGTGTCTCTCCCGCAAACTATTCAGTTTAGATAAATGGTATGAAAAACCTCAATAACATTTTTGAAGACCTATCCATAGATACCCTACATGTATGGGTTTGGTGGAAAAAAAGTTTTTGAGTTTCCGTTTTAAGTATGGGGAACACCCAAAATTTATTGTCTTTTTTTCTATTTTTGTGTGAAAATCTTAATGCGGTTGACAGAATTTTACTAAGTTTCAACAGCATAGTTCTTATAGTTTCGAAAATAAGTGGCTGTAACATACGGACGGACAGACAGACAGACATGACGAATCCATAAGGATTCCGTTTTTTGTCATTTGGCTACGGAACCCTTAAAAGGAAGGAAAGATGAATCAAGGCATATGGCGCACCCAGGCAAAGGAAAAGGGAAAAAATGTTTCTTAACCCAAAATTAATGTACAAGTACAAGTTTCTAGTTTTCACTTCTGACGTGCAGTCCTTTGACTGACAGTTTTGTGTTTATCAAACATGTAACCTATCATCGGTTAATACTAATATAAGTAATGGAGCAACGGTAAATGGCGGATCGGAGGGCAGTAGCTATACGCAGGCGTATGACTACTCCCCTCCGATCACCGTATACACTTCACCTCTGTCAAAGTATAAGTTCACGTGGCCCTACGCACACAATAAACTTACTTGATTAGACTAAATCCAGTTGTGCAGCTGGATCGACGTCCTACAAAAATATCGAATTGTTTAGTTTTTTTTTCCTGCTTTATAAGTAATTTTTTAATTACATTAGTGCTATTTACTTATTTTCAACTTAAAAATTATAGTAATAATGGTTGTATTGTTTCGGATTTGTTTACTAACAGGCCGTGGCTCTCGTACAATATTCAGATTGTATTCGAGTTATCGTTGTCATTAAGCGATTCTGTTATACTAATGTATTTATTTTCTTTTTCTTTTAAAACTTTATCTCTACACTAAGATTTTCTCCTGTATCGTGGCAGTTTACAGACATAAATTTCACAAGGACAAACATCCAGATCCGGAGAAATCATTCGTAGCATACAAATACTTGTTCCGTGTAGGATTCAAACCCGCGGTCCTTAGCGCTACAACTCATTGTAACGATGGCTGTTGAATGAATGAACTAGTTAATTCGATCGTCGACGTATTGTGAACGAGTAGACTGTTTACGAACAATCAATGGAATAGTCAAATCCGTAAACGGCTAAATTGAAACTCCACAACGTCATAAAAAGACAGACAGTTCTGTGTTCGGGAAAAACGCTATGGCTACTCTCCTCCACTCCACCGGTGGTCCGTGTTGCTCTATGGGTTAACACATTCACTGAGAATGACAATATAATATCAGCTTAACCAAAACGTTGTGATTATTATATACTCTTTGACATTAACAGTATACATTTTATAGAGTACTATTCTTTTATTCATTCATCCTATCAAAAGTCAACAGCAGAACATATTATGCCTCCTCCTCCACAGTGTGCCTCATAGAGTAGAGTAATATATACTGGTGTGCCTCATAGAGGGATTTGCCATACATGGCACGTTTGGCAAGGGGTTTAGCAACCTGTGTTAGCAACAGTAGTTTTTTTTTAATTTTTTGTGTTGCTTTTTTTTAATTTGTTGTTTTTAATGTTGCTCTCTGACCTCTGTCGCCTCTTACGACAACCACGGATTGCCATGGGTTAGGGACATAGTTATTATTAGTAGTATCAAGTTTTATTAGGTTTATACTTGTTTTGTGGAAATTGCACATAGTAGTTACTATAATAATAGCATTGCAAGTATAGTTTACAATATTATTTTTTTAATCATGGTTTACATATCTCTATATTTTTATGCCATATACTTATTGGTTATTGGTATACTTCTTTAACCCTTTAAGATCGGACAGGGTTTTTATTACATGTTATTTGTGCAAAATGTATATTATTATAATAACTTATTAAGTCTTCTTTTCATCATCATCAGTCCATAAAAGCCCACTGTTGAGCATGAGCCCCTCCCTTTATAGGGGATTTTCCTAAATCGTTCCGTTTGGCAGGCGGACTGATTGATAATAGCAGTGTCAAATGTCTCAGACTTTTAGCGCTGCTACTTATCATCTGTCTAATTAGTTCTTAGGTCACGTCTGGCGTAATCTAGATGGCTATACATTCATAATAATAATAATGTCCTCCAGACCAAATTTTGGTTACAGCGGCCAGTCTCAACGGAGACTAATCATTTGCGTAGGGCGGGATTATAGTGCTCGAGTGTATTGGATGTGCACCCTCTATTCCCTCATTCTTGTATTCCGATAGGACAGTAGTCTGACATGACCGGAGGGAGATCCAGCGCAGGACCAACGGCTTTACGTGCTTACCGAGGCACGGAGGTGTAACACCGCCAGCTTCCTAACTCCGGTCTGCTGCTCACAATTTCTTGTCAGAAAAACCCAATAACTGATTTTGATCTAACATGGGAATCGAACCCGGGACATCAAGATCATCACCAGAATGTATTCTTTATCTGCAATCCAGTTTATTTGACAGCAACGGACAGCAATGATTTTAATTTTTTATTCTATCAACACCAAAAGCGTTTGACACTTTGTCAAACAAAACCGCAAATGGTATTTGACGATGTGCTTTTGTAATAAGAAATAATTTAGTATTTGCGTATTTCATCATTTTTGTACAAGAAAATTGAATTGTTCGTTTAAATTAGCTGTAAATATATAGAAATTTTAACAATAAGGAAAATAAATGTTTATAAATGAGAATATTTTGGACCTTTGATTTCGTCCTCAGTCCAGGTCTTGCAACAATCTTAAAAAATCCCCGTAAGTTCAATCCCCCATTGTATTGTTGGTAATCACTGCAAGAGCTCTCGACTCTTGTTGTTAAACATGACCACCTCTTCGGAAGATGTATTGTTGAGCGTAGGATATGTAAGATATAAAAAAGGAGATGGGACACTATATGTGATGAATCAGAGATTAGCTTGGATGTTGGAGAATCGAGATACTGTTGCTGTTTCGCATAAATATGCTGATATAAAAAGTAAGTACTTTGTTGTTCAAAATTGTGGATTTATGTGTTTTGTTACATTTTTCGGGTTCCCTGCTACAGTAATTGTAGACAGATGAATAAACGTTCCATTGTAGGACATAGGACGCCCGTTTTAATAATATCAATTTTAATAATATCATCATGCATTTGATTTTAGCATAAAGTGTGATGTTTTGTTATAATTATGTAAGGATTTAGAGAAAAGTAATCCTTAGTATACAATTCGTTAAAAAGCTGTGTTTTAGTAATATTTTTAGGTCGTTTCTATGTACATTTCTTTTAGTTTTTTTTTTCATGAATACTTATCGGAAGTCATTTAAGCTTTACTAATGATAAACCTCTGTCCTGGGAAGAACCAGCAAGAAACCCAGGAGGACATATTTAAAAATGGATAATTTGCAAAATAATATTTTATACAAATAAGTATGAAAACATTTAGAAATAGTATGACAGCAAGATGTAATATGTAGTATTCTCTATTGCTAATCTGCTTGCCAATATAGTGCTTATGGTTCGATGTATTATAGGAAAGGCATCTAACAGTAAACTGTTTACAAGATTATAAAGGAGATGAAGCAGAAATGCACTTTTATGAAATGAATAGTTTTTATAACATGCTTGGTTGCTGGTCACTGTGTTGTTTAAATTATTTTTATTTTTTTTTTTAAATTTTAGCATCATAAATGTGGTTTTGTATGCCACTAATTTTGATTATTTACTGCAATAATTTTGCATAGATTATTACATTACAAGACGCTTTGCACCATGAGCCATCAGTTATAATATTTAGAAGGTAGAACAATTTAAAAAAATGTGGGTACCATGCAGTAGTAGTGTAAAACAATCCTGTGGATGTTTTAAGAGCCGACATAAGAAAATTTAAATAGGAGATGGGAGGCCTAATCACAACTTAAAATAATAAAAACTGCTGTTGTTAATCCGCCTGCCTTTTAAGAGGAATATAGCTCTCATTTTAACTATTGCTGCCACTAAGCAATGGTGTACTTACTGCTGAAATTTGGTTTATAGAATGAAAGAGCCAGTATAATCCTAGGCTGAATGATGCACTGACGTGGAGAAAGATATATTATTACATTATAAGGATACACACACAAGGGATTATAAGTTGTCTTAACCGCCTGCCTGATAATATATAATAATTGATGGGTGATGATAATGTTTCTATGGCCTTTGAGGTTGGTTGTGGGTGTGTATGCCTCAGTAGCTACTTCTTTATGGAAATGTGTTGTTATTTTTAGTTTTGGTCCAAAAGTCTCAAGAATATGTATTTTTGAGATTTTTATTGATGTAATTATTTTCCAGTACAAATACAGCAAATTACTATTTATTATACCACTTAGTAGTTCAATTGTTCGTCCTCCTTTTATTATCTTGCGTAGAGGCATTGACACTCTCATGATCATTCCAACTGAAAGAAATTGAATTTGACGGTTTAATAAAATATTTTAGTTTACTTATAATAAGAAATAGTTTATATTAGTAATAATATTGCCCTTACTAAGGCAGAGACAAAAACTAAAATGCTGTGAAATCAAAAGCCATTTATTATAGGATAATTTTAAGTACTTCATTAATTATTAACATTTTTAAATTTTTAGCTCAAAAAATCTCACCAGCTGGGAAGCCAAAAGTGCAACTCCAAGTTGTACTACATGATGGAACGTGTTCTACATTCCACTTCGTAAATCCAGCTGGAGCAGAAGCCCAGGCTAAGGACAGGGATCAGGTTAAATCTTTACTACAGAATTTACTCCCAAAGTTCAAAAGACAGATTGATGGTGAGCTAGAGATGAAATCCAGGTATGCTGTAGTTATTTAAAATAACAGTATATTATAAGTATTTATAGAATTTTAATAACTAATATGATTATCATAGCATATAGACCAGTGGTTATCAATTAATTTTTCCTGTAAGCTTGGAAAAGAGAAGGGCAATGCACTGGCTTTGTGTATGCTATATTTAAATCATAGTTATAGGAATGTACAAAGTCCTCGTACATTCCACATATGTTCATGCTCATAGTCACATACAGTACTGTGACATTTAGATATTTCTTAGTGTGTTAATTTCATGGACAATACTAAAAGGGCTTGTGTGGTGTGTATTTATAGCATTTAATGGGGTGCTGTGGTTGGTTATCAATGATGAGATTTCACTGGAGTCGAAAGACAAATAAGCAAACTACATCAAGTTTAGGTCTACACCAAGGTTGTCATTGTGTTATTAAATTCTCTCTTCACAATCTGTGTTTAAATGTAGTGGTACAAAATAATAATCTATGCATAGTGATTTCTATACTCTGTCCATGTTCATAATGATATATTTCAAAAAACTAGCCACTTTCACATATCATAATACTTTTCTTTTGTTTATATTATGTTGTGGACATAGTTATTATATTCTTCTTCAAAATTGCAACCGATCCAAATTTTTCAATTAAAACAAATTTGAAGGAAATATGATAAGAATTCAATTAAATAACTGATACAACAAACTAACGATATATGAGTAGTTTGTCATTCAGTCGCAATATGTACATTGTGAAGGCCAGCAACGCATCTGCAATTCCCCTGGTGTTGCAGAAGTCACTTAACAGGTGAGCTGCATTCTCGTTTGCTGCCTGTCATAAAAAAAGGAGTCAGCGAGTTACTTTAGCTATCATTATAATGAACCCATAGTGTCATTTGTTACTCAAGTGTTGTTTATAATTATGTTTTCTTTACCCTGTGTGTTTGAGTGCACTGTGAGACTTCATAGTGAATAAGGGTGTAAATGTGGGATAATCCACTGTCGAATTAGGCCTTATTTAATTTTTACCAATATTCAATCTATATAAATATATTCCGTAGAAGTTAACAGTTGTGCATGCATCATGGAAAAACTACTGGATAGATTTCAATTAGGTTTTCTAACTTTTATTTGTCAGACACTTGGCCCTTATCTAAAAAAAAAATTATTGCAATATCTTCATTTAATATAAAGTTATTAAAGTTTTAAAAAACAACGATTTTTATATGGGGTATTTCACACGGTCAATTGTACGTCGCTTGCTCTCGCGTTACTAACCCAAATAATATATATATTTTAGCTACAAACGGAACAATAAACAACATTGTTTACAAAGAAATTTTGTCTTTTTGATGTTTTTTCCTTCGCACATATGAAAACTGTTAATATATGAAGCAACGTGGACGAAGTCGGGGGTATCAGCTAGTGTAGAACATAAAGAAAAAGTTAACATGCTTTGCTTTTTAGATGTTGCTTTTTATAATTGGGTTTTAGGTCTGGCTTATTGTTATTGATTAAAGACTAGGGTTGCCAACCATACTATAATATATAAGTATTGTATTGTATTTTGGGTTTGGGTACTATATGTACTATTGAAGAAATATAAAGTATGCAAAAGTACAATATTTCAGTTGGATGGATCAATCTTTATTTTGCAACACCTCTATTCATTACTCTTATTATTTAATGCCTATTTTTTAATCTTTCCATATTAATACTATATTTTTATGTGGTTTATACTGAAAAATACTATAGTCAGCCAAAGAAATGTTTGCAACCTTATTAGATACCAAGAAATTTTGTTCAGATGTGGTTTAATCATTCTTCGCATTACCCGTGTAATGAAAAGGATGGTAGATGGCAACTAAGGAACAATTTTTTAAACAAATTTTTCATATGCGTTTCATTATATACTCAATTTGAACTCTATTATAACACAGATTATATTAGGCCTTCTGAAATATTCAACTACTACAACAGTGGTGATAATGGCCTAAAGATATTTAAAATTCAGATGAATGTTGCTACGTCTGTTTTGGTTTATTTTGATGTTTGATGAACCAAACAAGTGGTTTTCTTCACAAAGCACTAAATAAATCAGTCTATCAGCTTATAAAAGTATTGAACAGATCATTAAAGTTGTAATAAGCCGGCCATATAGTTTGTAGAACTAACAACTGATGGAGTGAGGTCCTGGTACCAGTTTTTACTGTAAGGTAGCTCCTCACGAGATGAAGTAACAACTTGGAATAAGACGCAAGCAGTTGATGGATGCAGGTGGCTTAGGAGCATGATGCCTTTATGGTGCAGTGTCTTAGTAATGAGATACAGCGATGAGGGCCGCGGGTTCGAATTCCGCACATACCAAGTATTTGTATGGCCTATAAGTAATTGTTCCGGGTCTGGATGTTTGTGCTTGTGAAATTTATGTATATTTAGATCTCATTTTTCGGATTCTTTATCTATATCCATACAGGGAAGTGAAGGGATAATAAAAATAGGCCTATTCAGTAAAACAGTTGAATTCTGATTATTGTGCTAAAGATAGGTATGCACTTATATGTAAGTTCTGTTATTGATTTTTAGGTTTGTATTTTAAAAAGCTACAAATTAAAACAAATTTTTGACTATAATATTTTACTTTGATTATTTAAGATTGCTGTCTCTCCATCCAACATTAAAACATTTATATGAAGACTTAGTGATATCAAAAGTTATAAGCAGTGAAGAATATTGGAATACGCCAACATTAAAGTATTATACCGATTCTAGTAACATAAAACAAGAAGCCGGTGAGTGTATTGTAACCTTATAAAAAATAACTCTTAACTCGAAAACTTCTATGTGGTTGTGTCATATCCTTTTCATTCCAAGGGTATAGTAAGAGGCGGACTATACCATATGCCGGAAAGTACTTACAGCCTTCCATAGATGGAGGTATAACCATTCCGTTGATGTTAAATGTAAAATACTGTTGAGGTATAACGGCAATTCTACCCCACCAGGCGAGGTTCATGTCCAACAGTAGCGTTTAATAGGCTGATGAAGAAGAAAGGAAGGAAAAAGGGAAAGAGCTGATGATTAATACTGTAATACTCTGAAGATTAGAATTTTTACCTTTTTTATAGGAGTCCATTTTAGTAGTTTCCACCAATGGACATCTTGCCTGAGGAGATCTTTTTCCTTTCCATGTCTAAAAAGTTTTCATTACTTTAAATTGGCTGTAGTAGTCCCCTATTATGAACCATTGTCGTTTGTTTATGCAGGTGTATCCGGAGCATTTCTTGCCGATATTCAACCACAAACAGACGGATGTAACGGACTGAAATATAACCTCACTCAAGATATAATAGATGCAATATTCAAAACATATCCAGCAGTTAGAAAGAAACATATTGATTATGTGCCTAATAAGATGACTGAAGCGGAATTTTGGACGAAGTTCTTTCAATCACATTACTTTCATAGGTAAATATGTTATTTTAACATTTCTTTAAGAGGCACTAACTTATACACTTTGTAAATAAAGGTTTTGCTTAATAGTCTAGTCTAGTTTGCTTAATAGTCAGTAAGGCAATATTTGCCAGTATTACCATGCTTTATAGAAGTGTTGATCATAAAATGAACAGTAAAACCATATTTCTATATTAAAAATAGTTTTTTCTTGTGACCTGTTATACAGTGTACGTGACATGGAAATATCATAAAACAATACACTGGTTCAGTAATGTATTAATATATTTCATTCTAGGCCCTTGGTAAATTACTAAAGAAATAGTTTGCAAATAAATCAAAAAGTATTTAGATTTACTTTGTATAAAAAATTGAATGTAGTTAAAAACGAAATGCTTAAAGGTTTTTTTGAATTTGGGATACAGTAAATAGTATTTTATTCATCATCATCATCATCATCAACAACATCATTATTTTATTATAATCAGGTCGTAAAAGTGCACTGCTGGACATTGACTTGGCAGACGGGTTGACGATCGCAGGTTCAGACACCGTCTTTGGTCGTCCGTCTTTGGCACTGCAGCCCATTACCGGTCTGGGTATTTTACACCTGCCATTAACAAGATACTGCCATCTATCGGAAACCATGAGTTATGTATAGCATATCCTATAGTCGCCTCTGGCTCTCTTGGCACGAAATGGGCTCATAGTTATTTATTTTCGGTATTATATTATATTATTAATAATATAATATAGTAGTAGTATTATATTATATTATTAATCTTTATATATAAAAATTACATGTTACATTGTTTGTCCGCGATGAACTCCTAAACTACTAAACTGATTGCAATGAAATTTTTTACACTATGTGCAGTTTGGTCCAACTTGAAAGATAGGATAGTTTTTATCCCTATAAGTGACCCTCAATATTTTTTATTACGAATTTAATCTTTATATTTAAAAATTACGTGTCACGTTGTTTGTTCGTGATGAACTCCTAAACTACTGAACTGATTTCAATGAAATTTTGCACACTCTGTTCCGTTTCGTCCAACTTGAGAGATAGGATAATTTTTATCCTGATATATGACCTTCAATATTTTTTATTACGAATTTAAGAATTTTTATAGGACACAGGGTCGTCGGAGAGGGCAGAACTACGTCTGCCTGGTTAGCTAGTAATATAATGTGTCAACTGTATTATTAATATCTTACTACAGTGTTATTTTGCAATATACGCCCAAATTTACAGGTTTAGAATAGGCGAATGGTGAAGAAAAAATTAATTACAAAAAAAAACTCAAACATTCTGCCCTTTTTAACTTTAAATTCAGAATGTGTGGTAATGCCATTCATAAATATCTGACGCCTACTATTATTACTACGCACGCACACATTCGTAAGGGTCGCTAGGTCAGCAAAATTGTTATGAATTGAATCGCACACAGAATAGCGCGCGTACCCTTAGTTGTTGTCCATAAATCACATTCAATTTGGGATAATTTGAAATAAAAGTAACTTCTCGTATTTTCAAAAATTGCGATAACGGTATATCATTATTTATTTAACAGAAATGAAATATAAAATTTCGATACTCTGAAAAATAACCCTGTATAATCTGTACTTATGTGTGATAGACTTAAAAACGAGGATATCCATAATAGAACCAGAGTAACGGATTAGTAAGCTGAAGTGGCAATGGGCCGGCTATATAGCTCAAGGAACCGACAACCGACGGAGAAGAAAGGTTCTCGAATGGCAGCCTTGTACCGGCAGGCGAAGTGTAGGGAGTCCCTCCTCTAGATGGAATGAGACCTGGTAAGACATGCAGGAAGTCAATAGATGTAGGTGGCTCGGGACCGTGCTTTGTGACATTCCTTGGGGGAGGCCAATGTTCAGCAGTGAACTTGTGAAGGGCTGTAATGATGATGCTGAATCTGTACTTGATGACTTTAAAACATTTTTTATTGTGATTACTTTGAGGAAAAGACTTTATTAAACCAAATACAGTAAAACTCGCTTAATACGATCACGTTTAATACGATTTCCCGTTTAATACGCCATTTTATGTCAGTCCCTGCATTTTATGGCATGTTTTCATACATTTTTAACACGCTTAATACGATTCGTCATTCCGTCTAATACGCCATCTGGGTCGGGAGAGTTACGTTTGCTAGTGATTGGTAAGGCGAAAAATTCACGTTGCTTCAAAAACGTGAAATCGCTCCCTGTAACATATGATTCACAATCTCGAGCTTGGATGATTGGCCTTTTTTTTTATAGAATAAGGGTGACAAACGAGCACACAGTCCACCTGATGGTAAGTGGTTGCTGCGGCCCATAGACATCTACATCTATCCTCTATTACAAATCAAAATGTAGATGCGTTGTCACCCGTGAGGACTAAGATGGAATGCCTCATTTCCAGTAAAAAGGGCCTCCGGCCACCTGCACTCACCAAGCGAAACGCAGAGGTAAACCTCTACTTCACGCTGGTTTTCTGTGAGGTCGTGGTACCACCCCGGTTCGAGCTGGCCCATCCATGCGACAGCAAACGCTGCCGCGTGGCTCTACCACTGTACAAAAGGCCTTCGTTTTATTAACTGGTTAAAAGCTTTAGATGATCACTTCCAGATTAAATGTAGACGCATAATTCTCTTCATTGATAACTGCCCCGCTTACCCTAAAAATGTTGAACTAAAGAACATCGCGCTTGTTTTCTTAACTCCGAATGCGACAAGCAAGTTGCAACGATGGATCAGGGCATTATAAAAATCCTTAAACAAGGCTACAGAACACGATTAATACATAGCTATCTTAAAGAAATGGAAAACCCTGACAGCAAACGACCCTTGACTGTGCATGACGCGATCCTAAACATTGCAGCGGCATGGCTAGCAATTAAGCCTGCAACCATACAAAATTGTTTCAAGAAAGCACGTTTCCGACATAACGAAGTTGATGTAGTGTTGGAAGAAGAATCCGCGATACTACAGGGTTTTTCTGGATATTCTTTCATTGATTACAATGTTGCACCCTACGAAACCTATTCGATTAAAGATCTTATTTAAGATGTGAATAACACCTAAAAAGAGGCCCTAAGTGATGACGATGAAGATGAAGGAGAGTCAATTCCGATTTGCGAATGCAGAGGCATTATCAGCAGTAAACGACTTAAGGCGCTATGTATCTTCTTTCGGGAAAAATGAAGACGCACTGCAAAAGTTAAATTATATTGAAAGCCTTGTCATTATTAATGCATTAAAGTCTTTTTGTCAAACCAAAATAAGTGATCATTTTAAGTAATGTCATTACAAATAATAATTAACAATGATGTAACGTATTTAAATACATATACATATGCACAACATTATACCTTTCTAACACATTTATGAATACGTATACCTATAATTCAATATTTACACAATATTTGTAAATGATGTCTTATTTTTCCTATCCCGCATAATACGCTTTCCCGCTTAAGTCGCGATTTTGGCTGGGTCCCTTCAAAATCGTCTTAAGCGGGTTTTATTCTATTGTTCTTTGCTTCCATCTTAACATGAACTTTAAAATTTTTCGTTTTCTACCTCAAAGAATATATTTAGATATATTTCGAAGCGTCAGTAGCCTAATGGCAGGGCGCCGACCGCGAACTCTTAAGGTCGTGGGTTCGAATCCGCCATTCGACTACTGTCGTGAACTACTTCTAACACAAGCACTTTAAGCTTACCAGAAGTGGTTAAAGGGAATATTAGTAATGTTTAATAACAATACTAGTATTTTTTTTAAAAAAAAAGAAAAAGAATAAAAAGAATATATATTTTTTACAGGGATAGGATAGCTTCATCTTCTAGTAAAGACTTGTTTGGTGAATGTGCCAAAATGGATGACCAAGCCATTGCCTCAGCTATGAAGCATACTCCACTAGATCTCACAGTATGTTTTGTGTTTTTTTTTTTATATATAAAATATACTATAACAATGTAGACATATAATTGTTAATTTATTTTACGTAGGTCGACATCCCACAATTTATAGAGCCAGTGCCCCTTTTGCCCACCGAGGACGACGCGCCACACGAAAAGGAACGTGGCGACAGTACCTCAATACATCGCAACATGATTAAACGGTTTAATCAACACTCTATTATGGTAAGTTTCTTGTGTTGTTTGAATGTGCAAAGAGTGTCATCTATTCTAAACTATTTGTGTAGTGTGGACAGAATAGAATAGAATAATTTTTATTCAATATAGATTATTACATAATACTTATTGAAAGTCATTGTTTTATTTCCCAATAGTTCGGAAAATATCTCTGAAGAGGAAGTCCTGGGAAGAACCAGCAGGAAACCAAGGGGATTTTTTTTAAACATATTTCATTGTATAGTAATTATGTTTGTACAATGTTTAAATGAATTTGAATAGAACCAGCATGGTGGCAATCGCCTCATTACCTGGGGTTATTTTCATTTATATATATTCTTTGGTATTATAATAACCCTTTTTGTACAATTTTTCATTAATAAAACGTTTAAACTTGTTTATTGACAAATTTTGTACATTTTCTGGGATTTTGTAATAGAACTTCCGTAATCAGATTGTAATTAGTACAACTTCGCCAAAACAATCAGACACCCCGCCTCTATCCCCGCGCTTCCCCTAGTTGGTCACTACCAATCACCGTTCCGTGTTCCCTCCCGAGTTCTAATTACCTCTTAGGTTCATGCGCCTAATTGTTTTGGTCACGTGGTATACATATTTAGTTTAATACACATTGTATGTTCTTTTTTCCAGGTGCTCAAAGCTAGTCATAAAACAAACTCTAGTAATAGTAATAGTAGTAGTAAAACAACAAACAATAATAACAAAGTAGTAGAAAACGGTGTGAGAGAATCCAATGGGGTAACGGAGAAGAGGCCACCGGAGGATAAGTGTAGCACAGAGCCAGTAGAGAAGAAGAAGAGGATATTAGAGAAGATACACTATGAAGATTTAGTAGATACGAATGCGAATCAGGATGCGCAGGAATTGAAATTATCAAAGGTAAGCAGATAGTAAATGTGTGGTCATAGATATTCCTAAATAAAATCCACTATAATAAGAGCATCCACGACTATTTCCAATCCAGGGCGAAAGTTGTCGATAATAATTAAATTTTTTTTACAACCGACTTCAATATAAATTATTAAGAATAACTCAGAAACTATTGGTCAGACCTGGATCAAATTTATATAGGACCACATGAGATCGGTTCACCCAGGAAAAAGTAATGAGGAAAAAGTTATACACATAAAAAAAAGAAAAAACAAACAGTCGAATTGAGTCTCTTTTTTGAAGTCTGTAGAAAATGGCAAAGGCATGGTGTATACTAGGGATGTTACGGAAGTGGTTATATCGGAACCGAATTCGAAAGCGGAGTTTTTAAATTTTGTTTGTCGGAACCGGAACCGAAATCGGAACCGGAATCGGAGGTGGAGGCAGAAGTAATGTGTTAAGGGCAGGTCTATTGCACTGTATTTTTCTTTTCAGTTTCAATTTTTTTGAATTCTTCGCATTCAGTGGTATGCACAGACTTTAAATGATTTTTTAACGAAGTAGTAGTACCTCCCTTTCGTGAGTATATCTTCTCACATAGTTAACACTTGCCGTATTCTCAGAAACTTCATTGAAATAATTCCAAATGGTACTTGATTTTGGCTTCATTGTCCGATTCAAATAAATTTGTTACACGTCAAATAAAACACTACTAAAAATAATAAAAAACTCGCATAGGTATTAATGAAGCGCGAACGCAGAACATGCCAATTGCCAAATACGAAACAAAACATCAAGTTAAAGAGTAATCGACAGAAGGCACGGGGGGAAGGGAGGTTCTAGGGCGACAAGTATAAAATTGTTTGTACACGCTGATCGCAGCCGCCGCCACCACTGTGCCACCTCCGATATATAACTTCCGATTAAAATTAAATGTTTTAATCTGAAGTTATATTAATTTTTAATAACCTTTGTAATAACAGGCTTACCTTTCTCACAAGAAACAGTGTCATTTGCTCACATAATTTACAGACCTCTGAATTTCTAGTTTTGGCGAATAATAGAAGCCGATTGGTCGAGGGCACCAGCCAACTCTTATACCACACTATTTGCTCCGTAAGATTTTTTTTTATCATGGAGAAGGCAAGCTAGCGTACCGTCAACCTGATGGTAAGTAAACTGTGGCCCAACCGCTGCAGATTGCAAATTCGTCGCCAACCATGAGGCCTAAGATGCCTCGAGCCACCCGTTTGTATGGGCTGTTATTTTAGTCAAAGCAACGCTAATTTTGTAACCTAACTCGTTTATTAAATAGATGTTTTTGTCTTTTTAGGTAGAGAGGTATTTGTTAGGCCCCGCTTCACAAATGAGTCAAACAACGAATACCGCCAACCCACCGCCATTATCAGCGCTTGCTTCAGTATGTCAGGTAAGCTAATACATTGTATTGTTTTCAAGCTTATTGCGTGCACGGAGGAGTGTGAGATTTTAAATAGTTAGAAGTTCAGAAAACTAAAATTTATATTTATTATAAAATTAAATAAAAATTAAATTGTTGACGTTCATACTGCCAATTTAAATTGTCAAACACATAATAATCTATGGTCAAAGAGTCGCACAGAGTAGAGATTGTAGGCTAATAATTTTAAAATGTAGCCAACAAAAAATTACTTTCAGAATAACGTCTGAATGAGCTGTGAATTTTATGTGATTTTAAATGTTCCTTTTTCAATAGTCTGTAGAGTAGAGTACAGAATATTGAAAGTTTAGAGTAGAGTAAAGACTATTGAAAGTAGCGGGTATGTCAAGGCAAAAAAGTTAATGTAATTTTTTTTGTATGTTAGGGATGTGTTTTATTATTTATTATACTTATATAGTGTAGTAGAAAGTGAAATGTAGCTTTCTTAATATACAAACTTAAAAGTTTAATGAATTACGATTGAATTTCGCATCCTAAGGGTGGATTTTAACAGTGGTAGAGCCACGCGGCAGCGTTTGCTGTCGCACGGATGGGCCGGCTCGAACCGGGGTGGTACCACGACCTCACAGAATACCAGCGTGAAGTAGAGGTTTACCTCTGCGTTTCGCTTGGTGAGTGCAGGTGGCCGGAGGCCCTTTTTACTGGAAATGAGGCGTTCCATCTTAGTCCTCACGGGTGGCAACGCATCTGCATTTTGATTCGCAAACGAGGATAGATGTAGATGTCTATGGGCCGCAGCAACCACTTATCATCAGGTGGACTGTGTGCTCGTTTGTCACCATTATCCTATAAAAAAAAAACTCGATTTATACGAGATTAACTATACCCCAGGGATACACTAATATTAAACACTAATATTAACTAATTTAAAGCTCGAGTAAAGTCGTGTATTGTTTTCCGTGCAATCTAAAGAGTAGCTTAGGATAACTATACGCGAGTAGCGAAGTGAATGATGAACAAATTTTAAATCTTTTTTTCATACTAGAATTAAAAAATTTATCGTACTAAAACAATATTTATTTGCCAGGCATATACCAGTATGTTACGATTTATAAGGTTATGTCAAGTCCACTCGTTTTTGTTGTATTATAGTGCCTAAAATAGTTGTCATTAAGTGCCGAAGCAGAGCTTTTTTGGAGGGTTTTATTTGTTGTGTTCTGAAATACAAAAAGAGTGATGATAAACGCAAAATATAAAATATATCTGACGAAATAAGCTTAGAATTGACACTGACAGTAATACCAGCGAAG
Organism: Parnassius glacialis; assembly: GCA_033319125.1. Taxonomy (NCBI): domain Eukaryota; kingdom Metazoa; phylum Arthropoda; class Insecta; order Lepidoptera; family Papilionidae; genus Parnassius; species Parnassius glacialis. Next base: position 29,233,670 of record JAVANC010000025.1, on the reverse strand, counting down.
AAACACAATTTTATGGTAGATTTTTTTTATAGAAAAGGGTTACAAGCGAAAACACAGTCCACCTGATAGTAAGTGGAAGCTGAGGGCCATAGACATGTACATCTATTCTAGGTTAAGAATCAAAATGCGGATGCGTTGTCATGCCTCAGGACTAAGATGTAATACCTCGTTTCCAGTAAACAAGGTCTCCGGTTCTCTACACTCACTATACGAAACAGGTTCTATTTCACGCTGGTATTCTGTGTGGTAGTAATTAGTCATTACATTTACATATTTACATATAACAGTATAGTTACATATAAGGTCGGAGAAAAAGTTTCTTCGTATTTTATATAAAAATTCAAGATATATTTTTTTCAAAGATTAATTACATTCAATTATAATAATATATACAGGGTTATTTTGCAATTACCAGCCAAATTTGCAGAGCAGGTTCAGAATCAGTAATATAGGCAAATGGCGAAGAAAAATTAATTAAAAACATTTCAAACTTTCTGTCATTTTTATTTTTTAAATTCAAAATGCGTGGTAATGCATTATTTTAACTGATTTTACTTCGCACGCACACATTCGTAAACCCGTACGCTCAGTAAAGTGCCGTGTTACGCGTCTTTCCGCGTCGTTCTACCGTTACACCGTAAGTACCTATGTCTGCCCGCCCGGCCGACAGCTGACAGTGGTGACCGTGACCTAATTAAGTACACTTCGTTACAATGACGTGACGAACATATTCGAACCGCGGATACTATGAAACTGTGAAATCGTGATATTACATGTGAATATTATATTTTAAGCAATGAAAGTTTACCTGGTACATACAAAGATACTAAACTGAGTCTTTACCGCGGTGAGAAATCAGCGTACGGTCGTAATTAACCTGCCAATCGAATCAAACTATTCAAGTTTTTTATTACTTTATTATTTAGTATGCCTTGTGAAAGAAATAAATTTAATTTAATTTAAAGTGCAGTGAGCGATAACTTAAATAGTGAATCTGCAAACTCGCCGGAACTTTCACCGTTAGTTTTTTATCTGTGTATAAAAAGTCGTGTTTACGTCAAAGAGGTCCATAGTTATGAAGACCGCTACAGTAAAATTATTGCTGCGTTCATGGAAGTTAAAAGTGCTCAAGAACAGTGAAACATATTTTAACAAAACGTGCTCGTCTATGCATAAAGATTGTGACTCGTTGACCCGTAACCATTCGGCAATCTTCAGAAGCCACCGGCTGCGCGGAAGCAAACAGTTCGGTTATTCTCGTCTCGTCAGTCGATACTATCGTCCTACGCCGTCAGATTTCATTTTGAGGTGCCGATATTAGATATTGGGACTACTTGCGCAATTTAATTGTAAATAGTTTATTCCAATTTTTAAATACGCTTATAATAAGGACAGTCGTCGGTTACGTCGTTCATAAGCAAAAATATATTTTTTAATTTTATTTATTTTGAAGATCCTAAGCTCGTTAAAAGTGTAAAAAGAAAATTGGTATCGGAATTCTTCGTGTAATTATTATCTTAAGCATAAGTAGTAAGCGTGTCACTAAGTAAACAGTAGACAAAAACTTGAGAAACGAAAGCATGAATTGAATCACACACACACATACAGGAGCGCTCGTAAGATTAGCTGTTGCACAAAAATCACATTGAATTTGGGATAATTTCAAATAAAAGTAGAAGCCTTATTTACTCGTATTTAAAAGAAAATGTAATATCGGTATATAATAATTTATTTATTTGAACTTCAATGTAAAATTTGGCTACTATTTAAAAAATAATAATGCAATTTTGTTCGATAACTTGTGGCCATCTTGTAGGTAGTGACATAATCCCGTTGCTGTAGAAATCTTGGAATTTTTGATCAAAAAAATGCGACAAGTAGTTTTGACAGTCCTCTCTTGATGTTAATCTAACACTACCCAAAGAATTCTAAAGAGACCGAAACAAGTGAAAATCGGAAGGTGCAAGCTCAGGACTATACGGTGGATGCATTAAAACTTTCCAACAAAGCTCTCTCAATTTTTGCTGAGTGGCCAAAGATGTGTGTGGTCTGACGTTATCATGATGAAAGAGCACTCCTTTTCTGTTGATTAATTCCGGACGTTTTTTCTCAATTTCTTGCTTGAGTCGAGTCTCATTAGTTGTTGGCAGTAGAGATCCAAATCGATAGTTTAGCCTGGGGCTGTAAAAGCTCATAATAAACGACGCCCTCCAATCCCACCATACACACAGCATCACCTTATTGCATGTTAATTCGGGTTTCTATCTGTGGAGCTTGACTACGCCTTGACCATGATCATTTTTGCACGTTCTTGTCGTAGGTGATCCATTTATCATCACTAGTGATAAATGGTTCAGTTTGATAACGTTTCAATAGACAACCGCAAATGAGTACACGATTCATTAGGTTTCTTTCAGTGAGCTCGTGCGGTACCCAAATTTCGAGTTTCTTTGTATAGCCAGACTTTTTGAAATTGGCCAAAACTGTTTTCTAGTCAATCCTCAATTCCTCGGCTGCCGATCTTGTTCCACTTTTCTACCGACTTCAAAAAGGAGGAGTTACTCAATTCGCCCGTATGTTCTTTTTTATGTGTGTTTGTATACACCTCATAACTTTTCTGGGTGAACCTATTTCGATGATTCTTTTTTTATTTGAAAGCTGGTGCTTTTCATGTGGTCCCATATAAATTCGATTAAGGTCTGACCAATAGTTTTTGAGTTATTCTTAATAATTTATATTGAAGTCGGTTGTACAAAATTTAAAATTATTCAAAAATGGCATCGAGTTTATCCGTAATGAGTGCGACCAGAGCGAGCTGCATCTTTGAAGCCAAAATTCCCGGACTGAAAACGCTTGAACCAAATTTGTGCTACTCTTATTGACAGTGCATAAACGTCACAAATTTTTTTTCGCGGCTAGAGTAACATTTTTACCTTTTTTGTAATAAAACTTCAGAATGTATCGTATTTCTTCGTTAGATTCACTAATTTTGGTGGACAGAAAAACAATTGAAAAATAGCGGTAAAGTGTTTTTTTTGTTTTTTATTTCTCTTTTTCTTAGTGTTCTATATGTATTGATATTAAAACCAGCCAGATATAAATAGTACAACCAATTTTATACAAACAAAATGCGAGGAATCTTTTTCCCCGACCTATTATATTATGTATTTTACTTTTATATTTTTCTTATTTGTGTTTTTTTATAGGAGAGGGGGCAAACGAGCATGCGGCTCACCTGATGGTAAGTGACTACCGCCGTCCATGAACAACCGCAACACCAGGGGAATTGCAGATGCGTTGCCGGCCTTTTAAAAAGGAGTAGGCTCTTTTCTTAAAGGTCCCTAAGTCTTATCGGTCCGGAAAAATCGCTGGTGGTAATCGATTCCACAAGGAAGTTGTGCGAGGAAGAAAACATCTTCTAAATCGAACAGTGGTGGATCGCCAATCATCCAGGTGGTATGGATGGTATCGCAAGTTTTGTCACGATGTGCGATGGTGAAATTGAGCGGCTGGAATTAGTCCGAACAATTCCTCAGAGCACTCCCCGTTGTAAATGCGATAAAATACGCAAAGAGATGCGACATCTCTACGCAGTGCCAGTATATCGAGCCGATCAGAAAGAACTCGGTCGTCGACGATTCAAACCGCTCTGCGCTGGATACGGTCAAGTGGAAGGAGCTGGCACTGGGGTGCCCCGGCCCAGAAATGAGAACAGTATTCCATGTGAGGCCGGATTTTCGCTTTGTAAAGTTGCAAGTGATGTGCCGGCATGAAATACTGTCTCGCTCTGATGAGCACGCCAAGCTTTTTAGAGGCCAGTTTGGCCTTCCCTTCCAAGTGACCACGAAACTGCACACTATTCGATATGTCGACGCCGAGGATTCCGATGCTAGCTGAGGCAGCAAGGGAAGTGCCTTGAAACTGAGGAGATACGACAAAGGGGTTCTTTTTAGCGGTAAACGCGCAAACTTGTGTCTTCTGGGGATTGAACTGGACTAGATTTAGTCGCCCCCAATCCGAGATTTTGTTCAGCAAAGACTCGACTTCAGACACAAGTTTGTCCCGGTACTCGGCAACGTTTTCCCGAGAAATATTGACACGGCCGGTATATAAGGCATCACTAGTGCTGTCGTCTGCATAGCAATGAATGTTACTAGTTTCAAATCAAATCAAATCAAATCAAATAATTTATTCAGTATCAGAGTTTTACATAGCACTGTTATGATTGAGGATTTCTTTTAAGTAAATAAATACTTGTGTTAGAAATCCCCCCTCTCCATAACATTGATTAACAAATACTAATGTGATACCTACTTACTTCAATACTTAATTTAAAAACATATTTTTAATTTTGATTTTTAAAGTTGCTCCACAACAGACAAATTAGAGTAGATAGAAATATATGCTTTCTAAACAAATTTTACATGATACACAAACAATTATTATTACAATATTACAAAATAAGTGTGTGTGTGTGTGTGTGTGTGTGTGTGTGTGTGTGTGTGTGTGTGTGTGTGTGTGTGTGTGTGTGTGTGTGTGTGTGTGTGTGTGTGTGTGTGTGTGTATGTGTGTGTGTGTGCGTGCGCGCGCGCGCGTGTGTGTGTGTGTCTGTGTGTGTGTGTGTGTGTATGTGTGTGTGTAAGTGAGTTTTATCATTTCTATTTTATTAAATACAATATTATTATTTTTTTTATTCAAGCTTCTATTATGTGTAAAATATAATCCAAAAAAGTGTTAGTTTTGGTTCAGCAAGAAATTCTCAGTTTTATCATAACTCCAAGTTTTTAATAGTGCTGTCAAAGTCATTTTGCAATTGTACTTAGTCATAGGGTAAATGTTTAAAACTTTATTAAATTTATTATATAAATAAGCAGATCGAGTCGTAAACTGCCTCTTAGCATAACTTGACTTGACTGTAGCAATGGGAGCTACATTATGCTTTCGTCTCCTAGATATTATAGAAGGATCATATGGGAGCGTTTTGTGACGTTTTAGAATTATATTTAATATATACAATTGCCTAACTGTTAGAACATCACACATTTTGTATAGGTTATCAGTGGGAAACCAATAAGGTTTAAAGCTCATTACTTTTAGCAGTATTCTTTGTGCTCTTTCTAAATCGAGGAACTTCATCTTACTAGCACCTCCCCAGACTGGGATACAATAGGCCAATAGTGACTGAGCCAATGAAACATAAATTAGTTTTAATAATTTTTTGTCAGCAACATGTCTCAGCTTTTTAAACACCCATATGAGTTTTCTGACTCTTCCCATCATTAGTTCTAGATGGGCGTGCCAGGATAGCCTCTGGTCAACTACAACTCCCAAATATTTTGTGTTGATAACTTTGGTTATGGCTTTGCAAGAGCAATTATTTTGAATGTTGTCACAGTCATGAAGTTGAATTTTGAAATTATGTTCAGGTTGCGTTGAATTATACTTTGTGAATGCAATGTAGTTTGTCTTGTCCGTATTCAATGTTAAAAGGTTAGATTTTAACCAGTTAGCTACCCTAACTAGCCCCTCTTCCGTGACATGGCGTACGGAATCCCATGTGTTGCCAGTGAAAACAATGGCAGTGTCATCTGCATAGGAAAAAACTTGTCCCGCGTTGATACTCATATTACAGAGACTGTTGATGTAAATCAAGAACAGAGTCGGCCCAAGTACACTTCCCTGTGGTACCCCATACGTCACATCACATTGGTTACTAATATATTGGCCTATTTTCACGCATTGTTTGCGCTCATTGAGGTAGTCTGATAATAACGCAAGTGCCACTCCTCTTATGCCAATACTCTCCAGCCTTTGTATAAGAATGGTTATATATATGGGAATGGTAAGTTTGCAACATATCATTGATATGCAGGAGAAACAGCGGCCTTGTGGAACACCAGCGTTGATAGGCTTGAAATCAGAGCATTCACCGTCTACTACGACCTTGATGATCCGATCAGCAAGGGAACTGGTGATCCATTTGCACAATTTCTCGGGAAGCCCATAGGAAGGAAGCTTCGAAAGAAGCGCTTTGTGCCAGACCCGATCGAAGGCGTTCGCTATGTCCAAACTGACGGCCAATGCCTCTCCCTTGGACTCTATTGCCTCCGCCCATCTATGAGCCAGGTAGACCAGAAGATCACCAGCTGATCGACCACGACGAAAACCGTACTGGCGGTCACTAATCACCTGGTGATCCTCAAGGTACCTCATGAGCTGGCAGTTTATAATGGATTCCATTATTTTGGAGAACAAGAAGGTTATGGCGATAGGCCTGTAGTTGGACGGGTCTGAGCGGTCGCCTTTTTTGGACCAAAGCTGTCTTCAATGAATTCGGGACTACGCCTTGGGAGTAGGAGTACCGGAAATGACGCGTTAAAACCGGTGCCAACTCCGAGCGCTGTGTAAATCGCACATCCGGCATGGAGCACTCACACCGCGGGATGGTCGGCGGCGTATTCCCCCCGTCATCTAGAGTCGAGTTGGGTGGAGTCCTATATATATATTGATATTAAATCCAGCCAGATATAAACAGTACACACAAAGAGATTTTTCTTCAATTTTATACAAAGAAAATATGCAGAAACTTTTTCACATTATTATGTCAGTAGTGCTTCTCGGTCGAGTCGACCCATTCGTGCTACAAATATGTAGCTATAGCATGGCTTTACCACGTAAAAACGTAGATGTGTAATTGAAAGTGAAATACAGCTTGCATTCATTATCATCATCATTACAACTAATCACAAGTCCACTGCTGAACGTAGGTTTCCATCAAGGAATGTCATAAAGCACGGTCCTGAGCCACCTGCATCCATCTTCATCATCATCACTTTGTGTTTGATATAACAACTTGACGGCTTGCTTTAATAAACTATAAATTTAATTAATCACGGTCGAATTTTGACCACTGTACGAGATTGGTAGTCAGTAGTAAGTGGTAATTTGTGGCGGTGGCAGGCGTGGTCGAGCGGGCAGCAGTGCTCGCGGCCGGTGCGCGTGGGCGCTGGCGCGGCCGTCGGCGCGCTCGGCGAGCTGAGCCCCGGCGGCGCGCTCATGCGGCACCAGCACGCCGCCAGCATGGCGCGTGAGTACACACGCACACATACACACAACACACACACCGCGCTACGTCACACGTCACACGTCACACGTCGGCGCGCTCGGCGAGCTGAGCCCCGGCGGCGCGCTCATGCGGCACCAGCACGCCGCCAGCATGGCGCGTGAGTACACACGCACACACACACAACACACACACCGCGCTACGTCACACGTCACACGTCACACGTCGGCGCGCTCGGCGAGCTGAGCCCCGGCGGCGCGCTCATGCGGCACCAGCACGCCGCCAGCATGGCGCGTGAGTACACACGCACACACACACAACACACACACCGCGCTACGTCACACGTCACACGTCACACGTCGGCGCGCTCGGCGAGCTGAGCCCCGGCGGCGCGCTCATGCGGCACCAGCACGCCGCCAGCATGGCGCGTGAGTACACACGCACACATACACACAACACACACACCGCGCTACGTCACACGTCACACGTCACACGTCGGCGCGCTCGGCGAGCTGAGCCCCGGCGGCGCGCTCATGCGGCACCAGCACGCCGCCAGCATGGCGCGTGAGTACACACGCACACACACACAACACACACACACCGCTACGTCACACGTCACACGTCACACGTCGGCGCGCTCGGCGAGCTGAGCCCCGGCGGCGCGCTCATGCGGCACCAGCACGCCGCCAGCATGGCGCGTGAGTACACACGCACACACACACAACACACACACCGCGCTACGTCACACGTCACACGTCGGCGCGCTCGGCGAGCTGAGCCCCGGCGGCGCGCTCATGCGGCACCAGCACGCCGCCAGCATGGCGCGTGAGTACACACGCACACACACACAACACACACACCGCGCTACGTCACACGTCACACGTCACACGTCGGCGCGCTCGGCGAGCTGAGCCCCGGCGGCGCGCTCATGCGGCACCAGCACGCCGCCAGCATGGCGCGTGAGTACACACGCACACACACACAACACACACACCGCGCTACGTCACACGTCACACGTCACACGTCGGCGCGCTCGGCGAGCTGAGCCCCGGCGGCGCGCTCATGCGGCACCAGCACGCCGCCAGCATGGCGCGTGAGTACACACGCACACACACACAACACACACACCGCGCTACGTCACACGTCACACGTCACACGTCGGCGCGCTCGGCGAACTGAGCCCCGGCGGCGCGCTCATGCGGCACCAGCACGCCGCCAGCATGGCGCGTGAGTACACACGCACACACACACAACACACACACCGCGCTACGTCACACGTCACACGTCACACGTCGGCGCGCTCGGCGAGCTGAGCCCCGGCGGCGCGCTCATGCGGCACCAGCACGCCGCCAGCATGGCGCGTGAGTACACACGCACACACACACAACACACACACCGCGCTACGTCACACGTCACACGTCACACGTCGGCGCGCTCGGCGAGCTGAGCCCCGGCGGCGCGCTCATGCGGCACCAGCACGCCGCCAGCATGGCGCGTGAGTACACACGCACACACACACAACACACACACCGCGCTACGTCACACGTCACACGTCACACGTCGGCGCGCTCGGCGAGCTGAGCCCCGGCGGCGCGCTCATGCGGCACCAGCACGCCGCCAGCATGGCGCGTGAGTACACACGCACACACACACAACACACACACCGCGCTACGTCACACGTCACACGTCACACGTCGGCGCGCTCGGCGAGCTGAGCCCCGGCGGCGCGCTCATGCGGCACCAGCACGCCGCCAGCATGGCGCGTGAGTACACACGCACACACACACACAACACACACACCGCGCTACGTCACACGTCACACGTCACACGTCGGCGCGCTCGGCGAGCTGAGCCCCGGCGGCGCGCTCATGCGGCACCAGCACGCCGCCAGCATGGCGCGTGAGTACACACGCACACACACACAACACACACACCGCGCTACGTCACACGTCACACGTCACACGTCGGCGCGCTCGGCGAGCTGAGCCCCGGCGGCGCGCTCATGCGGCACCAGCACGCCGCCAGCATGGCGCGTGAGTACACACGCACACACACACAACACACACACCGCGCTACGTCACACGTCACACGTCACACGTCGGCGCGCTCGGCGAGCTGAGCCCCGGCGGCGCGCTCATGCGGCACCAGCACGCCGCCAGCATGGCGCGTGAGTACACACGCACACACACACAACACACACACCGCGCTACGTCACACGTCACACGTCACACGTCGGCGCGCTCGGCGAGCTGAGCCCCGGCGGCGCGCTCATGCGGCATGCGTGAGTATACGCACACACACACACGCGCACACGCACACACTCAACCCATACATATAATCCTACTTCCCTACCCTCCTCCTCCTCCCAGACTACTTTCCGCACAATTTTCCTTCCTAGCCTCCAGCTTCTCCCCTGTCCATCCTGATCTTCCCGCTCTTTATCTTCCTCCTCTCTTCATCTTGCTCTTTTCCTTTCATCATTATCTTTCCCTTTTCCTCTTTAATACTCCTTTTGCCCTTTTCCTCTTTACTACTCCTCTTGCCCCTACGAATAATCCACCTCTTCCCCTTCTCCTCTTTTCCGTCTCCATACTTCGTCACCATTCCGTAACAGCTAGCTGCTGAACATGGGTCTCTCGTTATACATGTCTTTAGTTGCAACGCTTGCCAGGCGGTTCAGTAGTCGCATTAGCGTCGCACATCTTTGACTCTCAGATCGGCGACGAGTGGCAGCATATAATGTGCGTGTCACCTAATTTAGGATTGCCAATCTGCCAGCCAACCGTGGCGACTAAGGTACATATTCCCTGCAACAAGAAAGAGGACTATTACGGGCTGGTAACTATACGGAGTGGCGATAAAGTTATCATATTAAATGAAAAGACTTATCTTACATAACGTTCTTTGAACATACACAACAAAAAAAATATATAACAATTAACATTCTAGTCGCGGTAGTCATTTTTTTTTCGTTTTTTGTCTAATTACCTATGAATGGGAAAGTGTAGGCAAATAATTACCTATGTTGATGCCCCGTGAGCACTGCACACCTGCTACACCGTTGCCGCTTTTACATGTCACTTCAGGTCAGTAAACTAATATTATCAATGTGATTGATGTCGTGTCAATTTTTACGCTCTTTCTTTTGTTTGAAAGATGCATTTTTTCATTTTTGGTATAACTGTTTATTTTATTATTCTAAAAGACTTATATACTTGTATTTACCGCTGTGCTATTTAATGTGATAACCTAATCGCCACCCTGTATACATATATGTACATACACAGTAATAGCGACGGCGATCCTAAATATGATTCTAGACTGCAGACTTCTACTTGATGAAATTTGTAAATTAGTTTTTATGAAATGTGCAGTTACCGTTACAGTCTAAGTTGTACTTAGGTAATATTTGCAATAATTGCCACGCTTGGCAGGCTAGTTGACAAACGCAGATTTTTTATTTTTCGTTTTTATTAGGAAGACGCTGCTGTCCATCCCCTGGTTTGTTTCCTTACGACACCCACGAGTCGATATGGGGTAGTGGATATTCTTACACCGCCACTACACGGTGAAGTGTGTAGTATTATAATGTAAATGTAAAAAATCGTCTATTAACAGATTTTTATTTTTAAAATGGTTTGCTTATAATGTTAAAAACACTAAAACACTTATCACAATGTGAGAGTTTACGCATAAAGAGTGTATAGGCTTTTGTTAAGCTATGTCTGCTGCATCGCCACTTACCACAGGTGGGACAGTAGTCGAGCACTGGCTTAGACTTTGAAAAAATGTTATTGTTCCTTTCAGAATTAATACCAACAGACGTAAAAGCAGAACTCCACCGTCTCTACCTCTCCGGAGGGGAGTTGTTAAGAGAGTTGTGGAGATGTTTCCCCCAGCCAGGCTCCTCTACTGACACCGAAGACACCACAGCGCGCGCGGAGAAGTTTTATGAAGCGCTTTTAAGGTTTAGAAATGTTAAACTACGACCGTTTGAGGTACGTGAATATCTTTAAGCCGTAAATTGCCGATGGCTTTACGACAATATTATTTTTGCTTTAGTTTATCTACCGACTTCAAACAGGAGGATGTACTCAATTCGAGTGTATGTTTTTTTATGTGTGTTACCTCATAACTTTTTTCTGGGCCTATTTAGATGATTATTTTTTCATTTGAAAGCTGGTGCTTCTCATGTGGTCCCATATAAATTTGATCAAGGTCTGACCAATAGTTTTTCAGTTATTCTTGATAATTTATATTGAGGTCGGATGTACAACACTTTTAATTTTAAATTATTTTCTAGCTTTGGATTGTGTGTTCGTTTGTTACTTTTACTTGTTAAATAACTACTGGTGATTTCTTGTAGTTTCTATAAACTACTATCTGATATGAAGTGCGATTATGTATCCCTGGTGGAAGCCCCGATTGGGTTTGTTTTGATGTTTGGTCTATTTGTTTGACGCAATCGTATCACCAACGATTCTAAGCCCATATCTTTAAATTCCCATAATATTATTATATTGAAAAAAAAAAATAACGGAGTTATTCGGAGTAAGTGCCACCAAAGTGACACAATCGCAATGCTAGCATCCTTATTACATGACGGCTCCGTGGCGCAGTGGCTTAGCAATAAGTTGTTGCGCTGGGGACCGCGGGATCGAATCCCGCACGGAGCAAGTATTTGTATGGCCTACAAATAACTGTTCCGGGTCTGGATGTTTGTCCTTGTGCAATTTATGTTTGTAAACTGCATCCACGACACAGGAGAAAATCCTAGTGTAGGGGTAACGTTAGGCCTTTCAACTGCTTATTATAAATATATAAATAAAAACATAATGTTAAGAAATGGTAGCTCAGAGAATAAGTGCTGAATAGCGCTTATAATGTCGTAGTAGCCGAGGTAACCGAATTAGATCCCTGCCGGCACCAGCGAAATAGTTAGTTGCAATTTTAAGAACTAATTTAACATTTGGTCGTCTCAGAAATAAGGTGGATGCCCATCTGTAGGACTTACAGGCTGTTATTTCTTTTGTTCATTTAATATTGATGTAAAAAATATTTTTTAATTTTTCAGGAAAAGATGCTTCGAGACCTAACGCCGCTGGCCACAACCCTTACAAAACATATGAACCAAATGATAGACACCGCCTGTGCGAAATACGCTGTCTGGCAACAAAGACAAGCGAAACTACGGTAGTAGTAAGTTTAACACGCGAAATAGGAATTTATTCTCAATTACATAGAATACATATTTAAATGCCTTTGAACGAATTTTTAGGCAAACTCATACTGATATAGAATTTGCTAAGTAATCACTTTGGTGAGAGACGAAATTGAAATGTATTCTTTATACCTCAGAACATAAATTCAATTGCATTTTAGTTACAAAACAATATATTGCAACTTGAGTCATCTCCTTAAGCATTTAGTGTTCAATGTATATAAAATTGTTATTCAAACGAAATAGAGCCTTAATTCTAAGGTGTTAAGGTAAATATTAAATTATTAAAGTCCGAAATTTAAGCAGTAGGACTTATAACACTTAGATGCGTTTGAATCGAGACAATATGAGATTCTATTGCTTAAGTTAGGACTTAGGATACTTCATCGAGGCCCAGATGAAAGAAAGAAAGAGCCCGTAAGAAATTGTTCTGCGAATTTAAAATTAAAGAACGATAAATAACATGATTTGTATGATACATATATATAACCTATTTAATCAATTAAGAGAAAAGCCATAATAGCACTACGAGATAGCTGTTTGTCTTTATTAATTTTGAATAGCTATTAGCTGCAACTCAAAATAAACTTTATTACAAAACGCATCGATCTGAATGATTTTTCAATTAACTTGAATCTAATAATCACACGAGTACGCCCAAATACTCAAACGCTGTCCAATTTTAAGACGCCCTTAAGTCTCGTGCTGTCTCTATAATTTTAAGTCAAAGTGACTGTGACACCAAGAGACAAAGACTGAGACTGAGTATCATTTTGGTATTTGGCTGTATTGTATCAAGCAAGTGTAGGTACATCAAAGTAGACTGAAGTGTATGCATATGAAAATTATGGGTTGTGTATATTTCCTTATATTTGTATGGACCTTTTATAATACGTAGTATGAAAACGGCAATTTTCCGCATTACATGCAAAACATAGTCGTGTCATAGATTTGGATGTTTTCATTAAGTTTCTACTTATATTTTGTCGCCTCGCCATGTGGTGCCTGCGTAATACATCATGCTGTAGATGTAAGAGGCGACAGAGGGAAACTGAAACAGGACATGGCAGCATCATTTTCCTCTAAAGAACTCAAAACATACTGCAGTTGATAACCCAACTGCCAGGCGTGGCAACTATGGCAAATGTGGGAGACATATAAAGCAATCTAAGAGGAGGTCTTTGTTCAGCAGTCGACTTTGATAGGATAATGAATGAGTGATTGGATGAAAACATATTTTAATAAAAATGAAAAACAGAGTAAAGAATAAAATAGATAAGGTCTGTAAATGTAGTTGGAAGAAAGGCCCGCGTGGTATTTATTTTGTAATATCAAAGTTTAAACTTTATATTTTAGCGCCTTTAATCTGTTACTCTCTTCTCTATTACGTTAATGTGTAATTTATGAAATTAAACTTTGTATGAAATGATTAAGGAATTATGTGCGGGAAAATGTCAAAAAGGATATGTTACCGTGACAGTTCCTCTTTTTTTTTTTAGATTTCGAGTTTTATTTGTTCGATAATGTATGGTATTATATCAAGTATTCAATGTAAACAATTGGGAAATTCGTTGAAATGTTGCGATCGGGACAAGCTATATCGAAGACGGACATGAAAGAATGAGGGCATCCACGACCTTTTATGGAGAAATATTTGACAGATTTTATGGCAGGTGAAGTTGATTTGTAAGGAAAATGTAGGAGTTAATATTTATTTCTGAAATATTAGTTTATATTAATTAGACAAGAAATGGATAAACTAAACTACGGATCTAAAAGTAGAAAATTTTAAAAAGAGTTAAAAAAACGTGCAAAAAATTAAAGAGCAAACCACTGAGTCATTGTTTTGTGTATTTACATACTTTAAAAACGAATAACGCAGAAGAACGCAACTTCTCAATTTTCACTATGTGTCATCAACATTGCGCAATATTATTGTAGGTGTATGGGTCCTCTTATAAATAACTTCACCTCAGTCCCAAGTAGCGACATCTGGTGAGCGGACGATTAATAGCCCTCTTAAACGCCTGTTTATTACATATATATACAATATAAAGAAGCAAAAATTAAGAGGGGAGTATTATTTGTAACTACACGTACAATATGCATCCAAGCTGACTGGTTGACGGGTAGCATACTAAATAAACAGTGCGAATAGCAACAGTCCGGATATCCGGCAGTCGTGCCGCAACCGACCAACAAAAATATGTTTTATATATATTTTACCGCGTTCGGTCAAACAAACGTAGGGTAATGCGGGTAACCGCATAGTGCGTATATGCTCTTAAATTGGTCTCCTATGCTACGTTGATGAAACAGGCTACTAAATACCCTTTCATACAAATAAGTGACGTATTCGCGTTCGCGACGCAACCGAAATTTGTTGGAAATCTAAAAAAAAGTTACACAGTGTTTTGTTGAAAATTTAGCACACGGTGTTTTGTTAAAAATTACGAGAAAATTAACTTTTACGAGCAAATTAGCCTTTTCCAACCTTTACGTTGTTTTTCGATTCACTGGTTTCCTACATTTGCATTTGGATTCTTAATCAAGGATAGATGTAGATGTCTATGCGTCACATTACCCGCCTACCATCACCCCCTGGTGAGGCTGAATAGGATTGAATCGGTCATTACAATCAGTTGAAGCTGAAGGGCGTGACGAGAGTAAACAAAATTTTACAAGTAACCATTCTCCAATTGGCCTATTAGTTCTATGGTAGAAAAAAAATGCACAATTTTTTTTTCAATTAATTCTACTGCTCTGTGTGATCTACATAATTGATTTTTTTTAATTGACAAATATTCGAGGGAAAAAATGCCATCCATTAGTCACGTTGTGATGGGATCGTTACTAATAAAATTACCTAATAATCTCCTCGGTGAGAATGAGCATAGGGACCACGAGGAATAAATAGTTTTGTTTAATATTATATTAATTTCTTACATTTTTAATTATTATATTAAATAAAAATTTAAATCGGTCATAAATAAATCAATGAATCATCTCAGACTTAACGAAAATATTTTAGTCATTTCCTTTAAAAAAGTGGCCTCGTTGCGAAATGGTCCAGCTTTACGTACATCCCACTACTAGACATAGAAATATTAACATTGTTGCAATCAACTTAAAGTACTTTAATGTAATATAAAATTAATTTTTGGACAATGTTAGTTATTACCAATGAAAGCATATGTTATGACCATGTAGATGGGAGGATGAGGTATGACTGTATGGCACAGTCCGATGATGAGATATTTATGACTTTAAGCGCTGTAGTGGCCGGAAAAGGAACTAATTTAAACGTCTGCAACTCGATACAGCCATATGGAACGGACTAACTTACGTTCAGTCAAATTATTATAATTCCATAAAAAGGCTAGGTGTTTAGTTGAATGCCGGCCTTTCAACTAATAAGCTAGCCGTCCAAGTAAGTGTCTGAATAAACTATCAGATTGCGGCATTATATATATTGGCCTCTAAATAAACGTCAAAATGCGCAGGTCGCTATTCTATGCTCGTATCGATTTTCTGTATGTGTGAATTCCAATATGGTGGAATTAACATATTACAGAATAAAAATAAGTATCACCTCTAAAGGATTAAGAAATAATGTGTTTAATAAAGATCTACTGAGACCTTGTGTACAATCGTCCACATATCAAGAAGCATAAGCATTTCATAATTTCTAAGCTTCAACATTCATAGATGTACCTAACTCTTATTATGTGCTCGAGTGTACACCCCAATAAATTATTATGAATTTAGTACGGCGTTAATTTATTTTCATGTGAAAAATTATCGACAATAATCGTTGTAGTTTTAAGTCAAAGTCAAAATTCCTCACGTTACCATTTTGGTTGATTTAGGTTAAAATTAGTATTCTAAAATTATTTTTATGTATTTTATTTAGAAAGTTAATTTTGAGCCGAGCTATAACTGTAAGTACATTGAACAGCAAAAGTTGTTTCAGAGGAATATTGCTATTTTCTTTCATATGAAATAGCTTTTGCGTCCCACTGTACTCTTAAAAATAAAAAGCAATAAACTAATAACTAGTATTCTCAAATAATTAAAGTGCGTTATTGTAAAAATAGATAGAGTGAAATGAATCTAAGATTTGCTTTACACACGTAACAAGTGGCAATTGTTTCACAAGTAAATATATCATAATATTTATCGTGTAAATAACATAGAATACATGAAATGCAATACCTTGTTCTTTAGAGGAAAGAAAATAAAAACCCCCATACAATATCAAGACTGATTTTTTATCTCTCATTCACACGTCAATACAATTACGTTAAGAATAAATAACTTTTAGTAGTAAATTAGCAGTCGTTGGTCAATTTCATATATGTATATATTTATCTCATAAGCGTCATTAATGACATATTTTGTTTATTGTACGGTTAAAAGAAAATGCATCATAGTTTTAGTAAATAATTGTCATTTGTTTTGTGGTTAACTGTATTACAAATTGAACGAAAATTAAAAGATGTTTTTTTTTGTAAATTTTATTAACTTATGTTTAAATAAATGGCGCACGGGATAATCAAGTAAGAATATATGAAAATTTTCGACTAACGACTTCAATCTAGATTTATTACATCAACATAATTTTCTTTCCTCTATTGAAATATGCAATTAAAAACGAATTCTTTTTAAAAGAGACTGTTTTAAAAACATATTAAAAGGAAACTGCCAAAATTATTATTATATTTTGTTAATTATGTAATTAATTCTTTTAATATTTTTTTGATGGCAAGACTTTCAGACAGATCTCTGGTATTATAATTACAAAATGTTCCTCGCGCATCTTTCTGTTAGTAAATACTGTACATTTATATTTCTTAGTATATGTATTTAATTGTTTGTATGTCTGTCCGCGATTCGCGGACGGATCGTAAGTTGTTCGTTTAATTTCGTGTAATTACTGTTATGTGCGCAATAAACGATTTTTTTTCAAAGACAATAGTTATTTTCTTTACTTTTCTAACCTGAAGTAGTTATGGATTAAAAACGGTTGAATCTTTCGTTTATTATCTTAATGCTAAAAAATGTACTAGGTCTATGTACATATGGCTTGTGTCAGTTCCCCTCAATACTGGCAACACTCAGTTGTATTTCCCACTTACCTATTGGTTGAACAAAATGTTTCATCAACGCATCTGTTGTGTGGTGATGGCTAGGCTAAAGTAAAGGTGATAAACGAGCACATAGTCCACTTGACGGTAAATGAAATCTGTGGCCCATGAGACCTACCACTGTCATCAATTAAGTATTTAAATGTAGATGCTTTGTCACCCGTGAAGATTAATATGGGATGCCTCATTTCCAGTACAAAGGATCTCCGATTCTGTACACTCACCTTACGTAACAGTGTTCTGTTAGAGCGTGTTCCTTCCCTGATCGGGTAGACCCATTCACGCTGTAACCATAGTATAGCTGCAGTGTGGCGTTTCCATGTCCACACTTTAATCATACCACGAAGTATACTGTAACAATGTAGACATATGCAATTGTTTATTTTACCTATTTCGACAGCCCACAATTTATCGAGCCAGTGCCATTACACAGAACCATTATGCTGCTATTTTACGCTTGTGTTCTGCGAGAGCGTGTTCATTCGTACTGCAAAGTGTGGTTCTACCACGTTAACTTTCCGATCCTTTTTTATAGCGCTAACTTGTTAATGGCATTTACACTGTAATTTTATGTAATGTTGGATAACTGAGATCATTAATAATAATTCAATATTAATTATTACCACTACGCATATTTTAATTGTATAGCTCTTTAATGTAATAACTTCAAAAAGGAGCAGATTTTACACTTGGTAGAGTCTAGTTGGAAGGAGTTCCTCGCCTAGGTGTACCTCTGCGTAGGTACTACTCTTTCACCTGACTATACTTCTGCCTTCTGCCGCCATATATATCCGTGTCTGTTCCGATCTGAAGGATCAATAGTCAGTAAATTACAAGCTGTCAGGCACTCCATGTAAGTCCTCAGTAACAACACGTGTAGCCTTCTTTGTTGAGGTTGACTGCAGATGTTCATTCCATGGATTGCAATAGCCAGATACCATTAGGTGGGTTCTTACTGAAGTAGGCCATGGACAGCTGCAACCGACTAAGCAAAAATATAGAGATGAAAAAGCACGTCGTTGTACCGACTGGTGTATCGTAAGCCTTATATACCTTTAGGATGTACGGTGCGTAGGTATGAAGACCTTACCCCAGTCTCCGCGATTTTCGTGCGAATTAATATCAAATTGGGGAGAATTTGAGAATAAGAATATAGAGGGGCGGGCGTGAGCGATTGTACTCGTCTTATACTTTCATAACATAAAAATATAAGCGAATTTATAAAATGTGTTCTCTACATGACCCAACCGCTGAAAAAAACGCTGTATAGAGTTAGTCTTATCATTTATCAGACAGCACGCAGCGCCGCCTATATATACTTCAACTATAAGGAATCTGTGTGGTGGTGATGTGGTAATAAAAGTGAAATTAAAAGTTTAGAAGCTTGTTGTATTTTTGATTATACATCATTACTGTATTATAAGAAAAATATTTGCACAAAGTAAAATATACATGTGGAAGTGGGAATGTTTTATGATCATGTTTGAGCGAGTATGCGTGAAAATATAAATTATTTTACGGATAATTTCGTATAAACTAGCGTGTATGTTTGTATGTATGATGGTAGTACACTAATAGTTAAATTTAATAACATTATTGTTCATGCACGTATTATAAATATGATGGTATATATAAATAAACAATATTAGTAAATATTTATGCAGGCAATTCTACCACATTATGTCGAAACATCTATATTGTATAATGCTACATGCTATTGGGTATAAACAGATTAATAAATTAAATACAGTAATTGGCGTCATTATGTACTATTTCAAAGATTAATTTATTTTACAAAATTAATAGTTATATCAAATAAATACTGGTTGTATTAGAAAATATCATGTAAGTAGTACACGTTAAAATCTACTCTGTTATCATTGACCATAATATACTTAATTATAGTATACAAACAAACAATTAATCAATATGGCGTATACTAGAGCCATTATTTACGATTTAATAATATTACAACGAACATTTAATAAAAAAAACATTATGACATTCCAGAATATATTAAGTAAAGCTAAAACAAAACAGTTAGTTATCTGTATGATTTGATAACTTTATTTCGTTTAATTCCCGACGTTTCGGGTGCTTTGCAGCACCCATGGTCACTGTGGACCGAGGTGATTGACGTCCCGATGTCAAAGTTAACCCGATGTACCTTCAGCTTTTTAATTATTACTTTTGGTCCGATCTACGCAGAATAATTGACTGTGACTTGGAAGTCTTGAGAAGAAGTGGTAATCAAACAAAAGATTGACTGAAAGTCTATTCATAAGTATTACATTAATAAGTATTATTTATAATCTATATTGAATAAAAAAGTTTCTGTTTCTGTTTAGTGGTATGCTTGGGTTTAGTTTTAATTTTATTAATTACAGGATCCCAAGCAGAACCAACCTCCTTCTCTATTGAAATTAGGATGTTTTTAATTTCAATAGCTTCACGTGTCATCCTCGGTAGCATATCGATGTTCTTTCGCGAGGATTTGTGATCTATAAAATCTGCTTCTGATGTAATGTCCGGGGCCGTCTATGTTATGATTATAATCAGCAGACTTCCCGGATCTTTGTTCTTCATGTCAAGTCCAAAAAACATATAGCTAACGTGAAACACGAACGCTGTAAAGCACCCGAAACGTCGGGAATTAAAATTAGTAGAATTAAACGCGATAAGTTCCTCAAAAGTAGTATTAGAATGATGAAGATTTTATATATATATATAATCTTCATCTTTCCTTTTTATCAGCCCCTAAAGATCCGCTTTTATTACATGAGCCTGTCGATTGAGTAAAACAACAGTCTTAAATACCCCAATGCCGAGCACAGACTTCTTCTCTTTACCTAGAAGAAGAAGCAACGAAGAAATTGTGCTGCTAATAAGAATTGGCATAATATAGGTACATAATATTTATATATTGTAACTTTAGAAATTTTGATTATTTTTTAGACCACGTTTTACTTCAATCATTGAACATATGGTAAAATAAAATAAATCAAAAATATTGATTTTTTTAAGATACCTACAATATTTGACTTTCAATGAAGTTGTGGTGATGGGTTCCCAAAAAAGTTGGAAGTTATATACATGCCCATGGCGTTGAAAAGGTTAAACATTGCCAGTGACAATCTCATTGGTGCAGTCACCTGGGATTGCTGGATATAAAAATTATTTTCTAGAACCACAATGTAAACTATGTAGCCGGTGGAAGGAAAAGGGGAGATTTCCCGTCGGGCAAGTTCAGTCCGGGGAGCGGCCAACGCTTCATGTGATAGTGATAGGAGCTATTCTATATGTACTAGCTGTACTTTAGCACATTGATATCGTGATTTAGGCTTCGGTGCATTTCACTTGTGGCGCGACGACAGCGCCGCCACAAGTACATACAGTGTGAACATGCGGTGTTTTCCATTATAAAGTTACGACACACTGATAGTACAGTACACAGAGTACGGCTCCTAGACACATTAAAACGTCGAGTCATAATTTGGCCGATTTCCACCAAAGATGTTGCTATCTTACGCCATATAACTTCACTCTGGCTTTTTCTATAAAAAAAATCACACACAATTTGTCAACTGCGTCGTTGTCAGATACTACCTTTATCTTCGATACAAAACGGTTAAGATTTTAATTCTTTCATACAAATACATAATACAAATTTAAAGAGAAATTACATGTACTATACAATTTTATTATTACTATCAATATCGAAATCAATCTAATTAGCGGCACAAATTTATTATAATCGTTTAATTAGATTAATTTAACTATACTGGGTGGCGATTAGGTTATCACATTAAATAACACAGCGGTATATTATACAAGTTCATATATGTCGATTAAAATAATAAAATAAACAATTCTGCCAAAAATAAAAAAGGCATCTTTCAAACAAAATAAATAGCGTAAAAATTGACACGACATCAATCACCTTGATAATATTAGTTTACTGACCTGAAGTGACATGTAAAAGCGGCAACGGTGTGGCAGGTGCGCAGCGCTCACGCGGCATCAACATAGGTAATTATTTACCTACACTTTCCCATTCATAAGTAATTAGGAAAATAACGAAAAAAAAGGCTATCGCGACTAGAAAGTTAATTGATATATATATATATATATATATTTAGTTCTGTATGTTCAAAGAACGTTATATAGGATAAGTCATTTAATGGGATAACTTTATCGCCAACCCGTATAAAATGTTAGGTATGTAAGACGCAAAGACAATACCTTAAAATCAATAATATGCGAATTTTGTACGAATATTGTTTTCGGTTAACTTTCGAATATTATACCGCTTCAGTAAAAAGAAAAATCGCTGAGTCACATGGGCTTATTTATAAGTATAATTTACATTTCTGTATAACATTCCTTTTAAAAGTGTAAATGTTTTTTTTAAGTAAGTGAATGATATTATATCAACATTTTACAACTGCTTGTAGGGGCTAAAGGGTAAGATTAAGTTCACTTCACAACGACACAGAGTTATTTTTCCAAGAGTAGCCTAATTTTAAAGTTAAGTTCACATATATAAATAATGATATACCATTATTGCAGTTTTTGAAAGTACGAGTAAATAAGGCTTCTACTTTTATTTGAAATTATCCCAAATTGAGTGATTTATGTGCAACAACGTTTTTGTTTACTGATCGACCCTTAGGAATGTGTGCGTGCGCAGTAAAATTAGTTAAAATAATGTATTACCACGCATTTTGAATTTAAAAGATAAAAAGGACAAAATGTTTGAGATTTTTTAAATTAATTTTCCTTCACCATTTGCCTATATTGCTTATTCTAAACCTTTTCTGCAAATTTGGCTAGTTATTGCAAAATAACCCTGTATTTGCTTAAGAGAGTAAGAAACAAACAAAGGAACTGTTGGTAATTGGCTCATGCAGCACTTGATAATTTGTAACAATTTTTAAATAAGAGTCACAGAAGTATTGTCATCCCTGATGACTAAGATGAAACTCTCATAGTCTGTAAATACTCGCTCTAGAAGTCGACAAGAGAGAGTAGGGCCCACACGCGAACCAAAGGAAACCAACCAAGCAATATATTAATTCTATATAATATTATAACTTCTACATAATGTTAACAGTCAATAAGACGGACCACCAGCGACATCTATTGAATAGTGTTTGAAATTGATGTTACTAATACAATTTTTTTTCATTGGTACTGAGCTAGAATAATTTATGAAATAGATATTGTATGTAATCCAAACACATTACCTTAAATTAAATTTTATCATAAAAGCCGCTTAAAGGAAACATTACAAATGTATATAAATTCTTGTTTAATCATATAGTAAATATTTCTATATTCCAACTTATACGTAAATTACGGCAAAGTAGGCATGTATGATAGAATAAAAATTTATAATTAAAAACTAAGATTAAAACAAAACAAAATAAATAGTATTTTTATAACTAAACACTATGTACATTCATAACATTCTTTTATATTATATAATTGGGTAGTTAACACCACTTAAATACTTAATCATATCATAACAAGTAATTAAATAATTAATTATGGAATTTGAATTTCACTTGCAGTAGTATCTCAAAACGCTGTCGATTTTCCATTTTCCATTGAAAAAATGCTTATTTTGTCATGAGAGTAGATTTAAATAATCTCGTACGGTGAAGTTTTAACTGCATATCTAATTAATAAGTAATGTTATTTTCAGAATAATCTAGTCTGTTCGGCGTGTTGATATTATGAAAACGTCTCGCAATAGCAACTTGCGCTAAGTATCGCAATATGTGTGACGGGCGTCGTTTTTCGCCGCAACCTCAGTTTTGTGGTACTAGGTACAAGGGCGGATAGCCAACGCGGCAGATTTATAAGTGAAAACTTCTTTAGAATCGTTGTGCTTTGAAACTCGATGAAAGGAAAAAGAGACGCTAGAAAGGGACAAACATATATTATATATCTATAGGATTTAGCCTGCAAGATAGTGAGATAGAATACAAATATATTATATTTTTTAACAATTATTCAAATCTGTATATCTAAAATTAAAGATTAGATTTTTAAGCAATTTAAAAAAAATAAAAGTAGCTTATGTTTCTACTGCCAAAGGTTTTTTTTTTAAATTTACGTTCATCCGTTAAACTATAAAACTTGCCTAACTCGGTTAATTTATTACGGAGGAAAAACTCATAGAACCTTTTTTATGTAAAATTTTAAGTTCTTTGCTTATTTATTAGAACTTTTGTATAATTTTTACCGTTTTCGAGTAATTGCGAAAAAACACTTAACTATTTTTTTTCAACCCTTGCTGGGGTCTGCGTAAACGAAAACCTTTACACGTTTTTGTGTCATTAAAACTACATTATATAAAAAATTCAAAGTAGAAAATTTTGATTTCAGACCTTATTTGACTGTACTATTAGCATCGTTGTGATTTCAAACCGGATGAAACGAAGAGACACTAAAGAGACAAACGTATACATTTATAGGATGAGATGGAATACAGTGTAGTAAGCGACAGTAGTCTAATGGCAAGGTGCGGACCGCGAACTCAAAAGGTTGTGAGTTCGAATCCGTCATTTTTGTTTTTAATCTATTTTATTTATTTATTGTTTTAATAGATTATAGTAATGTTAATAGCATTGCTAGTATTTTTTTTAATTGTATTTCCTATTGTTTAGGTTTCCTCTTTGTGCGGTGCTTTAAAGATGGTTAATATAAAATTTAAATGTTAAAATAAACAGTTAAAGAAATAACAAACTTATTAAATAAATTAAATTAACCATATTCAATAAAATTATCTTAATATACCAAGTTTAGTTTAGCTTACGACGGACTGTTTTCCGCAACTCCACGTCTATGCGCGTATTTTACGTGTGGGCAGGAATATTTATTCAAGCCATGAGATCTCCCTGAAGAAGCTCAACAGTCCTTTGATGTTACATGCAACTTCAGCGAGTGATCCCGGCGTGCCGAGATGTTTAGCCCTGTACGTAGCGACCTCCAGACATCTCAGTAGCACGTAGGCCTATCGTTTCTTTCTCCCCCATACATGCCCTGCACAGGGGACTATCTGTAACACCTATAGTAAATAAATGTTTGTTAAAGGTGCCGTATCCTGTGATAGCACTTGTTACTATCCTGATCTGCGGCTTGTTCCGTCTCATTAAAACTTTGGTTAAACGACTATTTATATCAGGCAGGGCTTCCCTAGCTTGTCTACAGTCTACTAGATTTTTTCAAAGCTAAGCATGTTGATTAGTGAAGTGTCTACGTACCAGTGAACGAACGTTACCAAAGGGGATTGGTATGATTGGTTCCGGCCTGTAGTGGCCAGAGCCGATCCTCTTCTGGCCAGTTCGTCTGCTGCATCATTGCCTCTGGATCTATGTTTCCCATTATCCATTGCAGAGTCACATTGTTGTTTTTACATACCTCATTTAATCGTTGATGACATTCATATATTAGTCCAGAGTCCACCACATTGCAACTCAGAGCTTGTAGTACCGCCCTAATGTCGGTCAGTATTCTGATGGGAAAGTTATTAACCTTCCTAGCATCTATTGCTATGGCCGCTTGAATGATACCCATACATTTCGCCTGAAAGACTCTGTTATAGGTACCCAGCGGCGTGCATATGCGGATATTGAGGTCTTCAGAGAAAGTTCCAGAACCTATACCTTCATTTTTTTAGAACCATCGGTGAAAACTCTAAGCTCTTTTGGGCTTAATCCTTCCGGCTGGCTGGTTTAATTTAATTGTGTCTTGTACTTCTTATCGAATACAAATTGTTTAGGAATCTTATCGTACTCGGCTTGTAAGATAGGAATTTTTGAGTGAATTCTATCAATTATGCCTGTATGAGAGACACTATTCTTACTCCAAAGATTTAGGGTCTTGAGTCTGATGGCAGCTAAAGTAGCTTCTTGTTGTATATGTAAATGAAGCGGGGTTAGCTCTAGCATCGCTTCTAAGGCTGCTGTTGGCGTAGTTCTTATGCAGCCTGTGGCAGCCATACATGCCAGTCTCTGGTAGTGCTGAAGCTTCTTTATAGTGGTGGCTTCATTTGTCTTGGTCCACCATACAAGAGCGCCGTATGTGATCATGGGCCGAATTACAGTGGTGTAAAGCCACAGTATGATTTTTGGCGTCAATCCCCATCTTTTGCCAATCATGTTTCTGCATTGCCAGAAAGTTATACTAGCTTTGTTGATTTTGTTTTCTATATGTTTATTCCAGTTAAGTTTGCTGTTCAAGGTAAGACCTAAATATTTTACCTCAGAGGATAGCCATAACATACTAATCCACGATTTCATAAATTCATGCCATCTATCGTCTATTGTACGTACCACCTTGAGAATCAATCAAATTTTATTCAATAAAAAGACTTCCTATAGAATAAAGTAGATGGCGCTATTACAAAGCAATTTTATTAGAAAGAAAATACTTTTAATTTATTCCACTAAAATTAAGTCCAAAAATAAGAACTGTAGCATTGTATTGCTAAAAAATAAATCTTTTATTTAATATTTCATGCCGCACTTGTGGTTCAAAATGATGATATTAAATAAATCATTTGCCGTGAAATATTTTAATATAAAAATATTTTAATTTTATATTTAATTAAATTTGAAGGCTTCACGTCTACCGCGTGTGACACATGATTTTTTTTTTTACTATCTATCACCAAAAATAATTAGCGGGTCGCAATTTTTAATGGGTTTAGGAGCCCTGCTTTTTTATGAACTTTCACCGAACAGACCAAGTGAAATTGTGTTATATTTGATTATTGCCAAACAGCTTAAAAATGTCCCAAACATCTTTTTGGTTTCATGGATTCCATTTTTAGTCATCATAGCGGTCAAACCGCGAACTCGCTTATTATGCTCATTATGAAAGAAGCCCACGTATTGTGACGGGCAACTATGGAACCCTACCTCTACATTGTGCGTGACCCGACACGCACTT
The DNA here is from genome assembly GCA_033319125.1 of Parnassius glacialis. Lineage (NCBI taxonomy): Eukaryota > Metazoa > Arthropoda > Insecta > Lepidoptera > Papilionidae > Parnassius > Parnassius glacialis. The sequence continues at coordinate 29,207,278 of JAVANC010000025.1, read as the reverse complement.
GGCCAGTTTTTACTCGTAAAAAGTCACTACGAACCGAGGTCTACAGAACAATAATTCCAGCTTGCTTCTCAAATTTATCGGTGTAGCCGTCTCGTATTCATGATAAATTTTATAGTCGCAAACTGCTTAATGTGCGCCGCTCTCGACCTTGTACTTCAAGTTGATTTTGAAGTTCCCTTTTAAAAACAATGTACTATGAAAAATAATAACGGAATAAATAAAATAAATTTGACTACAAGAAATTATGACACGAATTATTTCTATTCCTATAAAATTTATTTAGATAAAGCACATACGTTTCGTTTTGAATAAACATAAGTGTCAACCACCCTATTTGAAAATAATCATTATTACCCTAAAGAAATACGATATGGGAATTGTTGCCATGTACAATTATATATTTTTTTTATAGGATAGGGTGACAAACGATCACACAGTCCACCTGATGGTAAGTGGTTGCTGTGACACATAGACATCTACATCTATCTTTGTTTGCGAATTAAAATGCAGATGCGTTGTCAGCCGTGAGGACTAAGATAGAATTCCTCCTTTCCAGTAAAAAGGGTCTCCGGTTCTCTACACTCACCATACGAACACAGCAGTGTTAAGCTGCTATTTTACTCTGGTATTCTGTGAGAGCGTGGTCCTTCCCCGGTCGAACCGACCCATTCGTGCTACAACTATACTACTAATATAGCTGCAGCATGGCTCTACCACGTAAATGAATGTACCAACAGTTTGCAATACTCAAATACAAGTGCTTGTTACTGATGAAATATACATGGTAAAATTTTGGAGTTACAAATGCTTATTTAATATTTCCAACCATCCATCCGTAACAGCCTATAAAAGTCCACCGCTGAATACAGGCCTCCCCCATAGATTGTCTCGTATCGGGGTTTTGCCATAGTTGCCAAGCTTGGCAGACGGTCTGGCAACCGCAGTTTTTTTATTGTTTTGAGTAGCCAGGAAGATGCTGCTGCTCATCACCTGTCTCAGTTTCCCTCTGTCGCCTCTTACGACACCCACGGGACGATATGGGGTAGTGGATATTCGTACACCGCCACTACACGTTAATATTTACTATTATATAATCTAACAGCCTTACAAACAGTCCAGTGTTGGGCATAGGCCTCTTATTTCTGAGAAATTCCTGTTATTTATGTTGATGGATATATTTTTATTAGTTACGATTAAAATAATTCTTACACTTGCTCGTCAGCTTTTCTTCTCTGCCGAGCAAGTGATAATTCACCTCTAAAATTTAAACAGCGCCCTCTGGCACTGGAATATTCGAGTTCCGAGGGTGCTTAAGGTTAAGGCAGGCACCCAGGTTTAGTTTCGACGACTCAATTTTATCCTTAAGATCGCTACTTCTTTCTTCAATAGAAGAGTGATGTAACACATAACATTAACAAACCAATTTCTATGGTATATCAAACCATAGACACTTATTAATTGCTGACGCAATGGATATATGATGATTTATCGTATATTTTTCATAACATCCTATTAAAATAACGAACGGAAAAATATAACGTTGACAAATCAGAAGTGTTCGGTATCGATATTAGTTGAACCTCGACAAGGCGGTCAAACGCAATTCTATCATGTGATGACATTCCTGAATAGATCATTAACATACGAAATATATATTGTAGCGTGTTCACATATAATTCACCATTTTAATATAATGTCTATCTGAATGCGTTCACGATCCACACAATGATTAAGATGGCAAAGACCAAGCCAATAAGCATGAATATGAACATTTTCTTCCGGTATCTTCGCTGGTACTCCGCCGCCTTTGCTAACTCGTCCACTCCAGCTTCCACACCAGCACTTGCTGCTTCAATGTGACTTTCAACCGTATCTATAACATTAACAATATTTTTATGTGCTAGAGCCATGCTGCAGCAATATTATAGTTGTAGTACGAATGGGCAGGTTCATCAGGGAGGGTCCGCGCTCTCAAATAAGTGTAAAATTGCAGTTTAATGCTGCTGTGTTTCATATGGTGGGTGCAGAGAAGCGGAGACCCTTTTCACTGGAAATGAGGTATACCATCTTAGTCATCAGGGCTGACAAAGCATCCGCATTTGATTCTTAATGGAAGATAGATGTGGATGTCTATGGGTCACAGCAACCACTTACCATCAGGTGGACTATGCACACTTATTCTATTACAAAAATGTTTATTCGTAAGAGAACACAATTTAGAATTACAAATAAAACAGCAAATTTACAATGCGATTAAGATAAGAATAGGAACCAATGACCTCGACTTGTCAAATGGCACTTAAAAAGTATGGTTTGCAAGGAAAACTATTATGTATACATTAGTATTACAATATCTTTTCAAGTTTCAAGCATAAGTAATAGAAAACTCATAATAGAAGAATTTTCCATTATTAATATAAATATTCTATTAAGTTACAGACTCTTATTTTTATCGAAGTCACCAGTTTTCATTTTTAATTAATTATGTCATTAGCAAATTTTACCAAATGGCCACAAAAAGAGAAAGAAGATCGCATTGTACATAATTTGTCTGATCCTTCAACGTTTTTTTAAACTTGTGTAGATAAATTACTTACTAATTGTATTTTACATACATAAATTGAACATGGTTGGATGTTTAATCATGTTCAATGTGCACCAAGAACAATTATTTGTGGGCCATGCAAATTCGAAAGGGATTCGAACACGCGGCCCATAGCTAAATGCTTAGCCACTGCACTATCAAGCCATTAATAATACAATTTCGAACTTCAGAATAATTTACATTCATTTGACAAGAATAAGTATAAATAGTTTGTAAAATCCAAAAGTGCACGCCTTATGAGTGTTTCATTTAGTTTTAATGAAAAAACGAAATAAACCAAATAAATTGATTACACGAAGTATAAAATCGATTTAGGCTGTATGGTACATTGTTCTTTGTCTATCAAAGGCTAAAGAAAAAAAAGCGCCTTTAAATTTTTAATAGCAATAAAACTTGAAAATTATTTTATTAACAAACGACGCGTACTAGGCTATTGATATGAAATAGGGAACCAGTTGATGTAATTCTGAAGCAAACAAAAAACCCCGATCTCGATACGTCAATTTTTTTCGGAAGTTATCGTGGCGTTAACAGTGGAAGAGCCACGCGGCAGCTTTTGCTGTCGCACGGATGGGCCGGCTCGAACCGGGGTGGTACCACGACCTCACAGAATACCAGCGTGAAGTAGAGGTTTACCTCTGCGTTTCGCTTGGTGAGTGCAGGCGGCCGGAGGCCCTTTTTACTGGAAATGAGGCATTCCATCTTAGTCCTCACGGGTGACAACGCATCTGCATTTTGATTCGCAAACGAGGATAGATGTAGATGTCTATGGGCCGCAGCAACCACTTACCATCAGGTGGACTGTGTGCTCGTTTGTCACCCTTATCCTATAAAAAAAAAAAAAAAAAAACCACATACAAAACCAACATCTAGACGTCCATGTAATTTTTTTTTCAAACCGTATTTTATCAAAGTAGTAATATAAAATGATTTTTTAGAAAATATAAGGATTAATTAGTGTTTTCTTGATAGACGGCTACTCATATTATCGTAGTGCAATATTATGGTTATTGCAGAGGTATTTTAAGACCACAAAATTGCTTGACCTTGACGTGTCGAGAGTACACTACCTAATAACGCTTCGCGTTATGAGGCGTGCAATACACAACACTTACCGACAGTTTGCGCCTGCGCACTAACCATATCGGCCAATTCCTGCATTATCTGGTTAACATCCAGGACATCTGCTTCTATTTTATTTATATAGGCCTCCTTCTCTAACAACATGCTTGTTTCGAATTGAACGAGACGAGCCTGAGGACAATTGAATATTTAAAGAAAATGTCTTGCAAATTGAAGCGTTTTAGTGTTCCACTTTTATGTTAACAACATATTTCGTTTTGTCCGACTTTCCTATGATGGATGAGAAGGTTCATATAACTTTAAAGAGTAATTTAGCAGTCCTTCCGATATAGATCTCAATTTAAAGTATGAGGAGAATATGCGCTGAGACAGAAAGTGAAGAATTTACGCGGTATTGCAATCGTTTAAGATAATATTTTTTGTATGAATTTTTATAAAATTTTTGCCATTAGAACAATATTTGAAATGCCTATTTTAACAAATAGTAATGACTGAGATTTTATTTGTTGTACGATAGGCCACAAAACTTGTACATATATTTAATACTAGCTGACCCGGCGAACTTCGTACCGCCTAACAGTCGATTCTTTAATTATTTTTTTTTAATACTTAATCTGCTATTCGGGACACCGGGTTAGCTAGTAAGATAAAAAAAGAAAAAAGAAAGTTGATAAGTCAACAATTACATTATGTCAAAAAATAAAAATTATAAAACACTTAAAATTCTTTTAATATCCCTAAAAAATCACAATGAAAATTACAATTCCTGATTTCTTATTATGATACCTACACAAATATTGACATCGATATTTATACGATAGTACTAACGTCACTCAATTGTTTTGCCTTTCCGAAACCCCTCCACTAAAACTTCAACTTTATAGTATGATTACGAAACTTTTGTATGGGAATATAGAAAAGTGTTCTTTTTAGATTATCTCAGGCAATTTTTAAAATTTTTCTCTCCATAAGAACAATCTTCGTACTTCAAGGAATATTATAAAAAAACCATTAGCGAAATCGGTTCAGGTGCTCTCAAGATTTGCGCTTAGCAACACATTCAGTGATTCATTTTTATATTATAGACTGAAATAAATATCTTACCAATTTTCATATTTTTGATAGACGTCACTATTATCTATTGAAATTATTACACTTTTAAAATAAAATAACAAAAATACTAAAAAAACTGAACGTTAAATTTTTTCAATAATTTTAAAATATAATAATTTAATCATATAAATGTAAGTTATTTATATTATTTCATTATTAGTAACTGAAGGCATAATATACTACTTTTTTGATGATAGATGGCGCTGTTTTGAATACCAAATCGGTGTAGTTCCAAATTCTTTTACCAAGATTATAACTAAATTTTAAACTTTATTTACAAATATGGTATTAATTTGAAAAAAATCTGTTATCCCGCCTATATATTTAATTTTTAGTTTTAGTTATAAATAAGATATAACAGAAAATTAACATCTAAAGGAAATAAAATACTTAACCTTCCTTTTTTAAAGTTCCGTAATCGGATAAAAAGTAGCCTATAAGTTGCCCCGGGTTACCGACTACCAACATACAAAATTTCATGTAAATCGGTTCAGTAGTTTTTGCGTGAATCCGGAATACACAGACAGACAGACAGACAAAAATTTTAAAAACCACTAATTTGGCTTCAGAACCCTTTATTTAGTCCTCTGGACTTGTTTTTTCAAGAATGTATTAGAATTACAGACACGACTTTTCTACAGATTTATTATATGTATAGATTGTATTAACTTTTTAAAAGTACCTGTGCCTGTTGATTGGCTAGCAGAGCCGCTTCTTCATCATCAGCGATGGCTTGTTGTTCCATTGCTTGAGGGTCATTCCTAACACGAGGTTTCGAAGGCATATGCGCCGCCATTTTTTCGGAGACTTGCTATAATTATTAAAATAATCATTGCTTTAGTTTATCTATATATAGTTAGCTATATATAGTATATATAGTTAGTTCGTAATCATTTATATTGTAAAATTTATTAAAAAAAAAAGTCCCGCTGGGTTTCTTGCTGGTTCTTCCCAGGACAGTGTTTTTTTTGAACCAGTGGTAAAGTAAAAAATGACTTTCAATAAGAATTACACATGTAATGTATATTGAATAAAAATTATTCTATTCTATTCTATCTTTATCACATCATAATATTCATATAATAGTATCTTTAAGTTTACTGGTTGACAGTTTTTTCCATGTGCAAATAAAAAGATTTGGGAGTTTTATTCAACATAAATTTTTAACATAATACTTATTGAAAGTCAATTTTTGATTTACAACTGGTTTGGAAAATACCTCTGTCCTGGGAAGAACCAGCAAGAAACCCAGCGGGACTTTTTTTAGACACTATATAATAATAATTTCGTACAATTATTTATATGAATTACGAGCTGTGCCCCGCGGTTTCACCCGCGTCATCACGTGTCCGAGGTGCGCGATATGACCTAGTTCAAGCATTTTATAACGGCTAGGGTTTAAGTGTCGTTCGCGCGCCCAGCCAAGTATTGAATTATTAATATCTATATCTATAATCTCTTAAACTATGCGTCCAAATAACATGGTATAAAGAACAAACTTTATTTTCATAAAATTGTCTTGATGATGAAGTAACTTTCGTTCGTAAGGATAAATAGGCCATGCCTAATAATAATGCTCATAAATCACTTTTAAATTTTCAATATTTTTTTGTCACAAAATACCAAATTATGGCTTATGTATAAGAAATAGACATATGGTATCGCGGACTTTTTTTTAGACCGAGTAAAGGTCTATATTTATCTAGAACATTGTATTTACGTATCCCTAACGATAACACCAGCATACGCAGATAAATCATTTCGGGAGTGCTTTTTCTTCTGACTTGCTTAACAAATATCCATATTTAAGGCTAGCTGAGTAATATAGTTTAATCAGGGATTGAATACCGGTACCAATTTCGGTTCTGGTTCTTCATTTAGGTTCTTATAAAGGTTCTTCTTTTCGGTAAGGTTCCTGTTCCGGTATCGGTTCCGGTTCGGGTTCCGATGTACCGGTTCTAAATACCGGTTCCGAGAACCTATAATCAAATCTCTCCAAATCCGTAGATTGGTATAAAAAATTCTGAACAATTCCGTAGACGCTATTTCAAAATATCCGTTCCTTTGAGGATCGATAATATTTGTTTTTGAACTTAGTTGATAAATTCATTCTGTCATGGAAAATTCTTGTCGTAAGTTTAAATCTAGTATAACATCGAATCAAGCTACACATGTAAGAAAAATAAACCATAAAAAATTGATTATAATTAAATGTTTTTTTTTTAAATTAAATAATATTTAGTAAACAACAAATAAAGTAACTATACACACTTTAATATTTGTGGATAGTTATACTTAAAAAATACGTTACAAACTTGATTATAACGACTTATTAACATGGATTTTATTTTCTGGTTTTTGTTAGTTTATTATTTGATATATTACGGTATTTCAGACTCGGGTGATTTATGTCACAATGAAAAACTATAGCTGTGTAGTGGCGGTTAAGAATATCTGTGGGTGTCGTAAGAGGCGACAGTGGGATACAGTCAGGAGGTGGGCAGTAGCATATTCCTGATAACAGCAATATCACAATAAAAACTGCGGTTGCCAACCCGCTCGCCAAGCGTGGCAACTTTGGCAATATACCCCTCCAAAATAAATAAGGTTACTAAGAGACGGCTCCCAGTCCCCGTCGGCCCCGCTATTCCTGGCTACGGTGGCGACCATGGTAACGGCGGGGCAGGCGTGCTAAGAATCTCCGGTGGAGGTTCGATTGCCACCTACGACGACTCGACCTGGCAACTTATAACGCACGCACCCTGAGGACTGACGAGAAGATCCTGGAGCTTGAAGAAGAGATAGACAAGTTGCGCTGGAATATTGTAGGACTATCCGAGGTCCGAAGAGAGAGGGAGGACACGGTAATCCTCGAATCCGGCAACTTGTTCTATCACCGGGAGGGCGACCACCTGTCCCAAGGAGGTGTCGGATTTATCGTCCACAAGTTTCTCGTTAACAACGTTGTAAAGATTGGCAGTGTGTCGACGAGGGTCGCGTACCTTATACTCAGAATCACTTAACGGTATTCGATGAAGGTCATACAGGTTTACGCACCAACCTCGACACACCCCGATGAGGAGGTGGAGGACATGTATGGGGATATCTCTAGAGCTATGCATTCCTCCAAAACCCACTATACGGTGTTAATGGGAGACTTCAACGCAAAACTAGCCACAAGAGAGAACGGTGAGCTGAAAGTAGGGAAATTTGGCATAGGGCAACGGAACCAAAGGGGCTAGCAGCTGGCATAGTTCATGGAGAAAGAGGGACTCTTTATGATGAACTCTTTCTTCCAGAAGCGGCCCCAGAGAAAGTGGACCTGGTCGAGCACCGACGGTTCGACAAAAATTGAGATTGACTTCATTACGACGACCAGACGATAACTGTTCAGTGATGTCTCAGTGATCGCGAGGGTGAAAACCGGCAGCAATCACCGAATGGTGACAGGCACACTGAACCTAAACGTTAAGTTGGAGAGGACACGTCTAATGAAGTCAACGCTCCGTCCCCCTCGTGCTCTACTCCAAAGTCCCGAAACCTTTCAGCTCGAGCTACGAAACCGTTTTCAGTGCCTAGAAGATTGCAATGCAGTGTACGATTCGACCGCATGGACAGTTTTCACGAGTTTGTCATTCATTTGTATGAATGACAAACTCGTGAAAACTGTCCATGCGGTCGGAGCTAAGTTTAACAAGACCCGCCGCAGAAGAACACAAAAACTCTACGATCACACTCTTAATCTCATGGCTGTTAGACGGGATATGAAGCTGCAGTCTTCAGCAGATTTGACAGCACACATGCAACTGAACGGACAGATCTCCAACTGCATGCTGCGGGACTTACGCAACTTTAATATTGCTCTTATTGAAGAAGCGATCGAGCGGAACCAGGGCTCCAAAGTCTTTGCTAGAGATCTGTCTGCCGGAAAGAGCCAACTGTCGAAGCTGAAGACCGAGTGTGGCAGCGTTGTTTCCGGGACACCTGAGATTTTGAGTGAGATTGAGAGGTTCTATGGGCAGCTGTACACATCATCGTTGGAGCCACACGTGTGAGTAACGATCCAAGAGCGAGTCTTATCCGACACTATTCCGATGATACCCCGGACGTCAGTCTGAGCGAGATTAGAATGGCTCTCCAGCACCTTAAAAACTGCAAGGCCCCAGGCGAGGATGGAATTACAGCGGAGCTTCTGAAAGCGGGTGGAAAAGCGGTACTTCAAATCCTTCAGAAGCTCTTTAATTCCGTCCTCCATGGTGGCATTACACCGGAGGCGTAGAGCAGAAGTGCGGTGGTCTTATTCTTCAAGAAAGGTGACAACGCTCTCTTGAAGAATTACAGGCCGATTTTCCTTCTGAGCCGCGTCTACGTGCTGTTTTCGAGAGTCATCACGAATCGTATCGCGCGCAGAATAGACGACATCCAGCCTCCCGAACTAGCCGGTTTTCGAAAGGGCTTTAGCACCATAGACCACATACATAACCTTCGGCGAATTGTACAGAAGTCCGTGGAGTACAATTTGCCTTTGATTTCGTCGAAATTTGGGCGGTGCTGCAGTCCCTTCAACGGTGCCAAGTTGACTGTCGGTATATCGAAGTGCTTAAGTGATTGTACAGTAGGACTACGATGGCTATCCGAGTACAGAACCAGAGTATGAAACCTATCCAACTGCAAAGCGGTGTAAGACAGGGTGACGTTATATCCCCGAAGCTCTTCACCGCTGCATTGAAAGACGTTTTCAAGCTTCTCGACTGGAAAGGATACGGTAATAACATCAATGGCGAGTACATAACTCACCTTCGATTTGCCGACGATATAGTCCTTATTGCAGAATCGCTGGAAGACCTTAGCACTATGCTGAATGACCTCAATAATGTCTTCCAACGGATAGGTCTAAAGATGAACATGGGCAAAACAAAGATCATGTTTAACGTCCATGTCACACCTATTCCGGTAGTTGTTGGGAGCACTAAGCTCGAAGTTGTTGATGAGTATGTTTACCTGGGACAAATAGTCCGACTAGGTAAGTCCAACTTAGACCGAGAGGTCAATCGACGGATTCAACTCGGTTAAGCAGCGTTCGGGAAATTACGGCACATCTTCTCGTCAGGTATACCTCAAAACTTAAAAACGAGACTGTACAAACAGTGCGTGTTGCCAGTAATTACTTATGGAAATGAGACGTGGTCGTTCACTGCTGGCCAGATGAGGAAACTCAAGGTCACTCAGCGAGCTATGGAGAGGGCTATGCTTGGAGTTTCTCTGCGTGATAAACTTAGAAATGGGGATATCCGCAGTAGAACCAGAGTAACCGACATAGCCCAATTGATTAGTGAGCTGAGTGACAATGGGCCGGCCATAAAGCTCGAAGAACCGACAACCGATGGGGAAAAAAGATTATCGAGTGGCGGCCTCGTACCGGCGGACGAAGTGTGGGGCGTCCCTCCACTAGATGGAGTGACGACCTGGTAAGATATGCAGGAAGTTGATGGATGCAGGTGGCTCAAAACCGTGCTTTGTGGCATTCCTTGGGGGAGGCCTATGTTCAGCAGTGGACTTGTTAAGGACTGTAATGATGATGATGATGAAAAACTATACAACTAAGAACTTTGAGAAATTTGAAAAAGAAAGATCGAGGAAAAGCGAAGAATAATCCGGCAGATTTTTTTAAATAATTGTAAAAACAAATGGGATAGTATGGATTAGAAAATTTTTAAACATAAGTGAAAATTCAATCATCTATAAAAAGGTTATAAGCGGTTATATTAACTGCCTATTTTTCAAGAAGAAAGAAGAAACAAACGTACCTAATTTAATTCAAAATATCTAAGCTATTAACATTTGAAATCGGTTAACGTCACAAAAATTTGATATTTATGAGTAAGAATGGTTTTATTTTAATACAGATAGCATAGAATTAATTATTAAATATAATTTAATACAGACAACATTAGAAGAGAGAGAGAGAATGACATTGTCGGCAAGTTCACACTCATGATAAAAAAAAATCTTGTTAAGTTTATAAAAATTCCGTAGATTGCAATGTCAAATTCCGTAGTTCCGTAGATGATGACAAATGTCCGTATATCTATAGAAAATCCGTAGAGTTGGCAACACTGCATTGATATGCAACATAAGATCCACCAATACAAATGTGATATTTTACAAACTCCCCTCTTCTCACACTCCGCCGTGCGCCGCATCGCGCCGTCCATCCGACCGCACCTCAAACAAGTTTCGACTCGCTTTCGCTTTACTTAGGAACCGGTAAAATAAAGGTTCTTAAAGGTTCTAATTTAGGTTCTGGTTCCTGTTCCGGTATAGGTACCGAAACCCCTAAATACCGGTTCTATACCGGTATTTTAGGACCGTTTTCAATCCCTGAGTTTAATGCTAGATAGCCTATACTATTCCACATGAATCTACATACACAATATACAAAAATAATTTTTCAAATTGGACTGGTAGTTCCAGAGATTAGCACGTTTAAACAAACAAAAAACTCTTCCGCATTATTATATTATATTATAGTATAGATAATTGAACGTATAATATATTTTGTATGTATATATATATATATATATATATATATATATATATATATATATTTATATATGTATATATATATATATATATATATATATATATATATATATATATATATATATATATATATATATATATATATATATATAAAGTCACATAAAACAATGAAACTAATGTGGCTTTCCCTTTTGTCTTCATGCTATAATTATAACTGCAATTTGCAGGTGAAGGAAAGTAACCACTTTAACCTACCTTTTGAACAGATGAGTAATTCGCCAGAGCGTCCCTAAATGCTTGGGTAAGTCGTTCCACTTGCAGTTTCTGAGGCTTATCGCCACGGCGCACTACTACACCCAAGCGCTGTATATCGCGGGCCGTAGCCGATACGGAACTGTTTACGTTCTGTTGGGTGTCGTGACTGGAAGTTGTAGGAATATGACATAATTATTGATTATATTTACAAGAATATAACACATCAAATTTCTTTTATGGGGTTTATGTTTAGTTATAATAATTTTATACTCCCAATGTCATTGTAGCTTTGTACTACCCATGGTCAAATGGCTATTATTCAATGTCATAGGTCTTTTTTAGAAGAATAATAAAAAATTAAAAATTTTGTACTGCCGACTTTAATATTAGTTATTAAGAATAACTCAAAAACTATTGGTCTGACCTTATTCAAATTCATATGGGACCACACGAGAAGTTTTGCTTCGAAATAAAAAAAGAATCATCCAAATCCGTTCACCCAGTAAAAAGTTATGACGTAACACACATAAAAAAAAACAATACAGTCGAATTGAGTACAGTCTTCTTTTTGGAAGTCGGCAGAAAAACAGGAACATAACCAAACTGAAAGAAGGGAAAGTAATGATCTGGTCTGTAAGGTGAGAAATGATCTGACTCCATTATTGAGATACAGTAAAAGCTCCTTATTCGCGCTTCCTTTATTCGCGTTTTCACTATTCGCGGATTAAAAAAATGCAACCCAATTCCTATATTCGCAGCTAAAAATTTCTTTATTCGCGGATCTAATCGGTACATACATATTAATAAAAATGATTCCAATAGGTATCCAACCCAATATCTTTTGTAAACGCGTCGTCAAATGGACTAATAAAAAAGTAAATTATGTAGACCTTATTACAACTGTGCCTAAAGGATGTTGTTAAACGATATGGCGGCTTATGTCAAAGGCCGAACAAATACCGGTTCGGACATTTTTACCTCACAACACGACGGCTTGCTTCAACCTGTGGACCAAGGAATAATCCAGACCTTTAAGCTCCATTTCATTAGACGAACCTTCAAAATCATATTGGATAATATGGAATGTGGTTGTGATATGAATGTTATGAAATGCTGGAAGAAATTTAATTTAGCAAAAAGTATCGTAAACATAAAATAATCATTGAAAGAACTGAAGCCATACACATTGAAATCATGCTGGAAAAAACTGTGGCCTGCACTGCCTGAATCTGTGCAAATTAAAACTTTGACCGCAAACATAGCCGAAAGTGCTAATGGAATAGGACGATGTGCAAGATGAAGATTTGACTGAAAACGACTTGGAGGAAATGTTAAATTCACAGCCCATTGAAGAAGAGGCTTCAACAAGCACTGGAAACGTGACATTTAATTTGGAAAATCTTAGTGAAGGTTTAAGAATGAAAATTGATCCATCTATAGAACGAAGTCTTATTTTTAAGAAGAGAATTGCTAATGCCACTGCTGAATATCAGTCTGTATAATTGAAGGAACTTTTAAAAACTGCCAAGCAAGAAAAAATTACAAAATTTTTTTAACCATTGGCTAAGCCTGAAGATAATAATTAATCAATATAGTCAAAAACGTAAATTAAATTGATTTTTTAAATATATTTGTTTTTCTATTTTGTCACCTAAGAACATATCCCCTATAATTCCATATAATTTACCATTCTATATTCACGGTTTCTGTATTCGCGGCATATTTACGGAACGTATACCCCACGAATAAAGAGCTTTACTGTAGTTATGTCAATAGGTGTTGGAGACCATAAGATTTTTGAACAGTTTTCACTTAGTCAACTTAATACAAGATCTACACAATGACATTATCATGGTAAATAATACTGAAATGATGACAATAATAACTCCGAAAGCTTAAATGGAATCTTAAAGATAAACAAATTCATTAATGTTTTTTTTCAACTTCAACTCAGTAACTTATATGTTGATGAATTAACTACATGTTACTATCACAGTGGGTGAGCTCTTTAAATTGGGTTGAATGAATGTATGAAACTTTCAAAAAATGCTGGTTGAAGATTAACAATAGCGTTCACTGAAATTTGTAATACTACTTATAATCAATCCATTATAATCCATTGTTGTAGATTTATAGATTACATACATCAAACATTAGCATCTGTTATTTAAAATATATTTTTCAGTAAATGAACAAATTAACTAAGATTATAAGTATCATTTTATATATTAGGATATAAAAGTTCATTTAACCGTTTCATGATTTATTTTATGATTGTCATTATTGTCAGAACAGATCAATGTTACGTCAACAATACTCACATTTTATCTCTAAGCTGAACACTGTCATTGGGACCACCAATTTGTTTCATCATCTTCTCCAAAGCTCGGAGTCCACTGTTTATTGAGTTAATATTATCTGCAATACCCTCACTCAAGTTATATAACTCTGTTGGACTGAAGTCCGCGAAACCGACGGTAGGGGGCGCCGCTGTCGAGCCATAGTCTCGGCTCGAACCACTAATAGGTTCCCGTTCAGACATGTTGAAACTGAAAAAAAAGTTTTTATTACGGATACTTGATATTATTAAAAATGAGGTCATCTTTAATTCCTATCTACTGAGGTAGATTGTGAAGATTGGAAGGTTTCTCTAATCAATAAATAAGCTTTTTTAATTTGTTGGCAATCTGAAACTATATACCATAATATGTATCCACCCATCCATCCATAACAGCCTATAAAAGTTCAATACTGAAAATAGGATAATAAATCATACTGTGGCTATAGAAAACTGTAATTCGCCCCATGATCACATACAACGCTCTGGTATGGTGGACCAAAACAAATTAAGCAACCACCATAAAGAAGCTTCAGCGATACTACAGACTGGCATGTATGGCTGCTACAGGCTGCATAAGAACTACGCCAACAGCAGCCTTAGAAGCGATGCTAGAGCTAACCCCGCTTCATTTACATATACAACAAGAAACTACTTTACTTACTTTCTCCATCAGAATACTGACCGACAGTACGGGCGGTACTACAAGTACTGAGCTGCAATATGGTGAGCTCCTGAGCTATAGAGAGTCCTGACTAATATATGAATGCCACCAACGATCAAATGAGGTATGTAAACACAACAATGTGACTCAGCAAAGGATGAAAGGACACAGTGGATCCAGAGGAAACGATGCAGCAGACTAACTGGCCAGAAGGAGATCGGCTCTGGCCACTATAGGGCCGGAACCAATCATACCAATCTTCTTCGTTCACTGGTACGTAGACACTACACTCATCAACACGCTCAACTTTGGAAAAATCTAGTAGACTGTAGACAAGCTAGGATTGTTTTTGGATGTCGGAAGTGGTAGAGCCACGCGGCAGCTTTTGCTGTCGCACGGATGGGCCGGCTCAAACCGGGGTGGTAACACGACCTCACAGAAAACCAGCGTGAAGTAGAGGTTCACCTCTGCGTTTCGCTTGGTGAGTGCAGGTGGCCGGAGGCCCTTTTTACTGGAAATGAGGCATTCCATCTTAGTCCTCATGGGTGACAACGCATCTACATTTTGAATTGTAATAGAGGATAGATGTAGATGTCTATGGGCCGCAGCAACCACTTACCATCAGGTGGACTGTGTGCTCGTTTGTCACCCATATCCTATAAAAAAAAAAGTGTTTTGAATTAATTACGATAAAATAAATAACAGTAAAAAGTAAAATAAGTAACAATAATAAATAACAGTGGTAGAGCCACGCGGCAGCTTTTGCTGTCGCACGGATGGGTCGGCTCGAACCGGGGTGGTACCATGACCGCACAGAATACTAGCGTGAAGTAGAGGTTTACCTCTGCGTTTCGCTTGGTGAGTGCAGGTGGCCAGAGGCCCTTTTTACTGGAAATGAGGCATTCCATCGTAGTTCTCATGGGTGACAACGCATCTGCATTTTGATTTGCAAACGAGGATAGATGTAGATGTCTATGAGCCGCAGCAACCACTTATCATCAGGTGGACTGTGTGCTCGTTTGTCACCCTTATCCTATTAAAAAAAATTCACTAAAATTGCATGTAACAAAACAGGTCACCCATAAAAATTTAATTATTCGGACCCAGACAATCCATTAGTGGCTGAAGATGGAACTCATAAATAATAAATTGAGTTGCAGTGGAGAGCAGTCAAGAGGTCTTTCAGTAAAAAAAATTATAACAAATTACATTACATTGCTTCATTTACTACTGACCAACCTGACTTTATAGATAAGATAGGTCGAATCTGTACCAAAACCGAATCAGCATGTGCAGACTTCATGTATTCTTGTCTGCCCTATCCTAGTGTTTTTGTAGCCTTAGACACGGAGGAAGAGTAGCCCCCGCTCACCGTAACAAATCGCAGGCACCTGTGCGAGTTGTAGTGGTTGAGGCTGGTCACTGAAGGCGATCAGTAATTTCTATTTTCGTGATGTTGGCGCTGTTAGCCTATGCAGCTCTTACAGCTTTATGTGACACAGTCCTTGCAGGCCGCGAGCTAGCCACAGCTACGGAGCTATTATTTAGTGTAATAAAAAAAAATGCGATGGTGAAATATGATGTAACTTTTAATGTGATTTTATAATTTAGTTTACCTTAGAAATTGTGTAAAACAAGAATTTCGCTAATAATTTAGGACACAATATTTTTAACAAAATGCGACGTAATTATATGTAAGACACGACAAAACCTTACTATACACAAAGAATTTTCACAGTCACCAACTCACAAACCAGATTCACGTGCTATTCACATTCAAGTTTCTTTAAATTTCTGATAACATGTCTAACCGGATTGTTAAAAAAAATTACCTTTAAAGTAAAAGTGGTGATCGTAAAACGTATTAGCTTGTTTTTCGTATTTATGACGAATACTGGGAAAACAACAAACGTCACAAATACACCAAAAGTCAAACTGTCAAAGATAAAGATTTAGGGATGTTCGATGATCATCGATGATCGGTGACGGTGATCATCGATGTTAAAAATGAAAACATCGATGTTGCCATATGTCAAACATCGACTCATCGATATCAATAAACCCATAATCGATTATTGAGTACTTGCGAACATTGCGAACCCGCGAAATCAATATCAACTAAATCTTGCATCTCCTCTAAAATATTTAAAATTTTGAATAATTCAGAATGCTTGAACGCATCGATAACCTAAAATATATCATTATGGTGTATCAAATTTAACTGTCAAGCGTGAACTGTAATGTTGCAGTTGTTACTGATTTCGTTTTGTTATTGCTGTCGTTGTTGGTTGTCTGTTTCTTTCGGTCGGTTATTTTAAAAAAATCCGATGGTTGATCTTAAACACGATCCAATGCACGTTATTATTTTTTCTACTTATCTAAAATAAAAAAATAAAAACTTGCGGTGAGATATTTGACCACAATTGCTACATCAACGCCGTCTGAGCGGTTATCTGCCGACTTCACAAAGGACCACTAAAATGTTGAATATTTCTTGTTGCAAAATAATGTATTATAATAAAAACCAGTTTGTTGACACTTTATATAATTTTTCACTTTGTATATTTATATTAATATACATACATACATATAATCACGCCTCTTTCCCGTAGGGGTAGGCAGAGACCACTTCTTTCCACTTGCTACGATCCTTAATACGATATTAATATAACAGATATGTTTATTTATTTAGACTTACCAACTAAGTACATATGAAAACATTTCGACTACATTTTGTTATATATATATGTACTTGAATTATAGGTGAGTACAACACTTTAACGTTAACGCAATTACTTTATTTAAAACAATACTAAAAATTTATGTATGAGATTTAAGTTTTGTTAGAAGAAAATAAATATTTTTTTAAGTAAAAATATAGAATAAAGTTATATTAAGTATGGCTATTTAATTTTATTACCATTTAGGATGAATGTGCTTTTCAACATTCACTAGAAATTGGCTAACACTGTCTGAAAAAAAATATCTATATATGTTTTAATAGTATTCTATTATTGAATGTGTGAAAGTATATTCTTTGTTTTTAATATGTGTTACCTCATAACTTTTTCTGAGTGAACCGATTTCGATAATCTTCTAAAAAATCTTTTTTTTTAAAGAAGACTTTTCAAAAGAAATTTCTATTTTTAATTTGATGCTTCGTCATGTGGTCCCATATAAATTTGACCCATATAAGTCTGACCAATCGTTTTTGACTTATCCTTAATAATCTATATTGAAGTCAGTTGTACAAAATTTTTATTTTTAAATTATTTTCAGTAGCTTGCTCAAGTCTTTATGAATAGAGAAACAGATTGAAAGGCACTTCTTTGTCAAAATTACTATTTCTTTAATCAATCGGCAAAATCGGAAATATTGGATTACATAACATATGAACTAGATATTTGTGAGCTTCTTCCATTTTTTTAAATTAATGTTTTACACTACATTGTTTATTAATTTCTTTTACTTCATTAATAATTATAAACCATAAACAACATGGCAATTTTTTTATTAATCTAATTCTAACCTATTAGTCCAAAAAACACCGATAATGGCATACATCGATGTTTGGAGTAGGATAAACATCGAACATCGATGTTGAGCTATCGATGTCAACATCGATGTCATCATCGATGTTTCTACAACATCGAGCATCCCTACAAAGATTTGTTTATTAAGATTTTTGCCTTGGATGCTTGTTTTATAAGTCATGTTTTGATTTCGTTCGGGATCTTCGTTTTTATAGCTTTTCAGTATCAAGTAATAATCGTTTGTAGAAGACTGCTTCAGAATATGTAAGTACAGCAGACAGTTGGCGATAGTATTTCAATTTCAAGGCACCTAAGCAGACAGACACCCTTATCTTGAAATTTATATCACCATACAAGAACCGTTTTTCACCGTTTCTACTCATAGTTCACATACGCAGACATTTAATACACAAAATCGCACCACTTTTACATATCAAAATTAACTTCAAGCCATTATTTAAACGATAACACAGGAACAGCAATGCGCCACCGGTCAAGTTCCCGCCTAAACTTCCATCCCAACTGTCAAAGATGCACAGACCTCCGTACAGAGTAAGAAGCTAAGAGAGTCAGACTACTAAGGGCAGTTTTGTTATCATAAAAATCTAAGCTGCCGCCTGCCGTATGTCACAGTCTGATTTGCCGTATTTTAAGTAAAAATACTAATTAATTACCACTAAAATATTTCTCAAAAACCATTGCAACGTCCTGATCTGAGTCAGTTAATTTGTTGTTAACACTTAACTGGTAGTTTGAATTGCGAGAGTTGATCTTACCAGTTTCGCTATTACGAGGGTGGATTGAAAAGTACTCGGCCTAACACAGATCCATTCAATTCTAAAAATCAAATCTACCCACATTATTTAGTTCAGTTCAGACTAGTTCATTGTGTGAAGTTCGAAACGTGTGCGATAATTAGTTGTGATATTATAAATTTATTAACAAAGTAATCGGACATAATTTCCGCGAATGGAGCAAATCGAGCAGCGTGCCGTCATTAAGTACCTCCATAAGAAGGGGCTATCATCAAAAGCCATCCATGATGACATGGTCAGTACATTAGGCGATTGTGCTCTGTCATATTCATCCGTCAAAAAATGGATAGCAAAATTTAAGCGTGGTAGAGAGTGTGAAAGATGAACCTCGCTCTGGAAGGCCTTCGACGTCAACTACTGACGAAAATATTAAAAAAGTACTTGATTTAATAATGGGAGACCGCAGATTAAAAATTAGAGAGATAGCCGAGATTATAGGCATCTCTTATGAACGAACTCAAAACATCATTGTCAACGAGTTGGGTTTCCACAAGGTGTCTGCGAGGTGGGTTCCGCGACTGCTTTCAGTTGAACAAAAAAGGACGCGATTGACTATTTCACGCGACTGTTTGGAGTTATTTGAAGCCGATGCAGATAGGGTTACCAGATGAAAAAATTAAAAGTCCGGAGAAGAGACCTGATTTCCATTTAAAAATCCTGAGATTTTTTACAGTTTGAGAAGAATTACTTAAAAAGGTATCTTCACATATTAAGTATGATAAAAAATGTTTAAGTACCTACTTGGATAAATAAGTTTTGATTTTAATTGTGGAATTATTACCAAAGGAAAATTATTTTTAGTTTGTTTAACTTTTTATTAAAGATATCTTTAAAATGTAAGCTGTATTATATTGAAAGTTCTAAAAATCCTGAGATTTCATGAGATTTGCAAAATCCAGCCGCAATCCTGAGAAGAGTCTAAAAATCCTGAAATCTCAGGACAAATCCTGAGATATGGTAACCCTAGATGCAGATGATTTTTTGAATCGTTTTGTTACTATAGACGAAACATGGGTTCATTACTGTACACCGGAAACAAAACAACAATCAAAACAGTGAAGAAGACCTGGTTCACCACCCCCTAAAAAGACTAAGTCGATTTTGTCGGCAAATAAGGTGATGGCTTCAGTATTCTGGGACTCGAAAGGTGTGATTATGATGATTATCTTGAAAGGGGTCAGACTATAAACTCTGATTACTACTGCACCTTACTACGTCGTTAACGAGAGGAAATAAAAGAAAAACGTCGAGGAATGCTCAGAAGAAAAGTCCTGTTTCATCAAGATAACGCCCGTGTTCACACGTCAGTACAGTCAATGGCTGAAATTCACAACTGTGGCTTTGAACTGTTACCGCATCCGCCGTATTCACCTGATCTGGCACCATCAGACTTCTTTCTGTTCCCTAACCTAAAAAAGCACTTGGGAGGTCAAAGATTTTCGACAAACGACGAGGTCAAAGCAGCTGTAGACGCATATTTTGACTCTAAGGAAGAATCATTGAAAGTGTATTGAACTTGATGGTGATTATGTAGAAAAATAAAAATATAACTGATTTAGTATGTGTTTATTTTCTTGGTTAGGCCGAGTACTTTTCAATCCACCATCGTAATTATACTCCATGTCATTTTAATTTTATTAGAAGCCGTCTTAATTTTGTAGCTCAAATGCAAAGACTTGACTGTGGAGCACACTCTTTTAAATATTTTTGAATATTTTTTTACATATTCCCTAAATTCGATGCTATAATTATATGACCTTTTATGGTAAAGATCATATAACGTATGTGTGCTCTTATGGACTCCTACTGTCGCCCATTCATTGAGTGACTTCCAACTGTTCAAGGAGAATGTTTTAGAATTAAAAGTATTATTAAATTCGTTGTAAATAAGCTTAAATAATATTCCATAAAAAAATTTGGATCATTAAAGTAACTAAGCGAGCACTGGGAAGCACCGGATTTCCTGACCCCGGTGTCGGATCTGGTTTGTGGCTCCATCGCCAGCCAAGTTTCGGCCGCGGAGGGCAGCGAGAGCGGTGCCTCGCAATACCGTCACTCCTCTATCTCCGCGGCCCCATCATTTCTGCATCAACGGTGCGGCCCCGTCAGAGTCGCGGAGGATAGGGCGAAAGGCGCATCGCCATACCAAAACTAATCTTCCCCTGTGACTCCATCTCGGCTGCGATGGGAAGGAGGACACCCCTCTCGCAATAGTCTACCAACGCACATCAAATGAGGACTCCCACCGTGTAGTGGTAGTGAATATCCACTACGTCATATCGTCTCGTGGGTGTCGGGAGATGCAACAGAGGGAAACTGAAACAGGAGACTGGCAGCAGCACCTTCCTAATAACAAACCAAAATATAAAGAAACTGCGTTTGCCAACCCGTCTGCGAAGCGTGGCAACTGAGGCACAGTTCCCTTTATGAGGTAACCTACGGGGAGACATTTGTTCAGCAGTAGATACTTTTATTGGCAGTAAGGGATGGGTGGATGGAAGATGGATGTGTTTTTATATTTTCACTATCACTGATGGACGTAGACCTCTCACTGAAAATGTCATAACACAAGTCTACTAAAAACTTTAGTTTATGGTAGTTGTGCCCGCTAAGTCGCTCACGTAAAATGAAACTAAATTGATTTAGGAGTTACTAATGTACAACCTTTGTGACTGCCTTGTTGGTATAATGGTCGTAAGCACGTCTGTTGATCATGAAGTCCCAGGTTCGTATCCAAGATCGAGCCGAAGTCAGTTATTAGGTTTTCTTGTTTAGAAATTCTCAGTAATATAATTCTTAGTAATAATTATCAGTCCGAGGTCACGAAGTTAGCAAATTGTCAACGCGCCTCGGAAGCACGTGAAGGCGTTGGTCCTGCACCTGATTCTCTCTGGTCGGGTTGGATTGTACTTTTGAGGTATACCTAACGAGAGGATGTATCGTAATCTCCCGAACGCTGCCGAGTCGAGTTATCCGTCGATTTACCTCTCGGTCGAAGTTGGACTGACCTAGTTGGACTATTTGTTCCAGGTAAACATACTCGTCGTGCGTGTTGCCAGTAATGCGTGTCTCAGATCCATAAGTCTAATGACTTATGGATCTGAGACGTGGTCCTTCACTGCTGGCCGTATTATGAAGCTCAATCAGCGAGCTATGGAGAGGGCTATGCTCGAGGTTTCTCTACGTAATATATTTAGAAATGAGGATACCCGCAGTATTATAGTAGTATAACTAGAGTAACCGACATAGCCCAACGCATCAGTAAGCTGAAGTGAAACCGACAACCGATGGAGAAGAAAGATTCTCGAGTGGTAGCCTTGTACCGGTCGGCGAAGTGAAGGGCGGCCCCGACTAGATGGAGTGACGACCTGGTAATATATGCAGGAACTTGCTGGATACAGGTGGCTCGGGACTGTGCCTTGGGGGGGGGGGGTCTATGTTTCGCAGTGGGCTTGTAAAGGGCTGTAACGATGAATGATGATGGGTTGAATTGCCGTCCCATCGGACTACGGGAGTGAATAAAAAGAGAGTGCACCAGATTTTATGTACAGACTCGTGCACTATAATCAGGTCCTACGCAGATAGCTAGTCTGCTTTTAGACTGGCCACCGTGATTAAAATTCATTTAGGAATAGGATCTCTGTAAATTTCAGGTTTTTTTTATACGATAAGGGTGAAAAACGAGCACACAGTCCACCTGATGGTAAGTGGTTGCTGCGGCCCATAGACATCCACATCTATCCTCGTTTGCGAATCAAAATGCAGATGCGTTGTCACCCGTGAGGACTAAGATGGAATGCCTCATTTCCAGTAAAAAGGGCCTCCGGCCACCTGCACTCACCAAGCGAAACGCAGAGGTAAACCTCTACTTCACGCTGGTCTTTCTGTGAGGTCGTGGTACCACCCCGGTTCGAGCCGGCCCATCCGTGCGACAGTAAAAGCTACCGCGTGGCTCTACCACTGTTAGAATTAATTATATACAGGGTATTTTTGGAACGCTCCCGAAAACTAAGACAGACGACATCACCAAGTATACCTTTGATCATGGGTCAGAAATAAATTCAATCCTGATGAAAAAAAAAAATCATCTTTTTACAACGTTTTATTAGCTTTATTCACGCGCCATCATATTAGTACAGCTAAATGAAACGATAATTTCATAAAAAATATCATGAAAATACTGAAACAAAACCAGCAGTGGATACTGAATGGATATCACCTGATTAATGGAGGTTAATGTACGCGCGAACGGTGAAAAAAGAACGCTGGCCTTGAACTTGGCCACTGAGCGATTTATCACATATTGGTACGAAGGGAGCACGACGGGGGAACAATCCGCCAGTATTACTGTGCCTGCATGCTATTGGTTCCCGCGCTTTGTTCGCTGCAAAAATACAGTCGCATACACAGCTTACTTTGCGACTCGCGACGATGTTTTAAAAAGGAAGGAAAGAAAAATTATTTATATCTATTGTTTTATGACTGAACTAGTGAACGAAAAGGTAAATATGATAGGGGAAGGTGAATGGGGAAAATTGTGCAGTAAAGTTAAAAGTGTTGAGGAAGAATACCGAAAAACTTACCATGTGATCGACCTGATGACGGAAGCTCAAGCGAAGATGAAAGTAATGATGAAGTAGCATCCAGTAACACCAACACACCATCAACATCTGGCTTCCATGTGACCCAAGACGACATAATGGACGGCGTGCCACCCTTAGCTTAAGTTTTCTTGTTACAAACTACTTTATATTTTACGATAGGAAATAACAAATTATGCTCAAGTAAACATTATCCATTTTTAATTCCAACCTTTTCCAAAGTTCCAAGTAGCTAGTAAAGCACCTATTATGATTATACAATAAAACAATTAATTACTTACTATAATATTATAGTCGTCGGGTAGTTGTATCGTCAACACGTAAATTTTGGTGTGCGCCTATTTATATTTATTATAAATTTAACAGTGTGTATTAAGCGTATATTAAATGAATTAATTTGTTACTGAACTCGTCTGCGCTCACTTTCTCACAACTTATCCTATAATTATACTCAATATTTGAAAATATTTTTATACCACCTAATATGGATCTCCAGCTGGCTAATAATCTTAGTGAACTTGAAAAGATGTTCGAGTCCCGAATGCGGGATAATGAAGAGAAGCTACTAAAAGTCAATACTGAGAGTAGTTCATCAAATCCTGACATATCTTCATTGTCTCGTGAGTTCTCTGAGTTTAAATCATTTGTTTGGCAAACTCTTTCTACAATTAAAACACAAATAAATTTACTATGTCTTGGCCTTGATAGAAAAAACCCTACAAAAAAAAAAGAAACATGAAACGGCGATGCGAAATAAAGTTCTGTTGTTCCATGGAATTGTCGAAAAGCAAAATGAAAACCTCCGTGACGTTATTTTTAATATAATATCTAATCAACTAAAGCTAACAGATTTGGAAAAGGATTGTGTTAAGGTTTGCCACCGACTTGGATCATCTCAAAGTAAGACACGACCAGTTTTGGTTCGATTTTTTGATACTGAGCATAGGCGGTTTATTTGGGATAACAAAGCCAATCTCAAAGGCTCCGGTATCACCATCTCAGAGTTTTTAACGAAAACCAGGCATCACATATTTACTACAGCACGTAAACACTTTGGAATTAAGCACTGTTGGTCATCTGAAGGAAAAATTGTTATAATGCTCCCCGATAAAACTCGACAAAAAATTGAAACGCTGTCTGAATTGGAACTACTCATCGTGAAATATCCTTCTAGCTCCGCTACTAACGACAACGCATCACAGTCCGCTAATATAACATCGAAAACCGTTAATGCCCCGAAGAAATCACGCCGACGCATAAATAACTAAAAAAACAGTAGTATTGTTTGCTTTAAAAATTGCATTACTATAATGGCAGCATGCATTTTTTTAACTAATTAATGTTATATAATAATGAAGTTAACTGGCATAGGCGGAACGCATATACGCCACAAATAATTTCTTTAAATTTTCTCACTTTTAATTTCAAGGCTAATAAAGATTGCTGTGAATGCAATGAACGCAAAAAAATTAAACTTATTAAGTTTTTACTACCTACCTACTTTTTAAGCTTATTTCTAATGTTTACATTACTTTGTCTTATTGTATACTCTAAGGTTTAAAATAACGTTCCGCTTTCACCTTGTTAATTTTGTATTGCAATTAGTATTTTTGGTTTTCTTCTTCTAGTATTAATATAATATGTATTCATAGATTAATTTAAAAAACCGTTACGCTAGTGAGTTGCACTGAGTTGAGTTGTTTTTATTCTTATTTAATTTAGTTTTTTTTTGTTTATTATAAGTTAGATAGTATATTTTCTTTTAACATTTGTATATTTTTCTAATAGGATATTGCTTTTTATTATTAAGTTATAATTTTTTTTATTTTATAGTATATAATTATAATATTAAATTTAAAATATATATATAATATATTTTAAATTTCTATTGTCATAATTATGGAAAGTCCAACTGATTTTAATGGTAGTTTTTTCTCGTGTAATTCATCTTCTACCAGTTTCTTAAGCGCGGATACTGAGTCATCCGAACCTCTTGGACTGCATGATCATATTTCTGCCATATTTTCTCCTTACCCCAATAATTTTAATGTTGCCCATATCAACGCACAAAGTGTTCCTGCCCACTATCCTGACCTTCTTGCATCCATTAGCAGTAATCTAATCGACGCACTTCTTATATCTGAAACTTTTTTCAAGTCTTCTCTTCCTTCTTTTCAGTTTTCACTTCCTGGTTACGTTTTGACACGTAATGACAGGATCGGTAAGGGTGGAGGTGGTGTAGCTATTTACCTGCGTTCTGAAATCCCTTACAAACAGATCTCTGCTTCCCCGTCAACTTATTCTGAATCTGCAGAGTACCTTTTTCTCGAGGTTACACTTCGCCACATAAAAATCCTTCTTGGTGTGATATACAGCCCTAATATGCAAATTGATTATTTTGAAGTATTTGAAAATCTACTTACCGACTTCTGTCCCATATATAGTCATGTGATCGTGATGGGAGATTTCAACACTTGCTTACTCAAAAACGATTCACGTGCATATAAGCTGAAGTCTATTGTGTCCTCACATAATCTACATATTTTACCCCTCTCTGCTACCCATCATTTTCCAAACTGTGCTCCGTCTTTACTTGACCTTATAATAGTTTCATCTTTAAATAACATTGCGAATCATGGACAAATAACAGCTTCTTTTTCGTACCATGACCTCATTTTCATTTCGTACCGTATTCGTCCACCAAAGCGTAAATCGCATTTTAGATTTCTTCGTAGCTATAAGGGCATTGACTTGGAAGCCATAAGACGAGATGCAAGTATAATGGATTGGTCTTCCGTAATGGATTGTCATAATATTGATAATATGGTGAATAACTTTACTGCTTTAATTGTTAGATTGTATGATTGCCATGCACCTCTCAAACGTATAAAAATAAAACATTGTCCTGCGCCCTGGATTACAACAGAGATAAAAGAGCTTATGGCACGTAGGGATAAAGCCAGAAGTAGATATAAACATTGTCCCTTGGAAAGAAATTTAATCAAGTTTAAGATTTTGCGTAACCGCTGCAATCGTCTGTGTAGAGATGCTAAAAGGCGCTACTTTCATGACTCACTTTCAATTTGCGATTCAGGAAAAGCCTGGAGTTTTCTCAAAACAGTCGGCATTGGCAAACATCCTGCGCCTGCGATTGGAAATCTTGATATAGATACTCTCAATCAACATTTTTCTCTCCCACCTGTTTCCTTATCTTCATTTATAAAGGCTAAGACCTTGTTAGAATTATCCAGATGCCCTTTACAACATTTCCCCCAGTTTGAATTTGTATCAGTGTCTGAAGAGGAAGTAAAGCGATAAGTGCTATCTATATCTTCTACTGCGTCGGGAAACGATAAAATTTCTTCCACATTGATTACTATGATTTTACCTTGTACTCTCCCAGTTCTTACTTACATATTTAATTTTTCATTGTCTTTCTCCTGCTTTCCATATTCGTGGAAGTTAGCACACATTATTCCTGTAGCTAAGGTTGCTAACCCTACATTACCTTCTGAATTTCGACCTATATCTATATTACCATTCCTCTCTAAAGTACTGGAATATATTGTTCACAATCAATTTTCTTCTTATCTTAACTCCAACAATATTTTAAGTACATTTCAATCTGGATTCCGGCCCGGTCACAGTACAACAACTGCTCTTCTTCAGGTAACTGATGATATCCGTCGAGCCATAGATCAAAAACAATCAACAGTCCTCGTTTTATTAGATTTTAGTAGTGCCTTCAATTCTGTTGACTTTGATATCCTCCTTAAAATTCTTCAGGCTATCAATGTTTCATCTTCGGCCATTCTTTGGTTTGATTCCTATCTTCGGGGACGCTCGCAATGTATCCGCTCCAATGACACTTATTCCAAGTGGTGTAATCTTATTGCAGGTGTACCCCAAGGTGGCGTCTTGTCTCCTTTACTCATCACCGTTTTTATTAATTCTATAACGAAAATAATATCCTCCAACTTCCATCTTTATGCAGACGATTTGCAGCTTTACCGTCACTTTGAGGCATCTGAAGCTAAATTGGCGATAGATGCACTGAATGACGATTTGGATAGAATTAGTCGTTGGTTCAGATCCCATGGCTTAACTATAAATCCAAGTAAGTCACAAGCGTTAATAGTAAGTAGCAGATATAATAGTAGCATTATTGATAACTGCACCTTGCCAAATGTGGTTATCAATGGCACATCAATTGCTTATTCGGAATCTGCGAAGAACTTGCGCCTAATTATTGACAATAGGTTATCATGGGGTGCTCATATAACGGACTTAAGCAGAAAAGTTCATTATGCTTTTCACTCGTTAAAACGACTTCAAAGTTTTTTACCCTTATCAACTAAAATCTCTCTTGTTCAAACTCTCATTTTGCCAATCTTAGATTACGCTGATGTCTGTTTGTTGTAAGTTTGGATGCTACAGAGGAGCAATTAAATAAACTTGAGCGATTGCAAAACCTTTGCATTCGGTATATTTATGGACTCAAGAAGTTTGAGCACGTCTCTAAATACAGAAAGCAGCTCAAGTGGCTCCCGATCCGATTTCGCAGGAACACTCGTATCCTTTGTCTTATTTTTAACATCTTACATAGTCCGAATTTCCCTTCATACCTTCGTGATCGATTTACCTTTTTTAAATCTCCAGATGCAGCTTGTAGATCTCACCTTAAGACCCTCTTAAAATTCCCATCCTTTAAAGCTCATTCATATTCCCGTTCATTCTCTGTACATGCAGTAAGACTCTGGAATTCACTTCCTCCTCCTATTCGAGAAATCAAAACAGTCACATTATTCAAAAAACGTGTAAAAGAACATTATTTATCACTGTCTTCTATGTAAGTTTCCATATCTATTAAATTTACTATACTTTTTATTATTTATATATATATGTATATATATGTGTGTGTATATGTATATATCTATCTATCTGTATATATATATATATATATATATATATATATATATATATATATATATATATATATATATATATATGTATTTATTTTATCTTGTATGGATATATGTATGTATGTGTATATAATAACAAAGTGCACACCTTATTATCTTTTATTTATCACATATCTTTTTAACTGGCCTACTGGAAGAAATTTCATAATGAGATAAGTAGCGCCCTTGTACAAACTCTTCATCATATTGTGTCCTTTCCACTGTTTGTGTGTACATAAATTGTGAAATAAATAAATAAAACAATATCCCAATACCATGTAGTACTTTAGAACGCGACTGTAACCATACTCCCTCCACTCGACCTGTATCTAGCTCGGTGCGAAACAATTATGTAACCCGGCCGGCTCGAGTCGCCTCCTGCTGTGACGCAGTAGGTTTTAATTTTGTCGGGGTTCGTTATTAATCGTAGTTTTTGAAACAGTTCCGTGTTGATTTTGTACACGCGTGCGCGAGTGACAGCTCAATCGTTTTATTTATTAAATTGTTATTACTTGTGATTACGTGTTGGTATTATTCTTGTTGTGACGTTTTTGGTTTTAATAATGCTTAACGCGTACGTTTATAGTGATTGTAAATACGGCAACATGTTATGTATCCGAACCTAGGTACACGAAGTATCGCTAAATAAATTGTTAAGACGTCGGGATGGAACAAGTGTGTCATACTGTGCAGTGCACAAAGTGTTGAAGCGTAATCGAATGCGCCCATACAAATTGCACAAAGTGCAAGTTTTAGTTTCGGCAATCACGACCACCGGCGAGTTTTCCGCCGTTGGTTATTATACCAGCAACAAAGTGTGCCTGGTTCCATTGAGCACATTATCTGGACGGATGAGTCGACATTTACCAGAAACGGCCTGTGGAACCGAAGAAATACACACGTGTATTCAGAGGCTAACCCGCACGTTGTTCGACAAACCGGGCACCAAACCCGATGGTCGGATAACGTAGGGCAAGTTTATTTAAGGATCGCATACTGGGACCAGTGTTTCTGCCACAGCGACTGAACGGACAGCGATACCTAAACTTTATAAATGAACAGTTGGTTGACATTTTAGACGACCTATCGTTGGCTGAATATCGCCGCACATGGTTCTAGCATGATGGTGCCCCTCCACATGTCGTGAGGTTCGTCCGTGAGCGCCTCAATGAGCTATTTGATGATCGCTGGATCGGCAGACTAGGACCATACGTTTGGCCACCTCGCTCACCAGATCTGACCCCGTTAGACTTCTTTCTGTGGGGTATGTGAAAGAAAGGGTTTTTAATCGTGAGTGTGATAGTGCTGACGAAACTACAAAAGGATCGTGGATGTTTTCGACAAACTACGTACGGACTGTGTCGAAGACCACACGATAATGCCCCGCCTGCACCCAAATCTACCTTGAAATGAATGGAGCACAATTTGAGCCGCATCTCATAAGACCACGGAGGATTTAGAGCGGTAAGCTGTTTCATAACTATTTGTTTTAAATAACTTAGTACTGGACTAATCTGAATAGATACATAACTGAATACATGAGAATAATAAACATACCTACACGATGAATAAAAACGCATGACTCCAACCTTGGTTACATTTCATTTAAGTATTTTTTCATTAGCGGGGAATCGAACCAGTTATTTGGGTTTATTTAACCTGTAAATTCGGGTTAAAGTAGCTACGTGGAGACAAGCACAGTGGCAAAATAGTAGGTTAAGTAGATAAGTTAGGTATTTAGACAAGTGTTGTAAATTATTAGGTATTGTGGTATGGCCCGCTAGTTGCGGGCCGCGCCAATTTGCGTTCGCGCGTACATTGACCTTTAATCAGCTGATATAAATTCAGTCATTCCACTGCTGGTTTTATGTTTCAGTATTTTCATGATATTTTTTATGAAATTATCGTTTCATTTAGCTGTACTAACATGATGGCGCGTGAATAAAGCTAATAAAACGTTGTAAAAAGATGATTTTTTTTTCATCAGGATCGAATTTATTTGTGATCCATGATCAAAGGTATACTTGGTGCTGTCGCCTGTCTTAGTTTTCGGGAGCGTTCCAAAAATACCCTGTATAGAGTTAATAAATTCAATAATTTTCGAGTTAAATTAATTTGTACAGACAGGCTACATCTTCGCACATTTCTTGACCTAAGGTAGAAGGTTAAGTGAAGAGGTTTTTAAACGTGGTAGAGAGTTATTACGTAACAAAGAAAGAAAATAAACAACAATTGTTGGCTCATGTTATTCTCTGACATCATACATCTTTTACTCTCTTCCTGTATCAGGAGTCAGTGTTGTTATTAATCTGGCAATTGTACTTTTAATTGCACTTTCTAGAGGCAAGAACCGCACAAACTCACAAGAAGTACTATAATAAAGGACGACTATGTCAGACTTGTACCGAGTAAAACCTTATGATGTTCTAATATTATCGTATATACGTACATAGGTCGGACTTGGGAGTCCGATTAACATCTCCGCGGCTGACCACATTTTGGCGTATCATTAAACGGGTCCTTCAGATTCACGGAGGATAAAGAACGAATCGACATGCGTAGGTTAGGGTATGTAAGAAAACACTCCTTCAGCCTGCAATCTAGGTTGCACCTCAGCCACCTTGATACGGCCCTCTTTTTATAGAGTAAGAGTGACAAACGAACACTCAGTCTACCCGATAGTGAGTGGATGCTGTGGCCTATAGATACCTACACAATTATATAATCGATTAAGAACATAATATAGATGCGTTGTCATCCTTAAATACTAAGATGCAATTCCTCGTTAGCAGTAAATAGGGTCTCCGATTCTTTACACGTACTATACGAAACACACACACACACACACACACACACACATATACACACACACACACACACACACACACATCACAGGCTGCAAACCAGTGAGAGCATGGTCCTGCCCCGGTCGAGCCGGTCCATTCGTGCTGCAGTCAAAAAATAACTAGAGCGTGGCTCTACCAAGTTTAAAAACCTCTTCCCTTAAGCTTCTGTCTCATGTCAAGAAATGTGAAAAAATGTAGCCTGTCTGTACAAATTAATTTTACTTGAAACCTGAAATTTAAAAAGGTGCTATTCCAAAACGATTTTCGGTCACGGCGGCCATTTGAAAGGAAACTAGATACTTATCTGCGTAGGACCGTACACGAGTCTGTGCGTAAAATCAGGTGCACTCTCTATTTATTCACTCTCATAGTTCAACGGGACTGCAATCCAATCTATCTCCTCCTAATTATCCTGTTTCAGTTTCCCTCTGTTGCCTCTTACGACACCCACGGGACAATATGACGTAGTGGATATTCACTACCACTACACGGTGAGAGCTCTTATATGGCTGGCCCGAGGTGGCCGCTTCGAGAGAGTATACGAGGAGTGTTGGTATGGCGCCATTCGCCTTATCCTTCGCAACTCTATCGGGGCCGCAGCGTTGATGCGGTGGTGGTGGCGGAACCGCGGGAATAAAGGGGTGACGGTATTGCGAGGCGCCGTTCTCCCTATCCTCCACGGCTGAAACTTGGTTGGCGGCGGAGCAACAGACCAGAACCGCCGCTGGGGTCAGGAAAGCCAGTGCTTGCGAGTGCTTGCTTTTTCTTGGTTGGCATAAGTTTAGTTAGAGGCCGCGGAGGAATGCGCGACTCGTGTTACTGGTGCACCTGAAAAGGAAAATGGAGAGAAGTCGAAGCGAACGCGTTCTCGTGGCCCTGCCAATAAGTGGCGAAGGTGGTACACCATGGGGTTTTAGTCGGTGCGAGTCAGAAATAACCCTCCTTGCCCCCGCGAGGCGGTTGTGTCCCATAAAAAAATAAAGAAAAAGGAAAATTACCAAGTTAAACTTACTACTTACGGGTACTTAAGTAATAAGACGTACTATATCAGCTGCAAGTTCTCAGCTAAATATAAAATAGATTAGTGTCTGTTTTAACTATTTACTCATAACATATTTAGTACTCAATGTGAAATCATTCTTATGTGATAATTTTTAACGAAAAATGGTGACAAAATGGTGAATAAGTGATAAATGTTATGATAGAACTTTGTGTTATCTTACCTGCATCTACTAAATATCAAACTACATTTAGCGTCCATATATAGAGTAAGCAAAATTAAACTGCAAATTTCACAAAATCTTAAGCAATAAGCACAGCTAAGAGGCTATAGTGTTGGGTTAATAATCCATGAGTTGAGGGATCGAAACCAGCCGAGAGAGGAAAGATTTTTAAAATTGTTTTTCACATTTTTTTTTGAGTGAAAATTTGTTTATTTTATTTTGAATTATTAGTTAAATAAAAGATATTTATACAGATTATTAAGGAGAATTTAAGATGACCAAGTGTTCTGGATGTAAGTCAAACGTGCTCGTTACGCAAAAACGAATAACGTGTTGCAATGTTGGTTGTCATCGCATATATCATAATGAATGTGTTGATTATACCGAAGTTGTTTCACGTTCTTCATGGATTTGTCCTGTATGTATTATGAATCGTAAAAAAGGTGACAATACAAATACACCGGTCACTACACAATATCGAAAACAAAAAGATACAATCACTCCAAATTCAACACCACCAACTGAGACCTCTAATTATGACCCTATCATTGCTGAAATTCGTAGCCTGCGCGCCGACATGAATGTGAAGTTTGAAGAACAGCAATCATCTTTAAACGATTTTAATATCACGTTAACAAATATGCGACAAGATATTAAGGAACTCAGCACTAAGTTCTCACTTATGCGCACGGAGCTAGATGAAGTAATTAATTCTTTAAAATTTCTTTCCGATTTTCATGATGAGCAAGTAAAGTTAAATGATGATAATAGCAGTAAAATTACTAAGCTACTTGCGGAAAATGTAAAATTACAATCAGAGGTATCGAATATAACTACCAAAATGACAGCTTTGGAACAATACAGCCGGGATTCAAACTTGGAGATCCAATGCGTACCCGAACACAAATCTGAGAATTTGATTTCGATAATACGTCAAATTGGAAAAACAGTTTCCTACGAGTTGTCTGATGACGTGATTATGAACTTCCATAGAGTGGCCAAACTGACAAATGAGACGAATAGACCCCGTAACATAGTGGTTAAGTTGTCCAGCCCTCGTATTCGGGACGGATTTTTGGCAGCCGTAAAAGTATTTAACAAAAAAAATGCGGAAGACAAACTTAATACGTCTCATTTAGGACTCACTGGGAAAAAGCAGCCCATATTTGTACAAGAACATCTGTCGCCAACGAACAAGAAACTTCATGCGGCTACAAGGATAACTGCAAAACAGAAAAATTATCAGTTTGTTTGGGTCCGTAATGGGCATATTTTTATACGTAAAGATATCAAGTCACCTCCTAAATTAATTAAAGATCTAGGTTGTTTAAGCTCGTTATAATATTTAACTCTTATATTATATAAATATTGCATGTTTATAAGCTTTTTTTTTTTTAATCATTCAAATTCAAACTTAGTATATATTATCAGAATGTTAGGGGCCTCCGAACTAAAACTGAGGACATATATGTTTCTATTTTATCAAATAATTATGATGTTATTATTTTAACAGAATCTTGGTTAAATGATACTGTTTTTGATCATGAGTTGCTGGATAATCGCTACTATATTTTCAGACGTGATAGGTATACAACTTCGTCTCATAAAACTAAAAAAGATGGCGGGGGAGTGTTAATAGCGGTTTTGAAAAAGTATCAAGTTTATAGAAAAAATGGTTGGGAATCTACGTGTGAAGATTTGTGGTTGTCCTTAAAATTCGGCAACAAGTATATTAATATAGGTACGGTTTACTTTCCACCCCCCTTAAATGAGGATTACGTCACAACTTATTTGAACACTTTAACTAAAGTAATGCATGCTGATGTTGATAATGCATTTCTTGTTGTCGGAGATTTTAATTTAAATAAGATATCGTGGCATATTGACAATAACAATAAATTAGTACCGATAGCTAATGGTAATTTAGAGAACTTATTTTTGGATGCTATGTCATTTAACAATTTGAACCAATGCAATAATATATTAAATAAAAATAACCGCATTCTTGATTTGATATTATCAAATAATAGGGCATGTGTTTCGGTGCAGAAAGCTAATATACCATTGGTTTCATTAGATGAACATCACCCTGCGATTGAAATAGAATTCCAAAAAAACTCACAAAGCATACTAAAGTCAAAACGGGAGCCGACATACAACTTTTTTAAAACTGATTATGGAGCTTTGATTAAGGAATTAGAGACGATTGACTGGAGTGTTTTATGGCAGGATTCAGCAGATGTCAATGATATGGTTAATGTGTTTAATGAAACAATAATGTATTATTGTAAAAAACATACTCCTTTATTTAAACCGAGAAATAAGAACTATCCTCCATGGTTTACAACTTCCTTAATCAAGGCTCTTAAAGAAAAATCGAAAGTTCACTGTCGGTTTAAGAAATATGGGAATGCATTGGACAAAGTCACTTACAACCTATTGAGAGCTAGGTGTAATCGACTTATAAAGGAATGTTATGCTAACTTTAAAATGCATGCCGTAAGTCATTTACAAAGTAACCCCAAATACTTTTGGCAAATATTTAAAAGTAAAAAGTCAAATTCTGCTTCTATACCTAATGAAATGAAATATAATGACAAGCGGGCAAAGGATGGTAAAGATATAAGTAATCTATTTGCAGAATATTTTCAGTCTGTATATAAAAAAAGTAACAAGCAAATATACTCTAGAGATGATTTATGTGGAACAATATCGTCTAGCATGTCGCTATACGGTTGTCATTTAGATGAGCATGAGATACGTGAATATTTACAATCCCTCGATAGTAACAAGAGTACGAGTACCGATTCCCTTCCTCCAATTTTTTTCAAGATCTGTGCGAGTTGCTTGTGTAAACCTCTTTCTAGAATTTTTAATAAGTCTCTATCTTCCGGTATCTTTCCTCATCAGTGGAAAATTGCCAGTATAACTCCAATATATAAATCTGGTAATATTGATGACGTAACTAATTATAGACCAATTTCGTTGCTACCTGTTTGTGGAAAAGTATTAGAGGCACTAGTACATAAAAGAATACTAAGTCACGTCAAGAATGAAATAAGCCATAACCAATATGGATTTCTTCCAAAAAGATCAACAGCTTCTAACCTTGTAAGTTATATATTGGACATTTCTGATGCCATTGATAACGGAGAAGAAGTTCACGCCATTTATACAGATTTTCGTAAGGCATTTGATGTCGTAAATCATGACATATTA
Organism: Parnassius glacialis; assembly: GCA_033319125.1. Lineage (NCBI taxonomy): Eukaryota > Metazoa > Arthropoda > Insecta > Lepidoptera > Papilionidae > Parnassius > Parnassius glacialis. Next base: position 29,171,479 of record JAVANC010000025.1, on the reverse strand, counting down.
TTGCTTAAGCTGGAAGCAATGGGTATTCATGGAACACTGCTTAGATGGTGTGAATCATACTTGAGGAACCGTTCACAACTTATTTCTATTAATGGATTTAAGTCATTCTCTAGTGAAATCCTTTCTGGTGTTCCTCAAGGTTCTCATCTTGGTCCGTTGTTTTTCTTGATATTCATAAACGATATAAGTAAAATCCTTAATTCCGAATTCAAAATGTATGCAGACGACTTAAAAATTTATCGAACTATAAAAAGTGTCCATGATGTTATCGCCTTACAGCAAGATCTCGATAAAATTGATAGATGGTGTAGGGATAACCTCATGATATTAAATATACAAAAATGTTACCATATAAAATATTGGTAAATCCAATTGGGCATACCTTAAGCGCATTAAAAAAACTACGTATAACATGATTATACGGAATTTTTAAAGTAGTTTAAATACATTTCGACAGCACTATCGGCTTCAACATCCTCGAAAACCATGAAAATGACACCCGTGATGAAAAAATTGATACCTATTGCAGCCGCCATCTTGGATTTACATTTCGACAGCACTATCGGCTTCAACTCTCTCGAAAACAATGAAAATGACACCCATGATGAAAAAATTGATACCTATTGCAGCCGCCATCTTGGATTTACATTCCGACAGCACTATCGGCTTCAACTCTCTCGAAAACCATGAAAATGACACCCAAGATGAAAAAATTGGCACCTACTTCAGCTGCCATCTTGGATTTACATTTCGACAGCACTATCGGCTTCAACATCCTCGAAACTCATGAAAATGACACCCATAATGAAAAAATTAATACCCATTGCAGCCGCCACCTTAGATTTACATTTCGACAACCCTATCGGAGTCAACTCTCTCGAAAACTATGAAATTGACACCCATGATGAAAAAATTGATACCTATTGCAGCCGCCATCTTGGATTTACATTTCGACAGCACTATCGGCTTCAACTCTCTCGAAAACCATGAATATGACACCCAAGATGAAAAAATTGGTACCTACTTCAGCCGCCATCTTGGATTTACATTTCGACAGCACTATCGGCTTCAACACTCTCGAAAACCATGAAAATGACACCCAAGATGAAAAAATTGGCACCCACTTCAGCCGCCATCTTGGATTTACATTTCGACAACCCTATCGGAGTCAACTCTCTCGAAAACTATGAAATTGACACCCATGATGAAAAAATTGATACCTATTGCAGCCGCCATCTTGGATTTACATTTCGACAGCACTATCGGCTTCAACTCTCTCGAAAACCATGAAAATGACACCCAAGATGAAAAAATTGGTACCTACTTCAGCCGCCATCTTGGATTTACATTTCGACAGCACTATCGGCTTCAACACTCTCGAAAACCATGAAAATGACACCCAAGATGAAAAAATTGGTACCTACTTCAGCTGCCATCTTGGATTTACATTTCGACAGCACTATCGGCTTCAACATCCTCGAAACTCATGAAAATGACACCCATAATGAAAAAATTAATACCCATTGCAGCCGCCACCTTAGATTTACATTTCGACAACCCTATCGGCTTCAATTCTCTCGAAAACCATGAAAATGACACCCATGATGAAAAAATTGATACCTATTGCAGCCGCCATCTTGGATTTACATTTAGACAGCACTATCGGCTTCAACTCTATCGAAAACCATGAAAATGACACCCAAGATGAAAAAATTTATATCTATTGCAGCCGCCAACTTGGATTTACATTTCGACAGCACTATCGGCTTCAACACCCTCGAAAACCATGAAAATGACACCCATGATGAAAAAATTGATACCTGTTGCAGCCGCCATCTTGGATTTACATTTCGACAGCACTATCGGCTTCAACACCCTCGAAAACCATGAAAATGACACCCAAGATGAAAAAATTTATATATTTTGCAGCCGCCATCTTGGATTTACATTTCGACAACACTATCGGCTTCAACACCCTCGGAAACCATGAAAATGACACCCATGATGAAAAAATTGGTACCTAATTCAGCCGCCATCTTGTATTTACATTTCGACAGCACTATCAGCTTCAACACTCTCGAAAACCATGAAAATGACACCCATGATGAAAAAATTGGTACCTACTTCGGCCGCCATCTTGGATTTACATTTCGACAGCACTATCGGCTTCAACACTCGAAAACCATGAAAATGTCACCCATGACAAAAAAAATTATACTACTTGCTTTTAGTACGTACTACTATTATTTATTCTGTGCTTTTAAATATTGTAATAAAAAAATGTCTTATTATTATTATAATTAAATATTTAAGAAATTTGGTTATTAGAATATTGTGTATTTGTACAGCGATCTTTTTGAGCCGCTGCAAACAACCGAAACAATGTCCACTCACGAAGGCGACTGAAGCCAAAACACAGAAAAAAAAAAACAAAAAACCAGCACAAACTATATAGAAACACTACCAAACCAGTGGCATACAGTCCATACTATAATTTTTCTTAGAGGTATTATTATGTCATGACAGTTTGTCCATGTTGCAGTAGATGTCGCTTTTTTAAATTTAGCCATGCTTGGCCAATTAAGAATCAAACAAATTAATGAATAGTTTAAAATACAATCGAACCTTTCTAACTTACTATTTTGTTACAAAACAAATTTGTAATTAAATTTTTAGTATAATTTATTTATTTTACATTATTCCCTATATATAATGTACTCTGTGAGCCAAACTAAACTACTCATTACTACTCTGTGGCTGTAGCTTCCCATTTAGAGAAAGAGTTTTGGCGGGAACTCGACCGGCGGCGGCTTGCTGCTCCTGTATTATTGTTTAAATAATGGTTTGAAGTGGACTTTGATATGTAAAAGTAGTGCGATTTTGTGTATTAAGTGTCTGCGCATGTGAACTATTAATGGAAACTGTGAAACAAGTGCTCTGATGGTGATGGAATCTCAAGATAAGCTGTTTGTTTGCATAGGCGCCTTTAGATACCATCGCCAACTGTCAGCTGCCTGCTGGCTCAAGTTACCGTCAAAATCTCCCAAGGCTGCACAATGTGACGCATCAACATATTGTGAAGCAGTGAAATATGAAGGAAAATTATACATGAAGACAAGGCTGTATGGCATAGTTCCTTTGCCTGCTCTCTCGAGCGAATAATAAAAACAACAACAACAACCATTTAGAGAAATATTTTTGTATACGAGGCTAACAAATCAACGAAAATTTCGCCATTTTGGAGCCGAAAAAAATTAATTATAGCTAAACAAAACAAAACTACACTGCCATTTACATTCAGTGGCTTCCCACATGATAGATGAAGAGATTAAAAAATAGATTGAGTTAAACAATTTATATTTTCAAAAGTTATTGTGTTTACAAGCCACAGGGACATGATAAATCCACACCATAAGCCACTAAAACCCTTTTTTTTATTTAAAAATAGCAATTAATCGATTTAAAAAAAATATTAATAAGTTCAACAATCATTTATCTTTCTAACAATGTGCTTTTTATATCATTTATATGTATAATATGATTGCTAGATACGATTTTATTCGATAAAATGTTGGAATCTTAATTTTTAGGCGATAGTAGAACACACCTTGCGCTTCCGCTTAAGGTATGCAATTTAGCAGAAAAAAGAAGAATTACACAGCTGAGTATTTTATTGGTGACAATGTCATAAAAGAAGTGTCTTGCTTGCGGGATTTGGGGGTTTTTGTAGATACTACTCTTTCTTTTCGACACCATTTTGATTACATAATCAAAAAATCTTCAAGACTCTCAGGCTTTATATGTAGGCAAATGAATGTTTTTAAAAACAGTGAACTAACTATAACTATTTACAATTCTCTCGTTAGAAGCCATTTGGAGTACTGCAGTGTTGTTTGGAATCCTGTTTATACCATCCACTCTGAGCGAATAGAGCGTGTTCAAAAACGTTTTTTGTATGTCCTCAGTTATGCCGAGAACAAATGTCATATACTTCATTCCTACAATGATCGGCTAAAACATTTTAAAATGGTTCCGTTGCAAATGCGTAGGAAAATGTTTGATATAATGTTTTTGTATAAATTGATTAATGGTTATATTGACTCACCAATAATTTTAGAGCGCATACAATTTTTAATACCTCGTGATAATAGTCGCCTTCATAATCGTAAAACATTTAGTCTTCCACTTTGTAGAACGGTTCTCGGACAACATTCGCCATTATACCGCATGTGTTCATCCAGTAACATGGTTCGATCTGAAGTGGATGTTTTCATGGGTTCGGTGGCCTCCACAAAAAACAAATTATCACAGTACCTTTTTTCCAAGTATGTAATTTAATTTAGCCTTAATTTAATTTAATTTGGTATTTGGTTTAGCATTACTATAACATAACTTTAAGTACCAAACTTTATTGTTAATCACAGATACATTTTGTGCAAGCTGTGTCTACATATATATTAGAATACAATTTTTGAAATCTTTGTTATATATAATACCTATCAGCATGTTAAAATTGTGTTCTGTTTTGTAGACCAAATAAAGAGAAAAAAAAATAAAAAAATAACGAGTTGCGAGATTTCTTTAGAGCTGTGAGAATACACTTCTTCATTTTGTTTATTGCAGTGCAGTGGACTGATTTAGGTTGTCTTCTACAGAGGAATCGCATTATTGATAGGTGCACCGATATACGGCTGATGCTTAGCTTTTAGAGCGTTTTAAAATTTACTCACGGTTTCAGTCACTTTGTGAAAAGTAATTATACTAATTATCCTAATGTAATTTAACAATCATAATAATAATAATATTAATATGAATGGAATGGAATCTTGCTATGGGGTTATGCGACTGACTTTGAAACTATCTTTGTTTTGCCAAAGAGCCATAAGAGAAATTTATAACCTAGGTTCAAAGGAATCTCTTAGAGAAATTTTTTAACAAATAAATGAATTAACTTTGGCCTCTCAATATATATATGAAAATTTAATGTATGTACATAAAAAAATTGTTTTATTACAAATAGTGATGTACATTCCGTAAATACTAGGAACAAACACAAGTTAGTTATACCAGTTACTCGAATCCAAAGAGTCATTAATTGTTTTATGAAGCAAAGTATACGCTTTTACAACAAAGTCCCAGAAAATATGCAGGCATTAATTATCAAAAAGGTTAAAATTTTTATTAAGCAAAATTGTATAGTTTCTTATGAAGTATACTCATAGCTGGGCATTAACTCGTTAATCCGTTAATCGTTAATTAACGAAGTAATAACATGTCGACTAACAGATTAAATTATAAGTTAACTTTAAAAAAAATAACGGACTCGTTAACTTCTGTTAAATACCCTAAATTCCGTTAATCGTTAATCCAGTACCTACTATTTACCATGCGCCACGCCGCACCACGCCCCCGTCGCACGTTTTGAGAAGTAAGTTCGGGCCGGTCGAAAAGTACGGCGCGGCGCCAAAAGTTCGAAAGTTCGAAGGACAGAGATAGTTTAAGTGGCGGAGGTAGCAAAGAGAGTAACAACGACGATGATGAGGAAGAAGACTTTTTCAATTCTGTCACTCAGTCTAAAGAAAGTCTTAAACAGCCACAAATGTTTAAAAAGTAAAGCTCAAAATCCCATCAAAATATGGTTAGACATGAAATCAAAAGACTGGTTTGACGAAGCGGCATTACTCGTAGAACAGAAATCTGTATGTATTTTTTTATAGGATAAGGGTGACAAACGAGCACACAGTCCACCTGATGGTAAGTGGTTGCTACGGCCCATAGACATCTACATCTATCCTCTATTACAAATCAAAATGCAGATGCGTTGTCACCCGTGAGGACTAAGATGGAATGCCTCATTTGCAGTAAAAAGGGCCTGCGGCCACCTGCACTCACCAAGCGAAAGGCAGAGGTAAACCTCTACTTCACGCTGGTATTCTGTGAAGTCGTGGTACCACCCCGGTTCGAGCCGGCCCATCCGTGCGACAGCAAAAGCTGCCGCGTGGCTCTACCACTGTTCACGTGTGTAAAAATAAATCTGTTTATTAAATATAATACTGCTATACCCTTAAGCGCTGCAGTTGAACGTTTTTTTCATGGGCAAAGATATTTTAACGCCAAAGCAATTTACAATTTTAATCGCATGTTAACGGATTAACGATTAAAATTAACCTGCGTTAAATCTTCCGAAATGTAACGCTTTAACGTTTAACGAAGTTAATTTTTTAGTAACGGATTAGCGATTAACGAAGTTAATTATTTGTTTAAAGATGCCCAGCTATAAGTATACTGTGTCTGTATATGGTAATATTAAGAAATACTTGCTTAATGAGGGCTAATAATCTGCCACTCACCAGATGTCGCTAGTTGCGACTGAGCTAAAGTTTTTGTTACGCAATGTCAGTTAATTGAGAAATTAGTTTTATGAAAATAGTTTATCATTATCTAGAATATTATATTAATTCACAACACAATGCGTCAGTGGTTTGCTTGTTAATTTTTGGCACTTTATAACTCTTTTTTAAAAAAATCGGCTTTTAGTTATATTTTATAGTTTGGTTTATTCATTTCTAATGTAATTAATATAAAATAGAACTAATAATACAGAAAGAAACCTTAAAGATTACATTTTCCTACGAAATTATCATCCCCGCTATGAAATCTGTCAAATATTTTACCTCACTGTAAAGTGGCGCCGCCCTGATGGCAGAAAAAGTCGTGGATGCCCTCATTCTATATTTATTTTGCTTTTGTATCTTAGCAAATAATTTAATTCTGTGCCTTGTGCCTTGCACATGCCTATTGTTACGCTTTTTCTTGCGTTGGCTTTTTGTTGTGCCTTTTTTCCTAAATGTTAACAGTTTTATTTTTATCTTTTATAAGTATATTTTTATTTTATGTTGGAGCCTGTGATTAGTTAAGTTTATTTTATTGCACCTATGCAGTGGTGGATTTACCGCCAGGCTGAGTAGGCTGGAGCCTAGAGCGGCAGATTTGTGAGACGGCAAATTTGAGGCTCCTTCTTATGTCTTACAGAAATTAAAATTAAAGAGATTTAAATTTCATAAGGGACGCTGAAGAGACATTTTCTGCTAACATCTCGGAACTCAAAAATTTTTTTTTAATTCCATGCTCTGCCCACTCTTCAAATTTAGTGACAACTGCGGCTGCTGAATGTTGCACAGAAGCTTTTGCTTCTCCATGTTGCTTCATCAAATCTACGTTTTTTTTGTAAGTTCGACACAACGCTGGCAAAAAATAATGACTGAAAAAGCTAAAGAGAGTAAATCTGACACGCTGGTCATCTAGAGAGTACGCATGTTTGAGAGATTCTTGGTATTAAGTCCTTAAAACTTTGGAATCAATAAAGGATGATTGTACCGAAAAGCCTGTAACGCGAAACGAAGCGATGGGAAATGCTTTTAAATTTAGAAAAACTGAAAATGGCGGTGTTCGTTGTTGTGAGGAATGTTTTCTGGATATAATAAACAAGTTGAAAGTAGATTTAATCACTTTTGTTAATCTTTACAAATCTATTTGCAAGCTTTTCGTAGCTGAGCAAGAATATTTTAAGTATTTCGAACAAAAGGCGATGGAATTGAGTTGTCAAAGTAGGCGTTGAGTTATATGTACTATGTACTAGAGAAGCCATTCCGAACATTGACTATGTTCAACTGAACCGTACTGCGATCCCTACAAACTAAATATTGCGTAAATTGAAGATTTGTGAATTCTATAAAATAATAATTATTACATTTTATTTAGAAATATGTTTGTTTAGATTAAATTAAGATATTTTATATTAAATTCTTATACTTATTTTATATTAATATATTATTCTATGTTTTAAAATTTTTCTTCGCGCATGCGCGACTCTACTCTTTCCCGCGCATGCCCGAAGACATAGAGTAGGACACAATCAGGGTTGCCAGATGCAATGTTATGGTTTCCCCAAATTGATTTTTATTTTTACCCAAAATGATACGATATTTAAACCAGAAAACCACCAGTTTTACGAATAAAAAAAAAACAAATATATAATTAAGACCCGCCACATACATACGGAATTCCGTTTCGAGATTCCGTTTCGGGATTCCGATCGGGTCGGCCACACACATACGGAATCACGTTTTGCCCGCAAAATTTCGACAGGAAAACTACCGTACGTGTGTGACGGGTCATAGATTTTATATGAACTTGCTGTGTTCGGAATTTCGAATCGGAATATCGGAACGGAATCCCGAAACGGAATTCCGTATGTATGCGGCCGACCTAAAACAGACAGTTTTTATTTTATTCGTTAATGAAGGAAGAAAATTTTAATGAAGTACGTAGTTGTCGATTTTTTTTAAATAAATCTTCATTAAAAAAAGGAAGTATTTCATTCACAATCTCTTCATCTCCTGTTTGATAGACATTTTCAGACTTAAATAAAGTTAATATTGTAGTGCTTGACTCAAACTTTGCGCACCCGCCGCGGTCTTGTAAGGCTTTTCACACTCTCATGATATGGTCTGCGATTTTCGTGAGCATTCTGTTTCGCAATTTATTTTTGACGATGTTCATCATCGAAACGCCCGTTCTACAGCAGCATTAGCAAATAGCAAACTCAAAATAGCTGTGGCAAGTTTTGTTAAATTAAAGAAAGCTGCGTCGCCACAAGCATTTTGGTATGATAACACTTCTCCCCAAAACTCGTCAGCTATTTTGGTTTTTCCCATTGCTGAAGAGGTAGAATTCTCCACTCTTGCAGCGTCGCATCAACGTTTTTGACTTCTTCAGCCACATCCTTGAAAACAACAACTATTTCTTCAATATTAGGTCGTTGTCGTGATTTGGGGCGAGAAAATTGAAATTTTTTCTAATAATTTAATATTTATCAGTAATCGCATTTGGATTTCTTAACAGAGCTGAATAAGACACTGAGTACTGATATGTTAGCTGAACAAAAAGTACGTTCGTTTCATTGCACTTTTTATATTTTATCGTTTTAAAAATTCTAGCCCCCAAAATTTCCCATTATGTATTTTTCCCCCCAAAAGTTTCTCCAAAGATTCTATTTCCCCAGTTATTCCCCAAGAGTCATTTTATTCCCCAGAATTGCGAAAAAAACCCCCAATCTGGTAACGGTGGACACAATTTTTGTTTGGAATGGCTTCTCTAGTACGTAGTACGTATAACTCAATGGTAGTAGGTATACAAAAGACATGGACAAAAAGACAACCGAAAATGAAAAAACACCCGATGAAGAAATGAGAATAACTACGAGTTATATTTTCAGGGTCAGTGGCGGCCTTAGGGGGTGGCGAACAGGGCAATCGCCCGGGGCCTCGCTCTTGCAGGGGCCTCGCGCAACAACCCAAGCAAATTTAAAAAAATATAAATTTGTTAACTATATTTTTTTATTAAAAACTTTTGATTTTGATCCTTAATTACTCATTAAGGTTTTAACATAACGGTAAATTAAAATAAAGTTTGTTAATTAATTCATTCATTCAAAACATAATTGAAAAATTAATTATGTAGCACTTGAATATCGCGTCTCGAAACATTTGAAGATCGGTTTTGGAATCGCATAGCACTCGGGTCAGCTTGGGAGTCGGGACATAATGTTCTGTTCATCTATCGCTCGGGGAATCCCCGTGTTTCATTTCGTTCGTCAACTCCTATCACCTTGGAATTAGTTTGCTTGCAGTATACAAACAAAATAGTTATAAAATCGTTACTGTACCGTATTTAATTTTAAATTTTATTGAATATTACGTTCTTATAGTATTTAAATTATTGAGTGAGCTGGAAAATGGAAAAGTCTAAATTATATATGTATTTAAAGTATTGAGTAAGCTGAAAAAGTGTAAAAAAACTGTGTGATACTTAAAAATTATTTCTGACTGTTTGTGCGAAACAAAACAAGTTTTACGAAATGAGTTCGCGTGGTCGTGATGTCGGTAGAAAATTTGAGTCAGGTAGTTCAAAAAGGAAACGAGCTGTCAAAAGAAAGCAGGTAAAAGAAAATCTACGTGGATATTTAAATAAATATATAAAAAGAGATGGCCTCTATAAAACATTTAGTGACTGAAAGTGACTCTAATCCTGATCCAGCTGATAACATTCCTTCCACATCATCATGGGTGCCGCCGCCGATAATAAGTAAAAACAGTGAGGATGATGATGAATTAACTACATCATTGTCTCTTAGGTCACCGGTGCCGCCGTCAACGCTATTCCGTCAAGAACACGAATCTGAGGCTGAGTCTATGTCTACATCCATGATTGCTGAAATGGAAAATCTGAATCCTCAAAATGACCCCGGTTTGTGGCCTAAAACAATTACTGATGTAGATCAAACTGAGATTGTATTAAAAGGTCCAATCCGGGTTAAAGTTGATTTATTTCCCGTAAATGTTAATGGACGGCGATTCAGCGAATATCATTATAATAAGATATTAGCTAACGGTGAAAAGCTTGACAGGCGCTGGATGATGTATTCACAAACAAAGGATGCCGTTTACTGCTTTCCGTGTCGAATATTCGGGCTAAAAAATACAAAGATTGGATCAATTGAAGGAGTGTGTGATTGGAAACACTTGGGTGATTACCTAAAGTCTCACGAATATAGTCGACAGCACAAAAATTGTATGTTGAAATGGATTAATTTAGAGAATGGTTTAAAAAGCTGTTCTACTATTGACTTCTTGACCCAGTCACAAATTGAACAAGAAAGGCAACGTTGGAGAGATATTTTAGAACGATTGCTCGCAATTGTAAATTTTTTAGCATCTCACAATTTGTCATTCAGGGGTCATAGAGAGAAATTAACATCTGACTCGGATTCAAGTGAGACAAGCGGCAACTTTATAGATTGATTCCGTGATGAGACTTCACCTAAAACAAGTAAAGGATAAGACGATTAATGACCATTATATAGGAAAAAATACTCAAAATGAGCTCATACAATTAATGGCAAGTCACGTGAAGACCCAAATTGTTGAAAAAATAATAAATAATAAATATTACTCGATTATTCTTGATTGTACTCGCGTCGTTTCTCGTGTTGAGCAACTTTCAATTATTATAAGATTTTTTAATACAAATACAGCTGAAATTGAAGAACATTTTATTGCTTTCTTAGCTGTCGAAAAAACCACAGCTGAAAGTTTGACTAATTACATAATCACAGAATTAGAACAGTTAGGTATATCATTGCTAAACTGCAGAGGCCAAGGATATGATAATGGTGCCAATATGCGTGGTTAAAAAAGTGGTGTACAAAAACATATTCTTGAAATTAATCCACTTGCTTATTTTTTACCTTGCGGGAGTCATAGCTGGAATCTCATCCTAGGAGATGCAGCATCGTCTTGTGTCCAAGCGAAATCTTTTTTTGGATTGCTACAAATTGTACACTCTGTTTGCCGGCTCAAGTCAGAGGTGGGCTATTTTAAATGCTCATGTAAAATCGTTATCGCTAAAACCACTTTCTGAAACTAGGTGGGAGTGCAGGGTAGCATCGATGAAGGTCGTTAAATACCAACTAAGCGATATATGTGATGCTTTAAAGGATTTAGCATAAAATACAACAGATTTTCAGTTGGTCAATGAATGCCATTCTATAGAAAAGGAAAAAACTACCTACGAATTTGTAGTTTCACTAGTCATATGGTATGATATTCTAACAAAGATAAATGTTATAAGTAAAATGTGGCAAAACGAACACATGCACTTAGATGTTTTATTCAACACCTAGACGCATTCACAAATTGGCTCGATAATTATCGTGAAAATGGTTTTCAGTCATCCCTTGTAACAGCGAGAGAAATAGCCGAGGAAAATGATATTGACAGACAGTTCAAAGAAGTCAGAAGAAGACGTAAAAAAAGGCATTTTGATTATGAAGGGGAAGATGAAGCTCACGAATTGAATGCGCAAGAAATTTTCAAAATAAACTATTTTTATGTCATTGTCGACAATGTGCGCGCAAGCTGCCATCCTAGGTTTGAGGCTCTTTTGAAAGCGTATTTGGTTTCATGTATAATATAAAAAGATTGAAGGAAATGAGTGATAATGAAATTTTGAAGCAATGCAGCGACTTGCAAATATCTATGACAGTAGGAGACTCATGTGATATTGGTGGACATGAATTGTACGAAGAACTCAATATGTTCATCCATGTGTATGACGGAAACGACGATATTATCTCGGTGCTGAAATACATAATAGAAAAAAAATTGAAGTTTACCCCACTATCGAAATAGTCTTGAGAAATATTGCTACCACACCTGTTACAGTTGCGTCTGCTGAAAGGAGTTTCTCGAGACTTAAAATTATTAAAACATATTTGAGGAATTCGATGACACAAGATCGGCTTTCAGCCCTTGCTATTCTTTCAATCGAAAATGACGTAGCTCATTCGTTAGATTATTGTGCTTTAATTAAAGATTTAAGTCTTAGGAAAAGCCGCAAACATCAATTTTAAAATTTATCATCTCTGTATTTGTTAATTTTGTAAATTTTTCAATGTAAAATATTTTAAAACTCAAATTTTATTTATTTATATAACCTTAGTGTTTCTCCTCAAACATGACAAATACCTAAACCAAACAACCAGACCTACTTTCGCGTCACATACTCACGAAGGACAATAGGCCTTGCAAAGACCTGCCGCCCGGGGCCTCGCAATGGGTAAGGCCGCCTCTGTTCAGGGTTAACATATTTATCTAGCTTCCTCATTGATAGACGCGTATCTGAATTAGAAAAACGGCAGGAGTCCTACAATAGATTCAATGAAGTTTTAATTTTTAGCAAAATGAGTGAATTGTTATCATAACGGAAAATGTCATTTTATTGAGAGAAATCTATCCTTATGATTTAGAAATTTTCTTCTGAAATAATTTTAGTGAAAACTGATACTGAATCATTGAAAAGTCTATTTTCGTTCTCACGAAAACATAATTTGCAAAACGTTTAAACAAATTTTAATACAGCAGTTCGTATGGCTCTATGTACACCAGTGACAAAATTTTTCGAGTGAGAGAAGCTTTTCTTGCTTAAAACGGGTGAAAAATTATAGTAGTAATAAATCCTTACATTCGGTAAACGTAACATTATACCTTACCCCGTCTTATTAGTAGTACATAATTGAGCTTCTATTAGCTCTCGGAAACTATTTCTTGTGCAATATAAACTAAATCTTTGGGTTGTAAAATAATCTAGGAACTGACACATCAATCCCCTAGTTCATATTACGGCAAAAAGGTGGTGCAATTAGGACAATAGTGCGTAAATCTTAAAGTTATAATTTAATTAACAAAAAAAATATGGTAATTAATATAATTGCGAACCAGGATATCGAATTGTAGAAATCGTTAGGGGCGGTAAAATTTCAATAGCCTACTGGCGGCAAATGTGTGAATACGCCACTGCACATAATATTATGTGTTTACTGAAAATCAGCGTTATAGTTACCGCTATGTGGTTTCTATAGCAATTGTGCTGAGTACAGGGGCGTAGCTACCGCCGTATCAGCCGTATCAATGATACGGGGCCCCCGGGCTACAGGGGCCCCCAACGTGTGTAAGCAAAAACTCCAAGGACTTCTAATGGGACAGGAAAGGCTATCACTATTCTCTAAAGAAGTAAAGAATTTAGTAAAACTGAAATCGTCTTCAGCTATGTTCGCCGAACAAAAGGCACGAAAATTAAATTGTTTGGCTAGCTTAGTTCCTAGGAGTATTTATTGTAAGTAATAACTCATAAGCCCGTGTAGTGGCGGGTAAGAATACTCACAACCCCATATCTTCCCGTGGGTGTCGTAAAAGGCGACAGACGGAAACTGAGGCAGAGGATGGGCAGCAGCATCTTTCTGATAACAGCAAAACAACAATAAAAAAACTGCGCTTGCCAACCCGCTCGCCAAGCGTGGCAACTATGGCAATATACCCCCATGAAAGTAACGAAGAGATGGCCCCCAGTCCCCGGCAGCCCCGCTATTCCTGGCTAAGGTGGCGACCATGGTAACAGCGAGGCAGGGGGTGCTAAGAGTCTCCGGTGGAGGTTCTGTTGCCACCTACGACGACTCGACATGGCAACTTATAACTCACGCACCCTGAGGACTGACGAGAAGGTCCTGGAGCTAGAAGAAGAGATAGACAAGTTGCACTGGAATGTCATAGGATTATCCGAAGTCTGAAGAGAGGGGGAGGTCACGGTAATCCTCGAATCCGGCAATTTGTTCTATCACCAGGAGGGCGACCATCTGTCCCAAGGAGGTGTCGGATTTATCGTCCACAAGTCTCTCGTTAACAACGTTGTAAAGATTGGGAGTGTGTCGACGAGGGTTGCGGACCTTATACTCAGAATCACCGAACGGTAATCGCTGAAGGTTATACAGGTTTACGCATCAACCTCGGTACACGCCGATGAGGAGGTGGAAGAAATGTATGAGGATATCTCTAGAACAATGCATTCCTCCAAAACCCACTATACGGTGTTAATGGGAGACTTCAACGCAAAACTAGGCACAAGAGAGAACGGTGAGCTGAAAGTAGGGAAATTCGGAATAGGGCAACGGAACCCAAAGGGCCAGCAGCTGGCGAACTTCATGGAGAAAGAAGGACTCTTTATGATGAACTCTTTCTTCCAGAAGCGGCCCCACAGGAAGTGGACCTGGTCGAGCCACGACGGTTCGACAAAAAATGAGATTAACTTTATTATGACGACCAGACGACAACTATTCAGTGATGTCTCAGTGATCGCGAGGGTGAAAACCGGCAGCGATCACCGAATGGTGAGAGGCACACTGAACCTAAACGTTAAGTTGGAGAAGTCACGTCTAATGAAGTCAACGCTCCGTCCTTCTCGTGCTCTAATCCAAAGTCCAGAAACCTTTCAGCTCGAGCTACGAAACCGTTTTCAGTGCCTAGAAGATTGCAATACAATGGACGATATGAATGACAAGCTCGTGGAAACTGTCCATGCGGTCTGAGCTAAGTTTTGCAAGACCCGCCGCAGAAGAAACAAAAAGTCTCCGATCACACTCTAATCTCAATGGCTTTTAGACGGGGTATATAGCTGCAGTCTTCAGTAGATTTGACAGCGTACAGGCAACTGAACATACAGATCTCCAAATGCATGCGGCGGGACTTGTGCAACTTTAATTCTGCTCGTATTAAAGAAAAGATCGAGCAGAACCAGGGCTCCCAAGTCTTTGCAAGAGATCTGTCTGCCAGAAAGAGCCAACTGTCGAAGCTGAAGACCGAGTATGGCAGCGTCGTTTCCGGGACACCTGAGGTTTTGAGTGAGATTGAGAGGTTCTATTGGCAGCTGTACACATCATCGTTGGAGCCACACGTAAGTGTGAGTAACGATCCAAGAGCGAGTCTTATCCGACACTATTCCGATGATATCTCGGACGTCAGTCTGAGCGAGATTAGAATGGCTCTCCAGCATCTTAAAAACGGCAAGATCCCAGGCTGGATGGAATTACAGTGGAGCTTCTGAAAGCGGGTGGAAAACCGATACTTGATGTCCTTCAGAAGCTCTTTAATTCCGTCCTCCATGGTGGCACTACTCCGGAAAGGTGACAACGCTCTCTTGAAGAACTACAGACCGAGTTCCCTTTTGAGCCGCGTCTACATGCTGTTTTCGAGAGTCATTACTCCCGAACAAGCCGGTTTCCAAAAAGGCTTTAGCACCATATACCACATACATACCCTTCGGCAAATTGTACAGAAGTCCGAGGAGTACAATTTACCACTATTTCTGGCGTATGTGGACTATGAGAAAGCCCAAAGACTTTCAATCAAAATTACGTCGAAATTCGGGCGGTGCTGCAGTCCCTTCAGCGATGCCAAGTTGACTGTCGGTATATCGAAGTGCTGAAGTGCTTGTACAGTAGGGCTACGATGGCTATCCGAGTACAGAACCAGAGTACGAAACCTATCCAATTGCAGAGAGGTGCAAGACAGGGTGACGTTATATCCCCGATACTCTTCACCGCTGCATTGGAAGACGTTTTCAAGCTTCTGGACTGGTAAGGATACGGTGTTAACATCAATGGCGAGTACATCACTCACCTTCGATTTGCCGACGATATAGTCCTTATGGCAGAATCGCTGGAGGACCTAAGCACTATGCTTAATGACCTCAATAGTTTTTCCCAACGGATAGGTCTTAAGATGAACATGGACAAAACAAAGATCATGTTTAATGTCCATGTCACACCTATGTCGGTAGTTGTTGGTAGCTCTAAGCTCGAAGTTGTTGACGTTTATGTTTACCTGGGACAAATAGTCCGACTAAGTAAGTCCAACTTCGACCGAGAGGTCAATCGAGGGATTCGACTCGACTGGGTAGCGTTCGGGAAATAACGGCACATCTTCTAGTCAGGTATACCTCAAAACTTGAAAACGAAATTGTGCAACCAGTGCGTGTTGCCAGTGATGACATACGGAACTGAGACGTGGTCCTTCACTGCTGGCCGGATGAGGAAGCTCAAGGTTGCTCAGCGAGCTATGGAGAGGGCTATGCTCGGAGTTTCTCTGCGTGATAAACTTAGAAATGAGGATATGCGCAGTAGAACCAGAGTCACCGACATGGCCCAACGAATTAGTAAGCTGAAGTGGCCATGGGCCGGACATATAGCTCGAAGAACCGGCAACCGATAGGGAAAAAGGTTCTCGAGTGGCGGCCTCGTACCGGCGGATGAAGTGTAGGGCGTCCCCCCACTATATGGAGTGACGACCTGGTAAGACATGCAGGAAGTCGATGGATGCAGGTGGTTCAGGACCGTGCTTTGTGGCATTCCTTGGGTGAGGCCTATGCTCTTTAATGGACTTATGAAGGGCTGTTATGATGATGATGATGATGATGAACTAGTGGAATTAGTACTTTTGCCGTTGTCGTGATAATTGACGATAATTTATGTGTACATAGAGAACTGAAGACCATTTTTATGTATATGTTTTTTATTCCTTTATTCGTTTTTTCATTCCTTGGACTTATGAAGGGCTGTAACGATGATGATGAATAACTTAAAATCAATATATAATAATTTGAATTCAATGCAAGCGTTTTTGTTCCTTTTATGAAATCTTTACTCTTCATTGGGGCCCCCCAACAAATTTTGATACAGGGCCCCTCGAAGGCACGCTACGCCACTGGCTGAGTAGATGTCATTTTAGTTTCATTCCATAAATTTATTTTGTTATGTTAATTTGTGTTTATATCTAGACCTAAATAAATTATATTATTATTATATTTTTATATATAAAAATTACGTGTCACATTGTTTGTCCGCGGTAAACTCCTAAACTACTGAACTGATTTTAATGAAACTTTGCACACTATGTGTAGTTTGCTCCAACTTGAAAGATAGGATAGTTTTTATCCCAATAAGTGACCCTCAATATTTTTTATTGGTAATTTAAGGATTTTTATAGGACAAAGTCGGAGATGGCAGTACGATGTCTGCCTGGCCAGCTATTATTCTATATATTCCCGACAGTGCAACCCTAAGATATATATGACTGTTACGAACTTTCCCGTAAACTAATCTTCTATGAATATTATCTTTATGTATAAAAATTACGTGTCACGTTGTTTGTCCGCGATGAACTCCTAAACTGCTGAACTGATTTCAATGAAATTTTGCACACTCTGTGCAGGTTCGTGCAACTTGAGAGATAGGATAGTTTTTATTCTGATAAGTGACACTCAATGTTTTTTTATTACGAATTTAAGGATTTTTTTATATGAAAGGTCGTCGAAAAGGGCAGAACAACGTCTGCCTGGCCAGCTAGCATACTATAAATATTCTAATCTACTATAAATCATCCTGGGGGTCGCCCGCGTAAACAAAAGAGTACTCGTATGACGAATGATACTGTGTGAGGCTATATTGTACGAATACTTTGAATGAGGCCTACAATAACAACCAACTAAAAAATAAACGAAAGTAGTAAGTAAGAAAGGTCCTCCCTGCCTCTCTCGCAAATGAAAAAGTAAAGCAATAGTATTAATGCATATAATTAACTCGTTCTCTTCATAAAATGTTTATTTCTTACAGTTTACAATAACATTACAAAGTTACAATGCAGCTAGTTTAAGGTCATTTTCTAAGGAGTTGTAACGAAATTAATTATTACTACTTAATGCTTTGCAATAAAGATTATGATTATGAAATTACTAATCCAAGTGCATTTTATAAGTTTATCGACAATTACTCGTTAACATGGAATATAATCTATGCTCGTTAACTTGTTAATTCTACTTAGCTGTGATAGTTTTCCTTTTAACTTCATTATATATACTACTATTATGTATACTTTTCATATTTCCAAAAACCGCGGTTTGGTTGGTAGATGGGGGAGGCCACATGACTCTAATGAAAAATACCGAAAAGATGTTGTTCCATATCCCTAATGTTTTTGAAAGACCTATCTAACGATATACCCCACATGATGGAATAGACGGGTAAAAAAAAACATTCTCCATTTACCTATATGAGAGGTACCCAAGATATTTTTTTTTTCAGATTTCATTTCACATTTTTGTAGGCGTGATTAATATCTATAACTACCTATGCCAAATTACAGATTTAAAGCACCATATGAGGAAAAAAAAACCGCAGTCGTAGGGACGGGCCTGGCGAAACTATATAGGTTACTTGTTGTGTAACTACGGAAACCTAAAAATGGCTTTCAGTGAGTACTTAATTCATATTGAATAAGAATGATTCTACTCTGTTCTATTCCATTCTATTCTAATATGGAAAATAGCGGCAAATCTCTCAATGTTTTGATAAATTACGTGTTATACGTATTTTAAATTAGAAATCAGATTTTTATTTTAAATCCACTAATGTGTTCAGACACTGTGTTCTTTTTCTTTATAATTTTAGATTTCTTTTTAATTGTATACGTTCGTGCGTTTGATGCTATTTTTTATAATAAATCAACAAATGCATCAAACATCGCCGTCCATTGGCATTTGAAATCAACTTCAAACAAATATGACCACAAACTGCTTTGTCACTCTTATATTACAGGCTCTATTCCTTTTAAACCGGAGAACAAAAAAGTAGTAGTCACTCACACGGATATAAATCAGTCTGAGTAGTTAGTAGTTACTACTCTTTTGTTATGGGACCAACCGGATGTTATTTATCTGATGTTAACAGCTGCAATTACAATATAACAACAAACATCTAATTATAGTGAAACAGGTTAAGGCAGCGTATTCTAGCAATTTTTTTAAATTGTTTGCAATAGTCATTTAAAAATATTGTCACAATTTTTGCATTGTATGCATAGTATATTAATATGAAAAAAAATAATAGTAACATTACATATGCAAGAGTGTGTGAACAAGCAAGCGAGCTAAAGATTTTTTTTTTCACTTGGATGGAAACATAAAGCATTCGACACTTGCGCATTGTGCGTTTAAAAACTAAAAATACTCAGAAAGTCAGAATAATGGGCGACAAAACGGAACCACGACCGGTCGGACGATGAATGTGTGATGTGAAAATCGATGTGTAAAGAAAACATGAAGTATCGTTATTCGTTATATCTTCACATTATAAATACAATTCCTTGATTGAATGAAAATAACCCATCGGAATGAGGTGATCGCAACCATGCTGATTTTATTAAAATTCATTTAAAATTTTTTACAAAATTATTGTTAATTAGTAAGTCTAAAAAATAATATTCCCACTGGGTTTTTTACGGGTTCTTCCTAGGCCAGAGGTATTTTCCAAACCAGTGGTATATAAAAGAATAAGTATATATTGAATAAAAACCATTATATTCTATTCTATTCTTTGTTTATAAAATATCAATTATATTGATCAAAATAATATTATTTACATATATAGGCAGGCTTATGCATATATAATTTTTTTAACCCTCGACGCAAAAAGAGGGGTGTAATAAGTTTGACAGCTATGTGTGTCTGTCTGTCTGTGGCAAAATAACCGAAATAATTTATAAATATATATCAAAAAACCAATAAAAAGAACGCTTGCCAAGCGTGGCAACTATGGCAATATACCCCCTATGAAAGTAACGAAGAGACGGCCCCCAGTCCCCGGCAGCCCCGCTATTCCTGGCTAAGGTGGCGACCATGGTAACAGTGGGGCAGGGGGTGCTAAGAATCTCCGGTGGAGGTTCTGTTGCCACCTACGACGACTCGATCTGGCAATTTATAACGCACGCACCCTGAGGAATGACGAGAAGATCCTGGAGCTGGAAGAAGAGATAGACAAGTTGCGCTGGAATGTCATAGGATTATCCGAAGTCTGAAGAGAGGGGGAGAACACGGTAACCCTTGAATCCGATAATTCGTTCTATCACCAGGAGGTCGACCATCTGTCCCAAGGAGGTGTCGGATTTATCGTCCACAAGTCTCTCGTTAACAACGCTGTAAAGATTGGGAGTATGTCGATGAGGGTTGCGTACCTTATACTCAGAATCACCAAACGGTATTCGCTGAAGGTCATACAGGTTTACACACCAACCTTGGCACACGCCGATGAAGAAGTGGAAGAAATATATGAGGATATCTCTAGAGCCATCCATCCCTCCATAACCCACTATACGGTGTTAATGGGAGACTTCCACGCAAAACTAGGCACAAGAGAGAACGGTGAGCTGAAAGTAGGGAAATTCGGTATAGGGCAACGGAACCCAAGGGGCCAGCAGCTGGCCTACTTCATGGAGAAAGAGGGACTCTTTATGATGAACTCTTTCTTCCAGAAGCGGCCCCACAGGAAGTGGACCTGGTCGAGCCCCGACGGTTCGACAAAAAATGAGATTGGCTTCATTATGACGACCAGACGACAACTGTTCAGTGATGTCTCAGTGATCGCGAGGGTTAAAACCGGCAGCGATCACCGAATGGTGAGAGGCACACTGAACCTAAACGTTAAGTTGGAGAGGTCACGTCTAATGAAGTCAACGCTCCGTCCCTTTCGTGCTCTAATCCAAAGTCCCGAAACCTTACAGCTCGAGCTACGAAGCCGTTTTCAGTGCCTAGAAGATTGCAATGCAATGGACGATATGAATGACAAGCTCGTGGAAACTGTCCATGCGGTTGGAGCTAAGTTTTGCAAGACCCGCCGCAGAAGAACACAAAAATTCTCCGATAACACTCTTAACCTCACGGGCTGTTCGACGGGATATATAGCTGCAGTCTTCAGTACTTTTGACAGCATACTGAACAGACAGATCTCCAAATGCATGCGGCGGGACTTACGCAACTTTAATTCTGCTTGTATTAAAGAAACGATCGAACGGAACCAGGGCTCCAAAGTCTGTGCAAGAGATCTGTCTGCCAGAAAGAGCCAACTGTCGAAGCTGAAGACCGAGTGTGGCAGCGTCGTTTCCAAGACATCTGAGGTTTTGAGTGAGATTGAGAGGTTCTATTGGCAGCTGTACACATCATCGTTGGAGCCACACGCAAGTGTGAATAACGATCCAAGAGCGAGTCTTTTCCGAAACTATTCCGATGATACGCTAGACCTCAGTCTGAGCGAGATTAGAATGGTTATTCAGCATCTTAAAAACGGCAGGGCCCCAGGTGATGATGGAATTACAGCGGAGCTTCTGAAAGCGGGTGGAAAACCGGTACTTGAAGTCCTTCAGAAGCTCTTTAATTCCGTCCTCCATGGTGGCACTACTCCGGAGGCGTGGAGCAGAAGTGCGGTGGTCTTATTCTTCAAGAAAGGTAACATCGCTCTCTTGAAGGACTACAGACCGAGTCCCCTTCTGAGCCGCGTCTACGTGCTGTTTTCGGGTGTCATTACTCCCGAACAAGCCAGTTTCCGAAAAGGGCTTAGCACCATAGACCACATACATACCCTGCAGCAGATTGTACAGAAGACAGAGGAGTATAATCTGCCACTTTGCCTTGCGTATGTGGACTATGAGAAAGCCTTTGATTCCGTCGAAATTTGGGCGGTGTTTCAGTCCCATCAGCGATGCCAAGTTGACTGTCGGTATATCGAAGTGCTGAATTGCTTGTACAGTAGGGCTACGATGGCTATCCGAGTACAGAACCAGAGTACGAAACCTATCCAATTGCAGAGAGGTGTAAGACAGGGTGACGTTATATCCCCGAAACTTCACCGCTGCATTGGAAGACGTTTTCAAGCTTCTGGACTGGATAGGATACGGTATTAACATGAATGGCGAGTACATCACTCACCTTCAATTTGCCGACGATATAGTCCTTATGGCAGAATCACTAGAGCACTATGCTTAATGACCTGAATAGTGTTTCCCAACGGATAGGTCTTAAGATGAACATGGAAAAAACAAAGATCATGTTTAATGTCCATGTCGCACCTATGCCGGTAGTTGTTGGGAGCACTAAGCTCGAAGTTGTTGACGATTATGTTTACCTGGGACAAATAGTCCGACTAGGTAAGTCCAACTTCGACTGAGAGGTCAATCGAGTGATTTTTTTTATAGGATAAGGGTGACAAACGAGCACATAGTCCACCTGATGGTAAGTGGTTGCTGCGGCCCATAGACATCTACATATATCCTCGTTTGCGAATCAAAATGCAGATGCGTTGTCACCCGTGAGGACTAAAATGGAATGCCTCATTTCCAGTAAAAAGGGCCTCCGGCTACCTGCACTCACCAAGCGAAACGCAGAGGTAAACCTTTACTTCACGCTGATATTCTGTGAGGTCGTGATACCACCCCGGTTCGAGCCGGTCCATCCGTGCGACAGCTGAAAGCTGCCGCGTGGCTCTACCATTGTTAATATTTTTTACTGATTCGACTCGGCTGGGCAGCGTTCGGGAAATTACGGCACATTTTCTAGTCAGGTATATCTCAAAACTTGAAAACAAGACTGTACAACCAGTGCGTGTTGCTAGTGATGACATATGTTACTGAGACGTGGTCCTTCACTGCTGGCCGGATGAGGAAGCTCAAGGTCGCTCAGCGAGCTATGGAGAGGGCTATGCTCGGAGTTTCTCTGCGTGATAAACTTAGAAATGAGGATATCCGCAGTAGAACCAGAGTCACCGACAAAGCCCAACGGATTAGTAAGCTGAAGTGGCAATGGGCCGGACATATAGCTTGAAGAACCGGCAACCGATGGGGAAAAAATGTTCTCGAGTGGCGGCCTCGTACCGGCGGACGAAGTGTAGGGCGTTCCCCCACTAGATGGAGTGACGACCTGGTAAGATATGCACGAAGTCGATGGATGCAGGTGGCTCAAGACCGTGCTTTGTGGCATTCCTTGGGGGAGGCCTACGTTCAACAGTGGACTTATGAAGGGCTGTAATGATGATGATGGATAACTTAAAATCAATATATAATAATTTGAATTCAATACAAGCGGTTTCGTTCCTTTTATGAAATCTTTACTCTTCGGGGGCCCCCCATCAAATTTTGATACAGGGCCCATCGAAGGCACGCTATGCCACTGCTCACAGAATACCGGCGTGAAGTGGAAGCTCTGATTCTGCGTTTTGTTTGGTGAGTGCAGGTGGCTGGAGGCCCAATTCCTCCCTCCCCACATCAACATGGTAGCGGAATTATATGTAAGACTACCCTAGGAGGGTAAAAGGGGCTCTCCAGTGTCAGCCTCTTCCACTTGACCGCATTCAACGCAGAGCGGCTCGAAACGTCGACGACCGAGTGCTTTCTTTCGCATTTACCACAGGGAGTGCTTTGAGGAATTGTTCGGATTAATCCCAGCCGCCAAATTTCATGAACGCACATCGCGTCAAACTCCCGATACCATCCACACCATCTGGATGCTTGGTGGTCCACCACTGTACGTTTCACTAGGAGTTTTATTCCGCGTACGACCTCTCTATGGAATAGTTTACCACCGGCGATTTTTCCGATACGACTTAGGGACCTTCAAGAAAAGAGCTTACTCCTTTTTAAAAGGTCGGTAACGCACCTGCAATTCCCCTGGTGTTGCAGTTGTTCATGGGCGGCGGTATTCACTTACCATTAGGTGCACGGTGTGCTCGTTAGCCCCCTCTCCTTTAAAAAATAATCGCCTCCCAAAAATTCCCTCAAAAAGTTATAATACTAATGGTTTATAACCTGACAATTTTAGAGCTTTTAGCCTCTTGACTATCACCCTTAGTGGCGGATTATCCTTAAGGCAAACTAGCCACGTGCCTAGGGGCGCGAACTTACAAAGGGGGGCAAAAAAAAGTAAGTTAGTACCTACTTAAATTAAATTAAAAAAATTTACTTTCTAAACAGATGTAGAACTTCCGAAGCGCCCCCCGTCTACTTGATTAC
This sequence comes from Parnassius glacialis, assembly GCA_033319125.1. Taxonomy (NCBI): domain Eukaryota; kingdom Metazoa; phylum Arthropoda; class Insecta; order Lepidoptera; family Papilionidae; genus Parnassius; species Parnassius glacialis. Next base: position 29,147,201 of record JAVANC010000025.1, on the reverse strand, counting down.
TCCTACATGGTTCTCACTCTCTCATCACATTTTTCCTTCATGCCCATTATGAATTATATTATAGTTCATTTGCAAAAACTTGGTTTAACTTATAATATATGAGCGTACAAGAGACGCCTATGAGATGCTAGCCTATAGAGATCACCCTAATTTTATGTTGATGCAGATGTCACCTGGGGCGTTGGCACACAACACACGAATACATACATACTAAGTTATCAAAACGCAGGAGGTATTGAAGTGCCAAAAGTGTATGCACTAACACGAAGGCACTCACCTGTCCTGACCTATTCGGTTGAAGCGAATTTCCTTAAATCTCCCTTTCGTCATGTTCATGTTTTTTTTTAAATACTAGTAATGCCATTAACATTACTAATATCCCTATAACCACTACTGGTAAGCTGAAAATGCTTAGACGTTAGGTGTGGTTCACGACAGTAGTCGAATGGCGGTTTCGAACCCACAACCTTTTGAGTTCGCGATTCCCCTGCCACTAGGTTACTGTCGCTTACGAATGTTACCTATGTCAAGCTCTTTTTTCGTAAAGTTTGTCTTTTCTTAAGACCTTTTTTCCCAGTACAGTACAGAACATACAGGACACAACAGTAATGATAGTTCAAATTCCTTTTTCATGAAGGTCGCAATAGTTATTTATATTCAATAAATACTTTATTAACCTTACAAAAACGCAATATTTGAGTAAAATATTTCTTATTTGATTGAATTATATTAGTTAATAGTAATAAGCACTAGCTTAAAATGGTTGAAAATATTTTACCTGCTTTCTATATTTTTTTTTCGAATTTTGTGTCATGAGTAAAACATCATTTGAACTTGTTAATCTCTTGGCTCAAAATATGCCTTTATTAAAACTCTTCTTTTAAGGTTTTATAAATGTCATAATTCAGAATGGTGGATTAAGATAGACTACGAGTATGTGTGCGTTTTTCACCGTTAGAACAATCAAAAGTAAGCTACGATAAAATTTTAGCGGCGCGGGGACAACATCAAAACAGCAAAACTCAAAAACAAAAGGATATAAACGAGCACACATTCCATCTGATTGGAAGTGGATGCCTGGCCCATAGACATATCTATCCTCGACTTCAAAAAGAAAATGTGGATGTGTTGTTACTTGACACCCCTGAGGAACCACCACATCAGCCACGACAGGCCACTGCTGGACATGGGCCTTCCCCATTAAGGGGGGTAAATGCCTTTCACGCCACGTTTGGCAGGCGGGTTGGCGAACGCAGTCCAAGGTCTTATATTAACAAGGAACGCTGCTGCCATTCCTTGGATTAGTCCCTGTTTTTTCGACATCCACGGGAAGAGCTATTGGGGTGGAGCTATTCTAACACGGCACCATACGGCGGACCCGGCACCACAAGGTGTGCACCCCTGAGAAACAAGATAGAATTATTACCAGTAAAAAGGTCCTCGATTATTACCGTGTGAAACTCAGCGGCACTTAGCTCCAATTTTACGCTGGTATTCTATGTATACATGGTAGGCCACGCTGCAGCTATATTGTGGTTGTAGCACAAATGAGTCGACACTACCGGGGTAGAACCACGCTATCAAAGAATGTCAGCATAAAATAGCAGCTTAATAATGCTGTGTTTCGTATGGTGAGTGTTTAAAGTGGTGGTGATTAAAAAAAAATAGGAGAGCGATTGGTCCGTTCCATGTCGAGTCAACTAATTTGTGCTGAAACAATAATATTAATATAGTTACAGCGTGACTTTTACTGAATTCACAAATGTTGTACGGTTTTGTACAAGTGTTTGTTTTGGCTGGCATTCGAACATAGGACTTAAGACGTAGTAACCAGGTGTTCTCACCAATAAGTCACGTGGTCATCCTAGCTTATGAACACAGTGACTTAAAGGCGATAAGCGAATATAGTTCTATGCTAACAGAACAGAACTATGCCAAAATAAACAATGCTCAAGAATGCAATGAAAATAACATTGCGTGTGCATCTGTATATTTATTACTGTCACAAAATAAATAGACAAAACTAAACCCGAGGATACACATTTAGCAGTTACGCTAAATCTATTTTATACCATTCCTTAGAACGTTCTAGATCTTTGATGTAGGGTGCACAGAGCCCTAGTTTTACAAGTGAAAATATGTCATCCTTCTCTGTCATCTCTAATTAATTGTGCTAATTCTATATTTGTATTGATTATTTTACTAGCCGCTAGCTTGAGCCCTGGTAGCTCAGATGGTTAGCGCGCTCGCTGTAAGCTTCACAGTACTCTAGCAACCCGGGTTCGATCCCCGCCGGAACCAATGAAATTGTTAATGGCAATTTTAAGTGCTGATTTACCATGTGCTCGGCGGTGAAGGAAAACATCGTGAGGAAACCTGCATGTCTGAGAAATAAGAAAAAATATTTCGAAGACATGTGAAGTTCGCCAACACGCATTGGGGCAGCGCGGCGGACATTTCCTTGCCCTAAAACCCTCTTAGAAATGAGAGGAGGCCTGTGCCCAGCAGTGGGACGTAAATAGACTGCAACTTTACATTTTTTTTTTACTTTATTCTTCTAGCATCAATGACCAGTAATAATTATAGACTGATTCAGGAATCGAATCACTTACGCAGCTAGGGTTCGAGCCCAAGATTCAATATTCGGCAGATAGATAAGATATGACCTTTGTTTTGTCCATGTTCATCTTAAGACCTATCTATTTAAGAAACTATTGAGGTCATTGAGTGTAGCTTTAAAATAGTCCTGAGTAGTCCTCCAGTGATTCTGCGATAATCACAATATCGTCGATACATCGAAGGCAAGTAATAAACTCGCTATTGATGTTGAAACTGTAAATTCCACCAACGTACATCGCGTAAAAATTTATAATATCATCCACATCATACGGAATCTGGATGCATGGCGGTCCACCACTGTACGATTTACTCTGACTTATCCTCCTCACGAGACTTCTCGGTGGAATTATTTACCACCGGCGATTTTACAGGACCGATACGACTTAGGGACCTTCAAGAAACGAGCTTATTACTTTTTAAAAGGCCGGCAACGCACCTGCGATTCCCCTAGTGTTGCTAGTATATTATCTATGGCAGTATTCATCAGGTGAGCCGCACGCTCGTTAGCCACCACTTCTATAAAAATATAGATAGGTATCATATTCTGGTTCTATAAATAATAAGTAAAAGTAAAAATAAAAATGTTTTATTTTTCAGGCATCGTAGGCTGATAACGTGTTAGTAATAGAAAATAAAACTTAAGAAATAATTTTAGTAGGTAAATAAAACAAGACAAAAATATATGAAAAAATTGGGGGTTTTATCAAGCTCCATTTAGTAAATGTAGCTTAACAAACCTACCCAGTGTCATCTAGCCGTTCCGCAAAGAACCTCAAGACACTATTCGAGCTCTTCCTCACTCTGTGCATCAATGATCCCACTTTTTTACGCATGATCGCAAAGTAATCGTCAGTATGCGCATCAGCGAACATGCCTGATGCACTATAATAAGGTGGAAGCCCCAATAGCATCCTGAAGGCATTGTTATATTGGATACGCAAGGTATCTCCTGCCCTTTGGGTATGATTGGCAGAGAGTCTTGAACAGTGTAATTTTAACTGGCACAGAGCGAGCAGCAAACCTTCGAGCCACCATGTTACCTCTCACAGCAAGCGCTTTGCATTCCCTTTCGATATCTAGGTCATCCTTTAAGTCTTCTGTTACAATATGACCCAGATATTTAAATTGGGTTACTCTCTGTAAAAGTGAACCGTTAAGCTTTACTGGAGGGACATATGTTGGACTTTTATTTCTACCTCTGAAAACGAACAGTTCACTTTTATCAGCATTATATTTCAATCCATGTTGATCAGATCCTCACAAATGACATGCAACTTTCGCATCTACATATTGACGGGCCCACTAGCACCATATCGTCTGCGTAACTCAAGTTGTTTAGACTTACTCCGTCTATATGGCAACCAACATGTGTGCTGCTAAGCTCGTCAATCAGCTTATTAATATAGATATTAAAAAGCCTCGGAGAGGTAAGACCTCCTTGCCTCACATCGCACTCAAGTTTATAAGGGTCAGACAATGCATTGGACCACCTTACAAAGTTTCTTTGCTTGTCATACCACATAGATCACGTAGACACTAATGAAGCAGGAACTCCCGCCTCCCGAAGCTTTCCCCACAGAACATTGTAGGAAACCAGTTCAAAGGCTTTTGAAAGGTCCAGGAAACAAGCATACACGGGTGTTTTTCTGTCAGTGTAATATTTGACAGTGTGCTTCAATGAAAAATTAGCACTCTCAGTGGATAGTCCCGGGCGAAAACTACTTTACAAATACTTTAGCACTTAGATATGCCGACATTAAACTTGATACCGCTGAACGGAAAGCAGCAAAATTTCAATGAAAAAGCTTTTTCGTAGTCCATGTATGTAAGACAAAGTGGCAGATTGTACTCGTTGGTCTTTTGAAAATTTGCCAAAGAGCATGTATGCGGTTTATGGTACGAGTACTAAACCTTTTCGGAAACTTACTTGTTCGGGAGGCTGGCAAGTGCTCTCGAAATCAACACGCAGAGGCGGCTGAGAGGAAAATCGGTCTGTAGTTTTTCAAAAGAGCGTTAGCGTCTTTCTTGATGAACAAAACTACTTCTGATCCACACCTCCGGAGTAGTGCCACCATGAAGGAAATTGGAAGGAATTGAACAGCTTCTAAAGGATTTTTAGTTCAGGTATTCCACCTACATTCAAAACCTCTGCGTTTGTGTAAATATTTAATTGAGAGCAGATTACGGGGATTTGTTTTTTTTTAGAATTGGGGTGACAAGCGAGGACACAGTCCACCTGATGGTAAGTGGTTGCTGTGGCCCATAGACATCCACATCTATCTTCGTTTGCGAATTAAAATGCAGATGCGTTGTCAGCCGTGAGGACTAAGACAGAATGTCTCTTTTCCAGTAAAATAGGTCTCCGGTTATCTACACTCACCATACGAAACACAGCAGCATTAAGCTGCTATTTTGCGCTGGTATTCTTTGAGAGCGTGGTCCTTCTCCATTCGAGCCGACCCATTCGTGCTACAACTATACTATTAATATAGCTGCAGCATGGGCTCTACCCCGTAAAAATTCAATTATCTCTTATATATTATGTAAGGTGATAAGCAAACACACAGTCTACCTGATGAGTGGATGCTGTGACGTAAGGAAAATTTACCGTTTGACAGACGGATTGACGACCATGTTACTAGATGCCTTGTTCTTTACATGGCTAATAGGTTTAATTTTTTTCCTGTCCACTAGGATATCTTCTGTATTGTGGAGGCAGTTTACATTTATAAATTGTACACGGACAACCCGTTACAGTTTTCTGTTCACCGTACAAAAGGATTCCGAGCAGGGTTTGAACCTGCGGCCTCATTCGACAAACGCTTAGAAAGAAAGATAATTTAAAATTAAAAATTTTGTTCAGCTGACTTTAATATAAGTTATTAAGAATAACTCAAAAACTATTGGTCTGACCTTGATCACATTCATATGGGACCACACGAGAAGTACCAGCTTTCAAATAAAAAAGAATCATCGAAATCGGTTCACCCATTAAAAAGTTATGTGTAACACACATACAAAAAAACATACAGTCGAATTGAGTACCGTCTCCTTTTTGGAAGTCGGCAGAAAAGACATCGTGTTTTAGCGTACTTTTTGCGATGCGTCATTTAGTTATTATATCTTTGTTATTAAGTTGGTGAAAGTGGTAATTATAGAAATATTCGAGAATGATTAATTCCTAAGTTAGTTCACTGGTTGAGATCTAAGGAGATGATGCGCTAAATTTATTATGAAGCTCCCACGAGCGAAATTAAAATTCCTATAAAGAACATTATTTACGATGCTTGTCAAGTGTGTAATAAGCCATTTTAATATGAGAACATCAGCGATGGTCGCTTTGTCGTTAAAAGTCAATTTGAAAAAAAGTTGACGTGTCGTAATGATGAATATTTAAATGATACATACTCCTCTTTGTTATTTTACGAAAATAAAAAATAATGCAATCCGGTCTTCCCGCCAAAAAGATTTCATTTTATTTACGACTGATGGGCGTAATATGATAACAGGCGTTAATTAGCACGAAAACACGCCAACAAAGTGGCAAGTAATTAATTATTTTAATTTATAAATAATAAGAACTGTGGGCTTATAGTTTGCGCTAAGATTATTGAAATTCATTTGACGTATGTCTGCAAAATCTAATGTGAATTTTTTGTGATTTTTATGACTTGGTAAATTCTTAAAGTACCTATACATAAATTAGCTTGCTTAAATATAGTCTAAGGTGAAACTGCATCTTCATTGAATATAAAATTGACAATATACCTGCTTGCTTCACTATAATTTTCTTTAATTAGTTATCTATATAAACTGTACGTGGTAATTAGTGTTATTGCCCGTAATCTGAGGATACTATATATTAAACTAACTGGCACGGCAGACGTTCTTTTGCCTGCTTTCTTTATCTTTGCCATTTTTAGGGTTCCGTAGACAAATGGCAAAAAACGGAACCCTTATGGATTTGTCATGTCCGTCTGTCTGTCTGTCCGTCCGTATGTCACAGCCACTTTTCTCCGAAACTATAAGAACTATGCTGTTGAAACTTGGTAAGTAGACTTGGAAAATTCTTCTTTTTTCAAAAAATTCTTCTCTTGGAGGAAGTACTTAGAACTGAAGCTCAAATTTTTTTCCATCAAACTCATACATGTGGGGTATCTATGGATAGGTCTTCAAAAATGATATTGAGGTTTCTTATATCATTTTTTTCTGAACTGAATAGTTTGCGCGAGAGACACTTCCAAATTGGTAAAATGTGAGTGTCCCCCCCTGCAACTTCTAAACTAAGAGAACGATAAAACTAAAAAAAATATATGATGTGCATTACCATGTAAACTTCCACCGAAAATTGGTTTGAACGAGATCTAGTAAGTAGTTTTTTAAACGTCATAAATCGTAAATAATGTTACTTGCTGCTACGGAGTATTATGAGTCCGACTCGCACTTGGCCGCTTATTTTTATGGATAAGTACATACCCAAATTAAACGCTACGATACGGAAAATTTAAGAATTACGGGATTCGTACTGATATCAAATGAGAAAACAGGTTAAGTGCATGGGAAAGCAGAAATAAAGTCTCGTCGTGCACTTTTTGCTAATCTGTATAAATAAAATGATAGATTTTTGGTTTGCAGTTTTTTTTTATAGGATAAGGGTGACAAACGAGCACACAGTCCACGTGATGGTAAGTGGTTGCTGCGGCCCATAGACATTTACATCAATCCTCTATCAAAAATCTAAGACTAAGATGGAATGCCTCATTTCCAGTAAAAAGGGCCTCCGGCCACCTGCACTCACCAAGCGAAACGCAGAGGTAAACCTCTACTTCACGCTGGTTTTCTGTGAGGTCGTGGTACCACCCCGGTTCGAGCTGGCTCATCCGTGCGACAGCAAAAGCTGCCGCGTGGCTCTACCACTGCAGTTGTGCACGCATCACGGAAAACTACTGGATAGATTTCAATGAGGTTTCCGAAGTTATATTTCTTAAACATTTGGCCCTTATCTAAAAAAATATTGCGATATCTTCATTTAATATACAGATTAATAAAAATCAATACAATATATAATATAATTATTTTATGTTTTTTCTTGCCACGGAGAAGATCGAAAACTTTGTTAATATATCAAGCAATGCGGACGAAGTCGCGGGTATCAACTAGTTTTGTCATAAATTCTAGAAGTTAAGGTGCTGAGACGTATCAAAACAGCAGTGCGACAACGGCAGCTGCGTTCAAAAGTATATGGTAGGGTGTAACGGGAAAAGTATGAATGTATAATAGTATATTACAAAAATCTATTCGACCCACAAAATAAACATAACATTATGGACTACGATACTTATTACAATAAAAGAAAAGAAACTAAAAACTAAAATCGTTAAATTTTTTCTCATTATTACCTTCGTTACCTTTTTTCTAATTATTTGTTTACTTTTGCTGCACTACCTCCCATATGTTTATTTCTGCTTAGCCCAATGGTGGACAGGGAGAGAATGCCTTAGGCATTAAGTCCGCCATATGTACGATTTTTCTTTTGTGTTTAAAAGTTTAAATAAATAAATAAAATTAATAAACAGTTATAATTCTGGTCGTACTTCCCGTGGTTTAGTGCCAAGAACGCTGGCTGCGTTTTCAACATAAAAGTTACGGCCTGTATACGCCTCACTGCTGGGAATAAGCCTCCTCTCGTTTCTGAGTTTGAGTTTCCTTCTCTTTTTTTAGCGGAGTCACATGTCTTCGAAATATTTTTTTTTAATTTCTCAGACATGTCGTTTCCTTACGATATTTTCCTTCCCAGTCAAGGGATAAAGAGGTTCTATGGGGTGTGTCATATGGAGACGCTGTAAAATAAACCTAGCAAGCTAACAGCATAGCAAAGTGGCGAAGCAATCAGCTTTGTAGCGATTTCTAACGGTTGCCGTTGAGCAATCAGTTTCAAAATAGGTTCAGATGTCTGGGTTATCAGTAATCGATTGCTGAAAACAGAATTTGAAAATTCGAAACCGTTCTCGAGATAATCGTGGGACAGACGGACAGACGGACAGACATCGTGAATACAATAAGTGTCTTCGCAAGCTTCGCCACTTAATAACCGTCTCGTATATATGAAAGATCCACACATCCTTTTTACTGGAGCACTATGTTCAGGAATGCATACTTAAAAAAAAAAGGTTCTGTACATTGTGACTAATTCGCAATGACAAATATCGTAACCATCCCCTTGATATTTATAATATAATAATGTAAAAAAAATATTTTCGATGCTTGCATATCAGAAAAAGGTACGAACCCAATTCATACGTAGGAATAAAAATAGAAAATTATCTCTTTCACGGTCCATTAGCAATTACGCGGCGGCAACATCTAAGATCGACCACTTAAAATATCTAAAGACTTGCTTATAAAGCTAAGTGCTCAATTCCTGCAAGAAAACATGCTTTTATAGAAATAATGCTATTCACCTTTTCAATTAGTCTGTAATTAAAACAGTGTGATTTCTTTTTAATTTTGAATTGAATGGAATTTACTTGTGTACTGACGGAATCGGCAGAGAAGCAATTCCTCTGCAATCACTATCTGTCAACTTTCCATTTTGTGACTACATGTAAAATCGATTTTTATTTGATTACAATTTATTATACGTGGTAGAGGCATAGCTATATGATAGTTGTAGCATGAATGGGTCAGCTTGACCGGGGTCCTTCCAAGCTCTTACAGAATACTTAATGCTGCTGTTTTTCGTATGGTGATTGTATAGAACCGGAGACCCACTTTACTGGAAACGAAGCGTTCCATCTAAGTCCACCCGGGTGACAACGCATCTGCATTTTGATTCGTAATCGAGGATAGATGTAGATGTCTATAGGCCACCGCAACCACTTACCATCAGGTGGACTCTGTGGACGTTTATCACCCTTATCCTATAAAAAAAAACTAGGTACCTACTAATTGATTTGAAAACGTAATCTAAATAAATCGTAACGTATATATATATATATGCGACGAAATAAAGGTTAAGAAATAAAATATAGGTAAAGGTAAAAAAAACAAACGTCGATCGAAGCGTTGCTCGCAGTAGCGGAGGGTAAATAGTGTTCAGTGGGCATCCTAACGAAAATGGAGTTGTTAATTATACACACGTATATATGTGGGGAAGTGCGAAGTATTTTGATTCCTAATTGAGGATAATGTAAGGTATCTATGTGTCTCTCCCTATCCTCTACGGGCGAAAGTTACTTGGTTATTCCATAGACCGTTAGGGTCGGTAAGGCTGGTGCTTCAGAGTGTTCGCATATTCTGGCCCCATGACCTCTACGTATGTATTCCATCCATCTATGTTCGTTTGTCATCATTACTTCTATAAAAATAAAGAATAGGTCAGTTGGTATGCATTACTTGGGAGATATATTCATTTTTACTAACTCAACAAAAGTCTTGGTGAATAAAGAGTTGATACTTGTACAATGCTGCTCCCCGTTTAGATCTAGCCCATTTTTACTACAGTGATGTGACGGAAATAATCTCACTTCATCCAAACAACATCACATGGGGACGTAAAAGAATCCATCACCTTGTTTCTTCCCGTGGGTGTTGTTACTATGGGGAATCCCAAAAAGTACAGTTCATTTCATACAGATGGCGTTATAATCTCGCTTACGCGAGAGTAACATAGTGGGCTGCTCCACGTAAAATGTGCGAGATTTTGGCAAATTTGGTGAGGCATTTCGAATGCTATCAGCGATAGAGTGTAGCATCAAATGTGCGAGACGTAGTCATGGTACTGCAATCGCCAATCCGCCTACAGAACGTGGCGATAAAGACAAATCATTTCTACAAAGGCAGAGGCCCATGTTCAGAAGTAACTGGATAGACTTTTATGAGCTCATGACGATAAAATGTCCTCGGTATATTCAACATAGGACTGAGCTTGAGCTGACAGGATTACAATACACTTTAAAACATATTTAACATTGTTGATAACGTCTCTGCGAGCACGCACACGTGAAATTATTCCTATCGACTTCTCCACTGTACTAATATAGAAGGTCGCGTGTCCGTGTGTAAATCAGTGCTATTTATGGGCTCGTTCGACGCGTAAATACGTGTGAATTTATTTTGTTCTTATACGAAATATGGAGGGAACCAATTAGTGATAGAAATAGACTCGCTAGTGAAGTGTGAAATACATTCGGTGCATACAAAATTCTGAGGTCTTATAGATGACATAGTTATTGACATCTTTTCTTACGTGGTAGAGCCATGCTGCAGTTATATTATGGTGGTAGCACGAATGGGTCGGCTCGACCGGGGAAGAACCACGGTCTCACAGAATACTAGCGTAAAATAACAACTCAATGCTGCTGTGTTTTGTATGGTAAGTGTACAAAACCGGAGATCTGTTTTTTACTGAAAACGAAGCATATTCATCTTAGTGACAACACATCTGCAATTTGAGTTTTAATCAAGTATAAATGTAGATGTTTATGGGCCTCAGCATCCACTTACCATCAGGTGGAATGTGTGCTCGTTTGTCACCCTTATTCTAATAAAAAAATCTCAGGAGAATTCTCGATTTAATTGTTGACCGTAAGCCACGTATGTTGTATGTTACACAAAAAAAAAGTTAAGGCTGACTTCGAAGGTAACCAACGGGACACTATTACTAAGACTCCGCTGTCCGTCCGTCCGAATGTCCGTTCATCTGTCTGTCTGTCAACGGGCTGTATCTCATGATCCCTTATAAGTAGACAGTTCAAATTTTCAATAAATATGTATTTCTTTTGCCGCTATAACAACAATTAATAAAAATTAAAATAAACTTAAAATTAACGGGGGCTCCCCTACTAGAAACGTGTTTTTTTTGCGTATATGGTATTAAATCTTGTACGATGGTACGGAACCCTTCATGCGCGAGTTCGACTCGCACTTGGCTGGTTTTTATTACTGGTAACGAGGCATTCCATCTTATTACTCAGGGTTGACAACGCATCTACATTTAGATACTTAATCGAGGATCGATGTGGGTGTCTATGGGCTATAGCATCCATTTACATACACATAGGTGGACTGTGTGCTCGTTTGTCAACCTTATCCTATACAATATAAAATTAAAAATTTTGTACAACCGACTTCAATAATATGGGACTACATGCGAAGCGCCAGCTTTCGAATAAAAAAAGAATCATTCAAATCGGTTCTTCCAAAAAAAAGTTATGAGATAAAACACATAAAAAAACATGCAGTCGAATTGAGTACTCATTTTTGAAGTCGGTAGAAAATAATAAAAACTAGGTACCGACTAATCGATTTTATTAAAAACTTAATAAAGGTATACAATTTGCAATTTGTCTAAATATATTTGATTTGGAGACGATATCATAATTTTTTTGAGAGATATACGCAACAATAAGTTCGCTAATAAAGGAACGGTCACCCTTATTCTATATAATAAAGAAAAAAGTAAAAAAATCACATGAAATAGCAGCATAATGTTGCTGTGTTTCGACAATGAGAGACGGGGACCTTTTTACTGGTAACGAGGTATTTAGTCTCTAGAGGTTAATGAATCTATATTTTCTTTCTTAATCGAGGGTAAATAGAAGTGTGTGCTTGCTTGACAACCATATTGTATAAAAATAAGGTAGAAAATAGTCTAAATCACACGTTAATTTTGAAAATAAACCTTATTCATTGGCGGTAAAACGTGATTTGCATTTAGCTAACTTCAGACCACGCTTGATATGTTTGCGTAAATCAACCTAATATCCTTACAAATTAATCAATTTATGACAGAACTAGTGCGAACAACGTGATTTTAACATCGTCAGTAAGAGATGTACGAAATATGGATTAGCTTTTTCGATATACCAATAACATTATTGTAATCGTCAACATCCCATTTAAATCACAAGGTAGACATAGGTATTTTATTTTCAGATAAATTTTTTGCCATCGTAAGGTTGTCTGAATCACCGTCTGTCGTTAATAGGAACATAAGTTTGAATATTTCCTTGTATTCTCGCAATTAATCTTAAAAAATATAAATAATATGACATTCTTAAAATAACAGTGGAAACATCATAAACACCAATTTGTCCCGCGGATGACGTAAGAGGCGACAGGGAAACAAATCAGGAGATGGGCAGCGGCGTCTTTCTAATAACAACTAGAAAAAAAAAACTGTTCTTGTCAACTCGCATGCCAAGCGTAGCAGTTATGGCAAATATCTCCTTTATGAGGTATTCTATGGGGAGATAAAATAGGTATGTTCGGCAGTGGACTTTGATAGGCTGTGGTGATATGAATGAATTACTACTAAACCATTTCTTCAACTCAAATAGAAATAATATCGACATGTTTATACTTATGACTTTACAAATAGATCCAAAATACCCAAAAAAATACGAAAAAGGAAATGGAGAAAATATCGAAAACGAAGGAAAGGGTTAACAAGCCTGTATAAGCCTGTAGAGAGGAATTGTGAAGGTATATAATGTGAGATGTGCAGTACTAAACGTCGCAGAAATTACTCTATTTTATAAAAAAAAAGAGCTTCTTGGATTGCAAACTTCAATGATAAAAGGGAGACCATAATCCGTTTTCAAACTTTTGAATCATAAAGTAATGCGACAAAAATACAAAATAACCGTATCTACAGGCTTCTTAATTCCTTGGGCCTTTCACAGGAAGTTTACCGGGCACGCGTACGGCTTCCTCGTTCACAGGATGTTTTGCCGCGAGTGGGCAGCGAGTTACGAATTCAGATTGGTGCTATATGTATCGTTTGCTATTTTCACCGCTCAGTCAGGTCCAGTAAAGTATTGACCTCTTCTATTGTGTTGCTTATGGAGGGGACTATACTCGTATGTATAAAAATAATGCCTAGTGAATGTTTGGAAACAATTTTTGTATATTTTAGTCTTCAATTCAATTTCGTCATTTTTTTAAATATGTTATAAACAGGTTAAAATATCTAAATATATTTATCTATGCAATTTTTAAGATTCTATTACATTTTGCAGCAACCTGGCATGATATTAAGGATGAAATAATTTTTCACGTTAAAAAACAGGCCACTTTATATTGTCATATCAATAGCATGGCTCTAATCCAACATGACTTTATAAAACGACTTTAATAAGATTATTTTAGTTATGTTTATGAGTTAGACGGAAAATAAAATGACGAATTGAAATCTGAAGAAGTTCCAGCGAGAAAGTGGAACAGGATAATTCAATCTGTGATCGTAAGACAATTTTGTAGAAACAATATACCCAGAGTAGTGGCGGTGTAAGAATATTCACTAACCCATATCGTTCCGTGTGTGTCGTAAGAGACGACAAAGGAAAATTGAAACAAGTGAAGGGCAACAGCATCTTTCTGATAACAACTTGATATAATAAAAACTGTGGTTGACAACCCGGTCGTTAAGCGTGTTAATAATGGCAAAAATCCCAATCAGGCAAAAAAGCAATCTATGAGTGAAGCCTGTTGTAGTGCACTTTAAATGATGAATGGATGCAATGGAGTAGAAGACTAAAAATTCAGATCTCTTTAATGTGGGTTACCAACAAATAATAGTAGTTGATTGCAATATTTGCCTTTCATTATAATTCAGGAACCTATATCACATAACAAATCTAATATCATACATGATGGTGAGGGGTGATGTAGCCAAAGAGCTAAGCTAAACAAAAGCCTATTCACTTATGCCTTTCTTCACATTTTAGTGGTTGTAAATAGTTTGCAGTTAGACATGGGCATATAGCATAATAAGGAAAAGGGATTTAAGTCAATTTGGGGGTTCATTTGCAAATAAAAAAGAAACCTTAATACGAACAATACGAGCCGAGTTTAGAGGCATAAGCGCTGGCCTTAAAATTTTAGCTAACCGAGTTCCCCGCCTCACATTAATGAAATGTTAAGTTCGGATTTACTGCGTGATTTACGGTAAAGGAAAACACTGTGTGACTGAAAAAGATAAATAAAGGACCTGTTCGAAAGATCCTTTTAATAATAAGAGACCTGTGATCGGAAGCGGGGTGTTTGCAGGCTTTTATTTTAAGATAATAATTTATAGTTTTATTCTTGCACAAAATTTAGTCAATGTGCGAAGTACTAATTTACTAAATGAATAGTGGTATAAAAAAGTGATTAAATTATTTCTAATAAATTTAAAATATGTCATTTTTAGACAGCCTGTATAAAGTAATAAAATGGCTTATAATATTTTTATGGCATTAACAATTTAAGAGGCGCATGGTATTTTGGGCGCGATGTTTACAGAGCGCATTCAAAACTGAAACTATAAATTTTTGTGGGGTTCGTCGACCTTGGCTCGAATAACTCCATGGTCGAAATCTTAAGTTTCAATGATTTAATAAAATAGGAAACAATATCGATGACTTTGGTGATAATGAAGTGCCTTATAAAAGCATATGTATTCAGGTTGTATGGATGAATCAGACTAGGTGAAAGTCCTACAGTATATATATATATATATATATATATATATATATATATATATATATATATATACTTTTGGAATTGGAAACAATAATGATGATAAAATCAGAATGAGTCCAAGTCAGAAGTGCATATGCATTGCCGGCCTTTTAAAATGGAACAGGCTCTTTTCTTGAAGGCCCCTAAGTCGTATCGGTCCGGAAAAATAGCTGATGGTAATCGATTGCACAAGGAAGTTGTGCGAGGAAGAAAGCTTCTTCTAAATCGCACAGTGGTGTACCGCCAATCATCCAGATGGTGTGGATGGTATCGGGAGTTCTGCCGCGATGTGCTGAAGGAGCTGACACTGGGGAGCCCCTGTCCAGAGATGGGAACAGTATTCCATGTGAGGCCGAACCTGCGCCTTGTAAAGTTGCAGGCGGTGTGCCGGCATGAAATACTGTCCCGCCCTGCTGAGCACGCCAAGCTTTCTAGAGGCCAATTTGACTTTCTCTTCCAAGTGACCACGAAACTGCACGTCACTCGATATGTTAACTCCTACCTATATCCGATGTAGTAAATTTCAATTTAGATTAGTTGTTACTAAGCCGATTGGGTCCTTATAATAATAATAAAGGATATATTCAGTGCATTTACCAACAAAGGGATTGCTTTAATACCTAGGTTAGAGTTTAAGCTCGTTGTGCAATTTGTTTATATTTTTTTAAAATCTTATAATAGAGATCTTTTTTTTGCGCCCAGAAGCAAAGCAAAAAAAGGGCTACCCTCCGGGAAGCGGGGGAGGGAGGTTGGTGAATGCTCTTAGCATACCACACAGCCGGCTGCGTGGTATGCTTTATGTGAATTTTATGTGGGACTCACTGCGAAACCTAAGTGGCTACCCATTAAACACCACCTGTGGGACTGGCATTGGCCTGTATGACCTTTCTGCCGAATCAGAAGCGACCCCTTTAGGGAAAAGGGGGTGCAGGCGGCGAGTAGCCGCTAAGAGGTGCGCCTAACTAAGGCAAATTAAGAACGGGATGAAGGTTCGGCCTGAGCCGCCAGGAGGCAGTTCAGGTCGGTCGAAAGCTTGTTTGGGAGGTCCGAGAGAGAGTTTCTTGACCTGCGGACTCGATAGCGACAGGGGAGTGGGGCTGCATAGGAAGCTGCCTCACGAATGAGATGATTTGAGTGAGACTCTGAGGCTTTGAAGAAGTTCTCAGAGAGAGATTTTAGAAATTGTTGCATTGTGGGGAGCTCTTAAGTCTCGATGGAGGTCGGTGTTACGGACGTACCAGGGTACTATTTGGAGTTCGTTTAAGATTTTGGGTTTAGTATGCGCAATAATGAGGGCTGCATATGTCATAGCTGGTCGTATACAGACATTATATAGGGTTCGCTTGTTACGGAGGGACATTTTATTGTATCGGCCCAGCATACTGTTGAGCCTATTCAGATAAAATCGTGCGTTGTGAGTTACTGTCTTAACATGGGGCCGAAGGTGACCTTCGTGTCAAGGGTGACACCTAAGTATTTGGCGGTCGTATGCCAGGGGATGTATGCTAGCATACGGATTGGCAGAATGGTAGTGGGGCGGTGTCGTTTATGATCGAAGTAAACGGCAAAGCTCTTCTTCGGCTTCACATCGATACGTCATTTTTGGAATCAAGCTCCTAAGTCATTAACTGACTTTTGGATCTTGTTCCGTATACAAGGTAGTGAGATACCTTTACAGTAGAGGGCAGTGTCGTCTGCAAAGAGGGAGAGCTGAACACCATTCGACGGGATGGGAATGTCGTTGGTAAACAGGATATATAGCAGTGGGGTAAGCACTAAGCCCTGAGGGACACCGGCTTTAATATGACGCTGAGAGGAGAGCGTACCTTCGTGTCTAAAACGAAAGGTACGATCCTTCAGGTAGGAGGCCACGAGACGAACAAGACGATCAGGGAGGCCTATTTTGTAGAGTTTGTAGATAAGGCCTCCGTGCCAGGCTCTATCAAACGCTTTTGCTATGTCGGAAAAGACCGCGATGGTCTTATAACGACGAGTATAAAACCACTGAGGATATATTTCGCAATACGGTGAACTTGTGGGGGAAAAGAGTCTTTCGCTCGGAAACCAAATTGGTGGAGGATGATAAGAGGGTCGCCGTCTGTGGGAAACAGATGGAGCCTCATGCGAGTGAGGATGACTCGTTCAAAGAGTTTGCCCATGGCCTTGATGAGGCTGATGGGACGGTGACTGGAGGGGAGGTGGTGAGGCTTTCCTGGCTTGGGGATACCAATGACAGTTGCTTCTTTCCATGTGGTGGGAAAGTAATTAAGGTTGAAGCAGGCGATGAAGATAATAGCTAATAGGATTATCACCTGCTCAGGAAAATGTTTGAGGGCTTGGTTGGAGATGCCATCCGCGCCCGGGGCCTTTTAGGGCTTCAGTCCTTTGATGATGGATGAGATCTCATCATTGAATACAGCGATAGGGTCAGAGGCTATAAGGGTGAGTTCCGGCGACGGACCTCATTTTCCACTGTCTGGATGTGAGAGGGGTCAGTGAGTTGTGAGCTAGGAGGGCATTGAGCGGCGATGCTGTCTGCAAAGCACTCAGCATTTTCCTCTTCCTCGAAGGCAATAGTACCATTGGGACGGGAGAGAGCGTGAGTGTGAGTAATAGCGTCTATGTGGAGGGCTCTCGCCATCTGTATGAGAGGGGCAGATATTCTCCATGAAATTACTCTTTTCGAGGTCTCGAAGATTAGGGAAAACAAGAGGTTATGGTGCTCAGCAAGAGCAAGGAGACGGTCCTGAGGGGACTGAGCAGCGCGCAGTTTGCGTGCTAGTGTGACAATCTCCCCAACGTCGATGCTCCGAATAGCAGAATATACTGTATTCAGGTAATCAACCAATGAGGATTGTGTCTGGTGAGGGGCGGAGGAAGTCCGCGGGAGGTCAGCCTTTTTAGGGCCCTAGGGGAAAACTGGAGGTTGTGAGGGCGGAGAGAAGCCCGGAAGGGGCCAAAGAGGGCCCTGAGGGGCCCTAGAAGGGCTCTAAAGGGGCTGGGAAAGGCCCTGACGGTGAATTTTAGCTGGGAGAGCCGGGAATGAGTAATCATTGACCGGCGGTGGAGCTAGTTTGGTGGCACGAGGGTGAGGAGTGCGAGGGCAGCCTCTGTAATTTGCCGGGTGGCGAGACTGCTGGCATAAAATACTCGCGGGTGGGGATTCGGCGTTTTGTGGCTGAGGACACGGGCGGGGCCTTGTTCTGAAAAGAATAAGGGTCGACGTTCAAAGAAACACTAGCTTATTCTAAGAAGAACAAGAGATGTTCCAATAAACAGTAACTAAGTACAAATAAAATAACAAAACCAAAAACATAAACAAATAACAAACAATAGTAAAAATATGCGGTCAAACCAGGCCAGGAGGCAGGGGGCAAGAAAGACAAGCAAACTCACTGACAACGACAGATCTGCACAGCGTGAGCAGGAGAGCGGAGGCGCGAGAGCGAGAGGGCACTCAGCGTACGGGGACGAGAGCGCAGTCAACTTACACAACCGCTCGAGAGCGGCGGCGCAAGCGGAATCTTATAATAGAGAGTGACATATTCGCTTACATATGGTGCTTACCGTTTCGCTAAGCACTATGATGTAACACGTGTTTTGTATAAAAAAAATCTGTATGTACTCTTAACGTTTTGTTTGCGCGCCTATGAATAATAAAGAAATATACACATAACTTCTGGAGCAGTCGAGTAAAAAACAAAAGAAGATAAAAACGGGTAACTGTTTAACCGGTTAACCCAATATCATATACAAACATGATAGAGGAGGAAATCCTACTGGATTTTCTCCTCTATCATGTTTTATACTAAATTGTACGTCCATGTATAATTTAGTATAAACCATGTACACGTCCTGATTTGCAATAATTATTTATAGGTCATACAAGTACTTATATATGTAGTGTAGTGGTGGCGTAAGAGTATCCATTTACGTGATAGAGCCATGCTGCAGCTATATTACTGGTATAATCGTAGTACGAACGAGTCGGATCGACTGGGGAAGGACCACGCTCTCACAGAATACCAACGTAAAATAGCAGCTTAATGCTGCTGTAATTCGTATGGTGAGTATAGAGAACCGGAGACCCTTTTCACTGGAAACGAGGCATTCCATCTTTATCCTCACGAGTGACAACGCATCTGCATTTTGATTCATAATCGAGGATAGATGTAAATGTCTATGGGCCACAGCATCCACTTGCCATTAGGTGGACTGTGTGCTCGTTTGTCACCCTTATCCTATAAAAAAATTTACTCTGTAAGTCCTCATCCTCAAAGGACTCCATCGGTATATATCTCTCCACAGGATAAACATTTTCTCAACAGTTTTTTCAGTCCGCTTCAGAAACCTCTTCTACGGTCTGCACAACATTCCTAGCGCATCTTCATGCGATGAGAACTATATGCATTTAACCTGACCTTTTATTTTAAGTATAAGAGCAAGGCTGAAGTCTAAGCCAAAAACTTAAACAGGAAGTTCCTTTTAAGATTTTGGCTTAGAGCACATAGTGTGTGGCTGCATTGTTATGGTGAAACAGTAGCTAGTAGTTAGATTGAGTTAGATAGTTGACAGTTGACTGAGATTGAGAGGTTCTACGGGCAGCTGTACACGTCATCGTTGGAGCCACACGCAAGTGTTAGTAACGATTCAAGAGCGAGTCTTATCCGACACTATTCCGAAGATATCCCGGACGTCAGTCTGATCGAGATTAGAATGGGTCTCCAGCACCTTAAAAACGGCAAGTCCCCGGGCGAGGATGGAATTACAGCGGAGCTTTTGAAAGCGGGTGGAAAACCGGTACTTGAAGTCCTTCAGAAGCTCTTTAATTCCGTCCTCCATGGTGGCACTAATCCGGAGGCGTGAAGCAGAAGTGCGGTGGTCTTGTTCTTCAAGAAAGGCGACAATGCTCCCTTGAAGAACTACAGATCGATTTCCCTTCTGAGCCGCGTCTACGTGCTTTTTTCGAGAGTCATTACGAATCGTCTCGCACGCAGATTTGACGACTTCCAGCTTCCCGAACAAGCCGGTTTCCGAAAAGGCTTTAGTACCATAGACCACATACATATCCTGCAGCAGATTGTACAGAAGACAGAGGAGTATAATCTGCCACTTTGCCTTGCGTATGTGGACTATGAGAAAGCCTTTGATTCCGTCGAAATTTGGGCGGTGCTGCAGTCCCTTCAGCGGTGCCAAGTTGACTGTCGGTATATCGAAGTGTTGAAGTGTTTGTACAGTAGAGATGACTATCCGAGTACAGAATCAGAGTACGAAACCTATCCAACTGCAGAGAGCTGTAAGACAGGGTGAAGTTATATCCCCGAAACTCTTCACCGCTGCATTGGAAGACATTTTCAAGCTACTGGACTGGAAAGGATGCGGTATTAACATCAATGGCGAGTACATCACTCACCTTCGATTTGCCGACGATATTGTCCTTATGGCAGAATCGCTGGAGGACCTAAGCACTATGCTCAATGACCTCAACCAAATGACCTCATAGTGTCTCCCAACGGATAGGTCTTAAGATGAACATGGACAAAACCAAAATCATGTTTAACGTCCATGTCACACCTATACCCGTAATTGTTGGGAGCACTAAGCTCGAAGTTATTGACGAGTATGTTTACCTGGGACAAATAGTCCGACTAGGTAAGTCCAACTTCGACCGTGAGGTCAATCGACGGATTCAACTCAGCTGGGCAGCGTTCGGGAAACCACGACACATCTTCTCGTCAGACATACCTCAAAACCTGAAAACGAAATTGTACAACCAGTACGTGTTGCCAGTGATGACTTAGGGATCTGAGACGTGGTGCTTCACTGCTGGCCGGGTGAAGAAGCTCAAGGTCGCTCAGCGAACTATAAAGATAGCTATGCTCGGAGTTTCTTTGCGTGATAAACTTAGAAATGAGGATATCCGCAGTAGAACCAGAGTAACCGACATAGCCCAACGGATTAGTAAGCTGAAGTGGCAGTGGGCCGGCCGTATAGATCGAAGAACCGACAACCCATGGGGAAGAAAGGTTCTCGAGTGGCAGCCAGTACCGGTAGGTGTAGGGCAACCCCCACTAGATGGAGTGACGACCTGGTAAGACATGCAGGATGTCGATGGATGCAGGTGGCTCAGGACCGTGCTTTGTGGCATTCCTTGGGGGAGGCCTATGTTCAGCAGTGGACTTGTGAAGGGCTGTAATGATGATAATGTTGAGTAGCTAGTAGTTTTGAGCACAGTGTTCGCTTGTTGCTCACAGAAGTGAACATTGGTGTGAATCATTTGGTAGGATGCCTTTCAGCATTGATGCTAATTCGATTTTGTGAAGGAATTGATATCAGATAAATGTATGTATTTGTCCATTTCACCGCACTTGTGAGTACAGAGGCGATCCCTTCGCACTGTTAATGCGATTATATTAAGGCCTCATAAACATTATAATGTTATTTATTATTTTTTCAATCTGTCAACTACTGAACTTTTTCGGATAAATAAACTTTTTTATTACTCTAAGTTACTTTAAATATGTTGCTGACTGCACATAATACTAGCTGTAGATAGAAAAGTATAATCGAACGCATCTTTCATTTGTTGGTCATTAGCGTAGCGGATGCCAGGCAATTGCTCCATCATTCTGTTAGCTTCCATGGGGTTGCTCATTTGTCCAATCAATATTAACGAGTAAAAATCAAACAGTCCGTCCTTCCCTTTGAAGCGGTCACTTGTAGAGGATTAGTGTATAGTCCGATTTTAAATTGAAAAATTATTAGAGTGTTATAGTAGCATTAGCAGCATTTATGAGAATGTATTAATAAGTATATATTAATTGATTTTACTTATAACAAATATTAAAGAACACAAAATTTAGGTCTACACACATAGACACCTATATAGACTTCCTCTAACTAACTTACTCTATTAAGAAAACTTATGTTTGTGATAATAGATGAAGAATTTATTTGATTTCTTGTAGAGAAAACTACCTTTGTTATTATAAGGGGTGTCTTTCTATTTGTTGTGGATATACCAAGGTTCGTTGTTTATTTTACGGACATTATTGACCTTCTCGGTGGTTTGGTCTGATCGTAAGTGTGACTGCTGATAACTTTTTATACGTAGTAGAGCTGTGCTGTCGCTATATTAGTAGTATAGTTGTTCGAATGGTTCGGCTCGATCGGGGAAGGACCACGCGCTCACAGAATACCAGCGTAAAATAGCAGCTTAACACTGCTGTTTTGTACGGGGAGGGTAGAGAACCGGCGACTTTTTTTTTTACTGGAAAAGAGGTATTCCGTCTTCATCCTCACGGGGACAACACATCTGAATTTTGATACTTTATTGGAGATAGATGCAGATGTCTATGGGTCACAGTAATCATTTACCATCAGGTGGACTGTGTGCTCGTTTGTCACCCTATCCTATAAAAAGGCCCCTAGTTAGAATATCGGCTAGGGTCAAAATCAGATATTGGGTTTTTCTGTTCAAGAAATTTTCAGTGGCAGTCCAGAGTCAGGAAGTTGGCGATATTTCAACTACAAGCCTCGGAAAGTTCGCATAACCGGTGCTGCGCCTGATCTCTCTTCGATCGTGTTAGGTTGTCGTCCCTTCGGACTACAAGAGTGAGGGAATAAAGAGTGTACCTGTGCTTTCGCACATATGCGTGCACTATAATCCTGTCCTGTGCAGGTGGTTAGTCTCCGTTGGAATTGGCCGCCGTGACCGAAATTCGGTCTGGAGTAGGACATTATAGTACTCGTATTTCGAACAAAATGTGTATGTTTTCTTGAGAAGAGTGAATGGGCTTTTTTTAAGCTAGTGCAACTTATTTAAGTCTAATTACTACATAATTTTAAGAGGAGTGCATAGTGGGAAACAAATCTTGAATGGACACTAAAGTGCTGTTAAACTACTGCGCCAAATATTACAAACAAGAGAAATGGCAATATCATTAAAATTCATAATTATTTAAACCGGGCAGAAACGTTGTTTTTTTTATAAAAAAAAATTTGTGATAATCAAACCTACAGTCCAACTGATGGGAAGTGGCTATAGCAGTCCATGGATACCTGCAGCCAACTACAAACAAAGAACGACTTGTCTATGGTACGGAACGACATAAATTTTATTCTTAACGGCAGTGTTAAGTGCTGATTTACCACATACATTGGAGAAAAACATCGTCAGGAAACCTATGTCTGAGAAATTAAAAAATGTATTTCTGGACCATGTGAAGTATACCAACATGCGTTAAGGCACCACCACAGAGTACCTTTAGGTAGGAGGACACTTTCTTGCTGTAAAACCCTCTCAGAAATAAAAGGTGGCCTGTGCCCTCGAATATTTAAAAGCTGTAACTTACATTACTTTTTATACAGTATTTGATTAAAAGGTTACCCAGAATAGAATTTCTCCTTGGCGTGAATGCGTTTTACAACAAAAAATTGCGCATGGAAAAACACCCCGTTAATACTTCTTCCTTGCGGGAATCGAACCAGCAGCGCCGCAACCAAAGGTTTTACCGAGCAATTAATATTTTTTTAACGCTCGTAAAATAACCTCAGAGTATGTACTTGGATTGTAACCTAGAGGTTTTCATCTAACCAGCTGCATTAATTTGTTTATCTGTTCTGTATGCTTCCGCAATTTCAGCATTCAGAAGTGCCTAATTTGACCTCTTCAATCTGTTATTTAGTACCTTAAAATAGTAAATCATAATATTTAATATATTTTTTTTTTATTTTGTATCTTAATCAAAACTGGTGCCTAAAGTTTTATTGCGTGTCACTTAAGACATGTGTGGTATCATACATTCAGAAACAGAAACAGAAACAGAAACTTTTGCATACCTTAAGCGAAAGCGCAAGGTAATGTTCTACTATCGCCTAAAAATTAAAATTCCAACATTTTATCGAATAAAATCGTATCTATCAATCATATTATACATATAAATGATATAAAAAGCACTTTGTTAGAAAGATAAATGATTGTTGAACTTATTAATAATTTTTTTAAATCGATTAATTGCTATTTTTAAATAAAAAAAGGGTTTTAGTGGCTTATGGTGTGGATTAATCATGTCCCTGTGGCTTGTAAACACTATAACTTTTGAAAATATCAATTGTTTAACTCAATCTATTTTTTAATCTCTTCATCTATCATGTGGGAAGCCACTGAATGTAAATGGCAGTGTAATTTTGTTTTGTTTAGCTATAATAAATTTTTTTCGGCTCCAAAATGGCGAAATTTTCGTTGATTTGGTTGCCTCGTATATAAATTGTTTCTGTAAATGGGGATCTACAGCCACAGAGTAGTTTAGTTCACAGAGTACCTTTGTATTAAGTTTAGTTCGGCTTCAGTCGCCGTCGTGAGTGGACATTGTTTCGGTTGTTTTCAGCGGCTCAAAAAGATCGTTTTTTTATTACAATATTTAAAAGCACAGAATAAATAATAGTATGTAGTACGTACTAAAAGTAAGTAGTATAATTTTTTTTGTCATGGGTGACATTTTCATGCTTTTCGAGGGTGTCGAAACCGATAGGGTTGTCGAAATGTAAATCCAATATGGCGGCCGCAATAGGTATCAATTTTTTCATCATGGGTGTCATTTTCATGGTTTTCGAGGGTGCTGAAGCCGATAGTGCTGTCGAAATGTAAATCCAAGGTGGAGGCTGCAATAGGTATAAAATTTTTCATCATAGGTGTCATTTTCATGGTTTTCGAGGGTGTTGAAGCCGATAGTGCTGTCAAAATGTAAATCCAAGATGGCGGCTGCAAAATATATCAATTTTTTCATCTTGGGTGTCATTTTCATGGTTTTCGAGGGTGTTGAAACCGATAGTGCTGTCGAAATGTAAATCCAAGATGGCGGCTGCAATAGGTATCAATTTTTTCATCATGGGTGTCATTTTCATGGTTTTCGAGAGAGTTGAAGCCGATAGGGTTGTCGAAATGTAAATCCAAGATGGCGGCTGAAGTAGGTACCAATTTTTTCATCATGGGTGTCATTTTCATGGTTTTCGAGGGTGTTGAAGCCGATAGTGCTATCGAAATGTAAATCCAAGATGGCAGCTGCAATAGATATAAATTTTTTCATCATTGGTGTCATTTTCATGGTTTTCGGGGGTGCTGATGCCGATAGTGCTGTCGAAATGTAAATCCAAGGTGGCGGCTGCAATAGATATCAAGTTTTTCATCTTGGGTATCATTTTCATGGTTTTCGAGGGTGTTGAATCCGATAGTGCTGTCGAAATGTAAATCCAAGATGGCGGCTGAAGTTAGTACCAATTTTTTCATCTCGGGTGTCATTTTCATGGTTTTCAAGAGTGTTGAAGCCGATAGTGCTTTCGAAATGTAAATCCAAGATGGCGGCTGCAATAGGTATCAATTTTTTCATCATGGGTGTCATTGTCATGGTTTTCGAGGGTGTTGAAGCCGATAGTGCTGTCGAAAGGTATTTAAACTACTTTAATAATTCCGTATAATCATGTTATACGTAATTTTTTTAATGCGCTTAAGGTATGCCCAATTGGATTTACCAATATTTTATTCAATATAGATTATAAATAATACTTATTGAAAGTCACTCTTTTGTATAATTACCACTGGTTCGAAAAAAACCTCTGTCCTGGGAAGAACCAGCATGAAACCCAGCGGGACTTTTTTTTTAACAGCTTACAATCATGTATGCTACACAAATTAACAACACAACAAATTAGAAATAGCTTGGTAGCGATCACCTCACTTCCAGGGGTTATTATCATCTATAAATTCTTTAATATTATAATAACCCTTTTTATACAAACTTAGTTCAATAAAGATTTTGAACTTTGAGCAGGTCACATTTTGTATATTTTCTGGAATTTTATTGTAAAAGCGTATACATCGCCCCAAGAATGAATTACTGACTCGATGGAGTCGAGTAACCGGTACTACTAGCTTGTGTCTGTTCCTAGTATTTACAGAATGAATATCACTTTTTTTATATTAATATATACTCATACCTTTATTTTTGTGAACGTACATAACATTTTCATAAATGTATTGAGAGGCCAAAGTTAATATATTAATTTCCTTAAATTTTTGTCGCAGCGACTCTTTAGGTTTTAAATCATAAATTGCTCTTATGGCCCTCTTCTGTAAAACAAATATAATTTCAGTGTCAGCTGCGTGTCCCCATAGCAAAATACCATACGACATTATGCTATGGAAATAGCATTGGTCCGGGTCATTCAGTTTTGATTTCGAATTTATACAGAATTACAGTCTCAGTGGCAATATCGAGACAGAAAAAAGTCATCAAACTGCGCCATAGTGTTGTGCATCTAATAATAGTACGTTGTAAACATATTTTTACCGAGTGTCTATCGTTTACATATTCATATTTCTATTGTTTAATAATTTACATATACGAAGCAGTTGTTTTGTTAAAGGTGAGTTGAGGTGCAACGGAAATAGACCCAATAGAACATGCCGTTTTCTATTTCCTTTACCTATTAATAGACGGAACAATAGTGCAGAAATTAGCAATAAATATTGCAGTTAATGAATGGTGGCGTCGGTGGATGTAGGGCCGTTTGTGGAAGTATATGGGTGAGACCTGTGTTCAACTGAATCAATCAGCTGAACTGTTTATTAGTAATGTGTGTAATAAAGGTCAATCGTTGTTCTAACTTTTTAATCATGGCAATTAAAGCAGATGATCACTCGGTAACAGCTAGGCTGATGATTTTTTTTTATAGGATAAGGGTGACAACGAGCACACAGTCCACCTTATGGTAAGTAAGACTAAGATGGAATGCCTCATTTTCAGTAAAAAGGGCCTCCGGCCACCTGAACTCACCAAGCGAAACGCAGAGGTAAACTTCTACTTCACGCTGGTATTCTGTGAGGTCGTGGTACCATCCCGGTTCGAGCCGGCCCATCCGTGCTACAGCAAAAATTGCCGCGTGGCTCTACCACTGTTATGACGATGAATTTATATTTGTTTGTGTATTTTTATAACTTTTTTGAAGATTGTTTGATTTTTTTCTATACATATATTACTTAGCGCTGCAATTCATTGCAAAGCCACTGCGCCACGGTGCCGTCTATTACCCTCTACCTAGTGGTAAAATGTAATTATGAATGTCAAATTTTGCGAAGACTGTGGCCTGTGGTGCCGCGGCTAAGACACAACACTTTTTTAAGCTAGAAATCAAAGGGTATGATCACTTCGTTTTACAGGTGTTATCAATAAAACATGTTTCGTAATAAGACCGATTCGTACATAGGTAAACTTTTGTATGGGTTTAAACAATAAAGTGTCAATTAAAATTATATAAAACAGCCAACATTTGAATATATGATTAAATGAAATCAACGCCTTTTTGACTTGGATTCTTTTAGTTATACTGACGTGTATATAATGTGATATATTCAAATATCATTTGTTAAGAGTGCATCTGTTTGTTTCTTTTAATTCAAGTGCTTAAATCATATTTCGCACTTCGAACCGTCAATTGAAATAGCAAACTGCGCTCTCGTAATGCAAAGTCTTAGACCATTGCAGAACTGACATTAACATAATTTATTCGCAATAAATCTGACGCTAACAAACGTGTGTGGCAATTAAATTAATCCCTTTATCTATTGCAAGAGTGTGTCCCACTTCGTACACAATACGTTTAAGAAGATCGGTTTGTCCGGCCGAAGTTATATTGATTTTCTCCAAATCGACATTGATTTTAGCGACAACTTCTGTATTGTATCAGAAGCAATCAACTAATACGCTGTAATTAAAAATTTTAGTAGTTGAAGTGGCACAAGAGACACGCACTTCTTTTTTTTTCTACGATTCCATGTAGACGTATCTATATATGTATGTATATACCCAAACAGAGGAGAGCAATATACCACCATCATCAACATTATTGGCCATAACACGTCCACAGCTGAACATAGGTCTCGCCAACGAATGCCACAAATGGTTCTGAGCAACTTCTATCCATCGACTTCCTGCATATTATACAAGGTTATTTTTCAAAAAGTAGGCCAATTTTAAGCTTATGTTCAAAGATGTAAATTATGATATAATGTTATTGCAGTTATTTAAAATACGAGTAAATAAGTCTTCTACTTATATTTGAAATTATCCTAAATTGAATGTGATATATCGGCCTTTGCCTACCGATCGATCCTTACAAATGTTTGCGTGCGCAGTAAAATCAGTTATAACTTATAATAATGCATTACCACGCATTTTGAATTTAAAAGATAAATAATTTAAATTTTTTTTTTACAGCGGTCTTCAATATAAGCGACTTCAATATAAGTTATTTAAGAATAACTCAATAACCATTGGTCTGACCACACGAGAACTATCAGCTTTCATTTAAAAAAAGAATCATCGAAATCGGTTCACCCAGTACAAAGTTATGAGGTAAAACACATTAAAAAAAACATTCACTTGAATTGAGTACCGTCTCCTTTTTGAAAGTCGGTAGAAAAGACAGAATGTTTGAGATTTTTTTAATACTTTTTCTTTACCATTTGCCTATATTACTTATTTTGAACCTTCTCTGCAAATTTGGCCGGATATTGCAAAATGACCCTGTATATCTATATATTCCAAGATATTTCTAATATCTATAATATACGGCACGATGTACGTTTTCGTGTAGTAGCGGCGTAAAAAAAACACTACCCCATATCATTTTGTGGGTGTCGTAAGAGGTTGCCAACCCGATTGCGAAGCGTGCCATTGGCAACTAAGACAAATATCATATAGTCTTGTATGTTGAGCTGTGATAGGCTGGAAAGAATAAAAAACAAAATTTGAAATATTTAATTTAAGAGCCCCTCACGCATCACTTTTGCCTTACAGTTAATCAATTATAGAAACAATAATTTGTCGTTGTTAGGACCGTTCACAAAGTGTCAAGTGGAAAAAAACACGTTTGTATAGAAGTGGCAAACATCGGTACATATTAATTAAGACAGTCACTCAACTTGGTAGTAATAAATCCATTACAGATATACGAGGATCGCATTTACACACTCTAGCGTCAGGCCCACGACACGTCGCGATAGGCGCAGAATTGTAAATGGATTAATTTAATTAGAATTGCTTTGATATTGTTCGTCGTCTGTGCGTTAATTGCTCAGTCCTTGTGTGCGCTGTGTGTGATAAAAGTGACACTTATCATAATTATAATAGAAGCCTTGTATAATAGGGTATTTCATAGAACACAATTCTCTACCGAGAATTTAGTCGTCGTAAGAAGGGGAGATCTGTCAGGCAAAGTGTGATATACAGTGTGTACCTACAGGGTTTCTATATGTGTGACACACAGTGTGGTTTGGAAACTGAAACTGTGATTTTTTTTAGGTAGTTGTTCTTTCTGTTTGCGTCTTTATGGCGTTGTGATAGAACCTAAAAAAATGTGTCAGCTAATTCTCCAATTCGTTTTGGGGGACTTCATTTTAAACGTTTTTATTTTAAACTTTTCAGATATAACTGCTTCACAATATTTTCCACCGAGCACGTAATAATAAGCATATAGATTTTTTCATTCACTATTCATTCATTATTCAAAACTTATTAACTCCATTGCTGAACATAGGTCTTACACTTATAATTTGCCTCAGCTACTTATTATCTTGCAGTTCTTTGTAGAGCATTGTAGTTGCTTTTAAAATTGAAAATAACAAATTCGTATTTTGAGGAGGAGGAAGGGATATTGTATAATCGAAATATAAAAGCGAATATAGTTTTATTATTATAGAAAACAAGATCGCATTGTTTTGCGTATGTAAACATTGTGCCAAAATTCTTCAATAGTAAAACTGGACTTGTAGTGTGCAGTAATGTCTAAACTCACAAAAAATAATGATATCCAGCTTTAAAAGACAGTTATATGTGTCTATTTAAAAAAATATAAATATAAATGAGTACATGGTTGATAATAACCCTTGGGAATGAGGTGGTCGTTTCCAAGCTGTTCCCAAAATAAATTTTGTAAATAGTTTGTACAACCTTTCTTATTGTATAATTTACTTTGGAATAAAAAGCCCCGCTGGGTATATTTACTGGTTCTTCCCAGGTCTGTGTCCCCCATTTGTTTTTTCCGAACAAGTGATAATAGTAAAAAAATACTTTCAATAATAATTACATGTAATCTGTATTGAATAAAAAATGATTCCATTCTTTTTTATATAAATTTGAAAGGTAGAGCCATATTGCACCTATATTTGTAGCACGAATAGTTCGGCTCGACCGGAGAATGACCGCGCTCTCACAGAATACAAGCGTAAAATAGAAAATGTTGCTGTGTTTCATACGGTGAGTGTAGAGAATGGGATACCCTTTTTACTGGATATGAGTCATTCCATCATAGGCCTCAGGGACGACAACGCATCTACATTTTGATACTTAATTGAGGATTAATGTAGATGTCTATGGGCCACAGCATTCACTTACCATCAGGTGGACTGTGTGCTCGTGTGTCACCCTTATTGTATATAAACAGAAGAAAAAGTCTTTCATACTAAGACGTAAACATAAGGAAGATCATTATTTTGACCAGTTTGTGGATTAGATTATTTCTGCACAACACGGTCCAATTATAATAGGAAACAGTATAACAGCTTAGAGTCGTCAGAAATATCAACGTGAAAGCATTCAAAATAATTCCAATGTCGTCATACGTATTATAATTGGCGTAATACAAATAGAATTCATAGCTAGCGAATTGATCCGGGAAATTCCTTCCACAAGGAACCTTCAACATTTACAGCGTATTTATGGATTTAAACATTCATCAAATTCGAATCTACAAAACACACGGGCCCACGCAAACCAAATCAAAAGGCATGTGAGAACAAAAGAACAGTTAACACCGCCATCAAACGCCTTACTTCAAGGCAGGCCTCATTACGTCACAGTAAAGCTTCGTAATTAACGGATGAGCTTTGATAATAGTGTCTTACCATCCGTTGTGCTTTTAAAGAGAATATTTTTAATTGAAAATAGAATACAAGAATACTTATTAAAATCGTATCTATGTATATTCTTTATAGATTTGGTATTTATTAGTGATTTAAACAAATACTAACATTTATTTATTTATTCTTTATTGCATTCCTTAATATAAAAGAACAATAACATTACATTATTCTATAAAAAATTAATCAAATAGATAAAATACTCAAAAATAGAAAATGGCAAAGTTAATCTCATTTTGTAGCAACTTTGCCATTAGGGCTTATAATGAAAATAATAGAATTTGACTTCAAGGTTGAAAAGTAGTAGTAAGTTTACCTCATAATATAATACACAACATTTTGAGTTATGATTTGCTCCATTAATTGTGTTGCAAATAGCAGTTTATGCTTGTGGCTAAGTTGCTCTCCCATTCTTCAATTTTTCATACAAACTTTTTTCAAAGGTTGTCAAAAATCCTTAATTACGTAAGTCACTTATTTTTTTTTAAATTTAACCTTCACCCAATAATTTCTTGAGTAAAAATTTAAAATGTATTAAAAAAATACTGTCCTCTAAAATAGAAAATCAAATTGGTGCAATAATAAGCTTAATAAATTATAGTACAGGTCAAGAAAAAGCTTGTCGCAATCATTTTTAACAAGTATTCGTTTTTTTATTAGTCATCATCACCATGTTATTACGATCAGGTAAAAATAATTGTAATCAATCTAAATATTGTTTTTCCACAATAGCAAAACTTTTAATAATTAAGAATGACACTGTTTATGGGTGCAAATTAATGCTCGTATCAACACACTAAGTTGAAATTATAATAGTAGTAGTTACAGTAGTAATAATGTAATTAATTTACGACAACGCAGTAAAAATTATATAGATTTCTCTTTTCTTTTCCTTCACTTTTGATAAAGATGAATCGATTGACAACGTCTTTAGTAAAATTGGTCTAATGGGCTGCTACGGAGAAACATCGATACAAATATAAATACATAGAATGCCAAGTACAGAAACCTTTCTTTAAATCGTCGTAATTGGGTAAAAATATAGGTCGAAGGTAACAAGCCTTGGTTGTAGCAAAACATGGCAAAGTAACCGGCACATTGTGGCACCACTAGTATGGTAACTTTGCCAAGTTAGTTTTATAGACAAATGTTAATATATTACATTTCCTAACCGTTAATATTACGTCACTACAAAGATATACATACCTACACTCAGTATTTCAAACAAAATCAACAAAAGTTCTGGAGCACTGAACAAAGAGGTTGCTTCGCCGGTACAATTATGCCAAAATTAAGTCTTATGTTGCCAAATCGAAAACAATGATGTCTATTTGTTATTGTATTTGCATCCAAAAAATGGCATATCTCGAGAAACGTTACATTTTGCGCGTTAATCATAATTTTCTACCGACTTCCAAAAAGGAGACGGTACTCAATTCGAGTGTATGTTTTTTTTTATGTGTCCTCATAACTTTGTACTGGGCGAACCGATTTCGATGATTCTTTTTTTATATGAAAGCTGATAGTTCTCGTGTGGTGCCATATGCATTTCATCAAGGTCAGACCAATGGTTATTGAGTTATTCTTAAATAGCCTATATTGAAGTCGCTTATATTTAAGTCGGCTGTACAAAATTTTTAATTTTAAATTATGTTATCAGTACATCCCTGACGGCAAAGTTAACCTTCATAGTAAAGTTGCCGGACATGATTGTAGTCATTTAATCTTTATCACTTTTAGGAAAAATCTCCGTTCTGGGAGGAACAGCAAGAAACCCAGCGGGCCTTTTAAAACAACTGCTGCCGAACATAGGTCTCGTTCATAAATTGCCTCATACGAGGCATATTAAAATGTCATATTAAAATATTTTTAATTGAAAAGTCCTTGGTTTTAAAAATCGAATACCATTTATTTATTTAAAAAAAGATTCGGTTTTGTCAAACTTGTTTAGTCGTTGAGAAAATGGAATTGACTCGAGAAAATTCAAGAGCGATGATTTATTATGACTTTCGAAGTGGTTTAACACAAAAACAGTGTGTTGACCGGATGATTTCTGCATTTGGTGATGAAGCACCATCCAAAGCCACAATTTATCGCTGGTTTGTTGAATTTCAACGTGGACGTGTCAAGCTCAGTGATGATCCCCGTCAAGGTCGTCCAAAAACTGCAGTCACCCAAAAAAACGTTGATGCTGTGCGTAAGCTCATTGAGGAAGATCGACATGTGACATACCGCGAAATTCAGGCAACTTTTGACATTAGCATGAGTCAAATACAAATAATCTTGCATGAACAATTAGGTGTAAAAAAGTTGCTTTCCCGATGGATACCGCATTCGTTCTGTGAAGAGCAAAAAGTGGCTCGCGTTACTTGGTGCGTCAGAACTCTCGAAAGATCCACGCAGGATCTTCAAATGCTGTATACAACATCAAATCAGGTGATGAATCCTGGATATACGTACGAACCCGAAACAAAAAACCAGTCACGAGTTTGGGTGTTCGAAAATGAGTTACAGCCAACAAAAATTGTTCGTTCACGGAATATTGTAAAAAAAAGGGTGGCCACGTTTGTCTCCAAAACCGGCCATGTTACGACTATTCCTCTTGAGGGACAAAGAACGGTTAATGCAGAATGGTATGATAGCATTTGTTTGCCACAGGTCGTTTCTGAACTCCGTAAAGAGAACTGCAACCGCCGCATCATCCTCCATCACGACAATGCGAGTTCTCACACCGCACACAGAACAAAAGAGTTTTTAGAGCAAGAAAACATAGAATTATTAGACCATCCGCCGTACAGCCCCGACCTAAGCCCTAATAATTTCTATACTTTCCCTAAAATAAAGAATAAATTGCGTGGACAGAGATTTTCATCACCTGAAGAAGCTGTGGACGCCTACAAAACGGCCATTTTGGAGACCCCAACTTCCGAATGGAATGGTTGCTTCAATGATTGGTTCCATCGTATGGAAAAATGTGTCAAATTTCACGGAGAATACTTCGAAAAGCAATAAATACATTTTTAATTAGTAATGTTGTGTCACTTCCTTGATTCCCGAAATTTTCAGTGCCGCTCTCGTAGAAGGGAATATTTGTTATAGTTACCACGCTTGGCAGGCGGGTAGTCATCCGCAGTTTTTTATTTTTTAGTTGTTGTTAGGAAGACACTGCTGTTCATGTCCTGGTTTGTTTCCCTTTGCCGACTCTGTGTCTGTGTATCGTCCACGGGAGGATATGAAATATTTTTACACTGCCAATACATAAAAAAAAACAAATAGAGTTTCTTTTAATAGAAGTAAGGGGGACATAAGCACGCTATCACCTGGTACTTAGTAAGTGGCCCGTTTGGTCCATAGACACCTACATCTATTCTCGTTATATCTTATTTTTTATAGAATAAGGGTGAAAAACGAGCACACAGTCCACCTGATGGTAAGCGGTTGCTGTGGCGCATAAACATCTAGGTACATCTTTCTTCGTTTGCAAATTAAAGTGCAGATGCGTTGTCAGCCGTGAGGACTAAGATAGAATGCCTCTTTTCCAGTAAAAAAGGTCTCCGGTTATCTACACTCACCATACGAAACACAGCAGCGTTAAGCTGCTATTTTACGCTGGTATTCTGTGAGAGCGTGGTCCTTCCCCGGTCCTTCCCCGGTCGAGCCCACCCATTCGTGCTACAACTATACTATTAATATATGTAGCTGCAGCATGGCTCTACCACGTAAAAATCTAAAATGTAGATGCCTTGTAGCCCCTCAGGACTAAGATTTTGCATTTTATCAGTAAAAAGGGTATCTGGTTCAAGTCTCTCACCATACTTAACATAGTAGCGTTACGCTGATATTTAACTTCTGGGGTTCAGACCGGGCGTGGTCCTCCCCCGGTCGAGCCGAGACTGGGACTTCCATGCTGCAGCGTGCTGAAATCATAATATAATTAAAGCGTGGTTCTAGCAGGTATAGTGTTTGACACTTATTTTTTATGGGTGACAAACGAGCACACAGCCCACCTGATGGTAAGTGAATGCTGTGACCCATAGACATCTACATTTACTCTCAATTGAGAATCGAAATGTAGTGCCTCGTTTCCAGTAAAAGGGGTCTTCGGGTCTCTACACTCATATACGAAACACAGCAACATTTAGCTGCTATTTTACGCTGGTATTCTGTGTGAACGTGGTCCGACCCATTCGTGCTACAACCATAACATAGCTGTAGCTAGCTTTATCACGTATAAAACATGCCACGCTGATGCCTGTTATTGGAATTTTTTTATTTGTACTGTACCTTTAATGCGTTGTTCAGCAACTTGTACACATTTGCTGAAAAATATTTAATTTTTAATGAACGCCTTCAATAATGAGGACAATTTTCGAACTTCGGAAGTGTCTGGATGATAATTACAATTAATTAAAGTTAATATGACATTAATTAATTGTAGCTTCATAATTTTAATCAAGATTTGATATGCTTACCAAATAAAAAGTACTATTGTCGGCTAAGTATGTGCAAAACAAGTGACGCCCGCGCTAAACCCGCGGAGACGAGATGCGTTTAAATAAAAACCGACCAAGTGCGAATCGGAATCGGGCAAGAAAGGTTCCGTACCACTGTACAAGATTTACTATGTAGGTAAAAAACACGTTTCTAGTAGGGGAGCCCCCTTTAATTTTTAATTTATTTCTATTTTTATTATTTGTTATTATGGCTTCAACAGAAATACACATTACGTGAAAGTTTCAACTGTCTACCGTAATAACGGATCTTGAGATACAACTTATACGTAATAATGTAATGTAACGTAACGTAATAATGTAGTGTAATGTAAACAAAAACGTAATAATTACAGACGCAGTACGTAAACTGGCGCAGTCCGCTTCACTCATGTGGGATTACAATTCATTAATTCATTAATTACCTATCAAAGTCCACTGCACTAGAGAACGTCATAAGTTTTCTCATTAAGGGTAGGGTTACCAGATGAAAAAATTAAAAGTCCGGAGAAAAGGCCTGATTTCCATTGAAAAATCATGAGATTTTTTAGTTTGAGAAATTTCTCTCCAAAAAAAGTCATAATATTATAGTTCTATACACTGTGGATCTCGCTCACGCGTTGCACATCGCACGCAGAGGAAGGGGGCGGGGGGCACCGCCCTTATCACAGCAGTGTCGCACACTCACTCAGTTCCACCCCATTGCGAAAATTGGACTGCTTTAAATCAAGTAAATCATCATCATCATCAGTCAATCTCAATTTAAAATGAAACATTCAATACCATACTTTAACCGTTTTCAAGACAATATGTGTTTCACGATTACCAGAGATAATGCGTATTTGTCAATATATATTTGCAATTACAGCCTAGAATGCAAACCTAGAAAGATGTTTTTCTATTATGGGGGCTCAATGGTCCAATGAAAGAAACCGACTAACGGTGTCTTCAGTTTTTTTTTATAGAAGTGGGGGCAAACGAGCATGCGGCTCACCTGATGGTAAATGATTACCGCCGCCCATGAACAACTGCAACACCAGGGAGGGAATTGCAGATGCGTTGCCGGCCTTTTAAAAAGGAGTACGCTCTTTTCTTGAAGGTCCCTAAGTTGTATCGGTCCGGAAAAATCGCTGATGGTAATCAATTCGCCAAGGAAGTCGTGCGAGGAAGAAAACATCTTCTATATCACAGAGTGGTGGAGGGCCAATCATCCAGATGGTGTGGATGGTATCGGGAGTTCTGCCGCGATGTGCGTTCGTGAAATTTGGTGGCTGGGATTAATCCGAACAATTCCTCAGAACACTCCCCATGGTAGATGCGAAATAAAATGCAAAGGGATGCAACATCTCTTCGCAGTGCCAATGAATCGAGCCGATCGGAAACGACTCGGTCGTCGACGATTCGAGCCGCTCTGCGCTGGATGCGGTCAAGTGGAAGGAGCTGGCACTGGGGAGCCCCTGCCCAGAGATGGTGTATTGTCTGCTATCTTTTCTAACTTTCACTGTAGTGTAACACAGGCTCGGCACGCACTTAACTAAACACGTCTACTCTCGCCCGAGGCTCTCGTGTAACTGACGCGGTGCGCTCGAGACTGTGACTTATATATAAATATATGTTTGTGTATTTGTGCAAACACTGCATCTCTTTCTTATCAAGATTTTTTTTTGTATTTTGTCTCTATCTCTGATATCTGAATCTAAATGATTGTCTGTAATTTATTTCACCTATTGATGGAATTTTATCCCTACTTTTTCGTTAAAAAAAGGTTCAGACGGTAACCTCCCGGTAACTGTAAGGAGGGGTGCTGTTATACTTTAGAAGATACTCCCACAAACATTCTTTTAAATCCTTCCTCTCGATCTGGCTGATACGGAAACGTTTCAAAATATCTCTGTTTTGTCTTTCAACTTCGCCGATCATTTGAGGCCAATATGGTACAATACTAAATAACTTAATGTTATATTCTTTGAAGAAAGATGAAAACTCTTCACTAACGAACTGCTTGCCATTGTCTGCGGTGATAGAAATAGTATAACCAAGTCTACTGAACATTTCTTTTACCATTTTAATAATCTGTAAGCTTGTGATGTTTTTGTAATTTTTTACTTCTTTGTATCGACTATAGTAGTCGACCACTACTAACAGATACTCATTACTTGGCAATGGTCCCAGTAGATCCATTGTGACATCTATCCATGGAGCTGCAGGCAACTCTCGTCTCTTTATTGGTGCAGGTGGGTTTGGCAAACACACTAACGTACAAACTTTACAGGCCTTTACTAATTGTTCTACGTCTTTATCGATACGGGGCCACCATACCTTTGATCTCAAGCTTCCCTTCATCGCTACGATACCTGGATGACCCTCCTATGCAGCATCTAATACACTCTTGAAGAGTTGCTGTGGTATTACAATTTTATTTCCACGAAGTAGAATGCTATCGTGGAAACAACTCGTTTTCGAAAAATTTGTAACTCTTAATTGAATCGTCCCAGTCGTTCTGATAGACACCTTTTTTCACTTTGTAAATCTCTTGGTCTTTTTCTGAATATGCTACAATGGTACTCATTGGCATAGCAACTGGTCTAGAATTTTCCACTATTTGGTACACATGCTGGTCTTTTCCTTTTGGTGGGTTATCAGGATAGTTACATAATCGTGACAAAGGATCAAGTGTATTTGTTTTCCTGGCTTGTATACAACCTTGAATGAATAAGACTGTAGCCTCAGTACCCATCGTTCAATCCTCGCACATGGTTTTGATTTAGACCCGAACACTATCTCTAGCGGCTTTTGGTCAGCGACTAAATCAAAAGGCTTTCCAAATAAAAAAATATTAATTTTCGACACCGCAAACTAATGCTAGTGCCTCTTTTTCCGTTTGGCTATACCTGCGCTCGCAGTCTGTCAAAGTTCGATTACCATAGGCTATTGCCTATAGAATTATTAATTCTAGGGACATTTGTATCATTTTGTACAAGGACAGCACCAAGTCCGACAGGGCTAGCATCTGCTATCACCTGTCTTGCATCTCTGACGTCGTAATACCCTAAAATCTGTATTTCCGTGAGCATCCGTTTGAGTTTTTTGGAATGCTTTATCTTGTTCCGCAGACCATTGTTTTTTTTTTTTTTTTTTCTTTTTTTTTTCATTTATTTAACACCAACAAGACATACACTAACAAAAGCATAATATTTTAGCAACAAATCATAAAAACTAAGTGTTGACTTAATTACAGGTGTTACACACATTTCATTAAAAAAAAATAGACACAAGTAAACATATGCAGTGAATTAAATTGTATACAAAAATTAAGAGATCAATAAATATATCAGAATTTAGTATTATATAACTATTTAAATTAAATCATGCATAATCCACAATTGTTATTAACATAAAAAAATTTATAAACGTGAAATATAACAAAAATAAAATCATTAATAAATTATAATATACAATTATTACCTAATCACAATTCAGCTTCAAGAAAAATAATATAATTTTACTGTGAATTACAATTATTTGAGGAATATAAATGTAATAAATCACGTTTAAATTTCCAAAGATTATCTGAAAATATGTCAATATCAACTTTTCTATCTTTATGTTTATTATCAGTAGTCATTATGGCACTAATACAATTCTTATGTGATAATTTATATATAGCATTAAAACTCAACATCAATCTATTAATCGGAGAATAGCGCGCTTGACGAGAACGTGTGCTCTTT
The DNA here is from genome assembly GCA_033319125.1 of Parnassius glacialis. Lineage (NCBI taxonomy): Eukaryota > Metazoa > Arthropoda > Insecta > Lepidoptera > Papilionidae > Parnassius > Parnassius glacialis. The sequence goes on along the minus strand of JAVANC010000025.1, from coordinate 29,107,881 downwards.
TCTACGAATGGTATAAAAGACGACGGCCTTTTTGACTTCAATGGGGTACGAAAATTTAATTTGGCTAGTAAGTAAGAACTATCAATGACGCCATTCACCAACTTATACAAGAAAATAAGGTCAAGGAGCTGTCTTCGATTCGAAAGTGGCTGAAGCTTAAAGTAATTTAGCTTATCTTCGTAAGTTCTAAGAGTTTTAACTAGGTTATGATCGTAAGATAAATGCAAAAGAAATCTCTTTTGTATCCTTTCAATTCTATGTGAGTAAATATTAAAGTGGGGATTCCATACTACGCTGCAGTATTCCAAGATACTTCGTACCAAAGCTGAGTAAATAATTATTTTAGTGCGAGTATCCCTGAATTGCTTACAGTTACGGAAGAGGAAGCCAAGAGTCCTAAAACCCTTGTTGACAACATTATCTATGTGGATATTATAACGAAGCTTATTGTCAAGCATAACTCCTAAATCGCGTATGTGCGGAACTTCAGACAGAATACGATCATCAATGTAATATGTTGTTGCAAGAGATGTTTTCTTTCTAGAAAATTTTATAACATGACACTTGTCAGCATTTAGTGTCATACCGTTGCTACGACACCATAATGTCAAGTTATTTAAGTCTTCCTGTAAGAATTCTGCATCAGAATTTGAGGAGACAGGTCTAAAGATCTTTAGATCGTCAGCAAATAAATAAAATTTAGAATTCTTAAAGCAATTACTGATGTCGTTGATGAAAATGTTAAACAACAAAGGCCCAAGATGAGATCCTTGTGGTACGCCAGTATAGGCAAAAAACGGCTCAGAAGCATAACCATCAACAACAACAGTTGACGACCGATTGGCAAGATATGACTTAAACCAGTCCAGCAAAGGGTTTGCTATACCTATCCTTTTGAGTTTGACAAGTAAAATAGAGTGATCAACCTTGTCAAAGGCCTTACTGAAATCTGTGTAGATTGCATCAACGGATTGGCCAGTATCAAGAGATTCAGTAATGTCTTCCACAAAGGAAACTAGGTTAGTTACTGTTGATCGAGCTTTCACAAACCCATGTTGTTCAGATGTAACAAATTGCTTAAAGTGCCATGAAACAACGGGACATATAAGTTTCTCAAACACTTTTGCAAAAACAGAAATAATGGAAATAGGTCTATAATTTTTAACTTCCTCTTTGTCTCCGGTTTTGAACAAAGGCAACACAAGGGCTTCTTTCCATAAGGTTGGATATGTACTAGTCCTAAGAGATCTATTGATTATCAGTGCAATAGGCAAGGCCAATGCGTTAGCGCAATTGCGTACAAATATTGATGGAATGCCATCTGCTCCAGCTCCTTTCCTAATGTCAAGTCTTTTTAAAATATTGTAAACCTGGTCCACTGTATAAGATATATAATCAAGGTACACATTGCAACAAGGGTTCATAAGATTAGGACTAGTATCGAAGCTTTGGATATTATTATTGCGACTGTATACTGACGAAAAATAACTAGCGAAAACATTACAAATGTCTGTTCCATTGGAAACAAATTTATTCTCATCTTTAATTTTAGAAGGATACGAACTTTTACCTTTCTTTTGTTTTAGGAATGACCAAATCAACTTTGGGTTTGACTTTAAAGAGAGTTCAAGGCATTCTATATACTTAGCGTAGGAGTATGCTAGCATCTCCTCACATCTTCTTTTCAGTAAGTCAAAACAAAGTTTATCGCGGGGATTGTTATATTTGCGAACTTTCATCCTATATTTATATTTTTCTTTAATACATTTTATCAGACACGGAGTAAACCAAACTGGGTATTTATGACTACGCGGTTTAGCCTTAGGTACATATTTCCGTATTAACTTACGAATTATGTCATAAAATACTGCAACCATATCATCAACACAAAGACATTCACCCAAAATTTCCCTCCAATCAATTTCATTTAGATCCTTCCTTATATTTTCATAATCAGCCTTGTGAAAGCAAAATTTTGTAATTGTGTTATTAGGGACTAGTGGTACCGGATCTGTAAAATCTATGGAAAAAACTAATGGCGGATGAAGGGGATCAACACATGTCAAAGGATCAGGACATGACAGAATATCAACAATGTTAGTATTAGACAAGACAAGATCGAGCATTTTATTTTTAGAGTTCTTAATTAGATTAAATTGGTTCAATTCATTGCACGAGAGAAAGTCTGTTAAGAGATTCTGTAGATAGCTGTTGGAGTATTTTGCACAAAGATGCCCGTGGGGCTCTAAAGACCATGTTATATTACTTAGATTAAAATCTCCAGCAACAATTATATTTTCATCGAGTGATTCCAATACTCGACTCGAGTTATTAATAAAATGCTCAAAAATGTGTTTTTGTACGGGTGGGGGAATATACACAGCACATATATAAAGTCTTTCAGACTTGCCTTGGACGTTTTCTACTTCTACGCAAACCCAAAGATCCTCGCACTTGGACTCGAAACTAAAGAGCCGCTCCGAATTTATTTGCTTAGATACAGCTATAAGTACACCCCCGCCATTCTTTGAAGCGTGAAAACCACTACTCTCCCGATCACGTCTATAAACATTATAACGATCATCAAAAATTTCAGAATCGAAAACACTCCTATTTAACCACGTTTCCGTCATAATTACAATATCGTATGAATTACAGACTATGTTATTAAATAGATCAATTGTTTTTGATCTTAGACCTCGAACATTTTGGTAGTAGATGGAAATTTTATTCTGTAAAGTGCCTTTATGTAATAAAAAAAACCAATTTAGCGAATTTAGCGCCACTCTATGACAAATTATTCACAGTATCATGATTTCGTATATGAATGTAGTTTGATCCTTCACATTTTCTGACAAAAATCTTTCCATCACGAACCCAAACAAAACGGAAACCGAGCTCTTTCGCCTTACGGCGAGCTGCAGCATGTAAGATTTTTCCCTCTGGCGTAAGATTTTCAGCAACGTATATTGGAGTATTCTTCGCGCTTGCGATTCCCAAATGGCTAGTGTTAAGCTTATCCGTACTATTTTTTTTATTATATTTAATGGTAGCTGCTAAAAATTCGTCACGTAGTCTTGGACTACTGAACTTTACTAATATCGATCTCGGTCGAGGGCTTTTAGTATTCATTTTCGCTAGTCTTGCACAAAAATGTATATTTTCTGGGGCTATAGGGCATTTTATGATATTGCTTAGTTGTTGTACTGTGTTAACTAAATTCTCTTGTCTATTCTCTGGAACACATTGGATCTCAATATTTGAAGCTCGTGTCTGCTGTTCAAGTTGCGTAAGACGAGTTATGATACTCGTGTTAGCTGCACGCAGAGTTTCGTTCTCCTTAGTAATGTGTTGCATTTGTGCAGATTGGTTAGCATGATCGGATTTAATTTTATCTATATCTTGGTTTAACGACGACAAAGAAGTTTGAAATGAGGCAAGTGTATTTTTTATTTCGTGAATTTTAGGATGTAAATCGTTACTAAAAATGTTGCGCAATTCTTCTCTAATTATTTCACGTATATTACTAGCCGATAAACAAGAGCAATTAGAACGACTTTTTACACGTTGAGTTACGAATTCCATTTCCACCGGTGAGTTTCGAACTGGAGTGTTGGAATGATCACCTCTTGGTTGTTTACACCTGCAAACGTCACATATCCATAAACTCTTCATTTCCGAGCTCATCACGTTAAAATCTTGCATTGTGATTCGCGTGCATGCTACATGATATTTGTCATTGCATCGGTGACATTGCAATGACATGGAGTTATCCAGTGCGTTAGGGCACCCAGCACATTCAAAGTTAGCCATGATTTAATGATACAAATTGTCTACAAAAAGAAAACTAAATAAACCAAAAAAAAAATATTAAAAAAAAAAGAAATTAGTTTTGGATTTGAACGCACGACGCTCAGCGTATTGTCACTTGCTTTGTTGAATTGCGCTACAGTCTATGTTATGTTAGGTGGCGAAATTAGTCACTAATATTTACGTTAGCGACGATCTGTAGTAAATGAGGTCAACGAACTAATGTTTTTTATATGTGAAGTACAACAGCACCTGCACGCTCCGATTACTAAACAAAGTTAACAACGACCGTTTAACACATAATTTTTAAAAGTTTTTGCTAAATATCTTCAGACAGAGAACACTGATTGAACTAGAACTTCACACATTGTTTACTACACGATAATTAAACACAGTAAGAAAAAAATTAATGCTTAATAACTAAGAATTTTGCTTAAAACGAATTAATAACTTTAAAAACAAAATTACAGGTGTCTATTACTCGACGCTCGGACGACTATTGTTTTTTCAAGCTCTTCCTTTTGCTCATCTTCTGTCTTAGCAGGTGCTTCAGAAGTTCTGTCATGGCAGCCAAGTTAGGTATCCATTTGTTTATGTAGTTTAAGAGTCCTAAAAAACTTTGGAGTTCTTCTATGGTCTTTGGGACCCTAAATTTCATAATCCTCTCAACGTACTTGTTGAAGGGTTTACTCCTTCATGTGTAAGCCTGTGTCCCAGAAAATTCACATCCTGCGTTTTATATATACATTTATTGCTATTCAGCACGGCGTTGTTTTTACTAAGTACCTGTAGAACTTTCTTTAGTCATGCGTCATGTTCTTCTTCACTGTTCCCGAATGCCAGGATATCATCAATAAAATTGACGACCCCTTCACAGTTTATCAGCATCCTTTCAATGATCTTCTGAAAAATCTCGGAAGCGCAGGTAATTCCAAGCATTATTCTTTTATCTCTATATAATCTTTTAGGGGTTATAAAAGTCGTTATGTGTCTGGATTCAGAGTGAATTTCCACTTGATGGAAGGCATTTTTTATGTCTAATTTGTTAAAATATTCAGCTTTCTTAATTTTTTGCAATTATGGTCCATAGTAGGCAGGGGGTGGTTTTCTCGCAATAAAGCGGCGTTCGTACATCTCATATCTACGCACAAACGTAATTCACCATTTTCTTTCATGATTGGAACATTGGTGAAACCCATTTAGACGGGCCTTGCACTTCTTCAATTATATCACTGTTTAGTGATTCCTTAATTTTGATTGCAACCTTCTCTTTAATGGGGGTCGGTACTCTTCACTTGATTTATCCCGATACCAAGTTTTAAGACACCTAGACGGATTGCTGTGTTCTTACGTCTCTAGTACCCCCCGAAATCACGTAAATGGTTGTATGTTCCTTTCGTCCATCGACTTCGAGTATAGTTTCAAATGAACCCTCTATTGCCAAAGGAGAGTTACTACTATATGCTAATAATGTCTTGTCTGGTCTTTTTATTTGATTAAAAGCATATACTTTTTTGCTTTTTAACTCTTCCCACGTTTTGTAAGATATAAGGTTCTTGCGCAATTTCGAATTACACTTTTCCGCAATTTGATCTATGAGATGAACATCTTGCTTTTCGAATGCACACTTTTCGGCCTGTTGACGCAATCTTATCAATAACTTCTCAAATTTTTCTCTTTTTTCTTGTTTTAGCAATCGAAAAACATAAACTTTGCTCCGTTTAGGTTGAAAATACTCATCGAGTTTTTTTATGGCTACTTTAAATACATCAACGGTTTCTGATGATTCGACATTGGCACCCGGTAAATTGTAGAATATTTTTTGTAACCCAGAGCCACCAAAATGCAATAGCGTAGCTCGTTTATTGAGTGCTGATATAACTTCAGCTGCGTACAGATAGATTAGTAGAGACCTTTTCCATTTTTCACACCTTATAGCCATAGATGTGCTATCACATTAAAACTGATAACGGTATCATTATTATTATTATTTTAGGGGCAAACTGAAACAGTTTCTTATATTTTTATTTCCAATTTAATGGTGGTATCTTAATACCCAACTTCCAATTTAATGGTGGTATCTTAATACCCAACTTCCAATTTAATGGTGGTATCTTAATACCCAACTTCCAATTTAATGGTGGTATCTTAATACCCAACTTCCAATTTAATGGTGGTATCTTAATACCCAACTTCCAATTTAATGGTGGTATCTTAATACCCAACTTCCAATTTAATGGTGGTATCTTAATACCCAACTAAATTTAATGATGGTATCTTAGTACCCAACTCAATTTAATGATGGTATCTTAGTACCCAACTCAATTTAATGATGGTATCTTAGTACCCAACTCAATTTAATGATGGTATCTTAGTACCCAACTCAATTTAATGATGGTATCTTAGTACCCAAACTCAATTTAATGATGGTATCTTAGTACCCAACACCAATTTAATGGTTGGTATCTTGGTACCCAAACTCAATTCCATGATAGTAATATGTTCCAAAACACTCGCCCTTCTCTTTCGGTTTATTTGTTATACCGACTACTTCCATTGCTGTGCCATTTAGGCTTTGGGTGAATTCAATACCTATAATGCGCATTTAACTGAACCTAAATGTTAAGTTGGAGAGGTCTCGTCTGATGAAGTCAACGCTCCGTCCCCCTCGTGCTCTAATCCAAAGTCCCGAAACCTTTCAGCTCGAGTTACGAAACCGTTTTCAGTGCCTAGAAGACTGCAATGAAGTGGACGATATGAATGACAAGCTCGTGGAAACTGTCCATGCGGTCGGAGCTAAGTTCTGCAAGACCCGCCGCAGAAGAACACAAAAACTCTCCGATCACACTCTTAATCTCATGGCTGTTAGACGGGAGATGAGGCTACATTCTTCAACAGATTTGACAGCATACAGGCAACTGAACAGACAGATCTCCAAATGCATGCGGCGGGACTTACGCAACTTCAATACAGCTCGTATTGAAGAAGCGATCGAGCGGAACCAAGGCTCCAAAGTCTTTGCCAGAGATCTGTCTGCCAGAAAGAGCCAACTGTCAAAGCTGAAGACCGAATGTGGCAGCATCGTTTCCGGGGCACCTGAGATTTTGAGCGAGATTGAGAGGTTCTATGGGCAGCTGTACACGTCATCGTTGGAGCCACACGCAAGTGTGAGTAACGATCCAAGAGCGAGTCTTATCCGACACTATTCCGAAGATATCCCGGACGTCAGTCTGAGCGAGATTAGAATGGCTCTCCAGCACCTTAAAAACGGCAAGGCCCCAGGCGAGGATGGAATTACAGCGGAGCTTCTGAAAGCGGGTGGAAGACCGGTACTTGAAGTCCTTCAGAAGCTCTTTAATTCCGTCCTCCATGGTGGCATAACACCGGAGGCGTGGAGCAGAAGTGCGGTGGTCTTGTTCTTCAAGAAAGGCGACAACGCTCTCTTGAAGAACTACAGACCGATTTCCCTTCTGAGCCGCGTCTACATGCTGTTTTCGAGAGTCATTACGAATCGTCTTGCGCGCAGACTTGACGACTTCCAGCCTCCAGAACAAGCCGGTTTCCGAAAGGGCTTTAGCACCATAGACCACATACATACCCTACGGCAAATTGTACAGAAGTCCGAAGAGTACAATTTGCCACGATGTCTGGCGTATGTGGACTATGAGAAAGCCTTTGATTCCGTCGAAATTTGGGCGGTGCTGCAGTCCCTTCAGCGGTGCCAAGTTGACTGTCGGTATATCGAAGTGCTGAAGTGTTTGTACAGTAGGGCTACGATGGCTATCCGAGTACAGAACCAGAGTACGAAACCCATCCAATTGCAGAGAGGTGTAAGACAGGGTGATGTTATATCCCCGAAACTCTTCACCGCTGCATTGGAAGACGTTTTCATGCTTCTGGACTGGAAAGGATGCGGTATTAACATCAATGGCGAGTACATCACTCACCTTCGATTTGCCGACGATATAGTCCTTATGGCAGAATCGCTGGAGGACCTAAGCACTATGCTCAATGACCTCAATAGTGTCTCCCAACGGATAGGTCTTAAGATGAACATGGACAAAACAAAGATCATGTTTAATGTCCATGTCACACCTATGCCGGTAGTTGTTGGGAGCACTAAGCTCGAAGTTGTTGACGAGTATGTTTACCTGGGACAAATAGTCCGACTAGGTAAGTCCAACTTCGACCGAGAGGTCAATCGACGGATTCAACTCGGCTGGGCAGCGTTCGGGAAGCTACGACACATCTTCTCGTCAGACATACCTCAAAACCTTAAAACGAAATTGTACAACCAGTGCGTGTTGCCAGTGATGACTTACGGAACTGAGACGTGGTCCTTCACTGCTGGCCGTATGAGGAAGCTCAAGGTCGCTCAGCGAGCTATGGAGAGGGCTATGCTCGGAGTTTCTCTGCGTGATAAACTTAGGAATAAGGATATCCGCAGTAGAACCAGAGTAACCGACATAGCCCAACGGATTAGTAAGCTGAAGTGGCAGTGGGCCGGCCATATAGCTCGAAGAACCGACAACCGATGGGGAAGAAAGGTTCTCGAGTGGCAGCCTCGTACCGGTAGGCGAAGTGTAGGGCGTCCCCCCACGAGATGGAGTGACGACCTGGTAAAACATGCAGGAAGTCGATGGATGCAGGTGACTCAGGACCGTGCTTTGTGGCATTCTTTGGGGGAGGCCTATGTTCAGCAGTGGACTTGTGAAGGGCTGTAATGATGATGATGAATGCGCATTTACAGTATTACTAGTTACCTACTATGCAATTTACAGAAGTCGTGAAGTGTCCACAATTTGTTGTAAGACATTTGTAAGCCCTGAAAGCGGTAAAATAGTATTTTAATTAAAGGCGATAAATATCACACCTACATTTAAAATGCCACTAAAATTTAGCTAACGACATTGTATTTCGGTTCGAATCGAGAGGAGTGATTAGTTACATCTACTATTTTTCCATCAAAATATTTTTAAATAAAAGTTGTGCTAATAGACATATGTTAAAATAAATCATTATTTTATCATTGCTACAGAAACAGAAACTTTTTTTTTATTCAATATAGATTATAAATAATACTTATTGAAAGTCACTCTTTTGTATAATTACCACTGGTTCGAAAAAACTTCCGTCCCGGGAAGAACCAGCAAGAAACCCAGCGGGACTCTTTTTTTTTTTAAAGAACAGCTTACAATCATGTATGTTACACAAATTAACAACACAACAAATTAGAAACAGCCTGGGAGCGACCACCTCACTTCCAGGGGCCACTATCATCCATAAATTCTTTAATATTATAATAATAAATAACTTAAAGACATAAAGAAAATAAATTTTTGGACACCATAAGCGTGGTCATATGCGAACATATAATTTATATACATTATTAAAATGATCATAACAGGGTTAAAACAATAAATCATAATTCATAATCCACAGTTCTTTTTCTTTTTTTTTTCGCGGGTACTCTAGGAATTAATTTACAATTGCAATGCTAATAGTTGCACACTGCTAACCTATTTTTGATTATATCTTTATGCTAAATAGGTACTTATCTTTTTCCTCGTCGCCATTTGTATTGTCTGCTATCTTCTCTAACTTTCACTGTAGTGTAACACAGGCTCGGCACGCACTTAACTAAACACGTCTACTCTCGCCCGAGGCTCTCGTGTAACTGACGCGGTGCGCTCGAGACTGTGACTTATATATAAATGTATGTTTGTGTATTTGTGCAAACACTACAGATGGGAACAGTATTCCATGTGAGGCCGAACCTGCGCCTTGTAAAGTTGCAAGCGGTGTGCCGGCATGGAATACTGTACCGCTCTGCTGAGCACGCCAAGCTTTTTAGAGGCCAATTTGGCCTTCTCTTCCAAGTGACCACGAAACTGCACGTCACTCGATATGTCGACTCCGAGGATTCCGATACTGGATGAGACAAGAAGGGGAGTGCCTTGAAACTGAGGAGATACGACAAAGGCGTTCTTTTTAGCGGTAAACGCGCAAACTTGTGTCTTCTGAGGATTAAACTGGACTAGATTTAGTCGGGGGCGACTAAAATCCGAGACTTTGTTCAGCAAAGACTCGACTTCAGACACAAGTTTGTTCCGGTACTCGGCGACGTTTTCCCGAGAAATATTGGAACGGCCGGTGTATAGAGCATCACCAGTGCTGTCATCCGCATAGTAATGAATGTTACCAGTTAGCAACATACTCGTATCATTGATATGCAGAAGAAACAGCGTTGTTTCTGTTCGAGCTATACTTTTAATTCAACATAATTTGAATACCTTAACATGTGGGGCATTGTATAAATCAATAATAAAAGAAAAAAACCTTACTTAAATAAGTATCTTCACATATTAATTATGATTTAAACAGTTATGTTTAAATAACCTGTAATAATAGCCTACTTGTGTGGTATACAAAATATTAATATTATATAATTTAAGTAATTTATAATCAACTTTAAATCATTTCATTACATATGATGTTTAAATTTAAATAATTTGTATTCCACATCACCCAGACCAAACCAGAGACTTTGTTTTGATTTTAATTGTGCAATTATTACCAAAGGAAAATCATTTTTTGTTTCTTTAACTTTTTATTAGATAGATCTTTTAAATAAATATAAGCTGTATTGTATTGAAAATTCTAAAAGTCCTGAGATTTCATGAGATTTGCAAAATCCAGCCGCAATCCTGAGAAGGGTTCAAAAATCCTGAAATATGGTAACCCTAATTAAGGGGATATTTGCCATAGTTGCCACGCCAGGCAGTTTGACAAACGCATTTTTACTTTCTAATTATTATTACATCACCTAGTTTGTTTCCTTCTGTCACCACTTATGATGTCCACGGGACTATATGGGGTGGAGGATATCATCGTCACTTCACGGTTATTATTACGGCGATTATAATATAGACTTGAATATACTGGGTGGCGATTAAGTTATCACATTAAATAGCACAGTGGCAAATACAAGTTCATATATGTCTGTTAAAATAATAAAATGAACAATTCTACCAAAAATAATAAAATTGACACGAAATAAATCACCTTGATAATATTAGTTTACTGACCTGAAGTGACCTGTAAAAGCGGCAACGGTGCGACAGGTGTGCAGTGTTCATGCGGCATCGATATAGGTAATTATTTACCTACACTTTGCAGTGGTACTCTGTGTAGTGGCGCATAATAATACCCACTACCCCATATCTTCCCGTGGGTGTCATAAGAGGCGACAGTTGGAAACTGAGGCAGAAGATGGGCAGCAGCATCTTTCTGATAACAGTAAAACAACAAAAAAATTGCGGTTGCCAACCCGCTCGCCAAGTGTAATAACTGTGGCAATATACCCCCCATGATTAAAGTTACGAAGAGACGGCCCCCAATCCCCGGTGGCCCCGCTATTCCTGACTACGGTGGTGACCATGGTAACGGCGGGGCAGGGGGTGCTAAGAATCTCCGGTGAAGGTTCGGTTGCCACCTAACGCGAGTCGACCTAGCAACATACAACGCACGCACCCTAAGGAGAAAAAAGAGATGGAATATTAAAGGATTATCTGACAGCCGAAGAGAGGGGGAGGACATGGTAAATCTCCGAATTCGGCAACTTGTTCTATCACCGGGAGGGCGATTATATGTCCCAAGGAGGTGTCGGATTTATCGTCCACAAGTCTCTCGTTAACAACGTTGTAAAGATCGGGAGTGTGTCGACGAGGGTTACGTAATTTATACTCAAAATCACCAAACGGTATTCGCTGAAGGTCATACAGATTTATGCACAAACCTCGGCACATCCCGATGAGGAGATGGTGGAAATGTATAAGGGTATATCTTGAGCCATCATCATCATTGCAGCCCTTCACAACTCCACTGCTGAACATAGGCCTCCCCCAAGGAATGCCAAAAAGCTCGGTCCTGAGGCATCTGCATCCGTCGAATTCCTGCATATCTTACCAGGTCGTCACTTCATCTTGTCGGGGACGTCCTACACTACGGTACGGTACGGTATATCATTATTTATTTAATAGAAATGAAATATAAAATTTCGATACTCTGAAAAATAATCCTGTATAATCTGTACTTATGTGTGATAGACTTAAAAACGAGGATATCCGCAATAGAACCAGAGTAACGGATTAGTAAGCTGAAGTGGCAATGGGCCGGCTATATAGCTCAAGGAACCGACAACCGACGGAGAAGAAAGGTTCTCGAGTGGCAGCTTCATACCGGCAGGCGGGTATGAAGCTGCCACTCGAGAACCTTAGTAATGTACTCGCCATTGATGTAGACACCGTAGACTTTCCAGTCCAGTAGCTTGAAAACGTCTTCCAATGCAGCGGTGAAGAGTTTCGGGGACATAACATCACCCTGTCCTACACCCTACCTTACCTAGCCTGTCTTAGCCCTACTGTACAAACACTTTCAGCACTTCGATATACCGACAGTCCACTTGGCACCGCTAGAGGGACTAATACCCAAATTTCGACGGAATCAAAGGCTTTCTCATTGTCCACATACGCCAGACATAGCGACAAATTATATTGTACTCCTCGTACTTATGTATAATTTGCCGAAGGGTATGTATGTGGTCTATGGTGCTAAAGTTTTTTCAGAAAGCAGCTTGTTTCGGATGCTGGAAGTAGTCGAGTCTGCGTGCAAGACGATTCGTAATGACTTTCGAAAACAGCAAGTAGACGCCACTCAGAAGGGAAATCAGTCTGTAGTTCTCCAAGAGAGCATTGTCGCCTTTCTTGAAGAACAAGAGCACCGTACTTCTGCTCCACGCCTTCGGTGTAGTGCCACCATAGAGGACGGAATTAATGTGCTTCTGAAGGACTTCAAGCACCGGTTTTCCACCCGCTTTCAGAAGCTCCGCTGTAATTCCATCCTCGCCTAGTGCCTTGTCGTTATAAGGTGCTGGACAGCCATACTAATCTCACTCAGACTGACGTCCGGGATATCATCAGAGTCTAGAGCTATGCATTCCTCCAAAACTCACTATAAGGTGTTAATGGGAGACTTCAACGCAAAACTAGGCACAAGAAAGAACGGTGAGCTAAAGGTAGGGAAATTTGGAATAGGGCAACGGCGTACAAGGGGCCAGCACCTGGCCGACTTCTTGGAGAAAGATTAACTCTTTATGATTAAATCTTTCTTCCAGAAGCGGCCCCACAGAAAGTGGACCTGGTCGAGCCCAGATGGTTCGACAAAAAATGAGACTCGACGACTTCCAGCCTCCCAAATTAGCACCATAGACCATATACATACCCTTCGGCTAATTGTACAGAAGTCCGAGGAGTACAATTTGCCACTATGTCTGGCGTATGTGGACTATGAGAAAGCCTTTGATTCCGTCGAAATTTGGGCGGTGCTGCAGTCCCTCCAGCGGTGCCAAATTGGCTGTCGGTATATCGAAGTGCTGAAGTGTTTGTACAGTAAGGCTACGATGGCTATTCGAGTTCAGAACCAGAGTACGAAACCTATCCAACTGCAGAGAGGTGTAAGACAGGGCTGACGTTATATCCCCGAAACTCTTCACCGCTGCATTGGAAGACGTTTTCAAGCATCTGGACTGGAAAGGATATGTATATATATATATATATATATATATATATATGTATATTTCATTTGTTCTGACATATATAATATTTATATGTATTGTGTATATATATAGTGTATGCATGTATATGTGTATGTATGTATTTATATATGTATATATTGTATGTATTTAAGTATTTATGTCTATGTATGTGTGTGTATATTTTTTTTTATTTATATGTATATACAATTTTTTTTGCGCTCTCTATTTTAATTACTGCTGCACCGCCTCTTGGTCGTAGATGATTTATAGCAAGCAGACTTAATTGATATGCAATCAGTATCTAAGGTAAACAAAAACTTCAGATTTATTCTTACCGTTATTGATACATTTTCGAAATACGCTTGGGCTTTTCCAATTAAGACTAAAAGTAAAGAGGACGTATGCTATAATTTTATGAAGCTCCTAAAAACACGTGTACCCAAAAATCTGCAAACCGACAATGGAACAGAATTTTATAACGATAAGTTTAAAATAATTATGAATTCTTATAATATTAATCATTACTCAACTTTTTCAACAAAGAAGGCTTCCATAGTTGAACGATTTATTCGAACTTTGAAATCTAAACTGTATAAAGCATTTAGTTTACAGGGTAATTATAACTGGATAGGCGATACTCTTAATAAAGTTATTTTTACGAATACAATCACACTTATCATCGAACTATTGGTGAAATTCCAGCCAATGTTAATAATAAAAGTAAAAAACAAATACTACAGAGATACCTTAGATTGGTAAAGAATGATAATGTAAAACGTAAGTTTAAAGTAGGTGATTATGTGCGTATAAGCAAATACAAAGGTACATTCGAAAAAGGATATACTCCAAATTGGTCTTTAAATTGTATTAATTGTATTAACATTAACGGCGAATACATCACTCACTTTCAATTTGCCGACGATATAGTCCTTATGGCAGAATCGCTGGAATACCTAAGCACTGTGCTCAATAACCTCAATAGTGCCCCCCAACGGATAGGTCTTGAGATGAACATGTACAACACAAAGCTCACGTATGACGTCCATGTTACACCTATGTCGGTAGTTATAGGGAGCACTAAGCTCGAAGTTGTTGACGAGTATGTTTACCTGGGACAAATAGTTCGACTAGGTAAGTCCAACTTCGACCGAGAGGTCAATCGACGAATTCAACTCGGCTGGGCATCGTTCGGGAAATTACGGCACATGTTCTTGTCAGGTATACCTCAAAACTTGAAAACGAGACTGTACAACCAGTGCGTGTTGCCAGGATAACCTATGGAATTGAGACGTGGTCCTTCACTGCTGGCCAAATGAGGAAGCTCAAGGTCACTCAGCGAGCTATGGAGAGGGCTATGCTCGGAGTTTATCTACGTGATAAACTTAGAAATGAGGATATCCGCAATAGAACCAGAGTGACCGATATAGCCCAATGGATTAGTAAGCTGAAGTGGCAATGGGCTGGCTATATAACTCGAAGAATCGACAACCGATGGCGTAAAGAGGTCCTCGCGTGGCGGCCTTGTACCGGCGGACGAAGTGTAGGGCGTCCCCTCACTAGATGGAGTGACGACTTGGTAAGACATGCAGGAAATCGATGGATGCAGGTGGCTTGGGACCGTGCTTTGTGGCATTCCTTTGGGGAGGCGTATATACAGCAGTGGACTTGTGAAGAGCCGTAATGATGATTTTCCCATTCATAGGTAATTAGGCAAAAACCAAAAAAAGGGCTACCGCTACTAGAATGTTAATTGTTATATATTTTATAGTTGTGTATGTTCAAATACCGTTTCGTAGGATGTCTTTTCATTTAGTGGGATAACTTTATTGCCACCTCGTATATTGTAAATACTTGAAAGCTATAACTGCCTTTTTTCACATTAATTAGGTTTAAATTAATAGGTGCATGCTTATATTGGCTTCAACTGGGGTTTCGATTACTCGTATCTCTGATGACAACACCGTCGTCAAAAAACATGTCGAGCTGGCTTTAATGTAAACATTGAATTGCAGGATGCACTTAGCTACTTGTGCGAATGCCTTGTCTCAAGTTATGATGAACAGTTCTCTGGCCGAGCCACAGCGAATTCTTTTCCCGG
Source organism: Parnassius glacialis (assembly GCA_033319125.1). Taxonomy (NCBI): domain Eukaryota; kingdom Metazoa; phylum Arthropoda; class Insecta; order Lepidoptera; family Papilionidae; genus Parnassius; species Parnassius glacialis. The sequence goes on along the minus strand of JAVANC010000025.1, from coordinate 29,092,378 downwards.
TCTGTCAAGAAATACTTGTTTTTGTGTCAGTTACGCGACATTCTGCATTATTTTTTACGCTGTATTGACCTTTCGTTCATGTATATGTAAAAGATTTTTAACATACCTGTTTTTTATTTATTGACATGGAAGCAATACAAAAGAATAAAAACATGAGGCGCCTGATTTCGCAAAGAATTATAAATTAATTTCTGACACATCTATACGAATAAATAAAGTGTCTGTTTGTAATATCAAAATTACAGCTTTGTACTAAATGCATATGAAAGTATGTACGGTACTAATAATAAAAATACAATTTTTAAAGATTTTGTCTGTCTGTTTGTCTGTCCGTCTGTCTGTCTGTTTGTTCCGGCTAATCTCTGAAACGGCTGGACCGATTTTGACGGGATTTTCACTGGCAGATTATGTCACAAGGAGTAACTTCTTCTTCTCTGGCTTCTTTTATTTTAAAAAAAGAATTATGATTCGCAAAAAGGGCGGACGCAGTAGAGTCCAGGGGGAGGCATTGGCCGTTAGTTTGGACATTGCGAAGGCCTTCGATTGGGCTCGGCACAAAGCGCTTTTTTCGAAACTCCCTTCCTATGGGCTTTCCGAGAAAATGTGCAATTGGATCACCAGCTTTCTTGCAGATCGGAGCATCAAGGTCGTTGTAGATGGTGCATGCTCCGACTACAAGCCTATTAACGCTGGTGTTTCACAAGGCTGCGTGCTATCACCAACGCTGTTTCTTCTGCATATCAATGATATGTTGCAAATCAGTAGCATTCATTGCTATGCAGATGACAGCACTGGTGATGCTCTATACACCGGCCGTGCCAATATTTCTCGGGAAAACGTCGCCGAGTACCGAAACAAACTTGTGTTTGAAGTCGAGTCTTTGCTGGACAAAGTCTCGGATTGGGGGCGACTAAATCTAGTCCAGTTTAATCCTCAGATGACACAAGTTTGCGCGTTTACCGCTAAAAAGAACCCCTTTGTCGTATCTCCTCAGTTTCAAGGTACTCCCCTTGTTGCCTCATCCAGTATCGGAATCCTCGGCGTCGACATATCGAGTGACGTGCAGTTTCATGGTCACTTGGAAGAGAAGGCCAAATTGGCCTTTAAAAAGCTTGGCGTGCTCAACAGAACGGGACAGTATTTCATGCCGGCACAACGCTGCCTATGGAATACTACTACGCATGGAATACTGTTCCCATCTCTGGGCTGGGGCTCCCCAGTGCCAGCTCCTTCCACTTGACCGCATCCAGCACAGAGCGGCTCGAATCGTCGACAACTGAGTCCTTTCCGATCGGCTCGACTCATTGGCGCTGCGAAGAGATGTTGCATCTCTTTGCATTTTCTTTCGCATTTACCACGGGAGTGCTCTGAGGAATTGTTCGGATTAATCCCAGCCGCCAAATTTCACGAACGCACATCGCGGCGGAACTCCAGATACCATCCACACCATCTGGATGAGTGGCGGTCCACCACTGTGCGATTTAGAAGATGTTTTCTTCCTCGCACAACTTCCTTGTGGAATAGTTTACCACCAGCGATTTTTCCAAACCGATACGACTTAGGGGCCTTCAAGAAAAGAGCCTACTGCTTTTAAAAGACCGGTAACGCATCTGCAATTCTCCTGGTGTTGCGGTTGTTCATGGGCGGGTGTAGTCACTTACCATCAGGTGAGCCGCATGCTCGTATGCCCCCTCTCCTATAAAAAAAATTAACATCCCAAATAACATACGGGTGAAGTCGCAGGTCATAGTCAGTATAATTTAATATAATAATAATAAAAATAATGTCTTCCAGACCGAATTTCGGTCACGGCGGCCAGCCTTAACGGAGACTAGCCATCGGTGCAGGACAGGATTATAGTGCCCAAGTGTATGCGTAAGCACAGGCGCACTCTCTATCCTTTCATTCTCATAGTCCGATAGGACGGTAAACCAACACGACCGGAGAGATATCAGACGCAGGACCACCGGCTTTACGTACTTTTCGAGGCACGGGGTTGTGACAGTGCCAACTTCATGACTCCTGGCAGCTATTGAGAATTTCTTGATGGAACAGCTCAATAACAGATTTTTTTGGCCAGACTCGGGATTCGAACCTCATGGGACCTCATAATCAACAGTCAACAAGACAGCCATTAGATATATAAGGCAGTCAAATACATTATATAACATTATGAGAATAATCATAATCATCACCATTTAGGCCTATCTCAAGTCTATTGCTATAGGCCTCCACCCGTAAATTGCCATGTTGCCCATAAATTGTATTTTTTACGTGGTAGAGCCATGCTGCAGCTATATTAGTTGTATAGTTGTAGCACGAATGGGTCGGCTCGACCGGGGAAGGACCACGCTCTCAAAGAATACCAGCGTAAAATAGCAGCTTAATGCTGCTGTGTTTCGTATGGTGAGTGTAGAGAACCAGAGACCCTTTTTACAAGAAAAAAGGCATTCCATCTTAGTCCTCACGGGTGACAACGCATCTGCATTTTGATTCGTAATGGCGTATAGATGTAGATGTCTATGGGCCACAGCAACCACTTACCATCAGGTGGACTGTGTGCTCGTTTGTCACCCTTATCCTATAAAAAAAAAACCTAGTTAGGGGACGCCTAACACTGCTTGCGCGCACGTGGTTGCGACTCGGGCACCTTTCTTCATCATCACTTGTCGGATGTTTGAACTATATGGCCGGCCTATTGTTAATTAGTTTAATTGGCATTGATCCAATTGGTGGATTACGTCAGTAACTCATGTTCTTCTGCGATTGAATAATATACGGTCAACATGTGCACATTTTATTTTTGATTATTCATCATCATCATCATCATCATTACAACTCTTCACAACTCCACTACTGAACATGGGCCTCCCTCAAGAAACTTTCTGCATGTCTTACCAGGTCTTCACTCTGTCTAGTGGGGGGTCGCCCAGCACTTCGCATACCGGTACGAGGCTTTTATTTACTCAAACTTTTTATTTAGACAAACGAGCACGCAGTTCACCTGATGGTAAGTGGTTACTGTGACCCATCCTCAATAAAGAATGAAAATGCAGATGCGTCGTATCTCGTGAGAACTAAGATGCATTGCCTCTTTCCAGTAAAAAGGGTGTCCGGTTCTCTACACTCACCATACGGAACACAGCAGTGTCAAGCTGCCATTTTACGCTAGTGTTCTGTGAGAGCATGGTCCTTCCCCGGTCGAGCCGACCCATTGATGCTACAACTGTACTACTAATATAGCTGCAGCATGGATCTACCACGTATAACTGCCACTCGAGAACCTTTATTATTATTATTATATTTTTATATAAAATTTAAGTGACACAAGAATAATTAACAGCCCATCTGATGATGAGTGGTTACCAGCCCATTCACCTTTGACGACTTATATGGAGTGCCCGTAATTATAATTAATCTTTGTACCCTGCAGACAGGACCATATCAGTGCGGACATTGCTATTTGGTAGCATAAATAGTGATTCTCAAAGAATACCAGCGTAAAATAGCAGCTCAATTCGGCTGTGTTTCGTATGGTGAGTGTAGAGAACCGGAGACCCTATTTACTGGAAAAGAGGCATTCTATCTTAGTCCTCACGGGTGAAAACGCAGCTGCATTTTGATTCGCAAACGGGGATAGATGTAGATGTCTATGGGTTACAGCAACCACTTACCAAAAAAAATAGTGAAGACGGTGATACCTTCCCAGAAAATTTATTAAAGGGAGTCCTGAATCAAGAAATAATGTTATTACAGTTGAAGGCAATTTTTTCAAGTAATTGCAACGTCCAAGCACAAGTTCTTAACCCCGATGTAAGTATAGTGAAATATCTGGACCATTTTAATGTACTTTCGACCACACAACGCTTTCTAACGTGATTCATATCTAATTTGTTCCATAAACGTTAATTAACATCGCAGTTAAGAGAAGCGCGTAGAAGCAATTAGTGATAAGGAAACACTTTAGAAGAATGCGCACACATTGTTTCGGACATTTAGCGGCAATTATGCGCTATCAGGTGCGAGGTTTCGTAACTCTGGATCAGAGCTGTAATATTTCTCGCACTCTGTCATCGCTTGGAAAGTGTCAATTTTTTTAATGATAGATGAACGTTTTGTCACACTGAAACTATGGGAGCGTAGGAAGGAATATACTAACTTTTTCTCTGTCAGTCTCAGCAGTACACGGCTATATTCAATTAATAATAAATATCAGACTAAAGTTAATATTATGGCTAATAAATACCCTGCTAATAAATGAGTGGGGCTCTGGCGCCTGACTGGTGACGGAAGTTCGATGGATGGTAATCAAATATGACAAAATACACACAATATAACAAAAACGAACGTCAAAAAACAAAGCCATCCACGATTTCCTCCAGGGTAGGGCTGCCATCATCTAAATTTCCGATACCGGACAAATATTCAAAAAATTGTTAAAAGGAAAAAAATTGTTGAGTTGCATTGTGACGTCATGGCTGTAGTAGGGGCGACTGCCTAGATGAAGTCTATGGTTGGTTGCGAGGAATCATGGAAAGCTGGTATTACATCATGCAAGAAGCAAACAAGAAGGAGTGGATTACTCAAGCTCCTATCTTAAAGAGGAAGAAGACTAAGGTAGATACTGTATGCGCTGCGTTACCTTAGCCGGGGTTGCGGTAGTGAGCGATATCTTCCTCTGCTACCGGTATCTGATAATGATCTTATTATTTGGATGTTCACCGGACACAATCGTAACTGGGATTACTTTTTGTGAATCCCTCCTGGACGGCTCCCTGACAAATTCGGATAGATCCGGGGAAACCCGGACGGATGGTAGCTCTACAACAGTGTGACACAATAACAATGCTGTTCTTTATTAGCGCGTGAGAAATATTGGCATCCTGTGCTGTTTTTCCCCCTGTCGCTTCTTACGAAACCCACTGGATGATATGGTATAGTGGATTGTTTTATGCCGCGTCTACACGGCATCATTACTAACTATAATCTTATTCAATTTCTTTAATTTATTTCCTGCCAGGTGTAGGAAACGGTCCTACAAACGAATTACACTAGACCTTGCGTCGTGAACTAGGGCTTAATAATGTAGATAATGTCTCGTCATTGCTCTACAATACAAGATGTACAATTGAATAACGATTTTAATGTGCGCCGTGCGTAGGGGCTTAGAAATAGTGGAGCATCATTTTATCGATAGCAAAAGTACACCTTGTATCCACATAGATTCTAGTAAAGTAAGTAATAAATTAATATATAGTAATTGAGCGTGTAGTGACGGTGTAAGAATATTTTATTTATTTATTTATAGGATCGGGTGACAAACGAGCACACAGTCCACCTGATGGTAAGTGGTTGCTGTGGCCCATAGACATCTACATTTATCTTCGTTTGCGAATCAAAATGCAGATGCGTTGTCACCCGTGAGGACTAAGATGGTATGCTTCTTTTCCAGTAAAATGGTCTCCGGTTCTCTACACTCACAATACGAAACACAACAGTGGCTGCTATTTTACGATGGTATTCTGTGAGAGATATAGCTGCAGCATGGCTCTAACACGTTAAATGGTGTATGAATATTTACTACTCCATATCATTTCGCGGGTGTCGTTAGAGGCGACAGAGGGAAATAAATCAGGAGATGGGCAGCAGTAGTTTTCCTAACAATGTCTAAAAATACAAAACTGCCGTTGCCAACTCGCTTGTCAAGCGTGGCAGCTATGGCAAATGTCCTACTTATGAGACATTCTATGGTGGAGGCCTATGTACATCTGTAGACTTTAATACGAGTACGCTGAAAGGGTTACAGTATATCATCTCGTGGGTGTCGTAAGAGGCGACAAAGGGAAACAAACCAGGATATGGGTAATAATGTCATCCCAAAAACAAAAAAACCTGCGGTTACCTTCACGCCTACCAAGCTATATATGGAGTAGGCCGATGTTCAGCAGTGGTCTTTTAATAGGCTGTAAGGATAAGAAATATTGTAATATCAGTGACGGCAATGAGTGTAATTTGGTACTCAGTGTATCCTCATTTAAGGATATCCTAAATGCAAATGAGGTACGAGTATATATTTTTAAATTTACCTTACGTGGTAGAGCCATGCTACAGCTGTATAGGTAGTATAGTTGTAGCACGGATGGGTCGACTCGACCGTGGAAGGATCACGCTCTCGCAGAATACCAGTGTAAAATAGCAGCCTCAACACTGCTGTTTCATATGGTGAGTGTACAGAACCGGAGACCCTTTTTACTGGATCGGAGACATTCCATCTTAGTCTTCACGAGTGACAACACAGCTACATTTAAATTCGTAATTGAGGATAGATGTAAATGTCTATGGACCACAGTAACTACTTACTATCAGGTGGACTGTGTGCTCGTTTGTCACCCTTGTCCCATAAAACATGGTGTAGTGTTAAGCTGTCTATAGAATACAAGGAAATGAAATAACATCTATATAAGTAGGTAGATGTTGCTATGAGCTATCGATATCGACATTCCATTAAGTTAAGATGAACCCTTCTAGCAGATGCGCAAATCAGCGTAATGACCGCCTCGAGTGGATACGGGAGTCTGTAATATACTGCTTCACCTTGGCTAGGCGAATCTAGTTCACTAACGACGTCAATACAGTCAACGATTGTTCCTTCGAATAGGAGATTGATAAATTAGGCTGAGGCTGGAATTTAGACATGAATAAAACGTTTAGCACACTTATCATTATTAGCACACTTATAATTTAGACTTCAATAAAAGGTTTAGCACACTTATCTTATTTAACACAGTACGAGCATACTCGTAGCATCTCAATTGTTTCTTTATTCAAGATTGTTTAAAGGCTTAACTTATTTTATTATTTAAAATAATTTACTCCATATATTATATCGTACATTCGTGTATTTCGTACGTTGTAGAGACATGCTGCAGCTATATTAGTAGTATAGTTGTAGCACGAATGGGTCGGCTCGACCGGGTAAGGGCCACGCTCTCACACAATAGCAGCGTAAAATAGCACCCTAACACTGCTGTGTTTCGTATGGTGAGTGTAGAGAACCAGAGACCCTTTTTACTGGAAAAGGGGCATTCCATCTTAGTCCTCACGGGTGACAACGCATCTGCATTTTGATTCGCAAACGAGGATAAATGTAGATGTCTATGGGCCACAACAACCACTTACCATCAGGTGGACTGTGTGCTCGTTTGTGACTCTATCCTATAAAAATAAAAAAAATATAAGAAGGTCGTTTCTGTTCACTGAAATTATTAACACTACGTGGTATAACCATGCTGCAGATATATGTTTGTAGCAAGAATGGGTCGTCTTGACCAGGGAAAGACCACGTTCCCACAGAATATCAGCGCAAAATAGCAGTTTCATGCTGCTGTTTTTCGTACGGTGAGTGTATAGAATCGGATACCCTTTTTACTGGTAACAAAGCATTCCATCTTAGTTCCAAATCAATATTTCTTTTCTGAATCATAAGTACCCATAAGTAATTTAGTTAATTGGTTTTGGTGTTTTCCTGAATGCTAAGAATTTCTTTACAAAAAAACATAACTGATTTTAGCCCGACCTGGGATTCGACCCCGGGATAACATGATCCGCTGTCGTGCTAACTATCACCAGACCAACAACTCACACATCCAAACGCAGTCCTTAATACTATTTGTATACAAATAATTTTTGAGATGCGAACCTCTTAAAATAGAACAGTGTCATGAATTAACACTTTAGTGTCATTTATTTTTTTATTTTCAGTGTTCTTAGATCTTTCGGCATTAAATATATTGTTAGTACTAAAAACATTTTGAATTGATAATCAAGCATGTTACGAACATCTAAAGTGACGTGATGACTCCACCGTCCTTCATAATGTCACCTCAATTTAGTTCGGTAGCCGCGGTCTCGGTTTTATGGTTTGCTAGTGTAGCCGCTTGGATATAACGCCCCATTAGTTTTTATGCGCCGTGATGCAATGGGGAGAAGGAAAACGTGGAAAGTGAATTCTTCGTTAAGACCGTGGTTCTGTATATCTTTAGTTAAAAGTATTATTTCTATTAGTAAAATTTTGGACAAAAGCAATAATTTCAGGTTTTTTGTTCTGTGTACGACAATTGTGTACGTGATATTTACGTCTATTGTGGACAAATTTTGGCAATTCTTTTTTTATAATGGATGACGTTTTTAATAGAACTATTTAGACGACATTGCGATTTTAAAAGTCTTTAGTCGACGAGAATGAGTAAAACTGGTAAAACATGAACTTTTAAGAAAAAGTACAAGTCGACTTCAAACAATCAACAAAAATAAAAATAGTCTCACTTTCTGAAGTCGATGCTAAGATTTATTGCACAAAATAATTAACGTTTAAAAGTCGACTTCAGAAATCGACTTATTTTATTTATCATTAAAAATTTTGTAGTTTTTTTTTATAGATTGATTCTTTTCAGGGTTTTTTGAATGAGTTGAGATGATAAGGATATTATAATGCGAAATTATGTAAAATTTAACATCTAAATACCGTTGTATTTTTGTATATAATTTATTGTTTTACTACTTATTTGTATTTTTTTTTATAGGATAAGGGTGACAAACGAGCACACAGTCCACCTGATGGTAAGTGGTTGCTGCGGCCCATAGACATCTACATCTATCCTCTATTACAATTCAAAATGTAGATGCGTCGTCACCCGTGAGGACTAAGATGGAATGCCTAATTTCCAGTAAAACGGGCCTCCGGCCACCTGCACTCACCAAGCGAAACGCAGAGGTGAACCTCTACTTCACGCTGGTTTTCTGTGAGGTCGTGGTACCACCCCGGTTCGAGCCGGCCCATCCGTGCGATAGCAAACGCTGCCGCGTGGCTCTACCACTATTAAATATCTGTATTTGTCACTTCTTTTCTAAGATGTTGTTTATACACTTATCACCAGATTGTTAGCTCGACATCACGCTAGTGAAAATGGGATAGGCAAGTTGTCAGATAATTTTAAAATGATGCTCTATTGATGGGAGAAAATGTTTTCTAAACTCAGTGTCAAAATTCAAATATTTATCTACACTCGTAGAATAGTCGTTTACGTTGCTATGACTCGATATACAGAGTCTCATTCGAGGCATAAGCTTCGGGTAAATAGAACCACAGTTTTGCTAAGTGGTGGCTGTGGCAGCCTAAAAATTATCACCTCATTTTGTTCTGTGGTTTTTTATATCGATTTGTTTATGGAAAATCCCTAAAAGATCTCATGACTTCTAATAGATTGTGTATACATATTTCGCTTACGCTGTAAAATATTCATACCGGCATCAGGGTAGGGATGGGCAAAGGAAAAAAATATCGATATATATCGAATCTATATTTTTAAACAGTATCGATATATATCGCGGGATAAACATCGATATATCAATGTATCGTCATCATTTGCATGATATAAAGATAAGGTCCAAAATTTTATTTACTGACGGTTAGACGACGAAAAAAATGATACATTATTATATATCGAAATTGATACGAATTCGATACTCTAAAATAAATATCGATATATCGCGATTTAAAATATCGACGATATATATCGATATTGTTATTAAAAATATCGATATTTCGATATATCGATATTTTTTGCCCAAGCCTACATCAGGGAGCGCGTCAAAGATGCAAGACGTCTAGCACCGCGATCCGCTTGCCAAATATGGTAATTAAGGTAAACCCTTCCTGATACCAGCTGATTAAAGAAAAAAAGAAATATACAACATGTAACAAAAACCCTGTGGTTCCCGTTAAGTGCGTCATCAGGATCAGTATTCAAACCTACAGAAATACTTTTTTTTTTAAAAACGCTACCAATTTTTTTATTTTATAATTTTTTTTTATAATTCTATGTGGTTTTATTGCCTCTTACTGACACTAGCCGATACTAAAGCAAAGTAAAGCGGGGTGTTTGACAATCCTCTTATTCCCCGGACAATGCAGAGGTAATTAAACCACATACAGTTTGCATACAATTTTTTTTAAATGAAATAAAAAAAATATTGTTCGAGTTTTTAAAAAAAAAGTTATTTCTATAGGTTTGAATACTGATCCCGATAACGTACTTAACGGGAACCACAGGGTTTTTGTTACGTATTGTATATATTACTTTTGTAAACATTGTTTTTATTAAATTACTCTGGACAAATACTATTTCTTTTTCTTATTACGGAACCCAAAGGAACAATATTTCGTATGAGATCGTTAACGTCAACCTGACGGGGGTTTTATACGCGGTTTCTATTTAGAATAACATTATGGATTAGTTATCAGAATTGTAAGCTGGTGAGTTCTATAATCAACACTATTCGCTCAATCTGACTCCGTTATTTATATTTTGAATAGATTTCGTGACGAATTACATTGCAATGTGTGAAAACTATAAATAATCGATTTTAATTAAACTTAATAAGGTATGCGCTATGCAAATGAGTGGTTTTGAGACGATATTATATGTTCTTCAAGGGATGAGCGAGAACAAAAAATTATTTTCATTACTGTTTATACTAAGGTACGAACAAAAACACACAAATAAACAGAAATCAGATTTTTTATATCTATACCTCTCAAAACGTGGAGATATATTGAAATTCGGATGTTAAATATCGGAACAACTTTTATGTGGGAAGTCAATAATGTCTTGAACTGCAACGATGGACTCCTAAACTACTGAACTGATTTCAATGAAATTTTGCACACTGTGTGCAGTTTGGTCCAACTTGAGAGATAGGATAGTTTTTATCCCGATAAGTGACTTTCAATATTTTTTTTATAGGATAAGGTTGACAAACGAGCACACAGTCCACCTGATGGTAAGTGGTTGCTGCGGCCCATAGACATCTACATCTATCCTCGATCAGTAAAAAGGGCCTCCGGCCACCTGTACTCACCAAGCGAAACGCAGAGGTAAACCTCTACTTCAGGCTGGTTTTCTGTGAGGTCGTGGTACCACCCCGGTTCGAGCCGGCCCATCCGTGCGACAGCAAAAGCCGCGTGGCTCTACCACTGTTAATTGCGAATTAAAGGATTTTTTTATTGGAGAAAGGGTCATCTCAGAAAAGGTCAGAACGTCGACTGCCTGGTCAGCTAGTATATATATATATATATATATATATATATATATAAAAGTAGGAGTATGTTAGGGATAAATCTGAATGATAGAGTGAGAAATTGCGTGATAAGAGAAGAGTGTGGTTTGCAAGATGATGTTGTGACCAGGATTAAGAAAGGAATGCTTCGGTGGTTTGGTCATGTAGAAAGAATGAATGAGGAGTGACGAAGCAAATTTATGTTGCAGAGGTGAACGGCAGAGTTGGGAAAGGACGCCCTAAGCGAAAATTTATCGACCAAATTGGCGATATATTGACAATGGGCCGAATCAAGAGTACCTTTAACCGACGAGCGTGTATGCGTAGGTATATGGATGTGGAGGAAGCGAGAGAGGTGTGTCAGGATCGTGCCAAATGGAAATCCATAGTCTCAGCCTACCCCTCTGGGTGACAGGCGTGAGTGTTTATGTATTATGTATATATATATATATATATATATATATATATATATATATAAACAAGTCCCGAATTATTCACTCAGTCAGTGTAATTAGTCACCGAATCATCAACGTCCAACCCAAACCCTTGAACCAAGAAAGCTGAAATTTGCACAAAGCTTCACTTTATCAAGTAGACAGGTAATAAGGAATAAGAAATTACTATGGGATCGGGAATGAAGAGGATTTATCTTGCTTCAAAATTCCCATATTTCTGTATAACCATATGAGTGAAAAAATTTAATTTAGCATGTAAATTTTCGAAATGCCCACGGGATATGGAATAGTATGACCCTGTCCATACCCAGTAATATAAATCTATGGGTACACGCGTAGACTGTGTCCAGTAATAACACATACGGTTCTGTACACATATCCTAAAAATGTTCCTTAGGGATCAACTATAAACAAAGTGGCCATTATTTCGAATTTCGTGCGTTCGAATCCAGGGGCAGTCGCTAGTTTTATAATAAACAAAGTGTATCTTTAGAGTGCTTAAATTCTTATAACATAGTTTTTTTTATATAGGAGAGGGGGCGAATGAGCATACGGTTCACCTGATGGTAAGTGATTACCGTCGCCCATGAACAACTGCAAGACAAGGGGAATTGCAGATGCGTTGCCGGCCTTTTAAAAAGGAGTACGCTCTTTTCTTGAAGGTCCCTCAGTCGTATCAGTCCGGAAAAATCTCTGATGGTTGTCGAAGGAAGTTGAGCGCTCTGCTGAGCACGCCAAGCTTTTTAGAGGCCAATTTGGCTTTCTCTTCGAAGTGACCACGAAACTGCACGTCACTCGATATTTCGACGCCGAGGATTCCGATACTGGCTGAGGCAACAAGGGGAGTGTCTTGAAACTGAGGAGATACGACGAACGGGTTCTTTTTAGCGGTAATTGCCAAAACTTGCGTCTTCTGGAGATTGAACTGGTCCAGATTTAGTCACCTCCAGTCCGAGACTTTGTTCAACAAAGTCTCGACTTCAGACACAAGTTTTTCCCAGTACTCGGCGTGGTTTTCCCGTTACTTACCCATAACATAACACAGTAGGCAAAGATTATGATCTGCTCTCTCTCTCGCTTATCATACATATATAATATATCATAATTTGGTCGATCATATTCCGCTTAAGGTGCTCCTTGCGGCTTTTGCACCTTACCTCTGCAGCATAAATTAATTTACCCATAACAATAATGAAAAGTCGCTTCTGCTACGAAGTCAAAACAAACGACATCCATTCATAATAATGGCGCTGTTTAATGCATGTTTAACAGCAAACGACCATGTTTAAGTATTAAGAAACGGTAAACTTCGCGCCGATGTCAAGGGCCGCCAATAAACCATTCTCAGAACCAAGATCGAGACAATTGCATTCGATTAAGACGATCACAAGTCAATTGATTCCGCAAGCGGACATCGAATCGTGGTTGCGCGTAGTGTGCCTTTTTCATATGCATATAATATTTCAACGCCACGCTGTTAACCTGTAATATACATAATATTACGTATGTATGGTTAAACTATACTTATGTATGTATATTATAGCTTGACCCCGAGGCATTGGAACTCTTGACTATTGAGACGGGGGTACATAATTTGAGTCCAAATCTGCAAATGCAAGTACACAAAAAATTGTTTTTCTAGTTTTTTTTTTAAATAGAAAAGTTAGGTGGACAAACGAGCAGCACACAGCCTACCTGACTAAAAATGAATGCTGTGGCTCACAGACACCTTCATCCATCGTCGGTAAAAAATGAAACTGCAGATGCGTAGTCGGTACTGAGGACTAAAATGGAATGAAACATATTTTTCTGGACAGACCTTTGTTACGCTAACACTAGAATACTTGACTACGCATTCGGGCGTTTTTTTTATAGGATATGGTGACAAACGAGCACACAGTCCACAGTGGTTGCTGTGGCCCATAAACATCTACATTTATCGTCGTTTGCGAATCAAAATGCAGATGCGTTGTCACCCGTGAGGACTAAGGTGGAATGACTCGTTGCCAGTAAAAAGGGTCTCCGGTTCTCTACACTCACCATACGAAACACAGCACTGTTAAGCTGCTACTTGACGCTGGTATTCTGTGAGAGCGTGGTCCTTCCCCGATCGAGCCGACCCATTCGTGCTACAACTATACTACTAATATAGCTGCAGCATGGCTCTACCACATATAAAAAGTCGTCTTAGTAAGTGACCAAAGCTACCCAGGGGCATCCGTAATTCTAGACTAATTCAGGTAACTTGCGAGTTTTTTTTTAAATTAGCGGATTTTTTAAGGTCCCTAATTATTCATTGTCGAAGCGCTTTTGAGGCCCAAAGAAACAGATTATACTGTTTTAATAATTAAAAATTAAAAATTTTGTACAGCCGACTTCAATATAAGTTATTAAGAATAACTCAAAAACTATTGGTCTAACCTTGATCAGACCTTGAAGCGTGGCAACTATTGCAAATACCCCCCTATGATGAGAGTAACAAAGAAACGGCCCCCAGTCCCCGGCGGCCCCGCTAATCCTGGCTACGGTGGCGACCATGGTAACGGCGGGGCAGGGGGTGCTAAGAATCTCCGGTGGAGGTTCGGTTGCCACCTACGACGACTCGACCTGGCAACATACCACGCACGCACCCTGAGGACTGACGAGAAGATCGTGGAGATGGAAGAAGAGATAGACAAGTTACGCTGGCGTATTATAAGATTATCCGAAGTCCGAAGAGAGGGGGAGGACACGGTAATCCTCGAATCCGGCAACTTGCTCTATCACCGGGAGGGTGACCATCTGTCCCAAGGAGGTATCGGATTTATCGTCCACAAGTCTCTCGTTAACAACGTTGTAAAGATTGAGAGTATGTCGACGAGGGTTGCGTACCTTATACTCAGAATTACCAAACGGTATTCGCTGAAGGTCATACAGGTTTACGCACCAATCTCGGCACATTCCAATGAGGAAGTGGAGGAAATGTATGAGGATATCTCTAGAGCCATACATTCCTCCAAAACCCAATATACGGTGTTAATGGGAGACTTCAATGCAAAACTAGGCACAAGAGAGAACGATGAGCTGAAAGTTGGGAAATTTGGAATCGGGCAACGGAACTCAAGGGGCCAGCAGCTGGCCGACTTCATGGAGAAAGAGAAACTCTTTATGATGAACTCTTTCTTCCAGAAGCGGCCCCACAGGAAGTGGACCTGGTCGAGCCCCGACGGTTCCACAAAAAATGAGATTGACTTCATTATGGCGACCAGACAACAACTGTTCAGTGATGTCTTCGTGATCGCGAGAGTGAAAACTGGTAGCGATCACCGAATGGTGAGAGGCACACTGAACCTAAACGTTAAGTTGGAGAGGTCTCGTCTAATGAAGTCAACGCTCCGTCCCCCTCGTGCTCTGTTTCAAAGTCCCGAAACCTTTCAGCTCGAGTTACAAAACCGTTTTCAGTGCCTAGAAGACTGCAATGAAGTGGGCGATATGAATGACAAGCTCATGGAAACTGTCCATGCGGTCGGAGCTAAGTTAACTAACACAAAAACACTCCGATCACACTCTTAAATCTCATGGCTGTTAGACGGGAGATGAGGCTACATTCTTCAACAGATTTGACAGCATACTGAACAGACAGATCTCCAAATGCATGCGGCGGGACTTACGCAACTTCAATACAGCTCGTATTGAAGAAGCGATCGAGCGGAACCAAGGCTCCAAAGTCTTTGCCAGAGATCTGTCTGCCAGAAAGAGCCAGCTGTCAAAGCTGAAGACCGAGTGTGGCAGAATCGTTTCCGGGGCACCTGAGATTTAGAGTGAGATTGAGAGGTTCTATGGGCAGCTGTACACGTCATCGTTGGAGCCACACGCAAGTGTGAGTAACGATCCAAGAGCGAGTCTTATCCAACATTATTCCGAAGATATCCCGGACATCAGTCTGGGCGAGATTAGAATGGCTCTCCAGCACCTTAAAAACGGCAAGGCCCCAGGCGAGGATGTAATTACAGCGGAACTTCTGAAAGCGGGTGGAAGACCGGTACTTGAAACTCTTTAAATCCGTCCTCCATGGTGGCACTACACCGGAGGCGTGGGGCAGAAGTACTGTGCTATTGTTCTTCAAGAAAGGTGGCAACGCTCTTTTGAAGGACTACAGACCGTTTTCCCTTCAAAGCAGAGTCTACGTGCTGTTTTCGATAGCCATTACGAATCGTCTCGCACACAGACTTGACGACTTCCAGCCTCCCGAACAAGCCGGTTCCCGAAAGGGCTTTAGCACCATAGACCATTCACCTTCGGCAAATTGTACAGAAGTCCGGAGAGTACAATTTGCCACTGTTTGGCGTGTGTGGACTATGAGAAAGCATTTGATTCCGTCGAAATTTGGGCGGTGCTGCAGTCCCTTCAGCGTTGCCAAGTTGACTGTCGGGATATCGAAGTGCTGAAGTGTTTGTACAGTAGAGCTACGATGGCTATCCGAGTACAGAACCAGAGTACGAAACCTATCCAATTGCAGAGAGGTGATGTTATATCCCCGATACTCTTCACCGCTGCACTGGAAGAGGTTTTCGAACTTCTGGACTGGAAAGGATACGGTATTAATATCAATGGCGAGTACATCACTTACCTTTGATTTGCCGACGATATAGTCCTTATGGCAGAATCGCTGGAGGACCTAAGCACCATGCTCAATGACTTCAATAGTGTCTCCCAACGAATAGGTCTTAGGATGAACATGGACAAAACAAAAATCATGTTTAATGTCCATGTCACACCTATGCCGGTAGTTGTTGGGAGCACTAAGTTCGAAGTTGTTGACGAGTATGTTTACCTGGGACAAATAGTCCGACTAGGTAAGTCCAACTTCGACCGAGAGGTCAATCGACGGATTCAATTCGGTTGGGCAGCGTTCGGGAAATTACGGCACATCTTCTCGTCAGGTATACCTCAAAACCTTAAAACGAAATTGTACAACCAGTGCGTGGTGCCAGTGATGACTTACGGATCTGAGACGTGGTCCTTCACTGCTGGCCGTATGAGGAAGCTCAAGGTCGCTCAGCGATCTATGGAGAGGGCTATGCTCGGGGTTTCTCTGCGTGATAAACTTAGAAATGAGGATATCCGCAGTAGAACCAGAGTAACCGACATAGCCCAACGGATTAGTAAGCTGAAGTGGCAGTGGGCCGGCCATATAGCTCGAAGAACCGACAACCGATGGGGAAGAAAGTTTCTCGAGTAGCAGCCTCGTACCGGTAGGCGAAGTGTAGGGCGACCCCCCACGATATGGAGTGACGACCTGGTAAGACATGCAGGAAGTCGATGGATGCAGGTGGCTCAGGACCGTGCTTTGTGGCATTCCTTGGGGGAGGCCTATGTTGAGCAGTGGACTTATGAAAGGCTGTAATGATGATGATGATGATGAATAGTTATTATATATATTCAATAGTAGTTATATATTATATTCTGACAGTAAGTTCGTATTTGCATTTCGATTGTCGCGAACTACTTCCTGGTTCAAGCTTTAAACTTAGATGCAATTTGAGAAGGTAACTTTTAAAATTACCTTCTTTTAAAACTTTTAAAATATACTTACAAACTATAGCTATAATTTGTACAGTATAGAACTGTCCAGCTAAATGTTTTTGTGTTAGTTATAGGTTATTGATAACTGCGTCTTGTTTTCGTAATAGTTTCACATTTGTGACCTTAATACAATGTAATACCCTTTATTGTGCACTTAAAAGAAAAAAAACATAATGAGAAACAAACAGAGAGAAAAACAAAAGGCGGTCTTTGCTATACAGCCATTTCTTCCAGACAACCTAAAAAGGAAATAAAGAAAAGTGAAAAGTTAATTAATGAGTAGAGTGCCCTATAAATAATATTATAATCTAAAATATAAATAATTATACACACCGAAATTTACTTAATTGGCTAGAGAACATAAAGCGACAGGAAGAGATGAAAGGAGGGTGGAGAAATTTGAGGGAAATATAATGTTTCTTAACTTGGTTTTTAAAGGTGTTTATTGATTGAGCACGTTTTATAGTTAGTGATAAGGACTTCCTAAGGCTTGACTCCAAGAACTGAAAAAGATTTACTGTAAAAAGTAGAGGAGTGCAAAGAACATAGAAGGGAAATTTTTTCTAGGGACCGAAGAGAAAGGTTATGAGAGGAGCTGAGAAATTGGAAACGATGTGTTTTCATCGCTGAGGATAAAGATGGAATGCCTCGTTTCCAGTGAAAAGGGTCTTCGGTTAGAGAACAAATACAAAATGCAGAGGCATTCACCATATACGAAACATACCATGCTGCGTGACAATAAGCTGCTATTTTACGCTGGTATTCTGTGAGGGCATAGTCTTTTACAGTCATGTCTGCTACACCCATAATATTGTTACAGCATGGCTCCACCACGTAAACTTTGTAAGTTTGTCCAATATAAGCTTTTTTAAATATTATATATATATATATATATATATATATATATATATATATATATATATATATATATATATATATATGTATAAGTACAGTTAAGTGACAGCCTATATACGTCGCACAGCTGGGCACAGCCCTCCTTTCATTTCTGAGAGGGTTTTAGGGCAAGGAAGTATCCGCCGCGCTGCCCCGATTCACGGGCTCCTCACGATGTTTTCACTCAACGTCGAGCACGTGGTAAATCAGCTTTTGAAATTGCATTTAACAATTTCATTGGTGCCGGCGGGGATCGAACCCGGTTTGCTCGCGTACTGTGAAATTTACAGCGGGCGCTAACCATCTGAGCCACTACGGCTCTTTATATATAATACTAGCTTGCCAGGCAGACGTTGTCCTGCCCTTTCCAACGACCCTTCCTTCCCTTCCACAAAAATCCTTAAATTCGCAATAAAAAATTTTGAGGGTCATTTATCGGGAAATAAACTATCCTATCTCTCAACCAAAATGCACACAGTGTGCAATATTTCATTGAAATCAATTCAGTAGTTTAGGAGTCCATCGCGGACAAACAACGTTACACGTAATTTTTATATATAAAGATGTATATTAATTACTTAATACAAATACAAAAAATACAAAATAAAAAAAGTTTCAAATAACAAATTTTAAAGTTCTGTCAAAAGTGTGAAAGGTAAGGTGTAATCGTCAAACCGCTTGCTAAGTACGACGATTAAGATATACAGGGTTATCTTGCAATAACCGGTCAAATTTGCAGGGAAGGTTCAGAAGAAGGCAAATGGTGAAGAAAAATTAATTAAAAAATCTCAAACATTCTGTCATTTTTATCTTTTAAATTCAAAATACGTGGTAATGCATCATTTTAACTGATTTTACTGCGTCCGCACACATTCGTAAGGGTTGATAGGTAGGCAAAAACATTGGTGGCCATAAATGATGTTTAATTTGGGATAGTTTCAAATACAAGTAGAAGCCTTATTTACTCGTATTTTCAAAAAGCTACTATAACGGTATATCATTATTTATATATTTGAACTTAAGTTTAAAATTTGGCTACTCTTTTAAAAATAACCCTGTATGGCCGGAAAAGCGATTTCTGATTATTAATCGTCCCAACGAACTATGAGAGTGAGGTGATAGAGAGTGTACCTGTGATTTCGCACACACATATGCACTATAATCCTGTGCTGCATAAATGGCTAGTCTCCGTTGAGACTGGCCGCTGTGATCAAAATTAAATCTGGGGGATATTATTACAGTGAGAGAGGTCGTGCCCAGCAGTGAAATTTTACGGACTAATGAAGACAATGATGAAAACAAACATATTCTTCCTCTTAATAATCCATTGCTGGACATAGGCTTCTCGCGTTGTAGGAAGCATTTGCCGTAATCTTCATCCTTGGCAGGCTGTTTGACAATTTCAGTATCCGATGTCTGGCAACCTTTAACGCTTCTGCCCGTTACTGGCTTTGATATTTTACGCCTGGCGTAATGCTGCTGGTCTTTAGCATGAAATCTTTCAGTCAGTGACATAAAAGTATCGTTTTTATAAACTGGCTGGTTTGATTTAGAATTCGAAATTCAAGTAATGTACATATTCTATAGAATACTTTGACTTATGTTTTTTCTTTTTTTTTTTTTTTTTTTATAGGAGAGGGGGGCAAACGAGCATGCGGCTCACCTGATGGTAAGTGACTACCGCCGCCCATGAACAACTGCAACACCAGGGAGGGAATTGCAGATGCGTTGCCGGCCTTTTAAAAAGGAGTAAGCTCTTTTCTTGAAGGTCCCTAAGTCGTATCGGTCCGGAAAAATCGCTGATGGTAATCGATTCCACAAGGAAGTCGTGCGAGGAAGAAAACATCTTCTAAATCGCACAGTGGTGGACCGCCAATCATCCAGATGGTGTGGATGGTATCGGGAGTTCTGCCGCGATGTGCGTTCGTGAAATTTGGCGGCTGGGATTAATCCGAACAATTCCTCAGAGCACTCCCCATGGTAGATGCGAAAGAAAATGCAAAGAGATGCAACATCTCTTCGCAGCGCCAATGAGTCGAGCCGATCGGAAAGAACTCGGTCGTCGACGATAGTTAGACGTCTTGTTTAATCACTTGAATAAATCACTTTATTCAAAACAGTTCAAAACAATTTGCTGAAACCAATGATATGATATTTCAATAACGGCCGCAATCCAACAAGCAATCAGACAACAATACACCATAAAATCGATTTTATTAAAAAGTCCGGTTGTAAAACTCTTCCGGTGTCCAAAAATGTAAAAACAGCGACAGCCATTGTTATAGATTTTTAGTATTCAACAAATACGTCATTATGTCGGACGTATCAAGATCTGCATTGAGATAAAACGTTAATGGAAGTAGTGGGTTGAATTATAAATAGTGGAATTTGCGAATTTCAAAATGTTAAAGAGCTGCGGCGGATAGGTGAGGGATGGTTCGGTTTTAAATAATTCTTATTTGTTTTATTTTTAATTTATATTTCGACTGCCGAATAATTTTAGTAGTCTTTTTTGTTTTAACAGTGGTAGAGCCACGCGGCAGCTTTTGCTGTCGCACGGATTGGCCGGCTCGACCGGGGTGGTACCACGACCTCACAGAAAACCAGCGTGAAGTAGAGGTTTACCTCTGCGTTTCGCTTGGTGAGTACAGGTGGTCGGAGGCCCTTTTTACTGGAAATGAGGCATTCCATCTTAGTCCTGACGGGTGACAACGCATCTGCATTTTGATTTGTAATAGAGGATAGATGTAGATGTCTATGGGCCGCAGCAACCATTTACCATCAGGTGGACTGTGTGCTCGTTTGTCACCTATATCCTATAAAAAAAAGTCTTGACAGACACTTAAACAAAACAGGATATTTTGTGGTAAAACATTCTAAAAGTATTAATAATTAAAAATATTTTTTTAAATAGAATAATGGTGACAAATGTCCACCAGGCAGTCCCCACAGTCCACCTGTGATGGTAAGTGGATGCTGTGGCTCATAGACATCTACACCTAACCTCCATTAAGAAACAAAATGTAGACGCGTTGCCACCTCTGAGGACTAAAATGAAATGCCTCGTTCCAGTAAAAAGGGTCTCCGGTTCAGCTGCGTAAATGGTTGTGATCGTTTTGAATTCCTAAATTCTTGTTCATCTCTGAGCACTTAGATGAAAAGTCTTGTTACACAGTCGACAACAGCATTAAGCTGCTGTTTTCTGCTGGTATTCTGTGAGTGAGTGGTCTTTTATAAGTTAATTTTTAGAAATTAAATATTATCCGTTAATTGTCCGTTAATTGAGTGTACAATAACAGAACGTATCTCCATAATATATTTATATTTTCTTCAAATAAATTCTACTTTTTTATCTGACATCTACGAGATCTACAACCATCTATGGACGAAGCATTAGCATTATTTCTGGTCTTAGTTGCGTCTTATGAAACCGACGGGGATTATTTATAAACTTATTTCTAGACAATAGCTTCTCTAAAAATATAATAGTGATTAAAATTGTGAAATAGTGATGAAAAATGTGATATGATGATTAATATATTGTTTAGAGGAGATAGTTCAACAAAATAAAACCCAGTTTCAAAAAGTTTCTTTTTCATTCAATAAGTCAAGTCCAGTTTGAAAAAGGATAGCTTTTCGATATCATGAATATGAGACTAAACATTCTTTGTGAATTAATTATAATACATAGTGTATTATAATTAATTCACAAAGAATGTGAAAATCAACTATTTTCGATATAAATATTAGGATCTTATTCCAAGAATTCTTTATAATGCTTTAATTTCTCCATATTTCGCCGCCACGACAAATTCCACGAATGTAACCAGATCATTACAAACATTGTCAACCCGTGCCGAGATGTTGTGTACTTCTGACCCATTTCTTCAAGCTTCCTCGTGCCAACAGAAATAAACGTCTCACGTGTTTGCTGATTTGCTCAAATTGCAAATTTGCGCGACTCTTACCTTTAAGATACATTTGCTGGTAGTAACTAAATTCAGTACGGTTTCAAACACTGGGTAATGAATTCTTGTCTTTTGGTTAATTAGTTACAGTTGTATTTTACCAACATTTATAAAATTTGATATCGTTTTTATAATTTTGCTATATAGTATTTTGTCGTGGTAATTCGGGGTACTCACTATCCAGTAAACTGGGTACGGATTGGAATTTAAAGTTCTCACGTGCTCAATTTTACATACATCTGAGCATATCGTAGGGATAAAAATATTTCGATGACATGTGAAATCCTAACACAAAAAACAATGCGACGGGCTAATTGCTATCATAATCCTCTCGGAAATGTGAGGAAGCCTATGCTCAGTTGTAAACTTGTTTTACTACCATTTAAAAAAAAATATAGGATAAGGGTGACTAACGAGCACACAGTCCACCTGATGGTGAGTGGTTGCTGCGGCCCATAGACATCTACATCTATCCTCTATTAGATTTCAAAATGTAGATGCGTTGTCACCCGTGAGGACTAAGATGGAATGCCTCATTTCCAGTAAAAAGGGCCTCCGGCCACCTGCACTCACCAAGCGAAACGCAGAGGTGAACCTCTACTTCACGCTGGTTTTCTGTGAGGTCGTGGTACCACCCCGGTTCGAGCCGGCCCATCCGTGCGCCAGCAAAAGCTGCTGCGTGGCTCTACCACTGTTAAATAAAATTGTTATCGTAATCAACTTATCGACGAGATGCTATCCCCTATATACGCATTACTATGAGCCGCGTTACCATAAGGTAGAGCTTGTATTCTGCCTGTTCACTTGCTAACCCGTTGTATGTTGTGTTCTGGGACTAATCCAGGTTATGGGGAACCGCTATATTGAAAAGCTTTGTAGCGTCGACCATTAGCTTTCTGCCGCTCGTGGAGGGACGGAGGGGGGGGGGGACGGGAGCGGGCGAATGTGTTTGTTTTTCAATTATGTTATCTCTTTATATCCAATATAATTAGTTAATAACATAATAAGAACAATATTTATACAAATGTTATATGGAATGTGCCCAAATATGGCGGTTTGCTCTATGCATCGTCCGATATCGTCATGAAGGTCACGCCATATACTGATGATTAATAACACCTAACACCAGCTGAATACAAACAAAAAGACGGGCGTATGAATTCGTTAAAGATATAGATGTCATATATTAATTCCTATTAGTGGACTTTTTTTATAGAACTGAAATGACAGACGATCCAGCGACATCTGCAGTGAACTACATAAAAGTTACACACAGTTGTCACTTTTGAGGACTAAGTTCTCAGAGGTGACAACGCATAGCCCTCTTTTGTACAAGAACAGTTGAAATTTGTCACGTATTGTTGTCTATTAAGGTACGTGAGGGTAATATGGTCGGCAACGCATCTGCAATTCCCTCCCTGGTGTTGCAGTTGTTCATGGGCGGCGGTAGTCAACTTATACCTTAAGCTTTGCCGCCTTATAAAACCAAAACTAGGAGGAGTACAGAGACAAATACACAATGTCGTATACTATAACTAATATCAAAAAAATTAACAAGCCTTGGCAATAATTAGTAACACTTCGAAAACTCAAGTTAAAAAAAAACTAACTATAGTACGTGAGGGTAATATGGTTGTCCGCTTAATATGGTCACTTTCTTATAACTCAAAAACTACAGCGTCGTTTGCTTAGAACGCTCTGTGATACGATAGCTCTTGATCAGTCTATCAAATAAAGTTGATATTATTGTAAATATATATTAGTCGATTTTTGTATTGTGTAGTGTAGTTAGTTTTTTAAGTAAAATTTTCGAAATATTCCTAATTATTTCCAAAGCTTGTTTGCTATTTTTTTCTTAATATATTAGTTATAGTATACGACTTTGTGTTTTTGTCTCTGTTCTCCTCCTAATTAGGAGGAAATTCTGGTTTTATAGAGCGATAAAGCTTAAGGTGATCATATTACCCTCACGTACTTACTAATATCAACTGTCAAAATGGCGTCAATAAAGCGGCGGCCTTTTGACCCTTTATTATTTGAATGACTGATGAAGAGTTATCGTATCACAAAGCCATCTATGCAAATAAGGCTGTAGTTTTTAAGTTATAAGAAATTGACCATATTAACTGTATGACTATATTACCCTCACATACTCTAGTATAGATTTTAGCTCAGCAACCCCGTAAAGATCACAGGCTTGCAGTGGTATCTGAACGTTATTTCAAAGCGAAAATGCACAGGAAATTGTTCACTGTCGCTTCCTATTTTACAATCTCTCCTATAAATTCTTTCCGGGTAACACTAACGCTGCCCGGACACGACAACATGAATTAGTCTTTTTTCAACATCTCTACACGAATCGGAAATATAAGCTCAAGGAAGCGATTAATTGTTAAGGAGAGCGACGTTTAAAAACGCGCGAGATTCGAGCGCATCCGTCCGCCAAGCCTTGTTTAAAAAAATTTAAACCCCAAATATAGAAAGTTCTTTTTTAGTTAGGTATCCGCTGGTTGAAATAGTTAAAGTCCGATTCTTAACGATGTCCTGTGGGTTAGTTAGGTATGGAAAAAGATTATTGAATAAAAAAGAAAATGATAAATATTTTTATGAAATTGATTTAGTATTGCCAGATTGGAAATGATGGCTTTAAAAAAGTTGATACTTTTCTTATTTTAATTTGGTTCGTGATTTTTAACGAATCATTTTTAAAATATCCTAACTATTATTATTTATTGTATTTTGTAAGTGGATGTGGTGCTTTTACTCAATTAGTTTGATTTCTGTTTGTTTAGAGTTTATTTCTATGTTGTTTAGTTTTATTTTCTTATAATGATGTATGCACATGACATATTATCATATTTTTTAGATATGTCTAAAAATTTTGTATTTCGTTTATAACAATGTTTATTTATATTTTAGATGTTGTATCTATTTAAATAAATAAATTAATAATAAATAACTATCTACAATAAAGAGTGAATTGTATTCTAATAACTAATTTGAAGCAATTCCTTAAAAAAATACTAAGTTTATTTAATAATATTTTTGTAACTTTAACTGCTTTAAATATGCCAATATGTATATGAAAAACAAAATTTTCATACAAAATAATATTATAAATCACAGACTTGGAAACAGGGTTACTTTAAAAAGTTTTTTTGATGTCTTTGTCTTTGATTGTTTTTTAAAGTTTTTTGACTGTACCATTCATGATGAATCATAAGTGAAGGACGCATTGTTTATGGTGAAGATACAATTTGTTTGCCAATCACGATATTATGATAAACTTAGGAGTGGCCTGAATGCAGCAGCAAATGAACATGAATAGTGCTTAGTTTAATTTATTAATTTAATAATAGTTATAAAAATAACAAAAAGCGAAAGCAACATTTTCTATAATAGTAGATGAGATATTTATTTAGACGCCGAAAACAAGTGGCATCATCACCTATTCTCGCCATTATTCATCTTGAAATGTCGTAAGTTAAATTATAATTATCAAAATGAAGGGAAAGCCGGCATTTTGGATATGCAAATTGTCAATAAAATGAGTACCTTTGAAATTTTGCTTGCTTATTTTGTTTTCAACATTGCAATGAGAAGCCATGTAGCGGCGGTGAAAGAGAATCCACTATCCATTTCGTGGGTGTCGTAGATAGACAGGGAAGTGAAACATGAGGTCGGCAGCAGCGTTTTCTTGATAACAATTTAAAATAAAACAAACCTGCCTGCCAAACATGGCAACTATGGCAAATAATCCCTTTCAGGCAATCTACTGAGAAGATCAGCACATGACTTTTGATAGACTGTAATTAATATAATATTTATAATAATACATTTTGAGTGTCTCTTTTAAATATCAAAATTTTTGTTTTCAAAATAGTGGTCTAAACATGCATATAGTATTTTCAATAATTTTCTTATTTCAAGTTTATTTTATTTTTTTACGAATGCCTTGTTGCTCTAGTGCTACTGCTGATCATGAGGTTCCAGGTTCGAATCCCGGGTCGGGCCAAAAAAATCAGTTATTGGAATTTTTCATTTAGAAATTCTCAGTAGCTGCCCTGAGTCGTCGTTTTATTGTTGGTTCGGACTATGAGAGTGAGGGAATAGTTTGTGCACCTATGCGCTAGCATACACTTGGGCTTTATAATCATGTCCTACGCCGATGGTTAGTCTCCGTTGAGGCAGGATGCCGTGACCGAAATTCGGTCTGGAGGACATTATTATTATTATTTATTTTATCTCAACATTCTTTAGTAATTATCGTTCCTTAAGCCAAGTCTGCTCCATTTGTAATAACGGAACATATTTGTGTAACAATTTGATAATCATTGAATACACATGCTCATTAAAATTTCTAGTGATATTTGTTTATAATAAAGGTTTACTTTTATAATTATTTCTATATATTCGTCTTGTTTATTCTCTTCAATCAATATTATTTTTACTTAAACCATAAATTCTGTGCTTTATGCACAGAATAAAGGTCTGACCTAGTTTTTGAGTTATTCTTAATAATAAATATTCATAAACGTAAAGTTAAAGCCTACAATACGTTCTTCTGCTGTGAATAGACCTCGCGCAGGCGTAACATATCTTTGAAATATTTCGTTCTTCAAACACATGTCATGTTCCTGGATTGTATTATATATACTTCTCCGCCGAGAACATGTTTAAATTTTAAGTGTTGATAACAACACTTAAAATTTAGTAAAAGATACTATTATTTTATAATACTGATGATATAGGACAAACTAAAAGATCTATAAAAACCCGTGTTAAAGAACACATAGCTGATGTGAAGAATAGACGCTCCGGGAAGTCTGCAGTCTGTGAACACGTACAGGATCGCCCCCGTCACTGCATTAGATTTAATAGACCACAAATCCTCGCTAAAGAACACCGATTCCTTCCAAGGATGATTCGCGAGGCTATTGAAATCAAGAAACATCCTAATTTCAATAGAGAAGATGGCTGGGTGCTACCTTCTTGGGATCCCATAATTAATAAAATTAAATCCCAACCCAAGCATACAACTGCAAGACTTCATGATACTGTAAGTTCATACTGCGTAGATCGGATCAAAAATTAATATTTTTTTAATCTGGAGGTGGCCGTGGTTAATTATGACATTGCGACATCATACACCTCAGTCCCCCCCCCCCCCCCCCCCCCCCGTGACCATGGGTGCTGTAAAGTGCTTGAAACGTTGGGAATGTCATCATCATCATTACAGCCCTTCACAAGTCCACTGCTGAACATAGGCCTCCCCCAAAGAATGCCACAAAGCACGGTCCTGAGCCACCTGCATCCATCGACTTCCTGCATGTCTTACCAGGTCGTCACTCCATCTCGTGGGGGGACGCCCTACACTTCGCCTACCGGTACGAGGCTGCCACTCGAGAACCTTTCTTCCCCATCGGTTGTCGGTTCTTCGAGCTATATGGCCGGCCCACTGCCACTTCAGCTTACTAATCCGTTGGGCTATGTCGGTTACTCTGGTTCTACTGCGGATATCCTTATTCCTAAGTTTATCACGCAGAGAAACTCCGAGCATAGCCCTCTCCATAGCTCGCTGAGCGACCTTGAGCTTCCTCATACGGCCAGCAGTGAAGGACCACGTCTCAGTTCCGTAAGTCATCACTGGCAACACGCACTGGTTGTACAATTTCGTTTTAAGGTTTTGAGGTATGTCTGACGAGAAGATGTGTCGTAGCTTCCCGAACGCTGCCCAGCCGAGTTGAATCCGTCGATTGACCTCTCGGTCGAAGTTGGACTTACCTAGTCGGACTATTTGTCCCAGGTAAACATACTCGTCAACAACTTCGAGGTTAGTGCTCCCAACAACTACCGGCATAGGTGTGACATGGACATTAAACATGATCTTTGTTTTGTCCATGTTCATCTTAAGACCTATCCGTTGGGACAATCCGAACAAGCCGGTTTCCGAAAGGGCTTTAGCACCATAGACCACATACATACCCTACGGCAAATTGTACAGAAGTCCGAAGAGTACAATTTGCCACTATGTCTGGCGTATGTGGACTATGAGAAAGCCTTTGATTCCGTCGAAATTTGGGCGGTGCTGCAATCCCTTCAGCGGTGCCAAGTTGACTGTCGGTATATCGAAGTGCTGAAGTGTTTGTACAGTAGGGCTACGATGGCTATCCGAGTACAGAACCAGAGTACGAAACCCATCCAATTGCAGAGAGGTGTAAGACAGGGTGATGTTATATCCCCGAAACTCTTCACCGCTGCATTGGAAGACATTTTCAAGCTTCTGGACTGGAAAGGATGCGGTATTAACATCAATGGCGAATACATCACTCACCTTCGATTTGCCGACGATATAGTCCTTATGGCAGAATCGCTGGAGGACCTAAGCACTATGCTCAATGACCTCAATAGTGTCTCCCAACGGATTGGGAATGTAAAATAAGTTAATATACGCGATAAAATCCGTAAAATTAGTTTTATTTAAATACTGATGATTATTTTACAATATTAATATTATTTAATAGTAATGGTACTAAATATCACTCACCGAGTATGTTTTTTATCATTTTAAGAGTATTTTTTACATGAGCAGTAGTTATTTTTTATTTTGATATGATTTTTGATAAAATATATAAGAAATCATGATATTGGTTTCTGTTTAGATTTATACATTATTTGTATAAAGCAATGACTTACTGCAAGTTTGTCTTAACTACAAGTACTTTTTTACTTCTAATCCATGGGATATATAAATTAGACCTGCAAAATAATCTCTCTCCACACTTATCACGCCTTGTCAAAAGTCACCGATACACGTTGTGACAGACACACAGGCGCGTGGCGTAGGAAGTCATTAGTTACGCAGACGCTACCGGCTACAGAGATGATGTACAGCCAGCAAGCGCATTTTACTAACCGAATTCGGAACCGAACATGACGTACGCTCTGGGACTGCTGTAGCGGTTGTTACAACACGGTTGGGATGCGCCAATGCTATGTTTGTGTTTTAATTTATCTGACAGATGTAATTTGAATTAAGTAAGATTCGTCTTTATGCTTGTTAGTTTAAAGGGTTAAAATGGAATAATGTTTGAAAGAATGGCCAGTACGTGACGTAACCAAATTTAATAACAATATAAACAATAAATTTACATATATATTTTGCTGCGGTAGTGCAGGAGATGTATGCTTACAGTAATTTTCATAGTACGCGAGTAATTCGGGTTCGATTGCCACCGGCACCAAAGGAATATTTAATTGTAATTTTAAGTGCTGATTTCTCACTTGTTCAGTGGTGAATAAAAACAGGAATAAAATAAAACAAACATTTCGAGGACATGACAAGTCTGCCAACATGCAATGGAACAGCGATTTAGACTAATTGCTCCATAAACCTTTTAGAAATGAGAGAAAACCTGTGCCAAATAGTGATTTGTATAATTTGACTATTTCCGTTGTAATAAAGTATTTTTTTTATTTTATTTTTTCGTGGTACAGCCATGTTGCTGCATGCTGAGCA
This sequence comes from Parnassius glacialis, assembly GCA_033319125.1. Classification (NCBI taxonomy): domain Eukaryota; kingdom Metazoa; phylum Arthropoda; class Insecta; order Lepidoptera; family Papilionidae; genus Parnassius; species Parnassius glacialis. Next base: position 29,062,859 of record JAVANC010000025.1, on the reverse strand, counting down.
ACGTCGGCTCGACCGGGGAAGGACCACGCTCTCACAGAATACCAGCGTCAAATAGCAGCTTAACGCTGCTGTGTTTCGTATGGTGAGTGTATGGAACCAGAGACACTTTTTACTGGAAACGAGGCATTCCATCTTAGTCCTCACGGATGACATCGCATCTGCTTTTTAATTTGTAATCGAAGATAGATGTAGATGTCTATGCGCCACAGCAACCACTTACTATCAGGTGGACTGTGTGCTCGTTTGTCAACCTTGTACTATAAAAAAAATAACACATGTAATATGTTCACATCGTAGTCTTAACTATTCTACTAATAACGAAATGCATAATTACCTAACAGTAGATAGTATTAAATACTGTGCAAAGAAGAGAAAAAATTTAAGAAAGGAAGATCTTGCTGAAAACGTGACGCAAGTAAAGACGAAGTAGGTCAGTATAATAAATTTTCATGATTTAGATTGTAATACTTTTTAATTCCTAACAGTTAGAATGAAGTATTATAAAAGAGAAAAGAAAGGTCTAATAAATTTAAAAATTACGCCATAAATGTACCCTACTAAAATACCCTTTGTTTGTAATATTAGGCACAGACATAAATACTGTAAATTCATGTCTAAGTAAATTTGAATTTTTAAAGAATATAAATAGATGAAAGAAAGCTCATCAGTCCATTCGTTTGAAGTAATTTTAGAGTAAGACGCTAGCAAGAGTTGGACGTTAAAATATAGGTATTTCTAGAAGAGAAATTAGTTAAAGAAAATGCTTGAAAAGACGTCTACATTTAAATGATATTCCATTATTAGAACTCGTATATCAATATATATATATATATTCATTTTAGACAGAAAAGAGGTCACTGATAAAAGATGCATAGATAAAGTTATTGAAACTAACAATAGAATAAGGCATTCTTTCATGCATAGATTTTTTACATTCCTTGGCCCTTTTCTGTATAATCAAGTCAATGCAATTTTGTACATGTATCCATTAAAAATGACAGATTGTAAAAATGTAATTCGGACATGGTTACAAAATTTGTTTTTTTTTTTGATACGGAAAAGTTGCTAATCGTTTATGTTAATTAAAATCATAAGTAAATTTATGATAATATATTTTACCGATATAACCCTAATTAGTTAACATGTCATTCATTTTATATAAGAAACAGAAAATATTTGTAAACGTATCTATTAGCACATACACCTGAGATACAGGTTTATCCTAGTTCAGGTGCCCGTTATTGTAGACTATTTTAAATTAAGACATTATTTGAATTAATTGTACAGTTTCTTGAAATAAATTATTATTATTACTAAAAATATTATATGTAATAGTGTTCCAAAAGAAATGTATGCATAAGAGTTTTCTGTGCTGTAGTGATCAGCGACTTCGGTATTTAAAACAGTTTCGTGGTTATTATTTGTTACTTTCAATGTTTAATATAATTAATAGAATCACGCGTTACTTTGCGGAAATCCATTACAATGGGTTTGTTATAAACTAATTTGCTTAATTCCCCGTAAATAAAGAAAATGATGAGTCCTGCCCAGTTTTAAGGGGACCTCCCACCCTCTCACCCGTTTAATAGGTAACTGCGAAATGTTTTTCACTTTCAGACAGAGTCTTACTACGGGGATTATTAGCATTCATCAGCATCATAAAAAGTTAAATGCTGAAAAGTGGTATATTCTACTCCTTCCCTGTCTAGAAGTTCGTGTGAATATAGAAATGCTAGTAGTATAATATAGATATAGAGCGATACTATCTCAGTTCACAGAGTTGACAACGCATCTGTTGTCTTCTTGGTATGAAGTTGGTTGCACGTGTCCATAGACGGCAAGTAGCCACTTACCATCAGATGACCTGTAATTTAGTTTCTCCCTTTAGTTTTGTATAAAAACTCTTTCATGATTTTCCGTAATGCCAGGCAAAGCCGCATCTATTAAGTTAGACAGTATTTGTTATTGATTTGACGACATTAAAATACCCCTTTTATGTACTTTACTATATACTTACTGTGTACTTGCTTTAGGGTGTAATAAATGATTTATTTTGAGTGGGACCGAAATGTGAACTCCAGCTTCAGCGAAAATTTATTTAAAAAGAGAATTGTTAGTTTTTATTATTGTTCCTATGTTTCACACTTAATAGTCAGAAATCAGAAAAGTCAAACCATTTATAAAGTCAAAACTAAAAAAAACTTTTATACGCTGCCTGAATTAGAAGCATAATATATGTATGTAGAATATGGCACAGTCATATGGAATCCCAGTTACCAAGTATACAAGTATCGCTTAGAAAGCATATAGAGATGATGACGCATTTTTCCACTGGCAACAAAAGATTAATTTACTTCGTGATATGATATTAGAGCCGTGGTGGCTCAGGGAATTAGCGCTTGTAGTATATATCATAATAACGGGCGACCCGCTTTCGATGCCCGCCGGCACCAAGTAAATTGTTAGTTGCAGTTTTAATTGCTAGATGCACATTGGAAGGAAACCTGCAGGTACTGAGAAATTAAAAAATAATTCGAAGACACGTGAAGTCCGTCAACGCACAGGGGTAGCGCGGCGGACATTTACTTGCTCTTAAACCCACTATAAAATGAGAGCAGGCCTGTCTCCAGGGGTGGGAAGTATATAGACTGTAACTTTACTTTTATGAAATCTTACTCCACTGTTCATCAACAAATTCTGCAGAACTAACCTTTTTTTTTAGGATAAGGGTGACAAACGAGCACACAGTCCACCTGATGGTTAGTGGTTGCTACGGCCCATAGACATCTACATCTATCCTCGTTTGCGAATCAAAATGCAGATGCGTTGTCACCCGTGAGGACTAAGATGGAATGTCTCATTTCCAGTAAAAAGAGCCTCCGGCCACCTGCACTCACCAAGCGAAACGCAGAGGTAAACCTCTACTTCACGCTGGTATTCTGGATCTTGGTCACCGTTCTTTAATACATAGGCTAAGTAGACTGTGAAGAGAATTTACTGACAAATGCATTTATTTATTCAGTGACAAATTAAAAAATTAAATGCAGGAAAATATTATACACTCAAAATTTCGGCCGAAAGAAGTTAAGCGTTAGATTACTTAAATCTTTAATGTTGTTTTGATATAATATTTTTTTTTATTTAAGTATTATTTTTGTTACTTTTATTTAGTATTTAATACATCGTTTTATATTTAGTCATCATAAAACTACATATTTAATGAATGACTTGTAAGATAATTAATAGAATCAGGCGTTACTTTGCGGAAGTCCATTATATTAAAATTGACAAATATAAATAAATGTATTGTATTGTGTATTTTTAATATAACAAACTGTGAAATTTGATGCACGCAAAGAAATTTTTTGTCAAATTTAACTACCTGTAAGTAGAATTATGTGTATCTAGTAACCTAAGTGTGGACATAGCTAGACTTAAGCCATGGAAATTGCTAAAGTAAACACTTTAGCAATTTCCATAGCATAATGTCGCATGGTTTTTTGCTATGGGGACACGCAGCTGACTCTGAAATTATATTTGTTTTACAGAAGAGGGCCATAAGAGCAATCTATGATTTAAAACCTAAAGAGTCGCTAAAAAATATAAGGAAATCAATATATTAACTTTGGCCTCTCAATACATTTATGAAAATGTAATGTACGTATACAAAAATAAAGGTAGTTATACAAAAAAAGTGATTTTCATTCTGTAAATACTAGGAACAGACACAAGCTAGCAATTACTCGACTCCACTGAATCAGTAATTCATTCTTGGGGCGATGTATACGCTTTTACAACAAAATCCCAGAAAATATACAAGATTTAACCTGCTCAAAGTTCCAAAACTTTATTAAACAAAGTTTGTATGAAAAGTATTATTATAATATTAAGGAATTTATGGACGATAATAACCCCTGAGAATGAGGTGATCGCTACCAAGCTATTTCTAATTTGTTTTGTGTGGTTAATTGTGATTACATGATTGTAAGCTGTTATTTAAAAAAGTCCCGCTGGGTCTCTTGCTGATTCTTCCCAGGACAGAGGTTTTTTTCGAACCAGTGGTAATTAAACAAAAGAGTGACTTTCAATAAGTATTATTTATAATCTATATTGAATAAAAAAGTTTCTGTTTCAACCTGTCCTTCTTTTGTATTAAAAGTCAGTTATTGTCAACATTTTATTGTATCTGAAAAGACAGTTTTCTTTTCACAATTGTCTTTTACTGTGACATCTAATTAGAAAATAATGCAAGTAGCATTATATGTTATTAAAAAGTCGTTAGCCATTACGCGACTTGCGATGCGCAATTTATCTTTTCTCACGATTAAATTTACCATACCGTAATTCACCGGCTTTATTTTATTTCCTTCCCGTACAATTACAAATTGAACGTTATGATATTATTAAGATGTGACAAGAATAGGAACATAGGGATCCCCATTTTTTGAGAAGAAAGAGTTCGCTGAGCTGTACCAATGGCTTTTGTGGGACTACGATGTCCTTGAAAGCTATGCAGATTTCCTCACAGTTTTACCTTTACCGCTGTACATGCGGTAAATCGTCTTTAAAATTGTAATTGACAATTTAATTGGAACAAACAATTTCTTTTCGTGGTAGAGCCATGCTGCAGCTATATTAGTAGTAGGTATAGTTGTAGCACGAACGTGTCGGCTCGACTGAGGAAGGACCACACTCTCACAGACTACCAACGGAAAATAGCAGCTTAACGCTGCTGTGATTCGTTTTTTTTTATAGGATAAGGGTGACAAACGAGCACACAGTCCACCTGATGGTAAGTGGTTGCTGCGGCCCATAGACATCTACATCTATCCTCTATTACAAATCAAAATGTAGATGCGTTGTCACCCGTGAGGACTAAGATGGAATGCCTCATTTCCAGTAAAAAGGGCCTCCGGCCACCTGCACTCACCAAGCGAAACGCAGAGGTAAACCTCTACTTCACGCTGGTTTTCTGTGAGGTCGTGGTACCACCCCTTTACTGGAAAAGAGACATTCCATCTTAGTCCTCACGGGTGACAACGCATCTGCATTTTGATTCGCAGACGAGGATATTTATATTCATTTTGATTCTTCATTGAGGATAGATGTAGATGTCTATGGGTCACAGCAACCACTTAGTATCAGATGGACTGTGTGCTCGTTTGTTACCCTGTCCTATAAAAATAATAAATAAAAATAAGGATCATTTGAAATCGAAATAACACTGTTATAATATTTTGGAGCAATGTCTCGATCGTTTAAAAATAATAAAACGTTTGAGTTTGAATGACTATAATAATATATGACCTTGTTTAAGACATTCGTTAGTCGCCTTTCACGCTGTGGTACAGTCGGACGAGAGCAAACGCAGTATATTAAAATTAAAATAATATCATTGTGTAAGTTAGAAAATTCCATTCGATGCAATGGAATCAGCGGAAACTATGAACATGACCAGAAACTAAAATTGTCTAATGCATGCAAATATTATTTTTTCCGTGGGATTCGTACCGAGAAACGACGACTAAGTAGGCGTACATACAAATCGCACGTCATGTAAAGACACGTATTGAAGTCAGCTGGCCAGATAAAAAAGCATTTCAATTGTATTTGTAGTCTATGTAAATTCATAGCATAAGAATATGTAGGTTTTATTTAAATACTAGCTGATCCCTGTGACTTCGCCCGCGTGTATTTTTTTTAATAGAATAAGACAGACATCTATCCTCGATTACGAATCAAAATGCGGATCGTCGTCAACCGTGAGGACTAAGATGGAATGCTTCTTTTCCGGTAAAATGGGTCTCCTGTTCTCTACACTCACCATACCAAACACAGCAGCGTTACGCTGCTATTTTACGCTGGTATTCTGTGAGAGCGTCGTCATTCCCCGGTCGAGCCGATCCATTCGTGCTACAACTAAACCACTAATATAGCTGCTGCATGGCTCTATAAAAGAGTATTAGAGGACCATTTTATAAATGTATAATTTATTATTTTCTGTTGAATATTATTTAACATTTCTGGACAAAATTTCCTGTCTTTCTTAGTATCTCCGAAAGCAATGTTTTTAAGAAAAAGGGGAAAAATCAAAAAAGGTGTAACATTGGGATCAAATTATAAGAATCGTGACAATTTTATACATTTTGAAAACATGTCTGGAATATAAATCAAATCAATCAATCTGGAATATTTATAAAAAAAAAAAACATTACCCCCACACTAGGACTTTCTCCTGTATCGTGGAAGCAGTTTACATACATAAATTGCACGAGGACAAACATCCAGACCCGGAAAAGTTACTTGTAGGCTATAAAAATACTTGTACCGTGCGGGAATCGAACCCGCGGTTTTCAGCGCTTTAACTCATTGCTAAACCACTGCGCCACTGCGCCGACAAAATTGCTCGAAATACACATACGTATTGAAATACTTCTTAAAAAATTTTAAACTTATTGTCATAAATATTATATTGTAAAGTTGCATTTGTCCGAATTAGTATTTTAAAATTAAATAAAAAAAATTACATATCACTCTGTTAATGTTAGTGTTCAATTAAATAAAATTTGAGTTTTGTAGATTTATTTTTTGTATACACACTGAACCAGCATCCCATTATGCGTCTAAAGCTTCAATAGACTTGGGTAAACTTTATTGAAGGGTTAAAACGTGGGCGGGTAACTAATCTTGGTTTAATAATAAACCACCTACTTCCGATCAAGCACATCAATCACGCTAATTGAAATCTGTCAATTTTAATTGTTAAGAGCGCTCCTTTCGTTTCCATTTTACTTCTAGCTGAACTAAAATCGATAATATACGTTACTAAGCAGGCGTAACGGCTCAAGTATTTTTATTTTTATTTTGTATACAGTAATGCATATTCGGATTGATTGTTATATTGTGGAGGTAAAGTATTCTTTTAGTATCATTCATTTTTCTACCGACTTCAAAAAGGAGGTACTCAATTCCATTATATGTTTTTTTAGTGTCTTACCTCATAACTTTTTTCTGGGTGAACCCATTTCGATGATTCTTTTTTTATTTGAAAGCTGGTGCTTCTCATGTGGTCCGATATAAGTTTGATCAATGTATGACTAATAGTTTTTCAGTTATTTTTAATAATTTATATTGAAGTCGATTGTTGTCGATGTTATTTTAGAAAGAGTGATCGCATTTGACACAATATTAAATAATGCATGAATAAAAAAAACATGTGTGCAGTACATACGCAGCGAAAGCCAAGTAATAGCGCGATCTACTACATTCTATAGGTAAAGTCATTTTATCGAACAAAAATTGATTGACTCTCATGATGGTATGTAAAGTAGATACTAGATGGCATAAACCCAAAAAATGTATCATCTGTAAGTTTTGAAATAATGAATTGTTATGAATGGGTTGGACGACAAAACGTCGACAAGACGTCATTGATGAAAATTGAAATGTTTCCCTATAATACAAAAGTTCACGACACACAGTTTTTCATATTAATTATTATAAATATTGCAAAAATATATTTTTGTTTTTTAATTAATATAGCAAATTGAGAGCAATTATTTAAGCCAAAAAAATTATTATAAATTAACTAATAGCAATAGATGTGGAGCAATTACGGATTGTAAGGGAGCATTTAAGGAACAATTAATTGGCATATAAATCAATTTAAAAAAATCTACGCTAACTTCCTTCCGGTTGATACGCGACTTTGTCCGCGTTGCTCGATATATTAACAAAGTTTTAGATAACTACGAACGAATAAACATATATAAATACGACTCCCTTCTTCTCCGCGGCAAGAAAACACAATCACTGAACACATAGTTCTTATGAAAATCGTTGTTTCTTAAAACTTTAATAACTCTATATTAAATGAAGATATCGCAATATTTTTTTTAGACAAGGGCCAAGTGTCTAAGAAATTAAACTTAAAAAAACCTAACTGAAATCTATCCAGAAGTTTTTCCGTGGTGCGCACAAATGCAAATCTCTATCATTTTATATAAACAGACAGGACCAAAAATTAATATCAAATAAATAATTCAAAAAAATTATATCAAATTAAAATCCGTAAAATTATATCATTTAAAATCAATCTGACCTGAGCAGATGGGTAGTCTCTATTGAGATATTGGCTGCCGTGATTGAAATTCGATCTTGATGACTAATTTATGACTATTAGTGCTACTGCATAGCTGCAACAGAATTAAACTAATGCTACAAATGAAATCAAACCCTAATGACCAAATCATTTTCAAGAACCACACTGGACTTGTTTTATGGAAGCAACACGAATGGGTCGGCTTGACCGAGATAAGACACGACCAACGCACTACATCGCACTAAGATCATCCCACACCCTATTAAAGTTCAATGCTGAAGTAGGTCTTTCTCATGGATGGCCTCATAGGTGGACATTGCTGTTCTCCAGAGCCTTGTTCGTTATCAGGGTTCGATGCGTGCTGGATGGAGAAGAAATAGAGATTTGGAGATAAATATATTGACTACTATGCACTAGTATTAATGCTAGCCGATTATAATTGTAACTAGCCATTACTTTTTTTAAGCGTCAGTAGCCTAATGGCAGGGCGCGGACCGCAAACTTGAAAGGTCGTGGGTTCGAATTCGCCATTCGACTATTGTCGTCAACCACTTCTAACACAAGCATTTTAAGCTTACCAGAAGTGATTAAAGGGAATATTAGTAATGTTTAATAGCGTTACTAGTATTTAAAAAAAGATGCCATAATACAATAATAGCAACAGTTTAATCACTTAAATTGTAGAAAAAACATCTAGATGTTTGTTTGTCTATCCCTTTCCATCTTTAATGCTAATTTTATTTAGCTTTTAATAATAACTTAAATAAAAAACGTAAATACTATTTAGATATCGGCCAATTTATTTTAAGAATGTATGTTTAATTTATTGCATTAAATTTAAAATAAGTAAAGAACAAAACTTGATTTAAACTTCTCTCGCGGAGCAGTAAGAAACGAACAAATCTCTAGTGTCGATATAGAAATGGCTCTGAAATGCATTTCTGTCATTTTATCATTTTATATATTTCTAAGGCTTACCTTATTTTAGTGTTGGTTTGTTCCGTAATGTGCTATCGATGGGGAGAATCACGGCAGTTAGTTAGTGACTTGTTTATGGCTGGTTCTCTATGGTTTATGTAAATAGTTTTCCCAGATATTTACTAAATATAGTATTTGGATTGAAGACTCAATGGCTAGTACTCAACATACAGCAAAGGTTGTCTGAAAGAGATCACTTTCAGAGTGATAAAACCGCCTGTTGTACATATACTTTAAAGGTATTCTACTCGTTTTCTATATTTTGGTGTACTATAAAGAATCTATACATATAATAAACCTGTAGAAAAATTGTGTGTTCACGATTCACGCAAAAAATTAGTTTTGCATGTAGGCAGTAAATAACCGTGTATAACATATAGATTAATTTTTATCTGCTTACGGAAGAGTAAAAAAAAGAGTTATGTTTTTCCATTTTTTTTAAGTTTATTGTCATATGGTTGCTGATGGTTCTATTAGTCCTAAAGAGGATTTAGGTGTACGTATAATAAATCTATAGAAAAGTGTGTGTGTGTGTGTGTGTGTAAATGAAAGTTCGTAATAGTCTACAGATGCACATGGAGTACAGAGCACATACAGTTAAAAGTTAAAGTTACAGCCTATATATGTCCCACAGCTGGGCACAGGCCTCCTCTCATTTCTGAAAGGGTTTTAGGGCAAGGAAATGTCCGCCACACTACCCAATGCGTGTTGGCGAACTTCACATGTCTTCGATTTCTTTTTCTTATTTATCAGACATGCCGGTTTCCTCACGATATTTTCCTTCACCGCCGAGCACGTGGTAAATCAGCACTTAAAATTGCAATTAACAATTTCAATTTCATTTTCAACAATTTCATTGGTTCCGGCGGGGATCGAACCCGGGTTGCTCGCGTACTGTGAAATTTACAGTGAACGCTAACCATCTGAGCTACTGACTTTCTTATTCTAGAGTATTTTTTCCATAATCGCCAGGCTTGTTAGGCTGATGGGCGTATGGGCGTTCTTATTATGCGAGACATATCTCGCACCTTTTGATTTTGCTTCACATCGTCGGTCTCACTAATTTAGATGTGTCATATACGGTATCGTATACAACTATGTATCGGATAGGTCTTTCGGACCATTCCAATAGTCACCTCTATTTTTATAAGATAATGGTGACAAACGAGCACACAGTCTTCCTGATGGTAAGTGGATGCTGTGGCCCATAGACATTAACATCTACCCTCGATTACGAATCAAAATGCAGAAGCGTTTCACCCGTGAGGACAAAGATGGAATGTCCCATTTCCAGTAGAAAAGGTCTCTGGTTCTCTACACTCACCATACACACCAACAGAAATACAGCATCGTTAAGCTGATAAGGTAATAGCTGCAGCATGACTCTACCACGACACCCACGGGACGAGATGGGTGATGATTTCTCTTTTAGCCACCACCGCACTGTCACTGGTAAAGCATACCTTGTACAACTTAACAACCTATACCCTGGTTTATACTGGTACCTGATGTATAATGTTAAATATCAAAATTTAGAAACAACGCTTTGAGAGATTTGAATTAAAAAGCAATTACTGATTTTGTCGCTATTTATCTTACTGTAGAGTCCTGTGGCCTCCCCGTCACTCCCGACAATATATATTATGATATTAGTATCAAATGTAGCATAATAGAGACAGTATAATTAAATACTTAGTACCAGCAACAAGTCTCCTATTCAGTCAATACCTTCCGACATTACTACTTTTAACTCTCAATGTTTCGAGTGCTTTGTAGCACATAGTCACCGGGATACTGAGATATTCTTAGGTGTAAGTAAACCTGTACAGTGCTCGAAAGCTCGAGAATTAAAAAATAAGTTAAAATTAAATGCAATTATATCCTCAAAAATAAGTTTTGTTCAATGTAAAGTAATCGCGTATATTTGTGAAAATTTATTAGTATTCGCGTAAGTATGTGAAAATTTATTAGTATTTGCGTAAAAATATGGAAAACATTATTTATTTTAGGTACTAGTATAACAATAATAATGAAAAAGTTTATCTCTCAATCCTACTGAATAATTGTGATTCTTTTTACCCGACTGGCCAGAAGGAGAGTAATGTTTTTCGAGTGTAATAAAATATGTATGCATGTATGTATGTCTATCTCTTTGGCACGCTCTGTAGCCTAAACGGCTTTACAGATTTTAACATATAAGGTGTCGTTAGATTTGTCTTAGCTGTGGAAGAGACATAGGGTATGAAAATGTACTCTTTTTCGTAAACAGTTTTATACAGTCTACTTTTTAAAATTACTGTTTTCACCATTGATCCTGTTTTTTCATAAGATCATATTATCATTTTTTAAATAAAATAAGAGTGGTAAACGAGCACACAGTCAACCTGATGGTAAGTGGTTGCTGTGGTCCATAGATATCTACATCTATCCTCGTATGTGAATAAAATGCAAATGCTTTATCAGCCGTGAGGACTAAATCGGAATGCGTCTTTTCCAGTAAAAATGGTCTCCGGATTTCTACACTCACAATACGAAACACAGCAGCATTAAGCTACTATTTTACGCTGGTGTTCTGTGAGAGCGTGGTCCTTCGCTTATACTATACTATACTATTAATATAGCTGTAGCCATACCACGTATAAAGTTTGTAGTTAGTTTAAGTTTAATTAATATATAAGGCATCGATTTATGATTTACAGGCTTATGAAATGTAAATCATAAATCGCAGCATTGTTTTAATTAACATGCTTAAGAAATTAATTAATTGATTTGTAATTTACATGCATAAGGTCATTCCATTACATTATATGAATAAGGAATTAATGTATTATTTTCAAAAATTTAATTTATATCCCTGTTTGGTTGATACAACGGGCTTGGCTAATAAATAACCAAGCATATTCAACTATCCTGACGCGATCCACAATCCCTGTCCGTGTGTCACAGGGGCCTGATGATTTATAGTCGTGCGATATGACACGCTAACTGTACCTTGAGTTATCGGCACTGACATTAGGGCAGCGTGCACGGTCGGATTTATCCGTCAGATCAGTCCGAAGAAATAGAAATTATTTTCCTATGTTCCAAATGTGCTATTGTGCAAAACTTATTTGACGTTAATCTGGCTTATCTAACGTACTCGTACGTCTCTAACGTAACAGAATCGGAACGACTCGCGGAGTTGCGTTCGTTATTAAAATAGATGTTTCGTTTCTCAGCATTTCCTTTAAGTGTTTGTAACACTTAAATTTTATATTGTCATAATATAGGATAATACAGTCACATAAATAGAGATTGCATTACGGATTTACGAACTGGTAAACGTGAAAATATTCCTTTGTAATTTCTAATAACTTCCATAAATTTTTATTGTTGAAATAATAATTATTTTTTTAACTATTTATAATCCAGTGTTTGAGTACTATCCCACTCATGGTAAGTGTTGATGCAACCGATGATGATAAATTGACTTAATAAACGCTTATTTACTCTTTCCTTAAAGACACCTGCATTGTGATGAATTATATATTATATATTAGAATACAGCTACTGGCAAATTGTTACACTCCTTTTGTACGCATTGTGAATGACGAGGCAAATAAAATGACGCACACACCCACCTATGCATGCATGCACGCACACACACACACACACACACACACACACACACACACACACACACACACACACACACACACACACACACACACACACACACACACACACACACACACACACACACACACACACACACACACACACACACACACACACACACACACACACACACACACACACACACACACACACACACACACACACACACACACACACACACACACACACACACACACACACACACACACACACACACACACACACACACACACACACACACACACACACACACACACACACACACACACACACACACACACACACACACACACACACACACACACACACACACACACACACACACACACACACACACACACACACACACACACACACACACACACACACACACACACACACACACACACACACACACACACACACACACACACACACACACACACACACACACACACACACACACACACACACACACACACACACACACACACACACACACACACACACACACACACACACACACACACACACACACACACACACACACACACACACACACACACACACACACACACACACACACACACACACACACACACACACACACACACACACACACACACACACACACACACACACACACACACACACACACACACACACACACACACACACACACACACACACACACACACACACACACACACACACACACACACACACACACACACACACACACACACACACACACACACACACACACACACACACACACACACACACACACACACACACACACACACACACACACACACACACACACACACACACACACACACACACACACACACACACACACACACACACACACACACACACACACACACACACACACACACACACACACACACACACACACACACACACACACACACACACACACACACACACACACACACACACACACACACACACACACACACACACACACACACACACACACACACACACACACACACACACACACACACACACACACACACACACACACACACACACACACACACACACACACACACACACACACACACACACACACACACACACACACACACACACACACACACACACACACACACACACACACACACACACACACACACACACACACACACACACACACACACACACACACACACACACACACACACACACACACACACACACACACACACACACACACACACACACACACACACACACACACACACACACACACACACACACACACACACACACACACACACACACACACACACACACACACACACACACACACACACACACACACACACACACACACACACACACACACACACACACACACACACACACACACACACACACACACACACACACACACACACACACACACACACACACACACACACACACACACACACACACACACACACACACACACACACACACACACACACACACACACACACACACACACACACACACACACACACACACACACACACACACACACACACACACACACACACACACACACACACACACACACACACACACACACACACACACACACACACACACACACACACACACACACACACACACACACACACACACACACACACACACACACACACACACACACACACACACACACACACACACACACACACACACACACACACACACACACACACACACACACACACACACACACACACCACACACACACACACACACACACACACACACACACACACACACACACACACACACACACACACACACACACACACACACACACACACACACACACACACACACACACACACACACACACACACACACACACACACACACACACACACACACACACACACACACACACACACACACACACACACACACACACACACACACACACACACACACACACACACACACACACACACACACACACACACACACACACACACACACACACACACACACACACACACACACACACACACACACACACACACACACACACACACACACACACACACACACACACACACACACACACACACACACACACACACACACACACACACACACACACACACACACACACACACACACACACACACACACACACACACACACACACACACACACACACACACACACACACACACACACACACACACACACACACACACACACACACACACACACACACACACACACACACACACACACACACACACACACACACACACACACACACACACACACACACACACACACACACACACACACACACACACACACACACACACACACACACACACACACACACACACACACACACACACACACACACACACACACACACACACACACACACACACACACACACACACACACACACACACACACACACACACACACACACACACACACACACACACACACACACACACACACACACACACACACACACACACACACACACACACACACACACACACACACACACACACACACACACACACACACACACACACACACACACACACACACACACACACACACACACACACACACACACACACACACACACACACACACACACACACACACACACACACACACACACACACACACACACACACACACACACACACACACACACACACACACACACACACACACACACACAACACACACACACACACACACACACACACACACACACACACACACACACACACACACACACACACACACACACACACACACACACACACACACACACACACACACACACACACACACACACACACACACACACACACACACACACACACACACACACACACACACACACACACACACACACACACACACACACACACACACACACACACACACACACACACACACACACACACACACACACACACACACACACACACACACACACACACACACACACACACACACACACACACACACACACACACACACACACACACACACACACACACACACACACACACACACACACACACACACACACACACACACACACACACACACACACACACACACACACACACACACACACACACACACACACACACACACACACACACACACACACACACACACACACACACACACACACACACACACACACACACACACACACACACACACACACACACACACACACACACACACACACACACACACACACACACACACACACACACACACACACACACACACACACACACACACACACACACACACACACACACACACACACACACACACACACACACACACACACACACACACACACACACACACACACACACACACACACACACACACACACACACACACACACACACACACACACACACACACACACACACACACACACACACACACACACACACACACACACACACACACACACACACACACACACACACACACACACACACACACACACACACACACACACACACACACACACACACACACACACACACACACACACACACACACACACACACACACACACACACACACACACACACACACACACACACACACACACACACACACACACACACACACACACACACACACACACACACACACACACACACACACACACACACACACACACACACACACACACACACACACACACACACACACACACACACACACACACACACACACACACACACACACACACACACACACACACACACACACACACACACACACACACACACACACACACACACACACACACACACACACACACACACACACACACACACACACACACACACACACACACACACACACACACACACACACACACACACACACACACACACACACACACACACACACACACACACACACACACACACACACACACACACACACACACACACACACACACACACACACACACACACACACACACACACACACACACACACACACACACACACACACACACACACACACACACACACACACACACACACACACACACACACACACACACACACACACACACACACACACACACACACACACACACACACACACACACACACACACACACACACACACACACACACACACACACACACACACACACACACACACACACACACACACACACACACACACACACACACACACACACACACACACACACACACACACACACACACACACACACACACACACACACACACACACACACACACACACACACACACACACACACACACACACACACACACACACACACACACACACACACACACACACACACACACACACACACACACACACACACACACACACACACACACACACACACACACACACACACACACACACACACACACACACACACACACACACACACACACACACACACACACACACACACACACACACACACACACACACACACACACACACACACACACACACACACACACACACACACACACACACACACACACACACACACACACACACACACACACACACACACACACACACACACACACACACACACACACACACACACACACACACACACACACACACACACACACACACACACACACACACACACACACACACACACACACACACACACACACACACACACACACACACACACACACACACACACACACACACACACACACACACACACACACACACACACACACACACACACACACACACACACACACACACACACACACACACACACACACACACACACACACACACACACACACACACACACACACACACACACACACACACACACACACACACACACACACACACACACACACACACACACACACACACACACACACACACACACACACACACACACACACACACACACACACACACACACACACACACACACACACACACACACACACACACACACACACACACACACACACACACACACACACACACACACACACACACACACACACACACACACACACACACACACACACACACACACACACACACACACACACACACACACACACACACACACACACACACACACACACACACACACACACACACACACACACACACACACACACACACACACACACACACACACACACACACACACACACACACACACACACACACACACACACACACACACACACACACACACACACACACACACACACACACACACACACACACACACACACACACACACCACACACACACACACACACACACACACACACACACACACACACACACACACACACACACACACACACACACACACACACACACACACACACACACACACACACACACACACACACACACACACACACACACACACACACACACACACACACACACACACACACACACACACACACACACACACACACACACACACACACACACACACACACACACACACACACACACACACACACACACACACACACACACACACACACACACACACACACACACACACACACACACACACACACACACACACACACACACACACACACACACACACACACACACACACACACACACACACACACACACACACACACACACACACACACACACACACACCACACACACACACACACACACACACACACACACACACACACACACACACACACACACACACACACACACACACACACACACACACACACACACACACACACACACACACACACACACACACACACACACACACACACACACACACACACACACACACACACACACACACACACACACACACACACACACACACACACACACACACACACACACACACACACACACACACACACACACACACACACACACACACACACACACACACACACACACACACACACACACACACACACACACACACACACACACACACACACACACACACACACACACACACACACACACACACACACACACACACACACACACACACACACACACACACACACACACACACACACACACACACACACACACACACACACACACACACACACACACACACACACACACACACACACACACACACACACACACACACACACACACACACACACACACACACACACACACACACACACACACACACACACACACACACACACACACACACACACACACACACACACACACACACACACACACACACACACACACACACACACACACACACACACACACACACACACACACACACACACACACACACACACACACACACACACACACACACACACACACACACACACACACACACACACACACACACACACCACACACACACACACACACACACACACACACACACACACACACACACACACACACACACACACACACACACACACACACACACACACACACACACACACACACACACACACACACACACACACACACACACACACACACACACACACACACACACACACACACACACACACACACACACACACACACACACACACACACACACACACACACACACACACACACACACACACACACACACACACACACACACACACACACACACACACACACACACACACACACACACACACACACACACACACACACACACACACACACACACACACACACACACACACACACACACACACACACACACACACACACACACACACACACACACACACACACACACACACACACAGGTAAGTCAGCCATGCAGGACCTTAATAATTTGTCCTATTATAGGACAGTCATGTTTTTGTGCTATAACACCGAGGATATACTGTTGGCGCTGTTCCTTGTTCTGCTTAGTAGTATAATAAACCTAGCAAGCTAACAGCATAGCAAAGTGGCGAAGCAATCAGTTTTGTAGCGGTTTCTAACGGTTGCCGTTGAGCAATCAGTTTCAAAATAGGAGGTTCAGATGCCTGGGTAATCAGTAATCGATTGCTGAAAACAGAATTTGAAAATTCGAAACCGTTCTCGAGATAATCGTGGGACAGACGGACAGACGGACGGACAGACGGACAGACGGACAGACGGACAGACATCGTGAAATCAATAAGTGACTTCGCAAGCTTCGCCACTTAGTAATAAGGTTGCAACACGAATGGGTTAGCTAGATCGGGAAAGGATCACGCTCTCACAGAATACCAGCGTATAAAATAGCACCATTAACTGCTGTGTTTCGCATGGTGAGTGTAACAAACTAGTGACCCCTTTTACTATTAATAAGGAATTCTATGATAAAATTTTGATTCTTGATTGATGATAGATGGAGATGTCTATTGGCCACAGATTTCACTTACCGTCGCGTGGACTGTGTGTTCGTTTGTAATCCTTACTCTCAAAAATATTTTAAAACAGCGCATACGGCATTGAGATATGAGCAACTCGCCTAGTTGATAAGCCCAGAATCGACATCCTGGCATTAGAAATACTGTTCTTTCATCACCACAGTCTGTGAAATTTGAAAAATAAATTAAATCATATTTGAAAACCATATACATATTAAACTGTTCTGTATTTTTATGGATCAAGGGGAAGAAGAATTTCGCAAAGATATTTCGCACTTACGAGTATAACCGTTTAAATATATTTCGGTACAGTCATCTTGTAATTTACTAATAGTCCACGAGACAGAAGGATTTGTGGGTGGCAAATGTTCTGAATTATGCTCCTGACCTTTGAGCTATTAATTCACTCGCATGAGCAGAGTAACACTTGTTCCGTAGATTTATCGCTAAACAACTTGCCGTTTAAACTGGAATTGCATGTTTTGTGTTTTTCGTTGTAAATTATTGCGTGTATAATAAAGATTTCATGTATTAAAGTATTTTTTATATGTAGACGTTTAAAGATTTATTAAAGAAACGAGTTTAAAATAAAAGCAAACCGTAATTTATCGTGAAACTCTTTTTTTCCTTAGTAGAATTTATTTATCTATTGCAAATAAGGCTTTTCAATAATGCGTGCCAACTGGATTGCATCGCTCTCACCAGTTTTTAAGACTTGGGTACGTCATTTTCGAATGTATATGTCGTCGGCAGATAGTATGATTATTCACTATAAAGGCAAATTGATATGTATATCTTCGTCCGATCGTAGAAATGGGCAGATCATTATGTGCCTTAGCATTTTATGATACGTCGTCATTTCACGTGTGACTGACAATTTATAACTTTGATTTCTGTCATTTTTTTATAAATAAAATACGAGTTTACTAAAACGAGTGACAGTAGTTTAAAGTTAAGGAGCCGCATACATTTATATATAATATAAATTAGGATACGACATAGATTTTTACAAATTTGTTAATCAAGTCGAAATTTGCGTGAGGGTCTAGCGCTCTGAGAGATCCGTATAAACTTAATTAAGATTTATAAGTTCATTTGAGCGCTGGTTACGTCTATCCCAAATTGCCGCCTTCTAAAATCTGTCCACACGGTGTCATGGCCTCCTAGTCCCACTTGCTACGGAACTATCAAGAGTAACCAATATATTCCAACTAATGTTTCCACCAGAGGAGTGGAGAATAGAGGGGCAGTGCCATACCAACAGTGTAGGGCAACCCCATTAGAAGACAGCTAGATGTCTGACTATACCAATAGACTTGTGATGCGCATGATAACGATATCGATTAAAATCTTAATTTTTTTATAGGATAGGGTGACTAACGAGCACACAGTCCACCTGATGGTAAGTGGTTGCTGTGACCCATAGACATCTTCATTTATCCTCACTAAAGAAACAAAAAGATGCCTCGTCACCCGTGAGGACTAAGATGGGATGCCTCTTTTCCAGTAAAATGGGTCTCCGGTTCTCTACACTCACCATACGAAACACAGCAGTATCAAGCTGCCATTTTACGCTGGTATTCTGTGAGAGCGTGGTCCTTCCCCGGCCGAGCCGACCCATTCGTGCTACAACTATACCACTAATATAGCTCCAGCATGGCTCTACCACGTACAAAATTAACGTGTAACTTAATTCTGAAACGTTAAAATTTCAATTCTTAAACGTTACGTTAAGATGAAAATTCCAATTCCTAAACGTTATGCAATAAGAATAGAATTTGAATTAGCGTTATATAAGATTCGAGACAAAAGCGAAATACTAAACGAGTATTTCCTCCACAGATAACTTAAATAGTAACCGTTCTGTCTCTGTGCTTTAAAATTTTCCCAATGTAATAATATTATTTCTCGTAACTTGTCGGGTTTCTAGTATCTGCATTTAGCAGATGTACCCGACCGATAATAACGTTTCCATAAAGATACGCATTGAGTTCGGAAAGCCGTAAATATCTCGTGAAACGCCACACCTACCGCCACTGGCTCGTCTGCACACAGGATACTTACTAAGCATTTAACGTTTATTAATCTATGTTTAAAATTATAAGAATACGTTTAAGGAGTTTTGGCGGGAACTTGGCCGGCGGCGGTTTGCTGCTCCTGTATTATTGTTTAAATAATGGTTTCAAGTGGATTTTGATATGTAAAAGTGGTGCGATTGTATGTATTAAGTGTCTGCGCATGTGAACTATAAGTAGAAACGGTGAAACAAGTGCTCTGATGGTGATGTAATTCTCATGATAAGGTGTCTGTCTGCTCAGGTGCCTTGAGATACCATCGCTAACTGTCATCTGTCTGCTGGCTCAAGTTGCCGTCAAAATCTCCCAAGGGCTGCACAATGTGACGCATCAACATATTGTGAAGCAGTGTACAATGAAGGATAATTATACATTGTAACTTCAGGCTCAGAAGGGCTAGAACTCAGAGCCGTAAAGCCAGTTATAAAAAAAGAATACGTTTAAGTAGAAATGTGTTGCTTAATATACCTTTTACAAAGACGAAACATATTTGATAATAATGTCCTCTAAACCGAATTTTA
The DNA here is from genome assembly GCA_033319125.1 of Parnassius glacialis. Lineage (NCBI taxonomy): Eukaryota > Metazoa > Arthropoda > Insecta > Lepidoptera > Papilionidae > Parnassius > Parnassius glacialis. The sequence goes on along the minus strand of JAVANC010000025.1, from coordinate 29,040,091 downwards.
AATTTTCTCTGCGTGATAAACTTAGGAATAAGGATATCCGCAGTAGAACCAGAGTAACCGACATAGCCCAACGGATTAGTAAGCTGAAGTGGCAGTTGGCCGGCCAAATAGCTCGAAGAACCGACAACCGATGGGGAAGAAAGGTTCTCGAGTGGCAGCCTAGTACCGGTAGGCGAAGTGTAGGGCGTCCCCTCACGAGATGGAGTGACGACCTGGTAAGACATGCAGGAAGTCGATGGATGCAGGTGGCTCAGGACTGTGCTTTGTGGCATTCTTTGGGGGAGGCCTATGTTCAGCAGTGGACTTGTGAAGGGCTGTAATGATGATGATTATGATGATGAAACCGAATTTCGGTCATGGCGGCCAGTTTCAACGGACAAAAGCCATTTGCGCAGGACAGGATTATAGAGAACAAGTGTGTGCGCAAGCACGGGTGCACTCTCCATTCTCTCGCTCTCCTAGTCCGATGCGAGAGTTATTCGACACAACCGGAGATAGATTACACAAAATATCTATACATCTATACAAATAAATAAAATTGAAGTGTCTGTTTGTAATGTCGAAATAACAAATTTTTACTATATGCATATGAAAGTAGTATATACTTTGGTGCTTAAAACAAAAACACGATTTTTAAAATTTTTGTCTGTCTTTCTGTCTGTCTGTCTGTCTGTTTGTTCCGGCTAATCTCCGAAACGGCTGGACCGATTTTGACCGGACTTTCATTGACAGATAGCTAATGTTATAAGAAGTAACTTAGGCTACTTTTATTTTAGAAAAACAATTAGAACCCATGAAATACAATCGTAATAAATTACCCGCGGGCGAAGTCGCGGGGAACAGCTAGTACAAAATATATATACTGTCAAGATTTTTTTGTCACCCTGTCACCCTATCCTACAAAAAAAAAAAGATAACAATCACACTTTAATAAACAAAGATTTTTATATAGTTTATACTTTTATACTTTTTTTATAATTTTTTTAAAATTTTTTTTGATTGTATGGAAAGGTTTCTTATAATATTATTAAGAGATTTATGGAAGACTAGCTGTTCACCGCGACTTCGCTCGCGTGTTAGGATTTTTATGTGTTTGCGCGGAACCCTAATTCTTTTTCACAAATAAAAGTAGCTTAAAATACGCCTTATGAAATCAGCTACCTGCCAGTGAAAGTTCCGTCAACATCGGTCCAGCCGTTTCGGAGATTAGCCGGAACAAACAGACAGACAGACAAAAATTTTAAAAATTGTATTTTAGTTATAAGTACCGTATTTACTTTCATAAGCATTTAGTAAAAAACTGTAATTTTGATATTACAAACAGACACTTTTTATTTGTATATATATAATAACCCCTGGGAGTGAGGTGGTCGCTATCAATCTATTTATAACTAGCTGTTCCTCGCGACTTCATGGGTTTTAATTTTTTTGCGCGGAACCCTAATTCTTTTTCTAAAATCAAAGTAGCCTAAGTTACTCCTATAAGTCATGAGAATTTTCTAGCGTTTTCAATAGTCGTTTCTTACGACACTCACGGGACAAAATAGGGTGATATATACGCCCCCATCACACGGCCATGCACGGCAACGACTACACTTTAGTAATTAAATGCAATCGTAATCACTACGCATTGGGCAACGCGTTCAACATTTCTCTATTCTTTAAAGTATACCTACTAGTAACGCTATTAACCTCACTAACACTCCGTTAACTACCATAACTAAACTTAACAATGCTTGTATTAAACGTTTTTCATCACAGTTGTCTGAGATTCCGAGACACTCCGAGATTGCAATCTGCACGCTGCCACTATCTATCTAAGCGTCAGTAGCCTAATGGCAGGGCGCGGACCGCGAACTCGAAAGGTCGTGGGTTCGAATACGCCATTCGACTACTTTTCGTGAACCACTTCTAACACAAGCATTTTAAGCTTACCAGAAGTGGTTAAAGGGAATATTAGTAATGTTTAACAGCATTGCTAATATTTAAAAAAAACTATGATGCTTTTCCACCAGAGATGTGCTATGCAGCTATGTTGCGAGGATGCGGAAGCTAAGCTATGAAGATGCAATACCACGTTGTAGCTGTGCGAGGAAGATGCGAGCTATCCGATGTCTCGACAGTAGGGAAGGCACGGGGAGCTGTGCACTGCAAATAGCTACATCATTTGCGACCATCCATACCACGCATCCAGGGAACCTGTTTCCTCCAGTGCTAAGCTATTTCGACCAATGATTATGATTGATGGATATCAAACGCATCCATAGCAACGTAGCATAGCACATCTCTAGTAGAAAAGCACCCTTAAGCTTTTGTCCCCTCGTCTCTTATGTCATTCTCTGGTTTCAAACCCTTTTGAAGATGAGTCAAATTATTTCATTTGTATTGAAAAGGTTCATCTACAGTTTGAGTAGCACATCATTTGTTATATATTTTAACTTTTTGTGCATTAGTTAAACAATGAAATAACTTGATTAATACGCAAGGTGTATTGAATAAAACTACTTTTACGGATTTTTTCGCGTTTAATTAACTTATTTATCTTATTTTTATTAATTCCCGACGTTTCGGGTGCTTTACAGCACCAGTGGTCACGGGGGACTGAGGTGATTGACGTTCCGATGTGAGACGTTAACCCGGAGCACTTTCAGATTTTTTTAATTATTAATTTTGGTCCGATCTGCGCAGAATGAACTTACTGTGTCTTGAAGTCTTACAGTGGTATGCTTGGGTTTAGTTTTAATTTTATTAATTACAGGATCCCAAGCAGGTGGTAGTACCCAGCCTCCCTCTGTATTGAAATTAGGATGTTTTTTAATTTCAATATCCTCATGTAACATCCTTGGCAGGGATCGATGTTCTTTCGCGAGAATTTGTGGTTTATCAAATCTAATGTAATGGCGGGGCGGTCTAGCATATGATCACAAACTGCATACTGCCCGGAACGTTGGTGCTTCTTTGGTGTTCGAAACGCGAAAGAATTCGTAAAAGTGGTTTTATTCAATGTGTAGTATTCGCGTAAATATAAGAAATCATTATGTAGGCAAGGTGTAATTACAAAAATGGTGTTAACACTGTGGAAGCCAATTTTAGTAGTCATACAACTATCCTATGTAACATTGCTAATATATTCTACTTTAAGAAAGAAACATGTTATTTTATCCCGTCACAGTTATGTTTCTTATTATGATATAATATAAATCACAATTGACTGCTTCGTTGGTCTAGTGGTTGTAAGCACGTTTACTGATCATGAGGTACTGGGTTCGAATCTCAGGTCAGACCAAAATAATTTTTTGGGCTTTTTGTGATAAAATTCTTAGTAGCAGCTCGAAGTCAGGAAATTGGTGATGTTTTACCCCGGGACACATGAGCCCGTGCCTCGAAAAGCACGTAAAACCGTTGGTCCTACGCCTGATCTCTCTCCGATCGTGTCGGATAGCCGTCCCCATCGGACTATGAGAGTGAGAGAATAAAGAACGCACTTCTTGTGCTCGTGCATTCACACGGACACTATAAGCATGTATATGTGTATGTATGTATTTATATATATATATATATATATATATATATATATATATTGTGTGTACTGCAGTACATATGTGTATGTGTATGTGTGTATATGTATATTTATATGTATATAGAATAATTTTTAGTCCTTTCTATTTTGATTACTGCTGCACCGCCTCTTGTTTGTCTATCTCTGTTTAGCCTAATGGTTGGTTGGGAGAGAATGGCATTAAGTCCGCCATATATACAACTTTGTGCATGAAAGATTAAATAAATAAATAAACGCACTATAATCCTTTCCTGCGTGTCTGCGTAAGACAGGATTATAGTGAGATGACTAGTCTCCGTTGGGACGAGCTGCCGTGACCGAAACTCGGTCTGGAGGATATTATTATTATTATATTATAAATAAATAGGTATTAAAATAAGTATTTGATAGAAAAGGAAGATATTAGTACGCAGTACTGCAGTACAGCAGTGCTGTCGCATGGATGGGCCGGCTCGAACCGGGGTGGTACCACGACCTTACAGAATACCAACGTGAAGTAGAGGTTTACCTCTGCGTTTCGCTTGGTGAGTGCAGGTGGCCGGAGGCCCTTTTTACTGGAAATGAGGCATTCCATCCTAGTCCTCACGGGTGAAAACGCATCTGCATTTTGATCTGTAACAGAGGATAGATGTAGATGTCTATGGGCCGCAGCAACCACTTACCATCAGGTGGACTGTGTGCTCGGTTTTCACCCTTATCCTATAAAAAAAAGTTGAGTTGAATCTTTAAGAAACTCTGTTGATGTCGAGCAATTGTTTCGTAAATAACCAAGTTTAAAACGACGTCTTCAAATAAATTTTAACCTAACTCATATGAAAAGATGTTAATATTAACGTTCTATTCAAGTAGCCGTTTTATTAAGTGCATAATAGTTTCAAACACTATATACCTTAATTGCAGTACATAAATTCAAATTTACATCTCATTCGTTATTCCTTTTGCGTAGGTAAGTGTGAAGCCATACAATGACGCGGTTCAACGATTTAATCTTGCCATGTCTTCGTAACCACATTATGTATATTGTTACTACAAATGCATTGAAATTAAACGGACCCCACTAGATGAAGTGATGACCCGGTAAGAGATGCAGTTAGTCGATGGATGAAGCTGGCTTATAGTATGTTATCTATGGTGGTGGCTCAGGACAGTGCTTTGTGGCATTTCTTCTGGGTGGTTTATGTTCAGCAGTGGACTTGCGATGTGTTGTAATGATGATGATGATGACGATAAATTCATACAAATATTTTGTATGCATATGCATATGAATTAATAGAAAATTTTAATTCAGTTTTCACCCATTTCCGGACGTCTAAATTAACAATATGAATTTTTAAAAATCGAAGGCAATAACTTCCAGAGTATTACCTCTAGTCTACCCCAGTCTACGATTATCAAAACTCATGGTCAAAGCGTGTTGTTTTAGTATTTTAAATTAATTTTTTTTAAGATACTTATTGAATTGAATATAGTTTTTAAATTATTGTAATTAAGCGTAGAAAAATACTTTCAATTGTACTTTTGTAACACTTTTTGTACAATTGTGTTTTGTACTTTTCCACAACACAACTTAATATATATTTAATTTATATTATATATGACATTAAATTGTTAATTTGGTTAACTATGGAATACATACTAATGGAACAGGTGAGATACACTAATTGAACAGAATAAAAGAAGAGGATCTTATCATTTTATACGTGGTAGAGCCATACTGCAGCTATATTACTGGTATAGTTGTAACACGAATGGGTCGGTTCGACCGGAAAAGGAACACACTCTCACAGAATACCAGCGTAAAATAGCAGCTTAACGCTGCTGTATTTCGTATGGTGAGTGTAGAGAACCGGAGACTCTTTTTACTGGAAATGAGGCTTTCCATCTTAGTTCTCACGGGTAACAACGCATCTGCATTGTGATTCGTAATCGAGGATAGATGTATATGTCTATGGGACACAGCAACCACTTACCATCAGGTGGATTGTGCGTTCGTTTGTTACCCTTATCATATAAAAGAAATTAGATCTCACAAAAGAGACTAATATGATGATAATTGAGGTAGGTTTATGTATTTTTTTTTAAACTATAATAAATAGGGCCATACCTTAACAGGTATATATTATGTGGACTTGATAACTTGAGTGAGCAGAAAATATTTAAAAGTATTATTAACTTACAATATAATTGAGTTCAAATATATTTATATTCATTATTTAAACGACAATCAAAACGTTTCTACTTTCATTCAAAATTCCACAACAAAGGTATAACGTTAGTGTGGCACGACGCTAAGAATAGTGTTCTACCAAAGTTCATTCATGATAGCCATCGCTACTGCGCGAACAACACGTGCTTAATCGATATACATTGAGATGTTGGCCATTGATATTGATGTTGTAGTGTTAATATAAATACTTCGAGAAATTATTGACTTCCTAGTTACAGTATAGCTAATGGTCAAGTTGTGGATCCTAGGTTCGAACCTCAGCCCGGGCCAATATCAGTACCAAAATATTTATTTTCGATTTCAGTCCCGTCCCTTTGATAAATACTGTGGGAGCTCCCACACTTGTGGCACCTGGGCCTTTAGTGACACAGGATTTGTGTGCAAATTGGTAACTTTACAGGAGACGCCGGAAACTTTGCGCTATATCGCGCTAGTTTCCCGCCTTTTTAACATTACATTTCATATTAAAATGATGAAATTTGAATAAATGCAATATAAAATGTGAAATACTCTTTTTATTTTCCTTTTCCGTGATTTCCCATGTATTAAGATAACAACGATATATTTTTGAATATATCGTTTATATCATTTCATTAAACAAAAATAATAAATATACAAATAGCATAAAAAAATTCCGATATCAATTAAAATTAATATTAATTATACTACTTATCAATATTTTCCTTAAATATTTATATTAGATGTATGTCAATAAGTATTATGCAATATTCTATAAAAGTAAAGTAAAGTTGTAGCCTATTTGATTCCCACTGCTGGGCACAAGCCTCCTCTAATTTCTGAGAGGGTTTTAGGGTAAGGAAATGTCCGCCGCGCTGCCCCAATGCGTGTTGGCGAACTTCACATGTCTTCGAAATATTTTTTTCTTATTTCTCAGACATGCAGGTTTCCTCACGATGTTTTCCTTCACCGCCGAGCACGTGGTAAATCAGCACTTAAAATTGCCATTAACAATTTCATTGGTGCCGGCGGGGATCGAACCCGGGTTGCTCGAGTACTGTGAAGCTTACAGCGAGCGCTAACCATCTGAGCTACCACGGCTCATATTCTATATTGAATAAAAATTTTCTATTCTCTTTTATTTTTTTTATTTATTCAGATATTTTAAATTTGTTTTAGCAGTTGACACAGCGCAAAAATCTGAGTGAAGAAATATTTAAAAATCAGGCGCATATGCCTATTGAGCTCCTTTTTAGGGTTCCGTACCTCAAAAGGAAAAAACGGAACCCTTTTATCTTCTATCCTTTTTATCCTTTATCTTTTATCACTTTGTTGTCCGTCTGTCTGTCTGTCTGTCAAGACGCTTTTTCTCAGGAACGCGTGAAGGTGTCAAGCTGAAATTCATATCAAATAGTCAAGTCTACTGTCCCTTGGAGCTGTGAAAATATCAAACTTCTAAGCCAATAAAATCAAAAGATACAGCCGTTTATGCCGCAAATTTTCGACATTTGCAAGGGAATCAAAACCTACAGAGTACTTCCCTTGAACTCAGAATCTTGAAATTTGGTACGAAGCAACGTTTTATAGCACAGATAAAGGAAAAATTGCGAAAACCATAAATTTTTAGTTACATCATATAATAAAAATATTTTTAATAATTTTAAACTTCTATACCTAGGGATTTGTTCGGAACCCTCGGTGCGCGAGTCCAACTCGCACTTGGCCGGGTTTTATTTATAGTGTAGTCCACTTGATGGTTTCTTTACGCGTGTTCCATTGACATTTGCATTTATCCTCCCTTAAAAGATCAAAATGTAGATACGTTGTAAATAAATTCACCCGGTATATATACTTATTTGTATATGAAATGTATATAAATCTTTGTGTACCTGACGGCTCGGTGGCGCCGTTCCTAAGCATTTTGTTCCGGCGTTACAAGGCCGCGGGTTCGAGCCAATCAATTCATATTCAATCAATTTATATATATAAAACCTTTTCACGATACGGGAGAATCCTACTGTTGTAGAAATTTAAAAAAATAACTTATACCAATATTTACGGGTGCTTGGTTTTTAATTATTTTCTTATGTATAGTACATAAAAAACGCTATTGGTAAATATATCTTGCAAGATTTAACCACAGGGAAAAAGTGAGTGATACTCTTGGGTCTATTAAAATGTTTTTCATTCATTCATTCATTACTACTCTTCATAAGTCCGCTTCTGAACATAGCCCTACCCCAAGGAATGCCACAAAGCACGGCCCTGAGCCACCTGCATCCATTGACGTCCTGCATATTTTAACAGGTCGTCACTCCATCTAGTGAGGGGACAGCCTACATTTCGCCTATCGGTACGACGCTACCACTCGAGAACCTTTCTACCCTATCGGTTGTCGGTTCTTCTAGCTATATGGCCGGCCCATTGCCACTTCAGCTTACTAATCCGTTGCGCTATGTTAGTTACACTGGTTTCTACTGCGGATATCCTCATATTTAAATCTATCACGCAGATAAAACCCGAGCATAGCCCTCTCCATAGTTCCAATGTTTAATAGCAACTAACTAATTATCTGTCTAAACTAACATATTATCTGAGGAATTAAATAGCGATAATAGCTAAATGGTGAAGCAATAATTGCTTGAAGGTTAAGGGCAACTACAAACTTTAAAGTTTCAAAGCCGTAATTCGACTACTACTGAACTTCTCCAAATACGTGCCATTTAAACATGGAACATCTCCAATGGGAATATTTGTAATGTTACTATGTAATGTATGTCAGAATTTGGGATAGAACTGGGGTTGTTAAGAAATTTGAAGCGGGCGTTCCGCCCTGGAGCTACCGGGAGATTCAAAACATTATATCTATAATAATTATAGACTACGAGTGTGAAAATATAAATGTTTAAAAAGTCTAGCACATCCGTAGCGTAAATCTAAGACTGTGGGTTTTGTGCTTGATTTAGCGATATGGATTAAAAAATAACATATAAAAAAACAAGTCAAGTAGGTAATCTGTAACTGAAATTAATTTGTAAGCTGTGGGCTCAGTAACACAGTGGTCAGGGGCTGCGGGCATAGGGTTCGAATCCCACACGGAACACGTATTTGTATGACCTTCATAATATAACCGTTCCGTGTCAGGATGATTATCCATGTGCCATAAATTTTTTGATAATGAAGAAATTCCTAGTGTATGCGTAACGTTTAAAATATTTCAGTCCATTTCTATTCAGTGTTCTTGAATGACTAACAAATGATGAATTTAGTTTTTTATATTTGATAAATCATGTTAACACGCAATAAATGTCCAACTAGTACAAAGATTAATAGTAGTTTCGAGAAAAATGCTTTATCTTATTCAATACAAGTTAGGAGAGTGACTTTCAATAAGTATTATTTATAATCTATATTGAAAAAAAAACCTCTTTCTGTTTCTGATGTAAATGTGCGGTCTGCCAAAATCAACTCTAATATTTTTTATTTTTTCCAAAATCAAAACTTTATGAACAAATTACTCACTGCCAGTTTGGATATCAACTTCCTGACGGCTCCGCGGCGCAGTGCCTTAGCAATGAGTTGCAGGGCTGTGGCCCGCGGGTTTGAATCCCGCACGGAACAAGTATTTGAATGGCCTAGAAATATTTTTTCTGGGTCTGCATGTTTGTCCTTGTGAATTTTTTAAACTGCCTCCACGATACAGGAGAAAATTCTAGTGGAGGTTTTTAAAAAAAAATAAGAAATAATATTTTACTTAACAATATTTAGTTAAAAATTTCATGTTTGAATACATTTCGGAAAGAGTGTTTAACAATTGGCTCTCGCTTCCGCTCGTCACTACAGCACCGTGCAATCCTCATTCGCCCATTCATCAATCAATCGATGCACCAAATCATTCGTTAGTCGCGCGTGCCACAAATTTGTTCGGATATCTATGAGCGTTGCCGCAAGTATCCATTTCCTGTGCGGATACCGGTTTAACTTAAAACCCAGCGCGTGTCGGAAGTTATGGCGGTTTAAAGTAACTATTTTAATGTGTTTTATTTTAATGTTGGTTAACGAAATTAAATACATTAGATTTAGGTTTTTTAAGCGTCGAATTAATCTTATATTTTGAATATTTATATCATCTTACATATATGATGAAGAAGTCAATGTGTTGTTATATATTACGAAAATAAAAGGAAAACATCTAATCTATATAACATATTTCGTTAATTATAATGAGATTGAGACCATAACATGGTAAACATATTTAGCAAATAGTGTACATACTTATTTTTTGTGAGGAATTGTATAATAAAAATTGTGGAGTTTGCATGAAGGAACAGGATTAAGAAAAGAACACTGCTCATATTAAAGTCAATGTTTGGACATGTAAAAATAATGAATGAGGAAAGAGTAACAAAGCAAAATTATTCTGCAGATATGAGTGGCAAGAGCCGGCAAGAGACGCCCAGGATGCAATTTTATTAGCCGAATTGGCGATATATTTAAGATGGGCCAAATTAAGAGTATCTTTAACAGACGACCATGTATGTGATATATGGATGTGCAAGAAGCGAAAGGGGAATCCTAACACCGGTTGTGCCAAATGGAATTCAGCAGTCTTTGCCAATCCCTCTTGGTAACAGGCGTGGGAGTTCATGTATGTATTATATTGTTAATAGTGACGAACGAGTACGCAGTTTATCTGATTGTAAAAGAACGCTGTGTCCCATCAGATGGAAGCCTTTTCATCCCTGTAGACTATGAAATGCTTGTTACCAGTGTAAAGGGTCTTTGGTATCGTCATAATATATAATATATACTATACGAAACACCGCTGTATTTTTTTATAGTATAAGGGTGACAAACGAGCACACAGTCCACCTGATGGTAAGTGGTTGCTGCGGCCCATAGACATCTACATCTATCCTCGATTACAAATCAAAATGTAGATGCGTTGTCACCCGTGAGGACTAAGATGGAATGCCTCATTTCCAGTAAGAAGGGCCTCCGGCCACCTGCACTCACCAAGCGAAACGCAAAGGTAAACCTCTACTTCACGCTGGTTTTCTGTGAGGTCGTGGTACCACCCCGGTTCGAGCTGGCCCATCCGTGCGACAGCAAAAGCTGCCACGTGGCTCTACCACTGTTAAAAATGCTGTTATATTACGCTCGCATTCTGTGAGAGAGTGGTACCAGGACAGGAGGAAAGATGTGTGTTCGTTTGTCATTCTTATACCATAAAGAAATATTTCTAATCTATATATATGTGTATATATATATATATATATATATATATACTTTTATATTACTTATTGTTATATTATTACTTGAAGGAGAAGTGAACTTGCTATAATTACAGTCTATCGCAAGTCCACTGCTAAGCATACGACTCCCTCAAGTAATGCTACAAATCACGGTAGTTGATGTTGACAAACAATGTTGATAATGACATAGAACTACCAACTGTTACGGTTGTTGATATTGACAAACAATGTTGATAATGATATAGCAACTATCAACTGGAATACAATCTTGATTTAATCTAGCAACTGAGTTATTTCTTTTTCTCCTCAACACGCGGAAGCCGGAACGTTGCCCGTTACATTGAAGAGGCAAGAATTTATTTTCTCCGAAACATTGTTAAAGGAAACATTACATTACATTTCCTAGACGAAATATAATAGTAATGGTTTCTTTAAATCACTAATAATTTTAAATAATGATAAACTGTACGATTTTATAATGTTATTCTATATTTAGGAAAATACTATACATTGAATAATTTTTTTACGTGGTGGAGCCATGCTGCAGCTATATTAGTAGTATAGTTGTAGCACGAATGGGTCGGCTCGACCGGGGAAGGACCACGCTCTTACCGAAAACCAGCGTAAAATAGCAGCTTAACGCTGCTGTGTTTCGTATGGTGAGTGTAGAGAACCGGAGACCCTTTTCACTGGCAAAGAGGCATTCCATCTTAGTCCTCACGGGTGACAACGCATCTGCATCTTGATTCTTTATTGGTAATAGATGTAGAAGTCTATGGGTCACAGTAACCACTTACCATCAGGTGGACTGTGTGCTCGTTTGTCACCCTCTCCTATAAAAAAAATTAAATTATTGTTAAAGTAAAATTTCTTCAGACTTACTTGTAACTCTAATCTTTTTGGGACGGGAAAGTAAAGTCCAGTAAAATCTTTAGTCTTTTCAAGATATTTCCGCATTTATACGTGGTAGAGTCATGCTGCAGCTCTATTAATAGTATAGTTGTAGCACGAATGGGTCGGCTCGAGCTGGGAAGGACCACGCTCTCACAGAATACCAGCGTAAAATAGCAGCTTAATGCTGCTGTGTTTCGTATGGTGAGTGTAGAGAACCGGAGACCCTTTTTACTGCAGAATATATAAAATATAAAAAAGGCATTTTATTTAGTCCTCACGGCTGACATTTACCATCAGGTGGACTGTATGCTCGTTTGTCACACTTATTCTATAAAAAAAGGCAATAACAACAACATTAAAATATTATACATTATACTTAAATTTGTTTCAATTGTATTTTTATTTAGTTTTACACAAGTAACAATTACCTACAATTTTATAGATTAATATCTTGTTGATGAGAAAAACATTTTGTGGCATTCTAAATATAATATCAATAAAAACAAATACACAACAAAGACATATACTATAGTAATATTTATTAATATGAAATATAATGAAATGGTTTTTTGATTACATGTAATACTTTTACAAACTATAATAATAATAAAAAAACTAAAACTAGAAACTTAATTATCATATAGTCCTACTCCCCGCAGTATCGTGCCAAGAACGCTGGCTGCGTTTCCCCGCTGAATGGCTATACTTAGCCTTTGAGCGAGAAAAGAACCAGCCCTCTTATCACCAGCAGCAACGACCAGCCGCGGATGGAGTTCCTTTAGGAACTACACCGCACGTGGACTCCACGGACCGATAGTCTCTACAGCATATTGCACAAATATGTAGTCATCTCTCAGAGACTCATACTTGCGCCACTTACTCAGTTCAGCTGCCTCTGATGCCACCCCGGCTCTTAACGAGGTACCCCTGAGATGAGAGGCTGCCAGAGTATCTACGTAAGTAGCATCCTACACTAGGGCTTTACCTCTCTCCCAAGGAACCAACGTCATACCGTCGGGTTTCCTGCCATCGTCTCTAAATATCCAACAAGGTTCTAAAATCGAGGGAATATTTATAGAGACAAGAGCTCTTCGGATGACATCGTTCAAAGAACTGTGTCGTGAAAACCTACCAGCGCTTTTCTTACATGAATGTCCGTGGAGCCCAAACTTGTCGACGCTGCTACCACAGGGGCACTGATGGGGTTGACAAATCGCTGCTCCTAGTCGGATTCCTACGGAAATGCACAAGCTTTCCCCATCAAGTAACGTGCCGAGATTACTTGATGGTAAAGCGTGTAATCTGTGTAATGTAATGTAACCAGTAATATTAACAAGTTTTATTTATAACCCGTGCAAAAGTTACATTTACTGTTTTTTTACAACTGAGATTTATCATGTTAATTTCCTTCACCGCCGAGCACGTGATAAATCTGCACTTAAAATTGTAATTAACAATTCAATTGGTGCAATTCAAAAAAAAAATCATTCATTCATTCATCCGGTGGAGATCGAAACCTAAAAAAAAAAAACCTAAAAATTAAGAAAAAATACAACATGATTTTGATGTTCAAGCAAAATAAATCAAACGTCATTTTGTTTAAAAAAATATCTACCAAATAAAGTGATTTATTTGTCAGCGTTAAAAAAATTACGTGAAACTTTTAGTTTTTATTTTAATCTAATAAGACGGCCTAGAGATGTTACTCAGTAATTTCAAAGCACCTAACGAAATAGTTAAGCAAGCAATCGCCGTAGAGTAATCTACGAAAACAATAATTTGTTATTTTACCATTGAAATCGCGCCAACGTTAACAGAACAAAACGAAAACACCGCGACTATTAATCAAAAGACAGAATAAATCAAGAAAATTACGTAACTTGAACGATGGGACGCATTTTCCTCATTTTCATGCGGCGACATAAAGTTAGACAAGGATGGCGAATTTAAATTTCATTACGGCATAGATTAGAAGAAGACGGCAAGAGTAGAGGCAACGTCGTACCGAAACCGGCGCGAGCGCAGTGTAGTACTGAAAGCTTCGTTTATCTTCAGTCTTCGCCTAAAGCTCGCGTTGTGTAAGCGTGTAGAATAGCGCGTTTTCTTCAAAACTCTTACGAAATTCGTTATAGCGAATCATCGAACTTTTTTATTTGAAGTGACTGTGCCATAGTGCTGTGTAGTAAATTTTATGTGGCGTATTTTTATTTATCGGACATAATAGTGACGTACGAGATTTTTTGCGGATGCCAGCCGGGATCGTATTCATTCCAAGAAACTGGTAAGCAGATTTGTGTTATTTTAAGATATAATTAAATATAGAACGGCGGTACGTATGATATTGTAATTAGTAGCATATTGAACATGATTCACGAATAACGAGAACAGTTCGATTCCCTGAAAAAATTGACAGTTCTGAAATTTGACCGTCGTCACTTCAAACTGACTATGAATCACTAGATCAAACTTATTTGAGTAATTATAACGAATACTGTATTTAAGCGTTAAAATATTTTAAAGGTATTGTCTAAGAACTAATGTTATGCTATAAATACTTTTCTAACTATCCTAATAACCGATTTTCCCTCGATCTCTACTACTCTATGGCTTATATGTGACAATTAATTCTATTTCGATTGACATAGTATCTAAAGGTAATATTTTTTATCCTAGTTTGTAAATACCTTATTAGGTTTTATGCCTTAAAATTATCATTGTTTTATAGTTTCCGTACAGTTTGAATAATGAAGTGGGGCAATTAAGCACTTTTCCTTAGCTCTAAACGATATCAACATCAAGTATTCATTGCTGGTCATGGGTCTTTCAAGGCACACCACTTAACCTGATCTGCGGCTTCACTAAATAAATTAAAAAAAAAACAATTTATGAGAACATTTTCAGGTGCAGATGTTGGTTTTTAATTTATTTTTGTGGCCGTTAAAGGCCTAAAGCCTAAGTAATCCAATATTTATTCAAAAGTTGCCTATTGTGCCTTATTAAAGAATAATTAACTTAAAACTTACAAAACATTGGTAGAGCCACGCGGCAGCTTTTGCTGTCGCACGGATGGGCCGGCTCGAACCGGGGTGGTACCACAACCTCACAGAATACCAGCGTGAAGTAGAGATTTACCTCTGCGTTTCGCTTGGTGAGTGCAGGTGACCGGAGGCCCTTTTTTACTGGAAATGAGGCATTCCATCTTGGTCCTCACGGGTGACAACGCATCTGCATTTTGATTCGCAAACGAGGATAGATGTAGATGTCTATGGGCCGCAGCAACCACTTACCATCAGGTGGACTGTGTGCTCGTTTGTCACCCTTATCCTATAAAAAAAACATATTTATACTTTTTACGCTTTTATTCAACTGACCGGGGGTTATAATGAATGGGACGCCATGATGTTACGTGCTTTTAATAATTCCTGGTATACATTAAGAAAAAGTCCTTAGTTAAATATTGGAACATTAGTTATTCCAGATGTTTTTAATTTATAGATCCTGTTTGTTCTTTATCGGAAGTATATTTATTAAGTTGTAAAAATGTTGACGTATTTAATAAAACTTCGAACACAACTAATGCCGCCTAAGGCGGAGGCGTAATAAGGCAGTCAATCGGCCTGGATTCTTCGGACAGTCCCGCAAATGCAATCCCTATTACAATAATTACTGAAATTGTTCCGCAAAATGACTAATGGGTACCGCAGGTGCCGCATTTCTTCTTGTACCGTTGATTAATGCCGTACGTTATCGGAACATTTCTACTTTAAGTTGTAAAGCCATACGTCCTGCTTATTGTTGGAAAACTTCTGTCACATTATAACTAGTCCTACCAGAATTAATAACATAATGGTCGTGGAACTTTTCAAAAACGTTAGGTAGAGCTAAGCTACAGCTATATTGTGGTTGTAGCATGAATAGGTTTGCTCGACCGGGGAAGGACCATGTTCTCACAGATTACCAGCGTGAAATAGCATCTTAATGCTGCTGTGTTTCGTATGGTGAGTGTAGAGAACCGGAGACCCGTTTTACTTTTGTTAGAATACAAGGCATTCCATCTTAGTCTGATGTCTATGGGTCACAGTAACCACTTACCATCAGGCAGACTGTGTGTTCCTATGTCACCCATATTGTATAAAAAAATCGCCTCACAAATTTATGAGTCAAGTCGTTGAATGCATATAAAATTATTACCGTCTCATTACAAAAAGTTGTTCATTGATATTGGTTGAAATTATGATTTAAGAAGAGACTTTCTAACTTAAAAAGTCACTTAGCCGCAGTGTCAGAGTCTTCGCGAAATTTGACATTTGCTGTCAAACTCTATACCTACCTTACATTTTAGTTTATATTTTCGGCGAGATTTCTTTCGTGAAACATAAATTTTTATTTAGTTAGTATACGTCTGAGACTAAATTGAAACTTACTTTCGTAATAATAGAGTTTAAGTTTTTATAATAATACTAGCTGTTTCTCGCGACTTCACCCGCGTGAAATTTAGGGTTTTAATTTTTTTGAAAAACAAAAGTACCTTAAGCTATTCCTTAGAGCATCAGCTATCTACCAGTGAAAGACCCGTCAATATCGGTCCAGCCGTTTCGGAGATTAACCGAAACAAACAGACAAACAGTCAGACAGACAAACTTTTTACAAATTGTGTATTTGTTATAAGTACCGTATATAGTTTCATATGCATGAAGTAAAAATATGTTATTTTGAAATTACAAACAGACACTTTATATTTATTTATTTGTATAGATATAGATGATCGGCTGACTTAAAACATAGTACCTACACGAGTGAACTGACGATCATCGCTGGCAGAAAGAAGGCATTGTAAATTAATATTTTAAATGCAGATTTTTCGTAAAACCTAAAGTGAAGGCGTGGCCGGCGGTGAAGGATAACGTCGTAAAGGTCCTGCATGTATGTAAACTTAAAACACATTTTGACGACATAATATGCAGTTCGTTAACATTTGGGTAGCGTGATGGACTCTCCCTGCCCCGAAATCGTGAATGAATCTAATTTTACATATTTTACTAAAATTATAACTTCTAGAACCTAGATGTAAAATGTCAAGATTTTGTTTGATGGGATTATCGTAAAATCCGTTCTTAGTGAGCGTCTACATTGCGAAATGAGTAACTATTCAAAATTTCAAGTCAATCGGGTGTACAGTTTTAAAGATCTCGTAATGAGTGAGTCAGTCAGTGGTATTTCGTATACATATATGTAGAAGATTAAAATTAAACGTTATGAAATAAGTAAAAATAATTTCATTCAATCCATAGTATTGACGTATATCGACTTAATATCGACGGTGCTGTCAATCAGCCGACCAGAGAATCCATCCACTCCCTCATTCCACACAAAATGGAAAATGTCAAAAAGTCTAAAGCTAAAATTATCGATTTTTTGTGTTTTTTTTTTTCAAAATTGCAATGAAAAAGTTTTGTAGCATTGATTATAAATGCATTTAAGAAATAATGATTTCATTTTTTAAATTTTGTAATGAATCGCCACACATTTAAACAATTAGTAGCAATGTAAAATGAAACGAGGTCTGTTGAAGCCGATCCAGGCCGGGATTGAACCTCGGATTCCTTTTAACATTCATACAGCGTCCTAACGCGCAACACGTGGCAAACAATGTGTTTTTGTTGCTAGTGGCACAATGAAGACTGTGAAGTAGTCATTCTTTGTTTTAAATTATCTGCCTCGCTTTGAAAAATGCTTGTTCTCATTTTATTGAAGATATCGGGAGAAAAATATGAGTATCTATGTACTTAAATGTTTTTTTTTGTTAACCGTAGCTTAGGTGATTAACGCTTGCGTTCAAATTTCACAATATTTTTTATTTACAGTTGAAAATTATAAAATTTAATTTTTTTTCTGTATTGTTTATGTAATGTTCTAGATATTTAAATTTATTTGTAAGCCATACAAACACATGTTTTGAGTGGGATTCAAACTTGCGGTATATAGCACTGCAGCTGCTACACAGTGCGTACCCTTATCTACAGCTCCATTCAGAGAGTATGTATCAGAGAGTAAGTATGTAGGGTATTATTGCAATTTCTTTCCATTAAAAAAGATGTTCATATGTTTCATGCGTAAGCAGTGTTAAACTTATAAAATACAGATTACTAAACATTTGCGAAACAGCGAAACAACAAATATAGTAAACGTAATATATATAAAAACAAGAACAATACATACAAAAACTAATAATAATAAATTTTATTGTTAATTTAAAATAAACGCACTTCAATAGCAAATCTGCAAATAAAATAAACGTATTTTGCAAAATAAATTATGCGCGAGGAAGTCTCTAAAACCTCAAATGCCTCTGTTCTTTCCGGTCACGCGTAACGTGTGCCTTGCACGTGGTTCCGTAGAACAAAAAATACAAGGCAGAAAGAAGATGTTTCACCTAATCTATCGCTGTTCCTTACAGCTGCCGTCATTAAGGCAGTGTTTGTGCAATAAAATAAGAGATAACATTTATAAGTATAAATTAAATTTTATTTAATTATATTCTTTACATTTCTAATATTTATCATTTTTATTAGAACTTTTTTTAATAAATCCATCATAAACAATGTAAAACTATTTATTACGGTTGAAATCAAATATGTGTTATGTATATTTACGAATCCCTAAAAAACGATTTTTTTATAAGTGACTTTATGGTTCTGGGTTCTAGCCCTTCTGAGCCTGAAGTTACAATGTGTAATTATCCTTCATAGTACACTGCTTCACAATATGTCGATGCGTCACATTGTGTAGCCCTTGGGAGATTTTGACGGCAACTTAAGTCAGCAGACAGCTGACAGTTGGCAATGGTATCTCAAGGCACCTAAGCAGACATCATATTTTAAGAATCACATCAACATCAGAGCACTTGTTTCACCGTTTTCACTAATATTTCACTTGCGTAAACACTAAATACACAAAATCGCACCACTTTTACGTATCAAAGTCCACTTCAAACCATTATTTAAATAATGATACAGGAGCATCAAACACGCGCCGGTCAAGTTCCCGCCAAAACTCCCTAAAAAACGAGTTGTCTACTCGCTACAGGGTACGGTTTTTTGTCCGAGCTGCCATCTCTACCGGGTTGATATGTTTTTTTAAATTATTATAAGCCAGTGCTGGGCCACAATCCCACCTGGTGGTAAGTGGTGATGAAGCCCTAGGTGGTTAATCGCACAGTCTTATGGCGCGTCTCCACCAAAGTTTTCAACATTTGTCAACACGTGTTGGTGACAAATGTTTCTGTCAGGCGCGTTTCCACCAAAAATGTTGACGACATTTATGTTTCCGACATGTTGGCAAATCAAAAAATATTGTTTCAAAATGTTGCAAATCAAAGGAATACGCTTGTTGCCGACATTTGTTCCCTCGGTGGAGACGCTTCTTGGAACATTTTGAAACAAATGTCGCCGACTTTTGTTGATTTGTCAACATGTCGGAAACATAAATGTTCTCAACATTTTTGGTGCAAACGCGCCTTTAGTGTAACAAATCCTATTCACTCTTGTTATATTACCATCACACAGGTTACCTTATGCCTATTTTTATCGCCAAATAGCAGTGCACTCACTCCTGTGTTCAGGTTAAAAGAGTGAGATAGAGATAATAATTACAAATTGTGAGGCATTTCACCTCACTTCTCAACGTCGTTGCTTGATGCTGTCCGTAAGTTCCAGTAGCCACTTGTTGTGGAATGTCAGCTTAATATTATAAAAAAGAAAAAACATGCGTGAGTGTCATGAAACACTTAGTTGGAACGAAGTTCCTTTCTTAGTATATTATTATTGATAAACGTATTATATTATTGATTAACAAATACAAAGAAATGAATTACTAGCGGCTATTAAAATGAAACGTCATTTAAAATAAAATAATATTTCTTTCATGACAAGATAAGAAAAAGTGCAAGAGATGGATATTCTTCCATCTCGCTTCCTTATAGACGCCAAGGCCGTCTACACTACGTCAGAATAGGTACATGACGGAAAACTCTTACAGTTTTGCTCACCTAGACCCCATCCGCCAAATTCGTTCCGTCCAATAAGGAACATCGTTTTAAAAATCAAGGGAAGATTTATAATCAATATAGGAGTATAACGGGCGATATTTACACTTTGTGCAATAAAGTAAGTTTGAGGATAATAGAATGTAGAGTCATCTGTCTGGCTTTATATGGTGTATAAATTAAAATAACTTCAGTAGTACCAACATTCAGAATCTCGAGTCACTCTTGTATTTACCTATAAATAATTTTAGATGGCCTGGAAACAGTATAATCAGCACCAGTTCGTAAATAGTTCATGGATGAACAATACCTTTCATCCAAGTTTTATTGATTTGCGCAAAAGCAAATACGTTTTAGCTAGGAAGCAGTCAGTACCAGAGCAGTCAGTGGTAGGTATACCAACTAACGGGAATAATTTGCAGTGCTTTTTAACACTATTAAATACTCCCACTAATCACTCTAAGATTAAAATGCTTTTGCAAAGAGTCGTTCACGACCGTAGCAAAACCGCGGATTTTAGAGTTTCACAGGCCATATCCTTAACCTGATAAAGTAATTTTAGTTTTTAGTTTTAGTAAATGTTGTTTATTATATGTAATGTAAATAAATAAGAATTAAGGTTTTACATAATATAAAAATTCAGTAACTGATAAAAAGTTAGAATGAGATCAATTATTCCAAGAAAATGAATAATTGATCCCATTTTATTCTAGCGAAACATATATTTTGCTATTAATATCCTATTAAACTCAAATGCATAGTCTAGTACATATTCTTAGAACCGGTGGAAAATATAGAGAATGAAATAAAATGACAACTCTTTATAATTCGATTCAAATAATAAATTAAAATTACGTTTGTTAATCGTTTGAAAATCAGGTTCCTTTGTCCGTAGAAATAACCGGCCAAGTGCGAGTCGGACTCGCGCATGAAGGTTTCCGTGCCATCGCAATACAAGTTTCTAGTAGGGGAGCCTTTTTTAATTTTTAATTTATTTTGATTTTATTATTTGTTGTTATAGCGGCAACAGAAATAAACATTCTGTGAACATTTAAACTGTCTACCTATTATGGATCATGAGATATAGCCCGCTGATAAACAGACGGACGGACGCACAGCGGAGGCTAAGTAATACGGTCCCGTTGTTTACCCTTTGGGTACGGAAGCCTAAAAAGGAAAATTATCTTTGCAGTTATCGCTTTTTCTGTCTATTTTTAAGGTAATTGTAGCATCTCCAAAAAATATACAAAATTATGCAAAGTTAAACTCTATACGGTATCTCTATAGTGACCGATATAGCCCAAGGGATTAGTAAGCTGAAGTGGCAATGGGCCGGCCATATAGCTCGAAGAACCGACAACCGATGGGGAAGAAAGGTTCTCGAGTGGCAACCTCGTACCGGCGGACGAAGTGTAGGGCGTCCCTCCACTAGATGGAGTGACAACCTGGTAAGATATGCAGGAAGTCGATGGATGCAGGTGGCTCAGGACCGTGCTTTATGGCATTCCTTGGAGGCCTATGTTCAGCAGTACACTTGTGAAGGGCTGTAATAATGATGATGATGAATCTCTATATTATGGACTTATAATAAGCTCTATTAGTGCATTGTATACTTAAGCACAGAAATGCCAATAGGCATTAAGTCCGTCCTTTGTATTATTTCTGATAAGGTATGTGATAAGAAATAAATAATATCAAGAGGCTGTAATTCTTTATCTGTTATTACAAGTTTTGAAGTAAGAGCGAGACATTACGGTGTCGCGGTGCAGGCGGTACATCGATCCGTTGATGATTTACAATCCGATGACAGGAGAGAGAAAAAATATGTTCTTATGGATCTTAGTCATGTAGGACGTGGAATTAAAATAGACGTTGTGCATACTTCACCGCTTTAAGTAGGTTAGCTATAAATTTTTAGCGGTAAAATAAACAAATAACCTGGAATCCACTCTTTATAAAAATTTCGGATTAGATATCGTTAGCTACATAGTTTTCATTACCATGAATAATGTCGATTCCATAATGTAACAATCACAAAAATTAAAAAAAAAAACTTCCCCATAATCATGATAATCTTAATTTCCAGCCAAGCATACCGTACCGTACACCGTACGTACTTTTTCTCAATTATTAAATATTCAACTAGTTTTTTTTTTCATAAATACGCAGTAATAATAGGTAAAATTAAATAGATTATATTTATAATTTTCTAGGTTTTTTATTTGGTTTTATATTAAGTGTGTTTATTTTTTTGTGTTCGATAACATATATTTAAAATCAGTTGCAAATATTAAATCCTATTGGCCTATTGGTAAGAGGTAAAAGTTTGAAAGTGGACACTGTCACATTTTGATGCTTTAGCAAGAAAACTACAAATATAAAATTCACAATCGACGAGGATTGCTCGCATCCATCTTTAATTTAAATAATCTTTGGCGGATCTTGAAATGTAAACACTTTTAACGGGTATGCCGTTCTTGAAAACTATTTTCGATTTGTTTTTTTTTATGTAAAATATTCTTATAAGTAACCAGTAACATTAAGTGTTCGATATTCGTAAGTAATGTTTGTATACACATATTTAATGATTTATTTAGTTTTTTTTTTTAAATAATTGCATTGAGCAGTCAAAGGAATTCGGTATTACGGGAGAATTATATTATATGACTAATAATTATTTTTAGTTACTTCATAAAATATTTATATCTTCGTTTATATGAGGAATAATTTTTATTTACATATTCCTTCACAAAAATGGCTCAATACATATGGACGCTAAACATATATTATGTAGAAACTTGGTGGCCCGACAGACTTTGTTATGCCCTTTCCCTTTCCGTAGGTGATTATTGATAACTCGACCACATGGCCACACATCAGGTCCGGGTTTTGTGATATTCTTTTTTGGCACTAAACAAACATATTTTGTGAATATAAGTACCTAATCTTGATACATAAATATAAGGTTTGCTAACAGCGCCACCTATCGGTTCTTAGTACCGACTATGAACCATCGTCTTGACCAAACAAATTAATATATTCTGTAAATATGACCTCAATCGGTCAGCTCGTTCAAAAGTTACAGGATGACTAACAGCCAACGAAAATATAAACAAGGAAAAGTATTATAATTAATAAAAAATCCTGTGTTTTTGTTGAGAGATCCGATAGTTAATCATTTGTCAAAATAAAATATAACTATAACATACTCGTATTTTGAAATAGAAGAGTCACGCTGCAGCTATGTTACGGTTGCATTACAAATGGGTTGGCTCTACAGGGGAAGGACCACGCTCTCTCAAAATAATGCTGCTGTGTTTCGTATGGCAAGTGTAGTGAACCGGAGATCTTTTTTTACTGGTAACGAGGCATTCGATCTTAGACCTCAAGGATGAAAACGTATCCACATTTTAATACTTAGTGGTTATTAATCATGGATAGATGTAGTCTACCCAGCTCCAAATGGCCTCGTCCGTTAAACATAAGGGTTCACCGCACGTAGGTTAGGTTCGGTAGTTGAAGAAAAAGTTGGTGTATTTCTTCTTAAACTTACACTCTTATACTCATACAACGTAGATTTTAGAGACAGGTCACGGAAGTTATCTTAACCATATCATTAACTGTAGCTACAGATGATTTCCTACGAAATGTATGAGTAAATTATATAATATGTAATGGAAATAAGACCGTAGACAAGATAATCTCAGACTACAACTACCTTCTTATAATAACCTGTATGGTAAAAGACGATTAAATTACATAATACCTTACCTAATTAACCTTATACCTAATGCTATTAGAGAAAAAATAACACATAAAAATCTAAAAACCATCTTGAAACAATATTTTTTACAAATGATTAACAAAAAATACACATTACATACATTACTTACACAATAATATACACTAACTTACAATAATATACATTTGAGCATAATTATATCTATCTACATAACAGCAATTAATGAATTCACGTAAACATATACATAATATAAATACTAAAATATTAATATATATAATATGAAAACAAAAATATCCACATACAAAACAAATACATAAAATACATATACATAATAAATATAAACTAACAACACTATATAATAAAAATCACAAACTACACTTTATACCATACCTATTAAAACCGTAATGCTAAAAATCATCCTGTAGAATAAAAAGTAGTAAAAAATGAAGACAGTGCTGCATAGGAACTATGGAGTGTAGAGTAGAAGGAGAACCATCTTATAAGGTGCGAAAGTTGAAAAAGTGTCCCACTATTTACTGAAAATAGAGGTTCCAAAACCTACCACAATAGCAATGGCGTCTGAAAAACTACGATATGAATATAGCTGTTGTAGACGGAGTGAAGTCAGCTGAATTCAAATATTTAAAAAAAAATATGACTAGAGTAGTTAATAAAATGCCAGTGTACAAAACCTCAACTATTTACGTAGTACAAAACCAAGCGGATTGGTCGGTTCTTGTTTATTTCTCCATCTTATTCTAATTAATTTCGGCGCCTTTTTTTAAATTTATCCTATGCTACTGCAGCGCCACCCTTATTTGACGCGTTTTTAGGGACACTTTTCATATAAGGAGATGGTCCTCCTTCTACTCTACACTCCATAATAGGAACGTCCAGAAAAAGTTTTTACGTAACCTTATCTTGTGATATACCCTCATTGTGTTTATAAAATGTGTAGCTGTCTTATGATTGTTACTGTATGTATGAAGTGTGTAGCAAATATTGTAATAAATAGTTTTAGTCTTTTTTAATGTATATCGACGGCTAGTGGTGTACGGTAAAACTCAAAAGAGTTTATGTTTACACTTTATTAATTGTTATACTTCTTATTGTCTATTAAATAAATAAATTAAAAAAAAATAGTAATAAATCGCTAAAAACACCAATCTGACTTTGGTGACAATCATTCCTCTGTGTGACTGTTTGACCATAGACTATTATCATTACTAGAACGGTCACAAATCCCTAAAACAGCGATTTCTGACTTAATCTCAGTTAATTTGATAGAGCCTTTTAATATAACAAAAAGGATTGAATGGCATCAAAAAATTGTACGTAAATAGCCCATTTTCTTGCTGATTGTATATTTTTTCAAAAAAGGTATGTAGGCTGGTCAGATTTTCTTCAAAGGACAAGGACAATCGCCTGAGAATGTTTTCCTGTAGCAAAAAATCATTCTGTACATTATGCCACCATAACTCTATGATAATGTTCTTATGGCCGATAACTTTCAAATAATATCATAAGCTTTAAGCTGTGAAGTACATAATAACCACAAGAGATTTTGCTAAATCAGACTCTCGTTGATCCTATCTTACCAATTAGATGAAATGTACGAGTATATAAATTAAATATCTTAACGTGGTAGTGCCATGCTGCAGCTATATTATGGGTGTAGCACGAATGGGTCGGCTCGTCTGAGGAAGCACCACGCTCTCACAGAATACCAGCGTAAAATAGCAGCACAATACTGCTGTGTTCCGTATGGTGATTGTAGATAACCGGAGACCCTTTTTACTGAATACGAGGCATTCCATCTAAGTCGTCAGGGGTGACTTTTGAATTTGTTGAATTTTTATTTTTAATGAAGGATAAATGTAGAAGTTTATGGGCCATAGTATTCACTTACCATCAGTTGAACTGTGTGCTCGTTTGTCACCCTTATTCTGTAAAAAAATGTTTAATTTTCTCTTCCGAATTAAGGTTGATTATTAGAGATAATGTCGAGTTTAAGCTCAAACTCTACAATATCAAAGGTTGATTGTAGGCCGCTATGTTACACAAAATTCAAGATTGACTTACTTGTGTGAATACCGAGCTTACTAGAAATGCAAAGTTTCGTTTGTTTCGCGCCATTTTCTATCGACTTAAAAAAGGAGGAGGTACCTATTCAATTTGACTGTATGTTTCTTTCTTATGTGTGATTAACGATTCTTTCTTTTTTTATTTGAAGGCTGGTGCTTTTCATGTGGTCCGATATAAATTTGTTCAGTAGTTTTTGAGTTATCCTTAATAATTTATATGGAAGTCGATTGTACAAAAGTTATAATTTTACCATTTGTTTAAAACTGAGCTACCGTTTCGTGATTCTTCTCACCGGAGATGAAACAGATCATGTGCGGAACATGTTTAATGCAAAGCTACATTAGCGCAGACGTTATTCAGTGTTATAGTTAAACAAATTTAGGTTAAAATCTCAGATCATAACTGGGTTTATTACCGCAATTCTCTTGCAAGTTTGAAAAAAATACGTATTTTTTATTTTTAATCTATTATGGCGGGTAAAAAGTCTTTTGATCAGTGTTAACGACTGTTAGCTTTGATATATTACGTCTCAGTAAATTATTTGGACGCGCATTAGTGTTAAGCACTTATTTATTTTCGTTATCTGTGCTAGAAGCCAGTGGAACAAAGTGGGGTACTGATTAAAAATTGTTTCTAGGTAACAACTGATTTTAGTCACTTTAAGACATTGTTTAAAATCATTTATGCTTAGATAACAAGATGCAGCAACAGAAAAATACACAATATATATTCGAAAATTGATAACGAAAATTTAGGTTGTAAATAACTATTCTCTCTCTCTTACCCGTAACTCCACAAATATTTTAGACGTTAAACGATTTAGTATAATATTGTATTTTCCTATTTAAATTGAAGGTGATTTATGTTGTCACATCTGAAGACTAAAATGGAAACCTCATAGCTTGTATAATTTTCATTACCCTTTATTAATTTCACACAGGAGCACAACACTCATTCAATTTAAAAAAAAATAATTTGTGAAACATCAGTACTGCTGCTTCACATTAAAAATAAGTATGGTGGTGGTAGAGCCGTACTAGCTCAGATGGATAGCGCTCCCTGTAAATTTCACAGTACGCGAGCAACCCGGGTATGATTCCCGCCGCGGAACCAATGAAAGTATTAATTGCAATTTTAAGTACTCATTTACCACTAGTTCGGCGGTGAAGGAAAACATCGTGAACATCTATGTCAAAACAGAAGCATGTATGAGAAATAAGAATTTTTTTTTCGTAGACATGTGAAGTTCGCTAACACGCATCGGGGCAGAGAGGCGGACATTTTCTTGTCCTAAAACCCCCTCAGAAATAAAGGAAGGGCTGTGCCCAGCAGTGGGACGTATATAACCTGTAGCTTTAACTATAACTTTTACGCGGGTGGTTCCAAACCAAACGGCGAAAAAGAAGCTCTACCAACTAGTGCTCCCAATTCATATTATTACATTTATCCCACGTCTTAAATCTTTCAATCTGGTTCTAATCACAGAAAGTTTCTGGTATAAATATGAGACATTCAACGTAATATTATCAGTCATCAATCGGTAGCCACAAGACCAACTAGACCTTTTCCTGAGTACCCGACCTGTTCCTGAGTGCACTCTGACTAAATCAACAGACCAGAGCCTAATTTAAGAAGTTATAAGAGCTCTATTAGTATTCATAAAACATTTATTGAGGTATAACTTTTGGAAAATAATAAGTAACGACAAAATACATCATGTTAAAGACGTCAAACACACAAACGTTTCTTTGCCAAACCGCAGGTTGTTCTTAAGAAATGTGATAAAAACTCAAAAGAAAATGTTTCTTTTAATAACACCCATAAAACACACGTGCTCAAGACTGTTAACTGACGGTAATATTTTAAATTAATAAAGAAATTGAAAAATTATTTAGCAACACTTAAAGTGTTCCGTGTCAAAATTTCCAAAACGGAGAATTGAAATCACCGCCTATCTATCTAACTGTCACAGATTTATCTCGGATCTCAGAAACAATTTCACAGTTGAATTCATGACAAATGAATATGGTTGAAATTCAGCATAATTATAAAATGTGTTTATTTTAATGCAGACGTGAATACGTCTAACTACGTAAATAGGTTTGTAACATAATTAAATGTTTTTTTTACTACACAAATTTTAATATCTATTAAAGGCATTTAAAACAGTTAAAAATTTTACCGAAAAGGTTCTTCATGATTTCTAACTCTCAATGTAAAAAATAAAAAACACGCGTGAGTGTCGTGGAACACTTGGTTGGAACAAAGTTCCTTTCGTAGTGATAAACGTATTATATTATTGATTAACAAATACAAATAAATGAATTACTAGAGTCTATTAAAATGAAGCAACATTTAAAATAATATTTCCTTCATAGCAAGATAAGATAAAGTACGAGGGATATTATTCCATCTCGTTCGCACAATAGAAAGGAGGTCGTGACGGAAAAAATCTTACACTTTTTCTCGCCTAGCCCCCAACCGTCAAATTCGTACCGTGCGATAAGGAACTTCGTTCCAAAAATAACGAATACTGATTTTAAAATCACTAGAATAGTGCTATTTATCATACTTTTTGAAATTTAATGGGAAAACCTCTAATATTGCAGGCCTCTTTTGAATTTTGTCAAAGGGATTATTAAAAAATCTGAAAACCAGAAAATTGAGAAATAGGTATAGAATCGTAAGTATTATAATAACGATCAAAAATTCATGTTGATGGACTGGCACAGAAGACTATGCAAGTAAAGCTTTAAATGCAATTGAGCCTGGCGTCGACTACAGCAGAAATGCGTCGAATCGAAGCGAGTCGCATTTATTCCTAGTGCGTCCATCTCCGACGAATCGAATCTAATTGTTCATTCATCGCAAGTTCTTCATCAAAATAGGTCGTTTTTGCGTCATGGACAGCTCGGATGAAGAGATGTTTTTATTTCATCGTGATAATATGGATCTTCATGATTAAACAATTCTGGATATTGTTGGACCAGTTATATGAATAGGTCTTCATTCATTTTTATTTAAACAAAAAGATTTTCACGAAAACGAAATAGAAATTAATTAAAATACACTGGCGCGCATCCACTTCTCTGCGTCGACTGAGGCGGGCCGAGTTGAATCGAATCGCATCGGCGAAGAAATTCGCCTGTCAAGCAATTCGCGCAGTCGATTCAATTCGGCGCGCCGCGAATCTTCGCTAATGGACGCAGTTTCATAGTAAATATATAGAGGCGACTTTCTGCCATTCGATTCGACTCGGCTCGGCGAGTCTAGTGGACGCTTAGCCTAATACTGTTGTATCGCTCAAAACTTTCTCTGCATCAAGGATATTGTATTATTACTAACTAAATAAATCATAATAATTAATTAATAATTTTTAATCTGGAGGTAGCCGTGGTTAACTATGACATTGGGACGTTATACACCTCAGTCCCCCCGTGACCTGTGTGACGCTGTAAAGTGCTCGAAACGCCGGGAATATAAAATAAGTTAATATACACGATAAAATCCGTAAAATTTATTTTATTTAAATAAATAATTCTTTTGTCGCAAGCAGACCCATAGCAACATCATTTACTTAGGCCTCTCTCAAAACAGAACCAACAATCAATATTATAAGAATTGAAAAAGCTGAATAATTATAAAAGAGCAGAGATACAATTTTGTACGTGGTAGAGCCATGCTGCAGCTATATTAGTAGTATAGTTGTAGCACGAATGGGTCGGCTCGACCGGGGAAGGACCACGCTCTCACAGAATACCAGCGTCAAATAGCAGCTTAACACTGCTGTGTTTCGTATGGTGAGTGTAGAGAACCGAAGAACCTTTTTACTGGAAACGAGGCATTCCATGTTAGTCCTCACGGGTGGCAACGCATCTGCATTTTGATTTGTAAACGAGGATAAATGTAGATGTCTATGAGCCACAGCAGCCACTTACCATCAGGTGGACTGTGTGCTCGTTTGTCACCCTATACTATAAAAAAATTATAAACCTAGATCGACAACCGAAGCCGTGGCTAAGTTGAAATAGTACTCTCTACCAGCCATAGCTAAGAACTAATGTTCAATCATACATTTTTATCATTTATTACAACCTCCTGCTTCAGTTTCCTTTCGTCGCCTCTTTTCATTTTCATTGCAACATTCATTCATGTTGCAGTCATTGCATGTTTAATAATTATCCCTTAATTGTTAAGTAATCTTGTTATTTATATATGTATCTGTTGTGGACTTAGTGTAGGACTTGTAGGACTAAAAGGCAACTAATCGGATATTGGGTTTGTGATTGTGTAGGCGAGGCCACCCATCACTATTTATTTAAATTAAAGCAACAGAATGGTTGAAAACTATAAATTACAACGAAACCGAAACACTTTTAGAAAAAATTACTTAACTAGTTACACGTAATTAATAATTTGCTAAATATACCATACCTCACATGCACACACCACATACACACACACTACACAATCACACAACTAACACCAAACTATAAGTCAAAAATCTATGTG
The DNA here is from genome assembly GCA_033319125.1 of Parnassius glacialis. Lineage (NCBI taxonomy): Eukaryota > Metazoa > Arthropoda > Insecta > Lepidoptera > Papilionidae > Parnassius > Parnassius glacialis. The sequence goes on along the minus strand of JAVANC010000025.1, from coordinate 29,009,815 downwards.
TTACCCAAGTTCTAAACAATAATTTATATAAATGAAGGACGGGTAGAGCGGAGCCTTCTAACACAAGTTTCCTAACTTAAAAGGAGATTCAAATAATGTATTTAATTTTAAGTATTACTGATCTGAGAATAAAGATTTTTGATTTTTTTTCTTTGTTTTGATTTATTTAAACGTTATTGAACCTCACATCAGTAGAGGGTCAAAGGGCGGATTTAATGCTAAAAGTATTCTCTGCCAGTCAACCTAAGGACACTGGTAAAACTACGAAGGCGGTTACAAAAAACATAAATATATGTTTATATATATAAAAATGAATTTTATAATAAAAAATATAGGATACATAATATACCGATTAAACTTAAACTGAGATAACTACAGCAGCTAGCAGTTATGAAACAATTTGCCCAATGAGCCCGAACATTCGTCTTAAATGTTTGCTTGCTGATAGGTTGACTAAGTTCTCAGGCAGGTCATTCCATAGGCGCGCGGCTTGGTCAGCAAACGATGAACATATGAAACCCGAACGGTGAAGAGGTATAGGGAGAGCAAGTATCCGATGAACGAAGCTGGAGGACTCTGCCTACCTCTCAGAGATTATGGGCGTGATGTTATTTTATTGACAAAAGACCACCATAAACAACTATCCTTCTGTATAAATATATAATGTGTCGATTCTGCCCCTCAATTTCCCGGAATGAAACATAAACTCGGTGAAAATAGATTTTCATATCATAGCTTACGCGTAAAACTAGTTAGTGTATGAGAGCATTAAACGTTATTTTATCTATCCTAAAAAATTCGCTGAAGAATAACTGCTATGATTTTTGAATGTTTCTTATTTTTAGCCGACTTTATAAAAAGGAGAAGGTTGTCAAGTGTCAAATGTTATTTTAGTGTATTTTACGTTATCTCTTCGTGAAATGTCACATATATCATCGAAAGGGACAGATAATACAAGTACGATTATTTTAACGATGTTCTATTATACAGAATTGTAGGGTCGATGACAGAGAATCCATCATTACTCGTTGAGTAATGATGGATTTCGGTTGTGGTAGGTAGCCACCTACCACATTTTATACGTGGTAGAGCCATGCTGCAGCTATATTATGGTTCTACGGGGGGGGGGGGGGGCTCTCATAGAATACCAGCGTGAAATAGCGGCTTGATGCTACTGTGGTGAGTGTGTAAAATCGGAGACCCTTTTTACTGGAAACGAGGTATTCCATCTTAGTCCTCAGGAGTGGCAACGCATCTGCATTTTAATTCATAATTGAGGATAAATGTAAATGTCTATGGCCCACAGCATCCACTTACCATAAGGTGGACTGTGTGCACGTTTGTCACCCTATTCAATAAAAAAAAGAGTATATCGTTTGTGGGTATGTAAGAGTCAAGAGCAGCATTTACAATAATTTTTAATATCCCTACTATGGGAGAGGCCGATGTCCAGCAATTGATTGATTAGGAAATGATGATGATGATGAATATATATATATATATATATATATATATATATATATTATATTATGCTATATGTATAAATATATAGATAATGTAAAAACATATATATTTTATTTTATAACAGAATTAACTGCTCCGTAAAAAATATTTATTCATCGGTGGATCTTTTCATTGTCATTGGCGTTCTATTTTCGAAACAGTATCTATTCGGCCAGAACGATTCGACGCCCTTTGCGTGTACACATGAACAAAGTTATAGTTTACCGTAATTAAACCGATGTCTATTGAAATTTAAACCGTATTACGTTGTATTACTATTCATTTAGTTGAAGCTTTCTGTGGTTTTAATATAGTGAAATGCAAGTGAGTTCCAGAGCGAGCATTGAAGGTTTATTTTCGCTTAAGACTATTTTTGTTCTGTGGAATTAATGTTTTATTTATAAAAAAGAAAAAAAAATACATTACATTGATGCAAATGATTGCTTTTTAGTTAGCACAATTATAGAACACGTTTGTGGATATCGACTGACATTTTTTCTACTTCTTATTAGCCACAGTGCTTAACAATGATGCGAGAGAGATGTGCGAGAATATTTCCATATTAAAATTTCTATTGAAATTGTAAGAGGTCCGGTCCAAAGGACAAGAGAGTGATCAAGAATTTACTAAATATCGAATATATTTTTATGAGGGATTTGCCTAACCTAAATGCCTAGATGGGTTATGTCCTGTTCTCACATATTAAAACTCCACGGTATATCCGGGCATATCCGTAGAGCCACAAGAACGCTTACTCACATGTCCTCGGCCCTTCTAACGATTACCCACTGGCTTCCGTCCTTAGCCTCACCATAGACACAAATGGTAAGTTTTCGCCAAATCCGTAGTGGATATGACATGACTGGCAACACCGAAACTGCAAATCGGATGCGGTATTCTTCCGAGACACTCATTTCCCTGTTTTGCAACAATTCGCCTATTCACTAAGCGCCCTCGCAGCGGCCACCGTTGACTGGTCACATATATAAAAAGAACGTAACAAAGGCGATTTCTGGGTCTCGACAACAGCGGCACCTACCGGGTTAGTTTTTTCAATTATGAATCTAAACCATCCCGGGACTTGCTCAAATACACACATTTTTTTTTTATCAAAATCGATTCAGCCGTTCTCAAGTGATGATCTTTCACACATGCGGCAATTGAGTTTTATTTAAATAGAAGATTAAGAAAAATAAAATTACAGACACAAGCTTTTGAACATTTGCACCTTTGATTGCAAAATTAAAAATTGAAACTTCACGTTTGTATTAAAATTATAACCTCAGAACAATAACTACTTTAGTTGCTAACTACTAACTACTTAGTAGTAACTAGAAATTATAACAGTTTTAAAATTGACCAAGTTCTTTTATTTTTTAGTTTTAAAAAAAATATCCGTAAGGTACCCGGCGCGGCGTTGTAGGCGCAGAAGAATTAATTGTCGGAATATCGTTTCAAATTTGGAAGAGTTGTATTGTTTAATAATTAGGAATGATAATATTATATTAATTGTAGTTGAATGATATATAATCTGCCGACTTCCAAAAAGGAGACGGTACTCAATTCGAGTGTATGTTTTTTTTTATGTGTGTAACCTCATAACTTTGTACTGGGCGAACCGATTTCGATGATTCTTTTTTTATATGAAAGCTGATAGTTCTCGTGTGGTCCATTATGAATTTGATCAAGGTCAGATCAATGGTTATTGAGTTATTCTTAAATAACCTATATTGAAGTCGGCTGTACAAAATTTTTAATTTTAAATAATTTAAAAAAAAAATTGATATGATAAACGCGCCACCTACTGTAAGTTAATTGTACTATACCTATAACCTTCGCGCAAGTGCAAGCAATAAGTTGACAAATTTTTAGCGCAATCTGATGAACGGTATGGCAGTGAATAAAATATGAACAAACAAAAATTATTTTTTATACATATTATACGTTAGATTATTTGTGGTCTATAACATTTTCGTCGAGAAACAATCAAAGAGAATATAATGACTACGTTTAGAAACAAGGTTCTTTTGACAGTAAAAATAGTCTATGACGAAGAAAGAACTCTATGGCTGAATTACGTTTATTACATAAGCCCCATGGTTATAAATGCAAGTTCAATGAATTTCCTTGAATTTTAATGCAACTATGTATGGATATTGTCTAATTTGTATGTCGAAGACACGTAACGTTTAGTTTTTTTTCGCCGCCAGAGGACGAAGGCACACTCGTTGCATAACAAACTGTTTTATGAACGTTTTAAGTTTCTCGCATATGTACTTGTGTTAGTTCCTTCAGTGTGTGCGATTCCTTATTATGTCTGATTAGAACTTGATTTGTATAGTAATTTCGTTTCAATTTTATTATTATGATTCTAAGAGACGTGAATGTTCAAAATTGGACTGATTAAGACATGGAAGTTATAATACAAGTAAAGCTTAAGTTGTTCAATTTTAATGTCTTTTGTATATATAGGTAAGGATGATATATATCAATGATTAAAACATCAAAATGCAACTGTTTATAATTGTTTCATACTAGCGACTCGCCCCAGCCTCGCCTGCGCCTACTTCGACTTAAGATAATTATTAATTAACATTTATTTTAATAATTTTTCGATTTTTAAAACAATTTCAAGTTATTCGAATAGAATATAGGCCCAGGTCAGTCGTGGTAATGCCTCACCCTCTGTTGCTTAAGTTTCCTTACAATCAAATTAAACTGGTTAATATTCATGTTTTAATGGTATGCAAATAACTGTTTCAGCTCGATAAAAGGTAGTTATTTCAATATCACTGATAGACACTTCGATTTTATTTTAGAACTAGCTGTTCCCAGCGACTTCGCCCGCACGTAATTTATTACGATTGGATTTCATGGGTTTTATTTTTTTGCGCGGAACCCTAATTCTTTTTCTAAAACAAAAGTAGCCTTATTTACTTCTTATAAAAGCAGTTATCTGCCAGTGAAAGTCCGGTCAAAATCGGTCCAGCCATTTCGGAGATTAGCCGGAACAAACACACAGACATACAAAAATTTTAAAAATCGTGTTTTTGTTATAAGTCACGTATATACTTTCAAAATATGCATATAGTAAAAAGCTGTTATTTCGACATTACAAACAGACACTTCAATTTTATTTATCTGTATAGATATAGATTGTCATCTTTCTTTCGGTGTGACGACTCAGAGGTAGTCTTATGTCACTTCGCGGAGGCCGTAAAATATTTCGGGTACTTATTTAAGTTGTTTCGGTGAAAGAAAATCCATCATCACTCTCGTATCCCGTGGGTGCCGTAATCGTTGGCTCCGGAAATAAGTAGTGTTGTCAAAGATGTTTCGATAAATCATCGTGAAGAGATAATAAATTTTACAATAACAATCATTACGAGCTGCATCTTAGCAACCCTACGCGAAAGCTCAAAAGGTCAGCGCAATATCAATGGCGTGTCCGCCGATACATCTTCGCTTCCTGGAGACAGGGACTGATAAACGAGGATATGGTTATTGTACGTGTCTGTAGCGTTTTGATTGACAAGTTAAGTAGGCTCGACACGTAAAGAAACATCGCAAGTCAACAAGTACAGCCATTTTATAAGTCAAAGGAGTTCACTAGTTATAAATCAGCAGCTTCCTAAGCGATCTTTTTATAAATAGGTATACCTACATTTTAAATTCTAAATATAAATTATCTACATAAATAAATAAAATTGAAGTGTCTGTTTGAAACGTTAAAATAACAGCTTTATACTAAATGCTTATGAAAGTGTGTACGGTACTTATAACAAAAAAAAAAACATTTTTAATTTTTTTTCTGTCTGTTTGTTCCGGCTAATCTCCGAAATGGCTGGACCGATTTTGACGGGACTTTCACCGGCAGACAGCTGATGATATAAGGAGTAACTTAGGCTACTTTTATTTTAGAAAAATAATTAGGGTCACACGCAAAAAAAAATTAAAACTCATGAAATACCAATAATAAATAATAAATTACACGCGGGCGAAGTCGCGGGGAACAGCTAGTGTTAAAAAATATTTCATTGATTTTTTGTTTTTAAAAACACACTAGGATTTTTTCATGTATCGTGGAGGCAGTTTACAAACATGAATTGCACGAGGACAAACATCCAGACCCGGAACAATTATTTGTAGGCCATACAAATGCTTGTTCCGTGCGGGATTCGAACCCGCGGCCCCAGAGCAACAACTCATTGCTAAGCCACTGCGCCACGGAGCCGTCGAACGGAGCCGTTTTTTACGTAATGTAATATAAATGTGATTGATTACGTGCTTAAGACTAGTCCAACAAAGTTTATTGACTAAAGCCAAAAAAATTAGCATAGATGCGCAAGATAGAGTGATATAAATGGTACCATAATGCATGAATTCCAAGCAGCATAGACTGAATCATTCCGAAAGCTATTTTGTAGATTTCATAGACAAAATTGTTAACTAACATTTCTCGATTATGCTGCAATAAAACAGATGAATAAATTTATGCAGGCCTGGTGCCAATAGTATGTACTTGATACGTGATGCTTATCTCTGATGGATTAACTAGTGGTGTAGTAGAAATTCTTGACTAACATTTACATACCTTTAAGGTGTGGGTAGGTGAAAGTTATAAACTGAAAGTAGAAGGCTTAGTAGCCTAGTATCCTAATATATTCGGTTTACGTAAGAGCAAGCTTAAATCAACCTGCTAGGATGGGTGGTCTAACCAAAAGACATTCTTATTGTCACAATTTGTCGTTGACGCCGCAAAGGGGCGAACCTCAATTTTTCAAAAAATACGGGTGAGCAAGAAAACATTTGTTATACCCCGATTACTAGCTTTTTTCCATCAGAAAATTAAATATATTAGACTTAATGGAAAACTAAAAATAAGATTAGAATTGTTTTCGTGCTCTCCGGAAATTTTTTGAAATGAATTGAATTTCGTGTTTGAACTGAAAATATAAAAGAAAAACCAGCCTGTAAACCAAAACTTAAAAATAAACCATAACCTATTAAATTAAAAAGTCTTAATCAAGAGTTGATATGAATTTAAATTATTTGAATTTAAACTGTCCCTTCCTTAAACACGTCATTAAAACGTTAAGTGTTTATAGCAGTTGTTATTTGCAAAGTATTTCTTAGTGTGCTATATTCTTTTAATGAAATATTTGTTTACACATCTGCCATATAATATACAGTTTATATACGATTACAGAACATCAGAAAAACAAGAAACATGGCGTGTTGTGTACTCGTGAGATTGCGTAGCTTTGCGTTGAGATGTAAATTACACAGGGGTTTCGTAAAAACCAGAAATTAAAGCATTCCACGCTGTTGTTTGTATCAACACTGAGACAAGATAAACATTCTGCCAGGATCGGTTTGCTTTTAAAGTAAACCTGATTGTTAATCTGTCAATGAACCACCTATAATCTGAATACTAGGGGGTACGTAATTATTGTAAGGAACAATTGCTTATTATGTGTTTGTACAAATGTAGCTCTACGAGCTAACGTTCGTCATGTAGTGGTGACAGAAAGGTATCTTCCCGCATATCATCATGTGGGTGTCGTAAGAGGCTACTGATGGAAATGAATCGGCAAATGGGCAGCAGCATCTTCCTGATAACAAATCAAGTTAATACAAAAATCTGCGGTTGTCAATCCGCCAAGCGTTGTGACTATGTCAAATATACCCTCTATCGGGTAATCTATGGGAGAGGCCGAAGTTGTAATGATAAATGAATTAATAAAGGCAAATAAGCGAGCACACAGTCAACCCAATGGCAAGTGGGTACTGAGATCCATAGACATCTACATCCATCCTCGATTATAAAAACAAAACGCTCCTGACGACTTAGGGCATCATCAATGCCTTTATTAAATGTTATAGATTGCTGGATTTCGTTATAGTTTATTTACAATGCATCATCAATTTTTTTCCGACTTCAAAAACGAGCCGGTTCTCAATTCGACCGTATGTATTTTTTTATGTGTTTTACCTCAAAACTTTTTACTGTGTGAACCAATTTCGATGATTCTTTTTTTATTCAAAAGTGTGTAGTAGTGCTTCACATGTGGTCCCATATAAATTTGTTCAAGGTCTGACCAATAGCTTTTGAGTTATTCTTAATAGTTTATATTGAAATCAATTGTACAAAATTTTTAATTTTAAATGATTACCATTCTAGTATGTAGTTCTATAGTTTTATTTCTTCTAAACTTGTAGACATTGTACTTAAAAGGACGTTCCGTAATATAAAAAAAATATTCCAATCACTCGATACCATCGCACTGGGACCACAAATGGGATCATAATGGAGTAATCACACGTGAACGGTACGACGTAGTTACGTCACGATAAAAAGAGTTGCCGTCATAGAGCAATAGAATACGCCAGTTTTTTTTCGATGTAGTGCAGCCTACACGACAAAATGTATTTGTATTCCCGAATAGTATCATTAAAATACATGTGATATAATTACAAGAGGTATAATAAAAAAATTTGTACAACCGATTTCAATATAAATTATTATGGATAACTTAAAAAACTACTGTTCAGCTTTTTATCAAATTTATATGGGATCACATGAAAATCGGTGCTTTCAAATAAAATAAGAAATCATCGAAATCTAAGTAGAAACTAGAAACTAGGAAAAAAGGTGTGTGTGTACTTATGTAACACGTAGTAAGTTATACTTCTTTAGCGTAACAAAACAAAAAAAACTTGAGAGGCAATTCCCACTGAAGTTGTCGCTTTTAGGTGTCAGTGTGCGCGCGCATCGTAACAACTTCATGGTGTCGTTTTGAGGTGTCGGTGTGCGCGCGCATCGTAAAAATTCACTCTCATCATTTTTCCCAAACGCCCCAAAAGAAGTATAACTTCAAAAATGTATGAGGTAACACACAAAAAACACAGTCGAACTGAGGACCTCCTCCTTTTTGAAATCGGTTAACAATATTTATGAATTGACATCTTAGAACGAACAACACGTCTTTTTATTGAAAACCTTCCTTCCTACGACCCTGCTAGAAGGAACGAAATCGTTCTTGTGTTGACATTATGAACGACATGTTTAAACATCTTCTTTAAAGTGATAAAGCCACGATAGCTGCAAATCTGACTCCCACAGAATTTACCAATTTCGTTAAAATTACAAGCTTATAAATCAACTTTGTTGGGTTCTGTCTGTTGATCATTATTTGGTTATTTGAAATCGTGGTAGGTAGCAACAGAGCGTACATATATATATCTATTTCTCAGGGATGACAATTAATTTAGTTCTAGCTTCATAATTTAGAAAGTATTAGATGTTTATAAAATATTGGTACGTATTATAAGTCAGTTATCCGTTTTCTTGTGAAAAGTAATTTCGTATAACTATTAAAGTCCAAGTATACTGTAACATTCTATAAAATAAATAATTTCATTCATTTTTATTAGGAAAATAAGTACCTATATTTTCCAAATCAAAACAAGATACTAATGACGAAATTATTGTAAACTAAATATCTTTTTTAATGAGCATTAAGCTAATCTCAGATATTATATAGTCCAACGTTGTATTATCACTAGACAAAAGACAGAATGAAATAAATAAAAACAAACAAACGCATGCTGGTAATTCAATAAAACAAAAACGGTCAGTGATTGTCTTAAATCACATGAGTGGGGCATTATCTTCGATTGTCCAACGACAATAAATATTAAGATCCACGGCGGCAAAACGGAACGGGCTTGTCAAAATATTACAAGCTGTATTTAACCGTGGCGTATATATGTTAAGATTGAATATCGCGTGGGCGACCGTAGGTGGCAAGTGTCATTTCACGTTCCGATACTAGGATGAGACGCAATAAATTTCAATTAATGCCGCCGACAGGCTAAGACATTGTCTTGCTGCTGAGATTTGGCTAGATTATTTTCCACTTTCATTTCTTGCGAATTTTCAAAATAATGCACTAAATATGTTTTTAATTTAGAAATCTCTATTTTTATAACAGTGCGAATTTAAAGATACATCAAATTAGATGATTATATAGATATAGCAGGATAAACGATTCTTGTAAGACAAATTTTGTTTCAGTTACAGAGAAGACATTTTTAATTTGATATGCTCTCGATAAAAAATTTGTAATCATATCACTTCGTAGATCCAACTAAGTCTTGAGATATATTAGAACAAGTTTTTGAGAAATTTCTTTAACAGAAGGTTAAGAGTGTGGATACATATCAGTAAATAAAAATGTCGCTTATTAAATTTGGAATTCCTTTTCTTGAACACTTTACATGCAATTGGAGAATATCGATTTCCTAAGCTCAAGTTTAAAACAGTTATTAAATAGTAAGGAAACTGTTTTAGTGTTAGCTTCTAGGTAATTTTAAAAGTATCTGGTAATCATATTACATTCTAGATATAGGATATAATGCTAACAATTACGATTAGTGCCACTGCATATTATGGACATAGTTAAAAAGCTAACAAAAAGGTGAAAAATGCGTTGCCATCCTTGTGATCTAAGATAAAACGACTCATAAATACTCTGTAGGTAATAATATTGATTTTTTTATTCGTATTTAAATCGGAACATAGCAGTGGGGGCACTATTGTTGGAAGGCAAAAATGGGCAAGAACTTAGTATCAAGCTTGACGAAGTTTTAACATTTAAAGAAAACATTAATTTCTAATTTCAGAATAACCTTTTTTATGTTTTATTAGCTTTATTAAAAGCAGCAAAAATGTCATAAATATTTTAAAGATATTGAAATAAGCTGCAAAGTCTTCAAATTTATGTTAATTACCCATATTGTCATGCTCAAAACGCCCCACGTAATGTGCTAATGGCTACTTCTTAAGATTTTTTATTTAAAAACCATGCATACAATATCACCAACATCCACGTGTAGTTTATGTAACGTGCAAATCAATAAATATTTATCACTCAACACACAATGGCGATGTGCACTTACGATTTTATAACGTCGTCCTGTTCCCGCGACTTCATCGTAAACAACATCAGCTACTGATAATCAATCGCCATATTTACATGTAGATTTGTTTGTAAATATGACGCGAATGACCAGTGTCTGACATTTTGACGTAATAGCCGCGATAACGGTTGAATCACAATGGCCGTTATTAAGTACAGGCTCATCGAGGACGAAAAAAGATTTCTAGTGTTGTAAAGTAAATTTTGCTAGATAGAGAATAATAACTTCAGGTATTTCTTATATACAGATTTAAAATTATTTTTGTTTAAATCGCTTTCCTTCTTATTCTTCATCAGCTTCTAAAAGCCTACTACTGGATGATTCTTATGTTCTTCAATTGTAGGGAGGACTTGCAATAATCGAATTACAAGATGCTTTGCACGTTATTCCACCATATATCCGAATCTATGAAGGCACATCTATGGTCTAATCTGTCTCTTCCAATAGTCGCTACTGACTTCCACAAGACAAAGTAAAGTGATGGATTTCTACGCCACTACGCAAGGCAACTTCCTTTATCACACAAAACTTACTTAAGACGCTCACATGCGACAGTGAGCGTCTTCACTACTAGACAATAGAGCCACTCCACAACCACAGTACCAGATTTCAAATCTTAATCGGAGCTGATATTTTGTCATTTTGAAATTTTGTCAAGTCTGGTTTTGTAGTTATAATGTGCATCTCTCTCTATCATTTCATCCTTGTCTTCTTCTTTATTAGCTCTTTTAAAGTCCAAGTTTGGATATAGGTCTCCCCTGTAGTTGGGAGGGTTTTTTGGCAATTCCCATAATCTTATTTTACGATATCCTCGGTACGAAATGGTTAGAAAGATTTTCTTACTCGGCCACGACTCAGCTTATCATAGCTTAACTCTCATCTTATCAAATAAGCATTATGTCGATAAGAGTGCTCTATTTTATCACGTGTACACCAGGCATTGTTATATCTCTCGCGTATTTAAAAGCTTCCAAAGGTGTCATGATTATTGTCTTGTGACCCATGTTGAAATCAGTTATAATTCTTGTAAACAAAACAATCGGTTTTTTCATCGTTTTGTCCTTTAATTGAAGTGCGTTTGTCACCTTTTCGCTTATCACGAGGGCTGCCTAGCCATTAACACGACGGTGATAGTTATTTCTATTAGTGAAATGAAATCTTTTTACGATTGATAAAAAACAGGGCTACATGATTTAGTGCTACAAACTACAAAAGTAGCTATTGTAATAATATTATTTATGATTTCATCAATAACATTTGCGTGTGAAATTTCGATCCGCATGCTCAGTGAGTCAAGGGAAGTTCATTTACGATGTGTTTCTTTGGAAAATAATAAAAATGGTTATGACTATCATACACATCACGAAGCAGACGAACATAAAAGCAAGCATTGGACGTGGAGCGAAGTCTACTCGTCAACATTATATTTAACATTAACATAAAGTTGAGTGCACACTCAATTAATATTTCTATACCGACATCAGAAATCATTCTCACTTCCTTGTACGTGTAGTGCATTTTATTGAGTATCTTTTCCATTCTTCACTCCTACAGGATATTTGTTAGTGTGAGTGAGACAAAGACCGTCTTATTGGACTCAATCATCTATATTCGTGGTGCCTAGTGGAATATTATCGGAGCTTCCGGTTGTCTTAAGTCATTGACTTGAAGACAGACTCAGTGTTGCTAGTTTAACTGCTTAGTACTAGCCACCCATAATAATACATAATGTACATTAACGATGTATATGCAACTGGTTAAAGGTAGATTTTGTATGTCCATTACAATTCTTATTGAAATTCAAAGTTATCACATTTGGTATACATATCATCTTAAATTTATAAGGCAAGATGATGATATAGTAGTCGTTTATAAAGTTTGTGTTTAAGATGCATCTAATCATAATCTACATTAACTATTTATTAATTATGTTAGATAGTTATAATAACTTATCGGACTTATACAAAATACACAAATTAAGAATAAAATAATTGGAAATTTTCAGACATAGGTTGTTAAGTATTTCATAAAGTTAATCTAAAGAAATAAAAAAGATAAACCCCATTTCTTACATGGTAGAGCCACGCTGCAATTTATATTAATAGTATAGTTGTAACACGAATGGGTCAGCTTGACCGCGGAAGGACCACGCTCTCACAAAATGCCAGGGTTAAATAGCAGCTTAATGGTGCTGTGTTTCGTATGGTGAGTGTAGAGAACCGGAGACCCTTTTTACTGGAAAAGAGGCATTCTATCATATTCCTCACGGGTGACAACGCATCTGCATTTTAATTCGCAAACGATGATAGATGTAGATGTCTATGGGCTACAGCAACCACTTACCATCAGGTGGATCGTTTGTCACCCATATTTTATTTAAAAAAATACGTCTTATCAGGAAAAGGAAATATACAATACAATAAACTTTACAAGTCAACAATTAAAACACTGGTCATACCGTTTATCGAATATCCTGAATTTCTTCAAGTATTGATCGAGCGAATTCCCAAGCAGAATATGTTTACATTAAATATCCATAATAGCTATACCATTATCATCATTACATACTTTATTTCTTCACAAGTTTTTTCCCCTTTCACAAGTCCATGGATGAACAAAGGCCTCGCCCAAGGAATGGCACAGAGCAAATAGCAATCTATAAATAAATCTTCGAAGAATGTTTTATTCTACTTCTATATGTCAAGAAAGACAGTACCGACTGTATGTTTGGGCATACTGATCATATCTTTTATATGCGACATACGTGTTGACTTACTTGTAATGTGGCGGCCCTTCAGGGAAATCGATATTGGTATGCGTAGTTCAATTATTTGTTTCGAATATTCGGCCAAATGCTTTTTATTTGGTTCGCTGGGTCAGGAGTGTGTTCGCTGACTTTTGGTGTTTAAAATATTTTGATTGTTGATTGATTGTGTATTGATATAACAAAATAGTGTGTTAGAGTATTTTTTACTGTTTTGGACCGATATCAGTGGATTCATAGTATAAAAATTCGCTTAGCGGTCTTGAAATATGTAAAATGATGTTTCAATATAGATGAGACCTACACGCCTGAGATATTTTTTTTTATAAAAATAAAGTCACACACGACCTTACAGTTCACCTGATGGTAAGTGATTACTGTAGTCTATGGACACCTGTAGCTAGGCTTGTCAACTCCAAAAAAGGCATTTCCGGGATTACCCAGCTCGACATCCGGGACTTGGTTATATTACGCGGGAAACAACACACCACATACAAATTGGTTTGAAAAAAAAACCGGCCAAGTGCGAGTCGGACTCGCGCTTCGAGGGTTCCGCACAAATCCGTAGTTTAAAATTATTAAAAATATTTTTATTATATGATGTAACTAAAAATTTATGCTTTTCGCAATTTTTCCTTTATCTGTGCTACAATACGTTGCTTTGTACCAAATTTTAAGATTCTGAGTTCACGGGAAGTACCCTGTAGGTATTGATTCCCTGATTCCCTTGCGAATGTCGAAAATTTGCGGCATAAACGGCTGTATCTTTTGATTGCGTTGGCTTAGAAGTTTGATTTATGCACAGCTCCAAGGGACAGTAGACTTGAGTATTTCATATGAATTTCAGCTTGATACCTCCTCGCCTTCCTGAGAAAAAGGGTCTTGACAGACAGACAGACAGACAGACGGACAACAAAGTGATCCTAGGGTTCCGTTTTTTCCTTTTGAGGTACGGAACCCTAAAAACACATGGGTATAAAATTTACTGCATTTTTGATCAAAATTAATGTTAATTTGTAGTTCAGCCTTGATGTGGTCAACAAAGAGCTTATTTTTGCTGTCTGTCCATGCATTTCTATAGAGAGCAAACACTCTCTGCTGATGCATTTAAAAATGGTATCGAAGCTACGGCTAAGGTGTAGTTGGTATGAGATAGATACTAATATCATATAATTACCGATTTCCGGCACAAAAGGCGTCCCGCAAGGTGTTACGACGGGACGGTCCAAAATTTTCCCAGAAGCGGGACGTCCCGTAATATCCGGGACGGTTGGCAAGCCTACCTGTAGCCAACTTCAAGGAAATATGGCTACAGGTGCGTTGACATGTCTGAGGATTAAGAAGGAATGCTTCATAGTCTTTAATTATACTAGCTTAGAAAAGGTGTCCTACCACCTAGAAAAAAAATCATAAACAATTTGAGGATAGCTGAAGTTCTCAACTCCGCAATGATTGAAACTGCGACTGCATAATCCTTTAAGGAATGTGAGGAAACCTGTGGACAATAGTAGTACCTATGAATGTAGACCGTTATTTTATTATTAAAGATGTTAAAAACTAATTAGTTAAGGTCAGAGTAATGTAATATATTAAAATTATTATTTGTTTGTTTGTATTTTATGCGCAGCCATATCGTTCATCAGATTGCGGTAAAACTTTGTCAACATATTGCTTGCACTTCCGTGAAGGTTACAGGCATAGTTGGACTCGGTAGGTGGCGCTGTTGTGGAATCCAGATATCACCCGTGCGAACCCGGGGCAGATCATCATCATCATTACAGCCCTTCACAATTCCACTGCTGAACATAGGCCTCCCCTAAGGAATGCCACAAAGCACGGTCCTGAGCCACCTGCATCCATCGACTTCCTGCATATCCTCGCTAGTATATAATATAATATATAATGTGATACATAATCTTAGATCTTTCTAATGATTTTTTAACATCTATACAAATAAATAAAATTGAAGTGTCTCTTTGTAATGTCAAAATTATAGTTTTTTTACATAATGCAT
This sequence comes from Parnassius glacialis, assembly GCA_033319125.1. NCBI lineage: Eukaryota > Metazoa > Arthropoda > Insecta > Lepidoptera > Papilionidae > Parnassius > Parnassius glacialis. The sequence goes on along the minus strand of JAVANC010000025.1, from coordinate 28,994,549 downwards.
ATGAAAGTAAATAGTAAATACGGTACTGATAACAAAAATACAATTTTTGGAATTTTATTCTGTCTGTCTGTTTGTTCCGGCTAATCTCCGAAACGGCTGGACCGATTTTGGCGGGACTTTCACTGGCACCTAGGGTAATTTTATATTAGAAAAAGAATTAGGGTTCCGCGCAAAAACATAAAAACCCTAATACGCGAGCGAAGTCGCTGGGAACATCTAGTCTTTAATATAATAAAGTTCCGCAAAGTAACGTCTGATTCTATTAACGTTTTATTATTTTTTCCTAAAATATACTGCCGAACATAAGTCTAGCCAAAAATGGAAGTCATTAAACACCGATCGACCAAAGTGTATTTCAAACTGACTGGTAATAGGAATAACACTATAGTCTTATATAATATCAACAATAATAAGTCTTTACGAGAACGAACGAAACAAATTATATTGCCTTATCATTATATCCATCCATACATAACGGCCTATCAAAGTCCACTGCTGAAAATGGGCCTACCCATAGGACGGTATTTGCCATAGTTGGCACGCTTGGCAGGCGATTGGCAACCGCATTTGTTTTAATTTTCTTTGTTGTTATTAGAAAGACGCTGCTGTTCAGTTAGTTTGTTTCCCTCTGTCGCCTCTCACAACATCCACGGGATGATATGTAGATTATCTTATACCGTCACTACAAGAGAATTATTATAATACTAGCTGTTCCCCGCGACTTCGCATGCGTGTTATTTGGGGTTTTAATTATTTTGCGCGGAACCCTAATTCTTTTTTTAAAATAAAAGTAGCCTAAGTTACTCCTTATGACATCAGCTATCTACCAGTGAGAGTCCCGTCGAAATCGGTCCAGCCGTTTCAGACAGACAGACAGACAAAAATTTTAAAGTGTTTTTGTTATAAATACAATTCATATGCATTTAGTAAAAAGCCGTAATTTTGACGTTACAAACAGACACTAAAATTTATTTATTTGTATAGATTAGTATCTTATGTCAGCTTGTAAATAATGAAACTTGTGACAAATGTTAGGCATTCGGATAGGTTACCTAGGTGCTACAAATAGATTATTACTCATAGCTCTATCTAGGATGTCGTAAAGGAATACGTGCTGCAAATTCAAATCCGACTGCATAAGAGCGATTCGCATACCGTTATTGTATGCCGCTGAGTTATTAATTAGATACGTTAATTGAATACGGTGGGATGTCTTTTATTGTAAGAAACTAGTAATGGAGTCTAGATAACTTGCGTGCTACGTGCCTGGGACTTACGTGTGCAAGCTGGCAAAAGATAATTGAAAGCTATATTTGGACCGCCCTTAGTGTATTTATAAACAAAAAGGAAACAAGAAGCCTTTGTTTAAGTAAAACCTTTATCATATTATTGTGAAGTTATATTTATACAAAACATCTCAAACATTTTTTTATAATTACATAGATGTTCCCTGCGACTTCGCCCGCGTGTTATATGTTGTTTTAATTTGTTTGCGCTGAACCCTAATTCTTTTTCTAAAATAAAAGCAGCCTAAGTTACTCCTTGTGACACCAGTTATCTGCCAGTGAAAATCCCGTCAAAATCAGCCCAGCCGTTTCGGAGGTTAGCCGTAACAAACAGACAGACAGACAGACAAGCAAAAACTTTAAAAATTGTATTTTTGTTATTAGTACCGTATATACTTTCATATGGATTTATTAAAAAGGTGTAATTTTACATTACAAACAGACACTTCAATTTTATTTATTTGTATAGATATAGTTACCTTTTTTCAAACTCAACGACACCAATTAATTTTTAACTGCAATATTATGTGAATAATTTAGTGTGTAGTGTTTAGTTTGGAGTGAATAATTAAGTGGATAAAGTAAAGTGAGATAATTTACCACATGCTCGGCGGTAAAGGAAAATATCGTGAAGAAACGTGCACGTCTGAGGAATAATATATTTCAAAGACATATTATGAAGTCCCCAACACGCACAGCAGCAGCGCCGCGGACATATTGCTCCAAAACCTTTCAGAAATGAGAACAGACCTGTGTCCAGCTATGGGACGTATATAGGTTGTAAATACTAAATACCACTAATACCTGTCGTTGTTAAGAATACGCAAATGTATTATTGGAGGGTTGAGACATTGTACAATAAAAATATATCGATATTCTTCTTTTACATAATATAATAATAATATGCTACTAACTGCTAACACGGAATAATAATAATAACCCGAAGTATTTTCGTAAATTTTCTGATTTCTTTCTTTAACGAGCTAGTAATAAATTGGTACATAGATTGTATTTATTAAGTAAAAGATGGTGCTGACACAAGAGCTCGAATCTTGGGTAGCCACCGTTCACAAAATACTGTAATGAGCTTGGGTTCAAGACAATTGAAAACGATACTAGAGGGCGCTAGTGGTAACTAGTGTTGCCATGTACAGTGGTAGAGCCAGGCGGCAGCTTTTGCTGTCGCACGGATGGGCCGGCTCGAACCGGGGTGGTACCACGACCTCACAGAATACCAGCGTGAAGTAGAGGTTTACCTCTGCGTTTCGCTCGGTGAGTGCAGGTGGCCGGAGGCCCTTTTTTACTGGAAATAAGGCATTCCATCCTAGTCCTCACGGGTAAAAACGCATCTGCATTTTGATTTGTAATAGAGGATAGATGTAGATGTCTATGGGCCGCAGCAACCACTTACCATCAGGTGGACTGTGTGCTCGTTTTTCACCCTTATCCTATAAAAAAAAATGTACAAAGCATTAATGATGGCGCTCAACAATACTATCAAAAACATCACTAAAATACCGAGAATTACTAATATATTTCCAAGCACATCTGTCATTTACTAATGCGGAAAATTTGCTTATATCTTTATTATCGAACTTGACACACTATTTTATAATCTGTGTTCTATAATAATGGTAATAACAATCTGAGCCATTAATCTATGATGCCGTATAAATCTATCTCGCAGTGCCAAAGGCAAAAAGAGTCGATAAATTCAGGATCAACTGCCTTTGGGAACGCCTACATCAGATGTTGATTCTACAAGGTAAAAATTTATAGTGGTCGGTTTACTCCACCAATAAAACCGTTTATAACGTTCAAGTACATGGAAATAGACACACAAACGTATCCATGCAAACACGTAGGTATATACCATAGTCTTACATATTTTAGAGACGCTGTGGTATTCATACTATATTCGTTTATTTTCATAAACTTAAGTTTACAATAAGGTGTTCCGAAAGTTATTTAATTTAAAAAGTACTAGCAGCGCTATTAACTTAAAGTGTTTGTGTTAGGAGTGGTTCACGACGAGGGCCGAATGGCGGATTCAAACCCCTAACCTTACCTTAGCCATTAGGCTGCTATCACATAAAATTGTTTAAATTCTATCTACTCGGATATCGCTCATACGATAACAGCCTTACTTTTAAAAATTGACGGCAATTGAAGAAATGCTTGAAATTAATTCTCTGTCTTTTCATTAAATGAAAATAGAAAGAGATAAGGATAATTAATACTTAATTTAAGCAAGGCATGTTCAACAATTATATTATGTAAGACTGTTAATTCTTGGTGTGTAAAGGGTAGATAAAAAACCATTCACCATTAAGCAAAATCTGGTCGTTTCTTGTATTGTATTTTGTTTTAAGAAGTACGAAGTTAAGTTTACTTCAAATGTATTTACATTATTGTATTTACATTCACATTTGCTGTGACATTTCGAATGACGAAAGAGATTCTGCCGACCAACTGATGGTGGACAAAATATCCTCATTATACTGATTCTAAGTTACCACGGGTAGCAGGACTCACTAACCACCTGTCCAGCGTCGTTAGTATTGACAATTTTTTATAGAAATATATGTCATTTAGCGAATTTTGTGAACGGCCTACGTCCAGAAAAAAGAAGAGAAGTTTTAGAATTATTTAACTCAGAAATTGACAAATGTGTGTACGCACATACTTACAATCGGTTCGTAATCTAGTTTTACAAGCAACCTGTAGCAGGACACAGTGGACCTTAATGAAAAAAAAGCACGAAAACCATTAAACGCGCCGTGAACCGAAACACAAACCGTGTTAACGATATTTCCACGTGTGGCCCAACACTATTTGTAAATGCGAGTCGTTATTCAGTAAACCGTTCGATTAACAAGAAAGAATTCTGTCACGACACTATCTGAGAATTCGTAACGTTCCCGCGGAATGCTAATGGCGGTCGATATTGCATGGATACGTCTACTACACGATGTACGACATGTTGTACGAGTATTTACATTTTAGGAGTTCAGAATTAGGCCGTTAGGTATTTGCTTCGTTGCAAGAATTGTTGCGGTTTGTTTTGATTATTTAAACAACTGAAATATTTTATTTTGTTGTATGGATGGTTCTCTAATAGATGGATAGATATGTGGACCTGAGTCTGAATAATAGCCTCACAGTACACGTTGTCAAAATTTGCGATTATATTATCTTTTTTATTTTCTTCTTCATCGGCATACTAACTGTCATCTCCACTCTAGATGTCGGATTGTGGATACCTTTAACATGTTTCCGGTCGCTAATGAGGGCATCCACGACTTTTTCTGCCACCAGGGCGGCGCCACTTTACAGTGAGGTAAAATATTTGACAGATTTCATAGCGGGGACGATAATTTCTTATGAAAATGTAATCTTTAAGGTTTCTTTCTGTATTATTAGTTATATTTTATATTAATTACATTAGAAATGAATAAACCAAACTATAAATATTACTAAAAGGCGATTTTTTAAATAAGAATTATAAAGTGCAAAAAATTAAAAATTTAAATTACTGACGCATTGTGTTGTGTATTAATATAATACTCTAGATAATGATAAACTATTATTTAAAGCGAATTTCTCAATTAACTGACACTGTGTAACAAAAAACTTTACCTCAGTCACAACTAGCGACATCTGGTGAGTGGAAGATTATTAGCCCTCATTATTTGATAATAATGGCGGTGTAAGAATATCCACTACCCATTATTGTCCCGTGGGTGTCGTAAGTGACTTTTAGAATAGAATAAAATAATTTGTTATTCAATATTGATTACAAGTAATTCTTGTTGAAAGTCATTTTTTACATTACCACTTACACTTTTACAGAGGAGAACTAAAACAGATGGGTAGCAGCATCTATCAAAACAACTCAAAATAATAAAATACCGCGGTTGCTAACCCGCCTACCATGTGTGACAACTGTGGTCAAATCCCCTATGTGGCAATATATAAAGCCTATGTTAAGCGGTGGACTTTTATAGGCTGTAATGGAATGTATGGAAATTATATAGAAGATTATTTTGCTATTTTCGATTAAAACCGAATGAATGAGATCTTTCTGGCATTTATAATAAAAAAATAATTACGTAAAAGATGCATTCAATGTGGCATTGGAACATCATCATAATCACCATTACAGCCCTTCAGAAGTCCACTACTGAACATAGGCTTACCCCAAGGAATGCAACATAAACAGTTGTGAGAGACCTGCAAGCTGGCCGCCCTACACTTCGCGTACCAGTAGAGGCTGCCACTCGATATCGTTTCTGCCCCATGCATTAGATGTAATCAAAGACTTCGATGTAATTAATAAATTTAACATAAGCTCAAAAGTGACTTTTGCAAGTAGAAAATTTGACGACATTATGAGTGAAGATTAGATTTTCAAATGTATTCGGCCAAAAAAAATTGTACAAAAAAATTCATAAATATTAAGAAACTTCTTTAAATAGTAAAAACCCGTTATTCCTGAAAACGCTTAAAATAAAAATAATTTGACATTTACAAAATGTATGCAAAGACTGTATGTGGATAGACCTTTTGCACTACGGTCGTTTGATGAGTAAATGCTATAAGAAAGTTAACTCTGATAGTCCGATAGCGCACATTGCCAACAAAGAGGTGTTAAGCATCACACTCTCCATTGTCTATGCGGAGATGTTATCTCACTTGTCCGGACAATTGTCATTCGACTTGCGAAGCATAGCGTCCTCAGGAAGGATGTGATTCGAATCCAGAGTAGTCCTTCTCAGAACTTTGTTTTTGTTTGAGAAAAAAATGTGTCGATGCACGTAAAGTATTCCGATAGGTTTCGTGCGCGAGCGACGAATTTGTAATCTGTATAAACATGGAACCGACGATTGATGTGTTTGTTTGTTGAACAATAATTGAGTTTTTTTTAGAATATTAGTATCTATTAATTTGGAACGAAAACTAAAAGCGTTGAAGATAGACGTGTTCAGTTACATTGATACTTGCGTACACCGCATGTGCACATTTCTGAGTATCATTTGTTATTTTTAAAAGCTACAGTCATTGTACCACGTGGTTTATTTGTAATTCATGTTTTCATTAACTTTTCCAGGCACCAGTTAACTATATTTAAAAACAATTATATAGTGTTGGGTATAAAACTCCTTTTTAAGTTGTAAGAAGTAAAAACGATTGTGTATTGTTGGCGTCAGAGTGATGTTAAATCTGTAAAGCGACCGCCAATCCGACAGCCAAGTGTGTTAAAGGATAAGGGTGAAAAACGAGCAAATAGTCCACCTGATGAGAATTGGATCCTATAGCACATAATCATCTACATATATCCTCGATTAAGAATCAAAACGCACATGTGTTGTCGGTACTAAGATGGAATGCCTCGTCTCCAGCAAAGAGGGTCTCCAGTTCTCTACAGCCACTATTATTTGGCGTCCAGTCCACAACTATTTGGCGTATTTATTTTAATACGTAATACTAGTCTACTTCTTGAGTAACCGTTTTAAAATATCGATGATGCAAAATAAAACGTTTACTTTAGACGTCGAGTTGAAATATTACAACGCATCTAGTAACGTCGGTACAGGTGAATATCACGTTATAGTATTCTCGCGTAGGATCAGATCAAAACAAAACAAAAAAAAAACTATCATTTCTGTTTCACTTAGAAGTATGATATTTGGCAAGAAGCAAGGTAGCACAAGTATGGAAAAATCCGAAAATCATTAATTACAGTTATATCACACGACAAATATTTTTTGTAATAACAAACTTAAACTTCGTCGTTAGTAATGCGTAGAGCTAAAGAGTGGAATAATTTGCCAGCTTCTATATTTTCATACTGTTATAATGTGGGTGTCTTCAAGGCAAGAGTAAATTTGTTAAATGGGCTTTGGCTCGTAAGTCAGTGCGCTTTATCATCTTCAACTGCATCACCACTTACCATCAGGTGGGAAATAAGTCAAGCACTGGCTTATAAGAGTTAAAAAAAAACTTATATTTGCCGCTGAAGCATCGATCGTGATATGGACCGATATATCTGTGAATATTTTTTCCACTGCAAAGTTAAGTTTGTCCTTCAATCTGATTAACCTTTTCGATAATGTATGTTTATTGCGTAGACTTACCTATAATTTCCAGGGTGGATGAACTTACTTTTACTTTTAACTTTAGGGAGCGAGTCGTACTCACACTTCACTTAGGACTTTGTTACTATTGATACTCCTTTTCCTATAAATTCACACGACAACCTATTAAAAGTCAAGTAACACGCAAAAGCGTGCTAAAAGCAGGGCATTGTATTAAACGCACTACGTCCAGACAATGCAGTGATAAAATATGTCACTCAAAAATTGCATATTTCATGACATGCGTCCATTGAAACGTGTTGTCTTTTTTTAATCTGTGATAAATTAGGGTGTTATTGTTATCGATATAGCAGAGACATTTCAATTTTAAATAGAGTTTTGAAGGTGACTATTTACATATTTACTACGAATACGTGACAACCGTGTTTGTTTATGAGACTTGGCTGTGCAAAATTTCTGGTTCGAATCTCAGCGGAAGCCGAGGTCTGCTTATGTTGTCAAATTATAAGAACACTTTTTAGATATTTTTCATTTATTTTATTTTCAATTTAATGATATTTATGATTATTTATTTTAATATAATAATTGTACAAAGATCATACGAGTAAAGCCGAATGTTGAACTACTCGAATAACGAGTGTAAGATTTTTGTTTACTTGCGGCCGCATTATATTTATATTGTTTAGCTTCTATATACAATCGACCGGCACTCTAAGAGATTGTATTACATTTTTTATTTGCATTTTGAAAAAACACAGGTCATATCTATTTGGAGTTTTTTTGATCTAAGATCAATCAATTGGTTTTCATCAGTACCCTGCTTAAACAATGTGTTGATCTATTAAACTCCTCTCAAGCAAATCATGTAGGCACTCAAGCTTGTACCTACGAGTCAGTTAACCAATCTAGCGCATTGACTGGCCCAAATACAACGCCCCTATTGTTCCGATACAATGTTTACTTATGAATTTCGTGTGACCTATTTTATAAGAGCATCCGACTTGTCTGGACATTGTAAAAATATTGGCAGTAATTTTTTTTTAATTTAGCGTTGCTTTGTTAGTGTTTAAACGATTATTCATCGATTCTCAATCGTTTGGAGCTGTGATTCACCTATTTCTGGTTATTCTCGCGAATAATCATTTGGTAATTAATTAAAGGGTATATGTATAAGTATATAACGTACGTGTGGGTAATATGGTCATTCGGTTAATATGGTCACTTTCTTTGAACTTAAAAAGCTATTCAGTCAATCAAATGATAAATTAATGTCAAAAGGGCGTTGCTTTATCGACGCCATTTTGACAGTTGACATTATAGTAATTAAGACCATTAGCTGTTTTTTTTAAGTTGATTTTTCGAAGTGTTCCTTATTATTACCAAAGCTTGTTTGCAATTTTTTTCTTATTGGTAAAGTATACGACTTTATGTTTTTGTCTCTGTCCGCCTCCTAATTTTCGTTTTATAGGGCGGCAAAAAGCTAAAAGTGGATCACCATATTACCTTCTCGTCTCTTGTCTAAAATTATTAGAAAATATGGTAGCACTGAAATACTAAGACACATCTAAAAATGACAACCTTTTCGGCATCGGACCCAATAATTTCTGTCTTGCACAAATAATCACAGTCGGTCAATCGTTCATCGTTGCTGTGTAATCATCATCATCATCATTACAGCTTTTCACAAGTCCACTGTTGAACATAGGCCTCCCCCAAGGAATACCACAAAGCTTGCTGTGTAAAGCAATCGAAAAAAAATTGTTTTAGTTACATTTTTTTTATTCGATTTTGTTTATTGATGACGTTTCAATTATCAGATCAGATATCAGAAAGTTAGTCAACTAAATTATAACCTGACCAAAACTCATAGAATAGAGAATTAGAATCGTTATTCATTCAAGAAAAAATTTGCGTTATAAAATAAACTAGCGTAGGTATTTACGTATTTAGTATAAATATATTTTATAAAGCTATATTTTTAAACTACCTTGTTGGTGTAAATGCGATTGCTGATCTCATGAGGTCCCAGGTTCGATTCCCAGGCTAGGCTTCAAATCAGTAGCAATCAGGAGTCATGAATTGCGCGGTGTTTCAACCCCGTGTCTCGGGAAGCACGTAGTCCTGCGCCTGATCTTTCTCCGGCCGTGTCGAATTACCGTCCCACCGGAGTGTGAGAGTGATGGAATAGAGAGTGCAGCTGTGCTTGCGCATACACTTGGGCGCTATAATCCTGTCCTGTCGCAGTCGCAGTTGCGACTCACCACTGTGACCGAAGTCCGGCCTGAAGGACATTATTTTTTATTAGTATCACATTTAAAAAGAACAATCGAGCGTTTGTCAGCTTTTATTATAACAAATTTATAGAAAAAAAAACAATGTATAAGCGTCAACATATTATGTAATAAGTAATGACTTTAAAGCAATCTCTTTTTTATACGCGGTAGAGCCATGCTGCAGCTATATTACTGGTATAGTTGTAGCACGAATAGGTCGGCTCGACCGGGGAAGGACCACGCTCTCACAGAATACCAGCGTAAAATAGCAGCTTAACGCTGCTGTGTTTCGTATGGTGAGTGTACAGAATCGTAGACCTTTTTTCCTGGAAACGAGGCATTCCATCTTAGCCCTCACGGGTGACAACGCATCTGCATTTTGATTCTTAATTGAGGATATATGTAGATGTCTATGGGCCACAGCAACCACTTACCATCAGGTGGACTGTGTGCTCGTTTGTCAACCTTATTCTATAAAAAAAAAACAAGAATTTGTTGTAATCGTTACGGCACAGGCACACCGGTAATCACAGTATGAGATTATCTCGAATAATTTCGGTCGAGCTGCCCATTTGAACATATTACACCTAGCCAACAGGATGGTTATACCACCTTCGAACATTATCACCATCTTCACACGTCCACTGCTAAACATAGGCTTCCCCCAAGGAATGCTACAAATCATGGTCCTGTGCCACTTGCGTCCATTTTCTGTATGTCTTACCAGGTCGTTACTCCACCTAGTGGGGGGACTCCGTACACTTCGCCTACCGGTGCGAGGCTGCCACTCGAGAAACTTCATTCCCCATCGAACACTCTAAAAGAAATTCCCGTTATTTTTCATAGCCGACTCTTAAGTCACCGTCAGGCGCAGGTAATGCAAGTTTGACTTCACATTTTATGATAACATAATATAAATTGGTATTGAAATAAATGAATCCAGACACGCTTTGGAACATTAAAGTCGACGTTAATTCTAAACTATTGGTTGTTTCAAAACATGGAAGTGTATTTGAAAATATTTCTTTAGGAAACTCTATATAAGGCGAGGAACACCAAAGTGGAAAACAGTTTGTATACAGAACTTTAATGGAAGCTACGTAACATAACTGTGGTTTTTGTGAAATATTTCTCTTCCGCAACGCTTGATCTCTACCATAAAACTAAGCTTCATTTAAAGATATCCGTCAGATGTTTATTTTTACACAGCCGCGATGTTTTCTGTTTCTATTTAGTTATTTTCAAAAGCAGTTAGGTTAATGAGTGAACATTTGTACAGTACTGCAGTTCATTCATAAAATATGTGGAAATAATCTTTAACGATGGCTTAATTTATCAATGCATACCGATTTTAATGTTACTTATATTAATTTTAGAAAAAGGCCTTTTCAATATTTTCGTCAAATATTAAAATTAAGGCCCTCTTGTAGTACTGTGTGTAGGTATACAAACGTTACCTTGGTCGCTGCAAATTGTTAAGCGAACTGGTACTAAAATTAGGGAAATTTTAAGAAAAAACAACGTTCGTCCAACCTTAATTGATTAAATAATATGATATTGTAAGTTATGCTTTAAAAAAAGTCCCCTTGGTTTTCTTGCTGGTTCTTCTCAGGATAGATTTTTTTTTCGAACCGGTGGTAAAGTTTTCCCCAAATACTAGAGCGTGTCCGCATCTTGGTCCCTGGGAACGTGTCAGCAAATTCGCAGGGGCAGGTGGCACCGCGGCGCCGCCCGCGACTGCTGGAGCCCCCCCGCGCACGTACTGAGCGCGCTCGTCAAGCGCCCACCAACCGCGTACTCCGCATTATTGGGGACATACTTGCACAGCACAACGAGCTAGACTTATTTGCCGATGGATTAGGACATTTGTATAAAGAAATTCAAATAATTTTAAATAAATTCTAGCCATCAAACTTACATAATATATTGTTTTCATAATTAATTATAATAATTGCTGGTTGCGTATTGTTTTTCTTATTTTTTATTTTTTTTTATTATTATTATTATTGCTATTTTATTTTAATATTAATGTATTTATGGACTCAGATTGTAATTTTATGATTTTTTTTTCTATGATATTATTGATGTATTATTAATTAGGATATTGTAAAATAATTTTGCTATTACCTATATAATGACGAGGATGTGTAATACCGAATTGTTAATCTTATAAGCGTTTTGGATGTGTCATCTGTTAGCTTGTAAGATGAAATGAAATAAATAAATAAATATTCATAGAATACAACATAAATAAAGGTAAAAAATGACTTTCATTAAGAATTACATGTAATCAACATTCAATAAAAAATATCCTATTCTATTCTTAAGGATGCCTAGGCGGCCACTGTCGGTGCTACCGCAAGTGCTTGAACTCTCCAATTTGCTTTTTTTTTAATAAGATATAAATAAAAACAAATTTATACAATGTATTCTCAACGTTACCAAAATATAAAGCGCCTTTCATTTGATATATTAAGTTTAACACTGTTTCATTATAAAATTTTTGCAAGGTACACGTTTGAAAACCAATTTAATCTATATCTAATTTATATATTATCATCATATATTTATGATTTTTTTATCGTACTAATTATAAAGATTCGCACTTCTATCTTACTCAACCCTTGTTGTTTAACTTTTATAAAGTGATTTTGTATTTGCGCAATAGTTATAATTAAGTAGATTTACACTGGTTTATAAATGTCAAAAAAGTACTACAACGTCGCCTTAAGCTCCAACCAAATTTGTGTCTGTGTAAATTGCCTGTCAACACTGAAACTAAACAGGTGCCTAGTTTTGTTAAAATCATGATCGATATAATGAGGTGTTGTGAATGGTCGGCCATTTTCCACGAAATGAATAGAGTTTCCAAAACGTAAACAAACATTGTTTGCTTCCCTCTCCACAGTGATTTTCGATTCTAAATTAAGAGCTGACCAATGCTCCTCTGAAAACGATTCGCGGAAAACCGTTTTCAGTGTTTTTAAATATTTTGAACTTGGCTGAGTTGGATTTAAGATTGTTTGTTAACAATTGTGAAAATGTTTCTTTAAAATTTACTTAACAATTTAATCTAAACGTCATCTTCAATCCTTCTATGTCAGCAACCTCAAGGCGAAAAATTTTCCTTCACCTGATTACTCCTAGTGGTGGTAGACTGCTATTACAGCCCATCACAAGCCCACTGCTGAACATAGGCCTCGCACAGAGTTTGCCTGTGTACGGTTCTGACCCACCCGCATCAACTTAAATATTACTATATAACAATTTAATTGATGTTGATGGGAGTTTCATCGCAGTTATAGGTGAAAAACCACGCTGTCACAGAATACCAACGTAAAATAGCAACTCAGTGCTGCTGTGTTTCGAATAGTGAGTATAGAGATACGGAGACCGTATTTACTGAAAACGAGACATTCCATCTTAGTCCTCGGGGGTGACACCGCATCTGCTCTTGTAGATGTTTATGGGCCACAGCATCCACTTACCATCAGGTGGACTGTGTTTGTTACCATTACTCTATAAAAAAGTATAGATTAGTAACTTTTACACAATTAAATGTAGTAAGTTTTAAATAACTCAATGCTAAATTAAGGTAGAAATTTACGTGAGTTAAATTCATATAATTTATTCAAATCATGCTCAGTTACTCGCATATAGAATATAGATATTTGAGTGGCGGATTTCCTGACCTTGCCATGACTCTATTTTAGTAACAGCTTTGGAATGATTTACCATCGAAAAACACATACATCAACCACGAGCCTCTTTGAAATCAGTTTAATGCTCAGTAGAAATAAATTAGCATCATTTAATTGAGGGAGACGTTTAATGCTTTTAAATAATTTATAAAACTATTAATAATGTTAAGACCTGTTTTGTGAATCTTATTTTATAATTAGTTTAACATTTGAGTTAATTTGTGAAGAAACGATTATAGAAGGATTATTATAATTTACATATTAATAATGGTAATAAATGTTAAGGTATAATTCAAAGGTAAACAAGACATAAAAACGCTTTATTTTTCACTAGCTGAGATTCGTCCACGTTGCTTGATATATTAACAAAGGTTTCGTATGTGCGAAGGAAAAAACATCAAAAAGATCGCAAGCAAAAATATACTTTGTTTACAAAATCGTTGTTTCTTAAAACTTTAGTAACTTTATATTCAATGAAGATATCGCAACAGTTTTTTTTTAGATAAGGGCCAAGTGTCTAAGAAATAAAACTTAGAAAACCTAATTAAAATCTGTCTGGTAGTTTTTCTGTGATGAGCGCACAATTGCAAACATTTATCATTTTTATAGATAATTTTGGTTGGATACTTGCCGTCCACAATTCTGTATCCCATAACTGGCGACGAAATTCACTTGAAATGGAATAAAATGTAAAAAAATATTCCTTTAGGTTTTTTTTTATAGGATAAAGGTGACAAACGAGCACACAGTCCATCTGATGGTAAGTGGTTGCTGCGGCCCATAGACATCTACATTTATCCTCGTTTGCGAATCAAAATGCAGATGCGTTCTCACCCGTGAGGACTACGATGGAATGCCTCATTTCCAGTAAAAGGGCCTCCGGCCACCTGCACTCACCAAGCGAAACGCAGAGGTAAACCTCTACTTCACGCTGGTATTCTGTGAGGTCGTGGTACCACCCCGGTTCGAGCCGGCCCATGCGTGCGATAGCAAAAGCTGCCGCCTGGCTCTACCACTGTTAGATGTTGGTGCTGTTAGGTGATTGTATTTCCTTGAATTAAAGTAAATTAACAGCCGTAGAACGTATTACACTGTGAGTTTTAGTTTTAGGAGGCCTCTTCTAAAGAAAACTTTGAAACCGGAGACTCGACGCGTTGATTGAATGTGTATTGTAGAATTTTTTGTACATGACCTCGACGTACATACATACTATTTTCTATGATATTTTCTCACGATGTTGCCCTTCACCGCCGAGGATGCCGTAAATAATTTTAATATTTTTACTGGTATGAAATTAAAAAGTTAACCTTACTTTCCTAAAATATGTTTCCCAGGGCCATGACCCCATTGGCCTCCGAATAGCTACACCACTACTCTAGAAAACCCGTGGATTAGTATGTAACCTTTCTGTACAGATTGGTTGGAGTATTACGTTTGATAACATGCAAATGGTGTTTAATTCCAATTCTGATAAAAGCATTGATGGACTGACGCGCTGTTTAGCATCGAGGCTGCAATTTGCTACGCTCGAGATAAAACCTAATAGTTCTAAATTTATTTCGTTACTATTTATTAGTGTTATGGCCGAATTCAGCAAAAAGTAAACACTTATGGGATCACCTCGGTGTTTTATTTTTAGAGGAGACTAGACAAACGAGCACACATTCCACCTGATGGTAAGTGGATGCTGTGGCCAGCTACATCTTTTCTCAATTAAAAATCAAAATATAGACATAGACATATGACACAAATTTATGTTTTATTCGCATCAATACACTTAGATAATATACATTTAGAGTTGATATTATACAGGTAGAAGTAGATGTAGATGCCTTGTCACCCTTGAGGGCTTGGATGGAATATCACGTTACGAGTAAAAAAAGTCTCCGGTACTCTACACTCACCATATGATAAACATCACCATTAAGCTGCTATTTTCCGCCGGTCATTGTCGTTCCCTGGTCAAGCCGACCCATTCGTGCTATAACCATGATATATTATATAGATGGAGTTTGGCTCTACCACGTAATAAACACATTATATTAACGCAAAAATTTACTATTTACGTTAGTATTACATACTTAAAACGTTTAATATTTTATGGCGAGTGCCGTGATTGACTGTTAGTGACGAAGTTTTGCTCTGAGAGTATTACATAAAGGTAAATGAAATTTTGCATAAATATAAAATGTGATTACCAAAATATAAGCGTATGTGTAATAATTAAATAGAAATTTTTTTTTTGTAATAATCTAAACCACGGAACAGTAATTAAGCATAGAATACGAACAGAAGCAAAAATACGAGATGTAAAAAATTGTAAATTTTTTTTAAGTATTAATTCTCGCTGTTTTATACATTATTTTTTTAAATCTATTAGTGGCGCCTGGTGATAAACTATTACAGATAGAAATCATTCTTCTCAATTTTTCAAAGTGTTTTCTAAAATATTTCGTTACAAGAACTTTAAAAAAAATAGACTTTGGCTTGCAAAAAAAATATAAATATATTAACGTTCACGTTTCTCACTAAGGTAGGCAGAAACTAAGGAGTCATTTGGGACGATCCTGACACCTCTCTTGCTTATTTTACACCCATATATGTATCTTACACATACATGCAAACATTGTTGTAATATACTTTTACAAAAATTCTTTATAGGAAAATAGATTAAAGTAAATATCGATTAAAGTTTGATAAAAACCAAGAACCATGAAATATATTTCTTTACAAAATATTCAACCTTACACAATGTTATTCTTAGCGCCGCTGATAGACAAATCACGCAGTATTTATTGAGTTGTCGAGAGAATTACGACCTAAATAAACGCGTTTAATTCGTAATTACCGCGACATAAGGTGTAATTTAGCTTGCATTAACGCAAGAAATGAACGGCGATAGATTTGCGACACCATTAAAATCAGGGAAATGTTTTTGTTAATTTATATGTTAAAAACAGGGTTTCTTGGTTAAAAATTACGTTTAAGCTTAATAACATTTTTCTTTTACGTTTATATACCTGTGCTTGATTACTATACCACGTGATTGTAAGTGGCGATGCAGTTTAAGATGGTAAGGTACACTGTGACTTAGGTCAACAAAATTATTTAAAGCAGTGTTCATGTAACTTTTAACTGAAAACAGATTCTTTTTAGATTTTATCAGTATTGTGTAAGCTTTTTTACAAAGCATAAGGGTGAGAAACAAGCGCACAGTCCATCTGATGATAAATGGATGCTGTGACCCATAGACCGAGGATCAAAATACACATGCGTTGTCAACCTTAAGAACTAAGATGGAATTTCTCGTTATCAGTATAAGGCGTCTTCGGTTATCAACACTCACCTGCAAGCTAATAACATTTTTATTGTAAACATTATTAGCATAACTTCTATGACCAAAAAATTTAAAAAGACTGGCTAGGTATAAAATTAGCCTCAGTAATGTACTGGCTAAACATGTGGCTGTAGGTCTTACGTACGATTTCCGCATAGAACAAGATTTGTATAAAGTTAAAAAGTAAAGTTACTACCTATTATTTCCTACTTCTAGGCACAGGTTTCCTCTTTTGTATAGGATATGGTGACAAACGAGCACACAGCCCACCTGATGGTAAGTGGTTGCTGTGACCCATAGACATCTACATCTATCCTTATTAAAGAATCAAAATGCAGATGCGTCCTCACCCGTAAGGACTAAGATGGAATGCCCCTTTTCCAGTAAAATAGGTATCCGGTTCTCTACACTCACGATACGAAACACAGCAGTGTCAAGTTGCCATTTTACGCTGGTATTCTGTGAGAGCGTGCTCCTTCCATGGTCGAGCCGACCCATTCGTGCTACAACTATAGTACTAGTATAGCAGCATGGCTCTACCACGTATAAAAAAATCTCTTGTTTCTGAGAGAGTTTTAGGGACAAAGAAGTGTCCACCGCGCAGCCCCAATGCTTGTTGGCATACTTGTTGTAAAATATATGTATGGCCTGCAATTACTTAGTTGTTTCAGGTGTACTTGTGTATGTGAAATTGATAATCATATAAAGCGTCTTCACGATATAGCAGAACTTTCTAGTGTGAGGGAAACGTTATCAAACAGTAATTGTTTTTCGTTGTCTTTATCAGCATGTAAATGATCACTGATTGACAAGGACCACAACAATGTGCGACAAAACAAGTATCTTTCAGTAGCAATGTATCAATAGTAGAAACTTGAAATTAATCTAAAGATACCAGCATATTTTTTTATAGGAGAGGGGGCAAACGAGCATGCGCCACACATGATGGTAAGTGACTACCGCCGCCCGTGAACCACTGCAACATATTCCTACAAAAAATTATCTTTCGCTTCAGTAAGTACATCAATCACTGTTTGCTGGTTAAGGCTCGCCCCATACATACGGAATTCCGTTTCGGGATTCCGTTTCGATATTCCGATTCGAGATTCGAACGCAGCAAGTTCATATAAAATATATGACCCGTCACACACGTACGGTAGTTTTCCGTTCGAAATTTTGCGGGCAAAACGTGATTCCGTATGTGCGTGGCCGACCCGTTCGGAACATCGAAACGGAATCCCGAAACGGTATGCTGTATGTACGTGGCGGGCCTAAGACACATCTGCAACGTTGTTTTCATCACGATAAGCAAAGAAGATTCAGGTTAAGGTGGACGCTCCAGGGTGGCCCGCGAAATTCAAATTTTCTTGCGTTTTTTGGAATTTGCAGATCAGGGTTAGGTTGTATATTTGTAGTATTTTTTTTTATTTGATAAGGGTGACAAACGAGCACACAGACCACCTGATGGTAAGTGGTTGCTGCGGCCCATAGACATCTACATCTATCCTCTATTACAAATCAAAATGTAGATGCGTTGTCACCCGTGAGGACTAAAATGGAATGCCTCATTTCCAGTAGAAAGGGCCTCCGGCCACCTGCACTCACCAAGCGAAACGCAGAGGTGAACCTCTACTTCACGCTGGTTTTCTGTGAGGTCGTGGTACCACCCCGGTTCGAGCCGGCCCATCCGTGCGACAGCAAAAGCTGCCGCGTGGCTCTACCACTGTTAGATTTTCTTTTTCGTATTAGATTTTCTTACGTCATATGACAGAGAACGTTAAAGTAAAATAAATTTATTCCTCATGTTAGCCATAAAATAACTATTTTTCGATGTACAAATCGAATACTCGACCGACAGCTCTCACGCAATTCTGGCCACGTAGACGCTAGTGGCTACCGTTACAGCCGTAGCGACGCAAGCCCAATTGAATAACGATTTTGTCCGCGGACGAACACTAGTGTTGCGGTGAGCTTCATCGATAAACGAGGCGTTTATTGTAATTTAAACGCTATTAATGTAAGCTTAAGTGAGTTATTGGAATATAAAGTGGTGATCGCGTGCGATTACTGAGGTCCCGTCGTTGTAAATGATTGAGGGTGATATTAAGTGCATGTAACTTAGGTCTGTAATGTTTATAGTGGTCATTTAAAGTAATTATTTTTGAATTGTGGACCTAATGAAGATTTAAGATTTAGATGTGGTAAGTATTGTGTTTTATTAAACGTTACCGTTACCGGTACAGCCTATTAAAGTGCACTTCTGAACGTAGGCTTCTCCCAATTTCCGCACAGGGAGGATATTTGCTGTAGTTGACACGCTTGGCAAGCTGGTTGGCAACCGCTGTTTTTTATTTTTATTCGTTATTAGGAAGACGCTGCTGATTTGTTTCCCTCTGTCACCTATTATGACACCCACGGGATGATATGGGGTAGTGGACATTGTTACACAGTTACCCGGTCGGTGTTTTACTTAAGGAATTTATGATTGTTTTATTATACGTAATGAGAGATAATGAGGAAAGCACGAGAATTTTTAAGCAAAATTTTATTATATGTGCGCTTTAAATATTTTTGATATAAAATAAAATTTTACACAAATTGATTATCATGTAGAAAGTGCTTGAGACATAATTTATGCTTTGGTATAACCTGACGCCCGTATTACACGGCTACGTGTATGATATTATAGCAGTCGAAATATTTGTACGTAAATATTTTTTCTGAAATTCATTTCGACATAAAATAAATCTAACTCGCACGTCACTACTAAATCTCAGTCTACTTGTTGTCGATTTACAAATCGTTCGGACAATAGATCGTCTCTAAGCATAGGGGAGGCCATTATTTCGAGTCAAGGTCTTTAGGGAGATTCGATAATTTAATAGTTCTTTAACTAAAGCGGAAGCTTTTTTCTATAACGGGAGCTTGAATAGGGAATTAACGAATTATATGATTTATTGGTTTTTCATTTGATAATGTGGGATTATTTTGCGATTATGAGGGTAATGAATGCGATATTAAGGAATCTTGTAGTGGTGAGGAATCATTTATGGAAGTATGCTAAAAAAAGTTATTTTACCACAGATTAGTTTGTGAAAGATTTAAATGTGGTCAGGAGAAAAATATTATGGAAGCTAGTAACATTAAAATATATTTTATTAGCATTGTAATTTGTATGAATTTATGTATGTTTCAACTAAGGATAGTTTCACTAATTAATAACTTCTTTTAACACTGATTTAAATATTCCGAAACTCACAAACTTGTTATGCTTATGAAAAAATGGAATTAAACTACTAATAATTCTTATCCGTTCCTGCTTTTCCGTCACCGTTAGCCTATTAAAGCCCACTGCTGAACATAGATTTTCCCTATAGATAAAGGTGAATATTTGCCATAGTTGCCACGCTTGGCAAGCGGGTTGGCAATCCGCAGTTTTTTATTTTTAATCGTTATTAAGAAGATGCTGCTGCCCACCCACTTGATTTGTTTCCCTCTGTCGCCTCTTAAGACATCCACGGGATGATATGGGGGTGTGGATATTCTTATATCACCACTACACGGTCCATCATTTTATATTAATATCGTTGGTGCGTCTGTAATTTCTGAACGACTTGACTGACGGACTTCATATTTACTAAAATAAATATATTGTTTGTTTTGTTATTGGTTTTCCCCTCCCTTCAACGGGAAAGACCCTTGCCTCATCATGATTTGCGGCGTACGAGAATTCATCATCCAATTTAGTCCTTTATGTGTCGTAATAGGTGACCATCGAAAATGCTAGAAAGAACTCATATCTTCCGATAAGTAGATATACATTACACATCCCGTTTCTGCAAGCTGTGAAATACCCAGATCGGTGACTGGCAGCAGTCTCAAAACCACGTCGCGCCACTCTATTTAGTGATTTAGCCCCCAACTAATGGGATGATGACCTGATAAGAGATGCAAGATGTTGATGGATGCAGGTAGCTCAGACCGTGCTTTGTGGCATACCTTGGTGGAGGCCTATGTTCAGCAGTGGACTTGTGAAAGGATTATGGCTGTGCTGTAAATCACGTCGAGGTCAATAGTTTGACTGTTCCCCGGATCGATCACCTTGCCTGGCGGGAGATCTCCCCTTTTTCTTTCACGGCCAAAGGCTGTAATGATGATGATGAAAAAAGATGAAAATACCACATCGATACACAGAAGTTATTCTATCATATAAGAAAAACTTCAACAGTGAAATTTTCCATTCCTTCTTTAGTTACATCATAGTTTATCCTAAAATATAATTTGATTCATGATATTATACATTACAACCGGTAATATGGACGTACTAGTAATGATTAAAAGACCTTCGAATCTGGTGAGAAAATTTCAGAGTTTTCGTTACTGTAGACTTACCGCCTGTTATCAGGTCATGCTTCGACGCCGTGTGCGTTATTTGGGATACGATTTCGCAGATCATACCGACAGATCGAAAGCAGAACGTTGCGCATTCGTTTACGTCTTGTGTTGGATTAAATTTAGTTGTAATTAAATTTAATTAAATTCTTTAAAAACATTATAACAAATTAGTGATTACAGTGTTTTAAAATAAAACATTGCCCTTAAAAAAGCAGTTGTAAATATAACGGACTATTTTTTTTAAAGTTACCTAAAGCTAGAATCTTTCTTATATTGTAGAGGCAGTTTACGTATATAAATTTCAGAAGGGCAAACTTCCAACCCGGAACAATTATTTGTAGGCCCGCGACCCACCGCACCGGTTCGAATCCTGCACGAAATTGCGGTTGCCAACCCGCTTGCCAAGCGTGACAGCTATGGCAAAATTACCCTATGAAGTAATTTATGGGGGTGTGTGTGTTTAGTGGACTTTAATAGGATATAACGGTAACGGTAAAAGGACTTCGGTCAGCCAATTGACCAACATATGATTATATTTCGATCCTCCCCCATTTGTTCTACTTGACCGAGCCACTGGAGGCGTTGCGCTTTTATTTCTCTAATGATATTTGGCTCAGGCATAAGTATATCTTGGAGTTTTTCCTGACACTCCAGCTGCCATCCTCTCTTCTAATTGGGCTAACATCCTCCTTTCGGCTACTAATCCGTTGTACGCTTCCTTCGGTTGTTAGTGTCTGGACTTAAGAACCATATGCAGAATATAACAGACTATATACAAAGTATTTAAACCGATCAAAGAACACTAGCATTATCACGAGTACAATTTTTGTAAATAATTACGGCCTTGCAATATATTTAAATTTTTCTTCTACTTTAATTGTTTAGGTTTCAATGGAGACTGAAGAAAAATAAAAAGTAAAATAATCCTAATGTTGTATAATTCATTACAATGATGACTTTGTCTTGGAATTTAATGTCTTGCGCAGTTAATAGCTTTCTATAACATGATAAAGTTGTCACTGTGTTAGGTAACAAGTAAGATAATGATGATTATGTCCTGAGTCAACTACTAAGGACGTCATCATCATTATCCTAGTTCTTCTAAGTTATGCTTAGATCGTTATTCATTCTAGCCTAGAAAATTATTTATAAAACAGTAGAGTAAACAATGATGATATCGGGTGTTACTATTGCTTATTAAACAACATGCATCATAAAGACAGAAGCAAATCCAAAAGAAGGGGATATGACAAATCGATCGCGTATTCGAATAAAATGTGATGTCGGTTCAAAATTTAAAAAAAAAATTATAAATAAGTTCAACTTAAATGAAAACACGCATTCAAAGAAAGGCCAATTCTGCAAGCACAATTTATGAACGGGTTCGTTTAAATTTTAAGGCGCCAAATATAACTGAAAAGTTTAGTAACCAGCTCGCGTCATTACTAGTCCAATTGCAAACATGGCATAGTATATACAAAACACAGAAATAGCGTAATGTGTTAAAGGTTTGACCAATCGCGTGAATAAACATTAAATTGGATTGGCAGATAAAGGCAGCCAGACATTTACTGACAACTGCATATATTAAGTAAATTATACGTCAATGATTTATTTTGAAGGAACAAACATCTTTATTAAATAATTAGCTAATACCCGCGACTTCGTCCGCGTTGCTTACACACATCACTGAACATGTGTGATATGAAATAAAAATATCGCAATATATTTTTTAGATAAGGGCCAAGTGTCTATGAAATAAAACTTAGAAAGTCTAATTGAAATATATCTAGTAGTTTTTCCGTGATACGCGCACAACTGCAAAACTCTATCATTTTATTTATATAAATTACACTATAATTCTTTGGGATTGTTTGACTATGGTCATCACGAAAACTTATTTGTATATAAAAATTATATATTTATTTTACTTTACTAGTTGGTCAGCTTTTAGTAGTATTTGATGAAGCTCATTTTTGGTTTTAGTTTTCATGTGTAAATTAAATAACAAATCATTTTCTTTTTCTTGTTAATCAGCAGGTAAAAGTTGACGTGGAAACGAACCTCTTTTGTTACTCTATAACAAAATACAACAAAAAAGGCCCAGATTTGCTTTAATTGTCACAATTAGCCGACGGACTGACGAACATGAGTCTGTTATGAAATTATGAAAATTATTTAGACTATGAATAAATTCAATTTTATTTCAGTCAAGAACACTCACAGTAGATTATTCTGTGAATCTAACATTTGTTTTTAACATTGAACAAAGGCTTTCACATTCTTAAAATTTGATGTGTTGACTTGATAGACAGGATTTGCCAAGTTCGAAGTTTACTCAAAACGTAGTCTATTCCGTAGATGGTTGGTGTCAAGATTCACATAGAAAAAAAATCCACAAATGTTTGCATTCATAGACAATATGTTTTTAATTAATAAAACAAATAAAGCTGCTTTTTTAATTAGTTAATGTATGTGATAAAATAACTTAAACAAATGAAAGCTTTAGATAGAAGCGAGAAATTTTGAAAATAAATTTAAATAAAAAAAATTGTTAAAATGCGTTCTCTGCTATATATTTCTACCACATAGTAATTGTGTTTTGAAACTCTCTAAAAGTGACATAAATTTTGCCAGATCCATAAGGGTTTGAGTAAACACCAACTAGCCCCAACCTCATAAAGATATTCTGAGCGGAACGGTTCCTTAAGTCTCTCGGTCTAAAGTAATGGATTATCTATTAATAGAACGATATATAAATAGTAGAAGAGACCAGACATTGTAGGATTAATACTTTGTTTCAAGACAACATGTGTAAACCGGGGGACCACAGTTGTTCATAATTAAAATCCAATTTCAAAAGAAAGGGTAAACTTGAAATTTCGATAATTCTGCACTTTGTTCAAAATCAGACTTCTTAAAGTTACAATATTGTTAAACTTTTACATTTACTTCGTCAATTATGTCGAAGATCTATAAAAAACGTATAAGAAATAAAATGGAAGTTAGTCGTGTCAACGACGCCGCGGGATTTTGGAATTGACAAGGCCTAGTATGCTAGAAATAAAAATAATTTATCAATATATTTACCAACTACTATTTTATTTTGTTAGAAAAATATCGCATGTTTTACTTTTAGTTCAACGGGAATTAATATAATAATTTTTTATCGAATGTAATTTTTTTTTTCATTCACTGAAATATTTAATAGATGTAGTCGGCATAAATTGATGGTGTTATTACTGTCTGTACTGTAGGTTATTGTTATTTTTATAAGTTATTGAGTACCGAGCCGTTGCAAAAAAGTGGACAATAATTTCGAACACAACAACACAGAAAAAAAACCTTTAATGCAACCGAGACAATTTTCCCGCGCTTCTATTCCGACATACAACGCATATACCGGGCGATAGTTATAAGGTGCAGGCAGGAAGTTTACGCAGCACGTGCGCGCGCTTCCTCGCACAGGATGTTTTAAAATCCATACGATACCAATCGCCACTATAGGACCGGCGCACCGTTTGGATTAGAATTGCGAATCGAAGCGTGTGTTAGCTACTAATGCTGTGTTTACACTGTTACCAATTGTTTTCTTTAATGAACTTTAAACCAGAAATCAATTGACAATCGGAATCATTGAGTTAGTTATATGTTTACACGAAGATCTTAGCTACCATAAGAGTAATATATTATGTATTTTCAAACGACACTGACGAAATATAAAAAAACAAGCGTGTGAAAATTTTAGTCTTTGTGTATTTTTGCACAAATGAAATCTTCCAAAAAAGGGCAGGCAAAATTTATTAATAAAGAAATATTTTGTGACCACCGC
Source organism: Parnassius glacialis (assembly GCA_033319125.1). NCBI lineage: Eukaryota > Metazoa > Arthropoda > Insecta > Lepidoptera > Papilionidae > Parnassius > Parnassius glacialis. The sequence goes on along the minus strand of JAVANC010000025.1, from coordinate 28,969,627 downwards.
CGTACTGTTTTGCTTTTAAATATTTGATTGTTTGTTGACTCAACTAATGTGGTTATGAACGAGCGTATTTTGTGGTTAGACATAAGATTGCGGTGGGATTTAATCATTTCAAATGAGCCAACTGATGGGTGAATTAAATGTTATAATTATAAACATATAAACAACTATGGCGTCTAGAGTGTTATTTTTTATACAAATGCATAACTCAAGGAATGTTGAAGCAATCTGAAAAATGAGCGCCAGTTACTCAAAGTTTATATAGTTATTCAAACCAAATATATAATAAAATAAATTGTATAATTGTATGTTGAATATATCATAATATTTTTACATAATATTATTAAAATATTGTAATTAAAATTGGGTTCTTGCTATTGTTGGAATCAGATAACGACTGTAACATAATTTCAACAATATATCTGGGGGCACGGTAGTGCCTAGGCTTACCAACTCCAAAAAAGGCATTTCCGGAACTACCCAGCTCTACATCCGGGACTTGGGTATATTACGCGGGACACAACAGACCACATACAAATTGGTTAGAGAAAAAAACACATTGGTTATAAAATTTACTACATTTTTTATCAAAATTAATGTTAATTTGTAGTTCAGCCTTGACGTGGTCAACAAACAGCTTCTTTTTGCTGTCTGTCCATGCATTTCCACAGAGAGAAAATACTCTCTCTGTTGATGCATTTGAAAATGGTATCGAAAGCTACGACTAAGGTGAAGTTGGTCCGAGATAGATACTAATATCATATAATCACCGATTTCCGGGACAAAAGGCGTCCCGCAAGGGGTTACGGTCCAAAATTTATCCAGAAGCGGGACGTCCCGGAAAATCCGGGACGGTTGGCAAGCCTAGTAGTGCCACCGCCAAGTCGAGCAAAATAGCGGCACGGCCGTACCATCCTTTTCTCGAAGCAGTTCAGGCCATTTTCGAAACCCTATAACTTCGTTGTGGATAAAACTAGAAATCTGAATTTTCACTATCCAAGTAGTCATTGTATAAACTCGGTATATTTCAAATTTCATCAAATTTGAACTACTAGTTTAAGAATTATAACTAGTCAAAGTTTCTTAATTTTGTCACTCACTGACTGACCGATCATAAAAATCTAAGGCACTTCTAGCAGACATAGAAGCTTCAAATTTGGAATACAATTATTGTTTAATATAAAAATCGAGAAAAAATTAAAATATTATGCAATTTCGGTCCAGTTTTTGCGATACACCAACTGCATAAATAACTTTGTAATCCCATGTAAATATATAGGATTACGAGGTTACATTTTTTGTATTTATAGGATAAGGGTGACAAACGAGCACACAGTCCACCTGATGATAAGTGGTTGCTGCGGCCCATAGACATCTACATCTATCCTCGTTTGCGAATCAAAATGTAGATGCGTTGCCACCCGTGAGGACTAAGATGGAAAGCCTCATTTCCAGTAAAAAGGGCCTTCGGCCACCTGCACTCACCAAACAAAACGCAGAGGTAAACCTCTACTTCACGCTGGTATTCTGTGAGGTCGTGGTACCACCCCGGTTCGAGCCGGCCCATCCGTGCGACAGCAAAAGCTGCCGCGTGGCTCTACCACAATCTAATTTAATATAATATTTATTACTTGAGAGATACATTGTGTTTTCATGCGATGGCCAAGTAAATCTATTTATTTAAAATATAAAAGATTTTTAGTATTAATGTGGTCACTATAAGATGTTGTTAGGTTAGCTAATTATGATTTTAAGACAGAGGGACCCTTAAGTAGGGACTGAATAAATTAACCGACTTGGTATTACATGGATCTCGAAACTTTTTACGGTAGAAGAACTGAGTTGCGAGACTTGGCTATTTTTCTGCCGACTTCCAAAAAGGAGACGGTACTCAATTCGAGTGTATGTTTTTTTTTTTTTTTTTATGTGTGTTACCTCATAACTTTGTACTGGGCGAACCGATTTCGATGATTCTTTTTTTATATGAAAGCTAATAGTTCTCGTGTGGTCCCATATGAATTTGATCAAGGTCAGACCAATGGTTATTGAGTTATTCTCAAATAACCTATATTGAAGTCGGCTGTACAAAATTTTTAATTTTAAATTATACAAATTATGTTTTTGATGGCATACAATTTATACTCGCAATAGCTGTAGTCGCACTTGGTGAAACTTCGTTTTCATTTTTGTGTATTTGATATAAATTTCTACTTGCCTCACAATATTTCTTTACTACAAAAACTGACCGGTTTCAGTTATCTCACTCACGGCATCATCAGAGTATATTCAACGTTATGAAGAAACTTGCAAAAAGAAAGAAAAGGAAAATAGACTTGTCGTATGTATATTTTCATTATGAAATAGAAATTTAAGTGGTCAACTAACTGAAGTTCAAATATATATATATATATACAGTTCACCATACTTATATGTTGTTAGTTAAGCCGTATATTTATATTTGCTTATGCATATTAATTTCTATATCTTTTTTCGTTAAATGTCTACTGGTCTTTGGTGGATATTTTAGTTTTCTTTTTAAAAACTTTCAATATCTCGCTAGATAACAAATTGTTTTGGCAATCACAATGGTTTATATTAGTATTACTAATCTCTGCATCCAGTACCCTAGGAACACACCCTAGGGTACTGGATCAGACATCGACAGAGGAAAACTAAAATAGGAGCAGCAGCAACTTCCAGATAACATCTGAAAGCAGTATAAATCTGATTGCTGTATATTTGTCAACCTGCCTGTCAATAGTGACAACTATTCCCTATGAGGATATCTATGGGGGAGGCCTATGTACAGCAGTGGAAGTTTAAAAGGCTGTACTGAATGAAAAAAGAATGAATGTTTTTTCTGGATGGTTGCAAACAGAACAATGACGGTGCATTCCGTCTTTGGGGTGGGTATTTTATGCCTGGGGTAAACGCAATGGCTATACCGTCACTTATTAAAAACCTAATGACCTTTTTGTCATAACCCTGAGTCGCCCTACACACACGGGATTAAATGGGGTGAAGAATTCTTTTGCGCGGCAAATAAAAGAACAAATATTATGCACTTTAGTTATAAGAACGTCACATTTTCAAGTAATTTATTGTAATTTTCGTGTATATCCTATTTAATTTTAAAATATTTTATCTGCATAAATTATTTATATATTATGTCTGAATAATAAAAATTGTAAAAGTTAAAGTAAATATATATGTGATATATTATATTGTTTAACATGTATGTATTGTGTAACTATTTGTATACGTAAAAATAAAGCAGAACAGCCTCTATCTAACTGTAAAACGGTGTTTACTAAAATTAATACAAAAAACCGCCGCGCACGCCATCTGGTGTCGGTACTCTGGGATCGCGTTATATGACTGTTTGTATTACAAATAAACTACACGAGTCCCCGGCTTTGCTTGATGTTCTTGCACCTGGGGTTTTTGGGCAAGAGGGATTATCGGATAATATTAAAAAAAGTAATGATATTTTAAAATCATAATTACTTATTATATTCTACCAATATTTTATCGTAAAAATTTTAGATTACTCATTTAATATTATACGTATTTCAAATTTTTAAAATTTTAAAATATAACATAAAATTAATAAAAGATTAAAAACTCATTAGTATTGACATTCAAAAAGGCACTTAAAAGCTTCAACAAGGCAAAAAAGTAAACGAATTTACACACCATTTATATATGTCACAGATTATACAAGTTATCTAACCCCCGTTAGAAATAAATCAACCGAAAAAAGACCGTTGAAAGCGTTATTTTTATACTAGGGCTACATAACAATAAAAAACGTAATCTAACCCTCAAACAGTTGATGTATCCATTTTTAAATATAAGCCATATTTAAAAATGGATACATCAACTGTTCCCCTTCAGCGGTATGATATACGACCTCAAGGCACGTGTTATACGGCCCAATGAAAAGTTACATTAAACAGGACTTAACTGTAAAGAAAAAACGTTATTCTGACATCCCTTTTATACGTCTAATCTATTTATGTTTATGATGGATCGTAAAGATTAAACTATTTCACGCTTACCCTGGTATTCTTAGGCACCGTATAAAAATTAACTGAAAATATAATGCGCAAAGAATGAAAGAAAATACCAAATTTCTACCGTCTCTTCTTTTCTAATTTTCTTGAAATTTTGAATGTATCATGTTTCATTGAACTTTCAGTTTTCAACTAAAACGTTAAGTGGGGTAGGACTCTTGTCTTGTCAAAGTAACCTGTATACAGGGTTATTTTCCAAAGAGTAGACAAAGTTTCAACTTAAATTCAAATATATAAACAATGAAATACCGTTATTGCAGTTTTTGAAAATACGAATGTTTGATATTAATTATTATTATTAATTATATTATTATAATTAATTAATCTTATTCACCATTTATATTATATTTATATATCACATATTTATATTACTTATTCTGAAACTTCTCTGCAAATTTGGCCGGTTATTGCAAAATTACCCTGTATGTTACACAGGTGGGCATAGGCCTCCTCAAATTTTTGAAAGGGTATTAGTTCGTCGCGCTGTCCCAAAGCATATTGGCGGCGTGTTTTCGATATATTTTATTTATCAGACATGCTGGTATCGTTACAATGTTATCCTTAATCACCAAGCACATGCTAAGTCAGCGCTTAAAATTACTTATAACTATTTCTTGATACCGCCGTGGATCGAACCCTAAGCTACCGTGGCTCTCCAAATATTTTATATATACAAGCCGATACATTTTCTCAATCTGTCTGAGGTAATGTGGGATTAAAGGTATAATTACATTTTTATAATGCATCTTTTAGAGTAATGGTGGTTTACCGTTTGCATAGGTACCCAAAGCAGTCCTGGAAGGCATTGTACAATTCTCTCACGTATAAAAAAGTAGACAACTTTTTGAAGATGATGTTCGATGTGCATATACTGCCCTTACTGTTTACAATACGAAGTGTTTTAAGTTATCTTTTACTTGCACTCTATGCTGAGTACACGTAGGAATTTTGACCACTAGCCTAGCCCACTCTAAGTAAGCTCTATATCAAATTTTCTTAAATCGTCCCTTTCGAAAAATATTCCAGCTAAAATGTTTATCGTTGATATAGCCATGTGGTAAGAAAGATGCTTTTACCCATCTCCCGTTTCAGTTTCCCTCTGTACCATTAATTACGGAAATTATGGAAATTATGGTTGCAGTGGTTATGTAAGAGAAAATAAATCTTGATAATATTTAAAAAATTCCTCACCTTGAGAAAACAATAAGGCGAACACGGCTATAAATAAAATATAGTGTTGCATGTAACGTGGAAAATTAAAATAAATTGATATGTTTATGCAAAAAAAAAACGTCTGGCACGGTGAATGAGACAATTATTCTGATTGTCGTATAATTTTTATGTGCCACGAAATTCGTCTGAAAATATAATCGCTTGCGCTAGCGAAACATCTGCAACAATCCCAAAAATAAACCCTACTTAAATACACCCAACATAAAACTCAATACGTAATGAACAAACTTCGTTGCAAAGCCATAACCTCTGAAATACAGGGTGCGTGAAAAGTCATAAATGTCAAAATGCATTCCCTTTACTGTTCGCTTGTGATAAATAAATTGCTGTTGAAAATTCATTCATCTCAGCGTTAAAGTATGCATTTTCGAAGACATAAAGTAACAAAAAACGATTTTACAGCAGCAAATATATGTTAGTAATGGTGTAAGATGACCGTTAAACCTTCAGTGGACGAATGAAAGTGTATTTTCTCCTAATTTAAAACCTTAATGCATATCGATTAAGTTACAAATTTGTGATGAAAGCGAAATCATAAAATTGGGACACATTTAAAGAACTCCGATTCAGCGGAACGCATCGTGCTCTGAGGAAATTTTTAATGCAGTTTCTGCATTTCGGTAACATTAGACATAATTTTATCGTTCGCTCCTGGTACCCGATCGGGAGAGTTCATTGCCACCGTATAAATTTAAACATGGACATAAACAAGCGTATAAAATACCCGGACTTTTTAATTCATCGTTTATCTTTGTGGGTTAATGAAAGGGGATGATTTTTATAAATAAAGATGGTATCGCATTCTCTTATCAAATTTCTTAACTGATTAAAACCTTTTTGTTATATAAAAAAAAAGCAAGCTTAGATATACATATAGGGACGATATAGGAAAGGCTACTGACAATGACAGAATGAGAGTAGCTGGTGATCAACTAAATTCGAAATTTAAAGTAGATTCTTACGGTCATCTGCACTCTGTCGATCAACACTAGCTATGTCGTCATAACTTGAGCTAGGAACTTAGCTACCACCGTATTTGCTGTATGGAATTCTTCTTACCCTAAAATAAATGCCTTAACTATCACACCCCGCCTGTCGTCGGTCTGATTATTTTACCTTTAATGTAAACGAAATGGTGTTACCACCATCTATTGGAAGCCCTTTTTGGCAATTCCCATGGTCGCCTTTTACGACTTCCACGGGACGAAATGGGTTAGAGATTCTGTAATGAAAAAAAGCGTTTGCTACCTGTCAAGCGTGGTAACTAAGGTGACAAATATCCAATAGGATCTAGTGAATTGATGAATGATTAAGATTTATTTGAAACTAGCTGTTCCTCGCGACTTCGCCCGCGTGTAGTTTAGGGTTTTAGTTATGTTGCGCGGAACCGTAACTCTTTTTCTAAAATATAAGTAGCCTTAGTTACTCCTTATAACATCAGCTATCTGCCAGTGAAAGTCCCGTCGAAATCGGTCCAGCCGTTTCTGAGATTGGCCGGAACAAACAGACAGACAGACAGACAAAAACTTTAGTACCGTATAATATATACTTTCATATGCATTTAGTAAAAAATTGTTATTTTGAAATTACAAACAGACACTTCAATTTTATTTATTTGTATAGATAGACTCTCTCTTCTTAAACTTCCATTATCTAAATGTTCATTCCTTATAAATAAAAGCTTCTTATAAAAAAAATGTCGTTTGTTCGTAAATGAATACTATGTGGTTACTTTTCACATCCATTAAAACCAAAAATAACGCAAATAAATAATAAAAAAAACATTGTTTGTCGCATTGTTCCAGAACCTAATGGATCCCAACAAGACAAGTTGAAATACATCGTGAAATATGAAACGCGCCGCCATTGCGTTTTGGCGCGAAATGCCAATCGCTGTCACGTTCGTTTTCGTGGCATTGGCAAGCGTTGCTTCAGCCAGGGATATTATTTTAGGTAAGTAAAAATTGCAAATACGAATATAACTAGAGAAGGATATACCTAATTATGGAAATACAATTTGTTGATTTGTGTGGTAGAACTATTTACAAGCAAAAACAGTAGAAGGGACATGGTCTGAAAGAACACAAACGTCGGAATATAACACTTTACTAGGTGGTAAGACAAAGAAGTCCTTTCTAGGAGTTCGTCTAAGAAGGCACCATTTCTGATGCTAAGCAGCACTACTGCTATATTGTAGGCTAAGTGGGAACGTTGGATAGTATAATTACAGACTATGTATTCCATATTAGTCCATAGAGATGACACGCATTTATAGTTTTCTTTCTTTGAAGTTAATTGCAGGTGTCTATGGTCTACAGTAGCCACGAACCATCAGATGGATTGTAAGCTGATTTGTCACTCAAATTTCATAAAAAAAAAGAAACTAGCATCATAAAAATTTTATGTGTTGTCTTTCGTATAATCTGTTAAAGAACCAGCAACCTTATACTGGCGACTAAGAATTGTATATCAGGGGTGACAAATGAATCACATCGTATTTATCACTCACAGTTGGAATGCTTCTTGTAACTTTCCTAGCTTTAAAACGTTCGTTTATCTCATTTACATAAAAAAGGAAGTACGTATCGTTCGTTTGCAAAACATAAACTATGACTCTCATAACATTTCTGTGCCACACGTCTGCACCAATCTGCTGCAGAAGGCGGCCCCGACGCGGGTACTCCGCACTCTCAACATTATAGCAAATGAAACGAATCTGTTTGTTTGTTCACTGAATAAATTGAGTAGGAAGACACTTCTAATAATGTTCTGATAATGGATAAGGTTTTTAAAGTTAGAGGTTAAAAGTAATTGCGTTTATTATAGGTTTTTTGTGCGATAGATAGATACTAGATTACAATAATTATTGATTCTTGTGTATGTTGCACAAGAACCTAAAATGATTGTAAGTTTTCAGAAATAAAAAAATAAATTTAAATATATTCCACGAAGTTTTAAATTAAGGAAATGATAATGATGTTCAAGATCACATTTACAAAACTTAAAGGTCCCATAGCCCAAAAAAACACTCAAACCTAAACTCAACAATGGCCCAATACGTACTCGAACAGAATTTATATAGGCTTTATTAAATAGGAAATCATTTATTTCGTATTCCTGACATCGTAACAAGTATATATTAACTAAAATCTTCGGTGTGAGGTGGGGAATTTAAAATTTTGGTCGATGCGCAGCTTTGCATGCAAATCAAACGTGTCGAAACCTATATCGACGGTTTGCATCGATATTTTGGCAATCGAAAAGAATATCTTTCGCCCTATTGTTATTCCAAGCAAATAGGTTGAGGTGCCATTATGATATTTTAATTAGCAAATTCGATTTTAATCTTTTGATATTTCGAAACAATTGTCACTTCATACTCAATATTTATTTGCATTCCATAATGTACAAATTAATAAATTAGATTATCATAATATGGACGCTGTTGGGTATAGCCATCGAGTTATATGTACTACGTACTAGAGAAGCCATTCCAAACAAAAATTGTGTCCTACTCTATGTCTTCGCGCATGCGCGGGAGTAGTATTCGCGTCGCGCATGAGCGAAGACTTTAATTTGATATAAAATAAGATATTGATATAAAATAAATATAAGAATTTAATATAAAATGTCTTAATTTAATCTAAACAAACATATTTCTAAATAAAATGTAATAATAATTATTTTATGGAATTCACAAATCTTCAATTTACACAATATTTAGTTTGTATGGACTGCAGGGACTGCACTACAGTTCAGTTGATCATTGTCAATGTTCGGAAGGGCTTCTCTAGTACGTAGTACATATAACTCAATGGGTATAGCAAATTAAAACAGAGGACGCAATAATATTTTATTATTCATTATTATTATTATTATATCATTCATTTAAACTATCATTATTCTCATTATTCATTCATTTTTTTTTATCTTTCATCATTCATCATTTATTTTATCATTCAGGTATTCATATAAAGTATAATAACATTTATTGATTAGAAACACTTTTAATTGTCTTATAAAAATATTATCATTTGTTTCGTTTTTTAACGAGTTTGGTAGTTCATTATAGACAATTATGGACATTACGTAACGGCCTGATGAGAAGAGCTTCATTTTAGAGGTCGGTAGTAATAATTTATTTTCATGTCTAAAACTATAAGCCGTATTTTTAGTTTCTCTTTTTACGTATAAATAAGGGTATTTTCGCACAAATTTGCATAATTCCAATATATAAATGCAACTTAATGTAAGAAGTTTAAGTTTCTTAAAACGAGGACGACCACTTTTAGTTTTTTTCTATGTTACACATAATGTGAATTAGCTTTTTATGTAAAATGAAGATGGTGGGTGCATCTGTACTGTTACCCCACAGGATAATAACGTACCTTAGCCACGCCCGTGCATAGGCATTATAAGTAATTAACACAGTCTGGAGGTAAGTTGTCTTTTTTATTTCACTTAATGCATATTATACAAAATTAGACAATTGGTTACGAATTTTCTGAATGTGAGATTTCCAGTTAATGTGACTATCTAAAACTAAGCCGAGTAAAGTGTGTTCATTTACTGACTCGATTTTTGTATTTTGTAAGAAAACTTAATTTTAATCGGGGGTTTTTGATAGGGGTAAAAAGGCAAAATTTTTGTATATTTTTTGTCGTAAATTTCCAGGTTATGCTCTTTTATCCATTGGCCAGTATTTTCAAATATTTTATATATTATACCATTTATGTTATTTGCATTACGACAAGGTGCTAAGATATATAGAAATATAACACAAGGGTTAACCATAGTTTCACTGAGATTGTTGATATATATTAAAAATAGTAAACATCCCAATACACCATCTTGGTGTATTGATGTATTTATAATTATTATATTTGATCTGACTTTTACTATTTAATTATTATCAAAGTATTCTATTTCTACATATTGTTCTCTATTTTGCAAGTATGATTTGAACCATTCCAAACTAATCCCAGGAGCACCTATACTATTTAATTTATTAATTATTATGTTATATTATACTTCATCTAATGCTTTGGTCATATCTAATAGCATTCCTATTGCATATTCTTTATTGTTTAATAGCTTTAAAATATCTTGAATATATTTATATACTACTAGTACGGTAGACCGATTTTTATGAAAACCGTTCTGACATTCACTAAAGATTTTATATTTCTCGCAGAAATTATACACACGCCTCATACGTTGCATTTGAAAAATACAGCATATTATCGCTTACATTAAATTTCACATTTATTAACCGTTTTTTAACTTTATTATATTAAATATTTATATTATTTTTAAATTACTTTATATATTGTGTATATGTATTAAGCGCCACATCCATCGGATTACCAACCTGTGTTCTCAAAGTTTATTACATTTTCTTTCATTCGTTCATCAAATTGCCTCACTGCAGACGATATTTTCCCAAGTTCCCCACGCTTAGCAGTCGGGTTTGTGGTCACCGCAGTTTTTTATTAGTTTGACTTGTTATCAGGTAGATGCGTCTGTCCATCTCCAGTATCAGTTTTCTTTTGCTGCCACTTCCGACACCCAAAAAAGAATGTATGTGTTTTTGGATATTTTTATTACAATTCCCCGTCATCAGTAGGTCGTCAGAACCTCGTATATCACTCTAGAAGCCCGTGTTAAGACGAGGAGAAAATATTGCAGTATTCTCTTTTATATCCTTTAACCATAGTGTGTATGTTACAACCACAACTACGCTATTAATATAAAAGCTATATAGTTTTGAACTGAAGAAATTAGAAAATTTTAATTACCAACGAATTAACACCGAAAATAGAGACAACGGAAAGGGTTATTTCTTCACGGGTACAAATCGATTGTAGCACAACCCCTCATTTGGTACTCATTAACTGCGCCGGATGCTCAGACAATTATGAAAATGTCCAGTAAAATTAGAGCCATTGCTTTCTTTTTGAATCCCTGATCGAAGGTTATTCCTGTGCGACCGGACGGAGGGAGAGGTCTTGTATTGTTGGTCGTTATGAATTATTAAATGCGACGTCCTGGCTACTGTTGCGGTGAGCCAATCAGCTTTAGTCATGTTAAATTGATCTTTTATTTTTTAATAGAGCTTGACATCTTTTTCTTCGTGGACTTCACTGCTTTTTGAATAATGTTATTTTTTATTTTAAATTGTTTCACTTGCTTACGTTAAGGTAACATGCGTGAAAAAATTTCGTTTTATCATGTTTATACATTTCATTTTCAATTTATGTATAAACATGATAAAACGTGTGTGATGATGTACACAATTACTTTTATCTATGTAATTGTAACGGATTAGTAAGCTGAAGTGGCAATGGGCCGGCCATATAGCTCGAAGAACCGACAACCGATGGGGAAGAAAGGTTCTAGAGTGGCAGCCTCGTACCGGCAAGCGAAGTGTAGGGCGTCCCCCCACTAGATGGAGTGACGACCTGGTAAGATATGCAGGAAGTCGATGGATGCAGGTGGCTCAGGACCGTGCTTTGTGGCATTCTTTGGGGGAGGCCTATGTTCAGCAGTGGACTTGTGAAGGGCTGTAATGATGATGATGATGTAATTGTGTACACACTTACGACGTGAAACTTTTTTACGACATATCATTCTTCTTTTATATTATATTTTACATAAGCAGGTAGTACACCTATGCAGCCCTGGCGGTGAAACGTTACAAGAAAACTTGACGTTTTTGATTTTTTAATACCGTACTAAGTTTCTCCTCTATGTCGATAAAGAAGTTTCACTTCAACGTCTGTATAATATCCTTTGCCGTGTAGTGGCGACATAAAATAATCTACTACCACAAGTCATGCCGTGAGTATCTTTAGAGGCGACACGACAGGGGGAAACTAGGACAGGAGATGGGCAGAAGCATTTGCAATACCTCTTTGTAAAAAAAGAATAATCGAAATCGGTTAACCCAGTAAAAAGTTACGAGGTAACACGCATAAAAAAAATACAGTCGAATTGAGTACCGGCTCCTTTTTGAAGTCGGTAGAAAACCAGCAGTAGGATTGTGTTGGTGTTGTAGGATTGGTTGGAATCGATGGTACGTGTCGCTTTGTAATTGCGTTATATTTTTCTACCGACTTCAAAAAGGAGAAGGTACTCAATTCAACTGTATGTGTATTTTATGTGTGTTACATAACATTGTTTTACGTGAACCGATTTCAATGATTATTTTTTTATTTGAAAGCTGGCGCTTCTCATGCGTTTCATATATATATATATATATATATATATATATATATATATATATTGAAGTCGGTTGTAAAAAAAATACTTTAAATTGAATAGTTCAAGAAAAACTCGATACGGCAATTATTCATTATGGTGACACAATAAAAATTACATCTGCTTGTAATTAGGATAGCGTATTTTTTAATACCAAATATCTCGAAGAACCGACAACCGATGGGGAAGAAAGGTTCTCGAGTGGCAGCCTCGTACCGGTAGGCGAAGTGTAGCGCGACCCTCCACTAGATGGAGTGACGACCTGGTAAGACATGAAGGAAGTCGATGGATGCAGGTGGCTCAGGACCGTGCTTTGTGGCATTCCTTGGGGGTGGCCTATGTTCAGCAATGGATTTATGAAAGGTTGTAATGATGATGATGATGATTTTTTTAATATCTTATATAGTATTTTCGAGGCTCGTAATAATATATTACATAGTGAAAAAACGAAAAAAGGTATATCTAATTGTGATTGCTAACCCACCTACCAAACGATGCGACGATGGCTGCTATCCGCCCTATGAGGCAATCTAACGAGGAGGCTTATGTTCAAAATCGGACTTTTGATTGGTTGAAATAAATTAATGGTTAAAATTTTAATTTCGAAGGAAGGCTGTTTGCTGTTTTGAAATCATTAATGGCCTCAGGTTTAAATTGGTTAATAATTTAAAATGAAAAATTTTGTACAGCCGACTTCAATATAAGTTATTAAGAATAACTCAAAAACTATTGGTCTGACCTTGATCAATTCATTTCACTACAATTCATATGAGACCACACGAGATGTATCAGCTTTCATATAAAAAAAGAATCATCGAAATCGCTTCACCCAGTAAAAAGTTATGAGGTAACACACATAAAAAAATAACAAAAAATACAGTCGAGTTGAGTACCGTCTCCTTTTTGGAAGTCGGCAGAAAAGTAAACATAGACAGTCGTTATTAAAGTATAGTATTTTCACCTACTTATAAAATTATAGTATTACGGATCTCTTAATATCATGTAATAGTATATTTATTATAAAGTAGTTATGGCAAACATACACGTATTCGGTATTGATACATTTAACCAATACAACGAAACTAAACGACTACTTCGTAGCGCAGTAACTTAGCAATCGTAATAATCAAGTTTTTTTTATAAGATAGGAGTGACAAACGAGCACACAGTAAGTAGTTGCTGTGGCCCATAGACATCTACATCTATCCTCGATTACGAATAAATATGCAGATGCGTTGTCACCCGTGAGGACTAAGATGGAATGCCTCGATTTCAGGAAAACGGGTCTCCAGTTCTCTACACTCACCATACGAAACAAAGGAGCGTTAAGCTGCTATTTTACGCTGGTTTTCTGTGAGAGCGTGGTCCTTCCGTGGTCGAACCGACCCTTTCGTGCTACAACTGCACTACTAATATAGGTGCAGCATGGCTTTATCACGTATAAAATGTAAAGTTGCGGCGCTGAAGCCCGCGTATTCAAATCCCGCGCGGAACAAATATACAGGAGAAAATCGTAGTGTTTTTTTTTTAAAAAATGTAAAAAATGAAAACCAAGCCAGCTACGATTCTCCACAATAGTTACAATTCGCACTGCAGATCTGATAATTCAGTAGGTGTGATGATGGTCCACACACTATGGTTACGGTCAATGGATTTTATTTTATAGCTTAATCTCTCTATCTTCAAAATAATATCTAGGTATATCCATTTTAAAATGTTTTTCAATATCACTCTTCAAACATTCCTATCACATTTATAGATAAGTCGTAAATCTTTTTTAAGGAAATGCACGCACGTTCTCAATGTTTGTTTGGGATAGAATTGGGGTAAACAGGCGCCTAAATCGCGGAATGCTATCATTGTAAATATTTACACCGCCCTCAAATTGTTGGATATTTGCACAGATATCGCAACTTGCGTGTCGGCACCATGTTGAATTAACAAATGCATTTGCATAAAACAGATATGTCTGACAAGGTGACTATTGTTTTAAAGCTATGAAACAGGGAGATAAACAGGAAGGTAACGAATTTTTAACTTAATATATGTATTTCTTTTTAGATACTAATGACGTAAACATTTTTTAATGCTTTTACAATTGTAGTCAATCATGCATGACTTCTTCGGTACCATCTTCTGGATCATAAACCTAATTTAATACCTCGGCAAAATTTCAGATTATTGAGACATCTGGTAGCGGGTGGAAGGCGTGAATTCCATTTCATTCATACATATAAAGATACAATCAGTTTATGCTAATATAACCTGTATAAAGAGTCTCCGGTTCTACAAAGCAGAATTATGCTGCTATTTTATGCTGGTATTCTGAGCGCGAACCTTACCCGGTCGAGTCAACCCAAAGTATGAAAAATGCCGGGAATTAAAACTAAGTAAAAATTAAACACTTAGTCGTTTAATCGACGGCGACGGAAAATTGGTTAAAAAGTAAACATTTTTATAATAAAATTCAACTACGGAACGTGGATTTTGCGTGGAATAACAATTGTGCGCACACTTCGACGGAAGTCGGTGCCTTTGGACCGCGGCGTCTTGCACGGCACATCCTACGGGCATACATCATATCAACCCATCATGGGCACGACCGCTGCATTTGCAATACACTGGGAAAATCGTGATTATCCAGCGAGAAGCTTCGTGACGTCCTTACGCAGCCTTGGACGCCCTGATCTGACCTTCATTTGTATTCAGTGTGGGTTTATATTGTGAAAAGTCTCTCACAATAGGTGGTTGGAGATTAGTTTTATCGTATTGTAAACGTTTGTTTAAGCTCGATAGCTCGTTGACAATACTGCGGTATGTACTGTACTCCTATATATAGAAGCATTCTGTACACTACCTATAATGCTCAAACAAAAGGTGATAGGTGCATCGATTGTTTGATTACTGACAGTATCGTAACATCGAAACCTTTCCTGAATCGATTTATTTATGTTTTCCATCTGCACTCCATTTCAATAATATATTGGTCAAAGTAACTTACCTGTAAGTGTCTTTCGATAAAAAATTATGTGAGGTTGACGCCGCCTCTGTGTGTGTACACCACTACTACTATATTTTGTATTGGTAATTTGCTTTTTATACATCCAAATAAACATCCAGATTCGGTGTAATTACCTGCTGTAGGTCCATACAAACATTTGCTCCGCGCGGGATTCGAATCCACGGCCATAGCGCCATTGACGCTAACCATTGCGCCACTATGTCGTGTTAAAATAATAAATATAAAATTTAAAAGGGACGATTTACTTTTTAGTTCAAATTGAAGTCATAGTATGAAGGTGAAAAAGTGTTTGCGAAATGCAGTGTCTCTCTTAAGGAAATGACAAACTACGTAACCAATAAATATACAAGTTAAAAATTAATTAAAAATATCAAACGTTTTAAATTTAAAAAACTGTGCGTGTCATCGTGCTCCCACATATGACTGGTGTTTACGCCTCAAAAACAATTGTCTTAAAATATAAACAATAAGCAAAAGACTGATTTGATAAGATATATTATTCTCGTATAAATTATATTACATAAAATATTATATGACATAATATATTACAACGATTATATATCAAACTTTTCTCAACGAGTAAACTCTAATAAACTTCTATAAACCAAAAAAAAAAATGAATAAATCTCGAACATGAAAGTCACAAGATTTTGAAATGTCATCCTTCTCAGTCTTCCTTCGCAGTCGATTACCCTACCGCAGTCGATTGTTTTGTAGAGCACTCATTTTAATGGGACGTAATACGTTTGACATCTATAAAAACCCCCAACGGAGACTACATAAACAAATTCCGTATAACCGAAAGTATATAGAAGCGTACAGAAGTGGAGATGACGCTTAAAGTGCCGTAAAATTTTTATAGTTGAAAGAAAAATAAATAGTTTTTCGCTTGCTCCATTTAAGAGTTATACAATAAAAACTTTACAACTGGAAGAAAATAGACTGGTAGATATTGGCTAAGTTTAACTACCTAGTTTAAATCCTGACGGCTTTCCAGTTATGTACATACTTCGTAATAAATATTTTAAGCAATATATTGCAAAACGTTGCGAGTCTCTCAGACATAGTAAAGTCCACCGAACTAATTATTGTACTATACAATAAAAAATGCAGAGTAGAACGATATACATTCAACACAATTATTATGGGACTAAAAAGTAAACAACATGATATTTAAAACGGTATGCGACGTTGATGTATTTTAACGCTAAATAAACCCTTCGCCGAGGGAGAATGTAAGAAAATTTGTCTTATCGCACATCAAGATACAAGCCACAAGTGTAAAATCTCATAAATTAAAATTATTTCCACTTAAAATTAGCGTAAATTTGCAGCTTGATTCACAGTAAAATAACCCTTTGCAGAACAGTTACAAGGATTGTTATTGTTAAACGTTGCCAAATACAAATAAAATATTTAGCGATGTCGAAACTCGTGTGTGTGTGTAAATGACCAATTAATCATTAACAAGTACCTATACTCTGTGAGTAGTAAATAGAATTCTGTGCAGATTTACCAATAAATGTATTGTACATGAAGGTGTACAGTAGGTACGCAGTAGACTTGTTGTGTCATACATTCATTTCTAGTGACCCGATCATTCAAGTATTAATTCGTCTTATGAACCGGGTCAGAAAATTGGATCATTTCGAGTTTACTGTTGCGTTCTACCGTGAATCGAAACGCAACAGGGAGAAATAGCTCGGGCCTGTCAGAATTTTTATTTGAACGGACGAACAATCGTTTGTAACGGCTCAAGACTTCATGATACAATATTATATTTGTTACACATTAGTTTTAGCTTCTCAGCTGTACGTGGTAGAGCCATGCTGCAGCTATATTAGTAGTATTGTTGTAGCACGAATGGGTCGGCTCGACCGGGGAAGAACCACGCTCTCACAGAACACCAGCGTAAAATAGCAGCTTAACGCTGCTGTGTTTCGTATGGTGAGTGTAGAGAACCGGAGACCCTTTTTACTGGAAAAGAGGCATTCCATCTTAGTCCTCACGGGTGACAATGCATCTGCATTTTGATTCATAATCGAAGATAAATATAGATGCCTATGAGCCGCAGTATATGGACTGTGCGCTCGTTTGTCAACATTATACTATAAAAAATCCAAAGTCCGTAGTCCATGATCTTTACCCTAAACAAGTGAAAAACTTAATTTTTTTTATAAGATAGGGTGACAAACGAGCAAACAGTCCACCTGATGGTAAGTGGTTGCTGAGGCCCATAGACATCTACATTTATCCTCGTTTGCGAATCAAAATGCAGATGCGTTGTCACCCGTGAGGACTAAGATAGTAGATATAAAGTTGTGGTTGGGTTGGGTTGGTTGAGTAATGTAAAGTTATAGCCAACCTTCCTCCAATTTCTGATAGGGTTTTAGTGAAAGATTTTTTTATTTCTCAGATATGCAGGTTTCTTCACGATGTTTACTTCTCAAAATTGCAATGTACAATTTTATTGGTGCCAGTAGATATTGAACCCATACACTTACTACAACCGCAATATAGCTGGATCGTCGCTCTACCACGTATTAATATTCCATAGTATTTATATCTGCGCATTCTCGAAAATACTTAAGAGGATTGTGAAGCTGTAAATTTTCATACAAAAAGCGATAACGTTTTCCCCCCCGTAAATATAGCCCAATTTCAATAATTTTTGGAAATGTTGTAGATATGACAAAAAACTAGGCCCGTACGTTTTTATTTTAAAGAAATATTGTATACAATATAAGTTATTAGCATCTAAATATCTATATTTTTGACTTAAAAACTTCCTCCAGCGTTTTTATTTTTTTTTAATTAAACTAAACTGATTACTAAAAAAGTAAAACGTACAGGCCTAGATTAAAGTGTACTGAATCGAATAAGACCTAAATTGTCTTATTTTGTAAAGTTTTAGGGGGGTAAAAACGTTATCGCCGGAAACAATATTTCAAAAAGAAAATGTAGGCAATTGCCTTCAAGACTTGCAACTCTCTCTATCGCACGATACGGGTCGGGGGGCAGGGGCATATTGTAGTGATGTTAGGGGTGGTGGGGTGTGAATACCAGTATTGTACGATTATGTTGTAAAAATAAAAGTTATATTTGTAAAATGAGCCGTGGTAGCTCAGATGGTTAGCGCTCGCTATAAGTTTCACAGTAGGTACGCAAGAAACCCGGGTTCGATCCCCGTCGGCACCAATGAAATTTGCAATTTTAAGTGCTGATTTACCACGTGCTCGGCGGTGAAGGAAAACACCGAGAGGAAACCTGTATGTCTGACAAATTAAAAAAAATATATTTGGAAGACATGTGAAGTTCGCCAACACGCATTGGGGCAGCGCGACGGACCTTTCCTTGCCCTAAAACCCTCTCAGAAATGAGAGGAGGCCTGTGCCCAGCTGTGGGACATGTATATAGGCTGTAACTTTTAGAGGTGTTATCGATATTATTATCACCTAGGGAAGAGAAAATAATATCGATAACCTAGAAAGATGAAAAAGTTAATGCCTGTGATTATTCAGTGTTTATCGATTATTTAGTTATTAATTTAGTCTTTATTGAAGAAGGACATTAAATTAAAAATATTTCGAGTTTACAATAAAGTGGGTAGGCAAATAAATAAAAAGTAACAACTTGAAGAAATTATTATTGTTTATTATTACATATTACTTAATTACACTCTTTCTTGAACTGCCATTTCTCTAGGAACTCGAGGGTCAATAATTTCTGGTAATAAACATTAAAACTGAAATGAGTGAAGTCTTGGCTGCATTTTTGTTGCCCAAAAATGATCATGGTTTCTTAAATTAAGTACGAAAACATGAAAAAGTTGTCTCCATACTACAAAAAAACAAAATTGCCTACCAGTGATATGTAGTTATCCCTGGACCTGATAATAGTAATCATGGTTTCTTTTTTCTTTTTGTCCTTCTCGTATCAAACGAAATTTGATCTGTTTTTAGTTATGGCCTCCAAACGTATGCTACATTATTTTACTACATTATTATTAGAATCAGAAATAAGACATTTTCATTTAGAGAATCATGTCCAATAAACCCATCGGGAGTTGTCGACAGTCGAAGACGTGTGATGTATTATATATATATATATATATATATATATACATGACTTATTATTATTGTATTCTTTTTGATTCTCTTTGTCAGATTCGATTCCTTCGCCAACTGAAGTACCTACATCGTCGTTGCATATTACTGTCTGGTAATTATTTGTCTATCTCGGAGTCACTGAAAAATAAATAGAAGCATAATAGTTTTTTTACGGCTAACTAACGCGGGCGAAGTCGTAGGTGAAAAGCTAGTTTACCTATATAATTCGGTTCATCGTTTAAATTTCTGTGAGAGCGTAGTCGTTCCCCGGTCGAGCCTACCCACTCGTGCTACAACTATACTACTAATATAGCTGCAGCATGGCTATACCACGTATAGAAATTTTACTAATCAAATCTTTGTATCTCGAAAATTTTAGCATTTTCCTTGGAATCATCGGAATTCCACAGTAACAGTGATATGAACAACTTCTCCTAACGGACTAATATTATTACTGGACAAGTGGTAAAATTAAAAATTTTGTACAACCGATTTCAATAAACTCAATTACAACATAATAATATATATGTAATGGATGAAATGATTTCCATAAAATTTGTATGAGACCAACTGTGAACAAGAAAAGAATAGGTAAGTATTCAAAATCGGTCCGGAGAAATCGGTGAACATATAACAACATATAAAAATAAAACAAATATACATACAGCCGAATATAGAACCCCCTCCGTTTTTGTAGTCAAATCAACATCAGCTATCCCATACTTTTATATTTTGTGGAATAAATTTCGGTCTATCTCCTACCAGTCAACCAATGTACATACAATAGTATGTAAGGTGGTAAGGTACGCGATCAAAGTAAGTATAATTTATTATAAGTAAGTAAGTAAGTAAGTACGCCTACTTACCTGTTGCCCGTCCTTTCGATTTACGAAGCAAATTGCATATTTTTAGTTTTGTCTCTAATCTGTCTCTTCTATTCTAAAATGTATAAAATTATTTTAGTTGATTGAATGTAATACACATCTTATAATCACTCACATAGTATATAGGTAGATACTTACATAAAAAAATAACAGCCCACTTCTATAAGTTATATGTAGTAAGTCCCCACGTCTACATAGACTATGCAATACAATAAAATTGCAAAGTAACACAAACAAATTCATTATGTAACTTGTCGTAAATGTACGCAAATATAGGCTATGAATGAATGAAGCTCCTCCTGCTGGTATCGTAGTGTGCATAAGAATTAGTGTATGTATTTGTGTTCTTCACGCCCGGAGCCCTTCGGGAGGCAGACCGTGCGTTATGAAACAGATAGCATTTTTGAAAATACCTTCTCGCGTCGCGTATCGGCACTTCACAATCCTCTTAATCATGTTTTCTATCTGTGCATACATTATCCTCTGCATGTAGAATCTGCAGAGATACTCGTGGCCAGTCGTATCTTATAAATGAAGACGATAACGTATTCCGATAAGCGAGTAATATTTCAACCCAGCTGCCAGCTCATTTCGATTTGAGTCAGCTGTCAATAACTCATTTACAAGGCTTGTTCTTAACATCCAAACATGCAAACTTACATGCCATTTTACAAATGGCCGCTTATTAAGACTTTTTGTATTTTATCTGATTTTATTTTTTATTTTTCGACGGCATAGTTCTTACATTTTTGCTAGATTTGTACAGCCTACAATACATATAAAGATTAAAAAAATAAAATACATTATTTCATAATGTTGATGACGTACAACATACTGGCCGAGAAGAAATTACACGCTATATAAAATGTATGGAAAAGTAAGAAAGAAACAAAGGATAAACGACGGACACTATACAATAATTATGATAAAAACATAACTTCACGATGTTGGTAACGTATAAACATACTGGCCGAGAAGAAACTACACGCTTTAGAAAATGCATGGAAAAGGAAGAAAAAAACAAACACACGAACACGAACGCTATCGGTTGCGAGTGTACTTAAAATAAAGTTTTAGATAAGTATATGCAATTTTTTTAATATAAATGAAGTGATGAACGAACTCGCAGTCAACCGATGTCAAGGGGCCACTATAGTCCATGTACACCCGTAACCAACTTCAAAAAAAAATAAGGCTATAGATACGTTGTTACCTCTGAGGACTAATATGGAACCTCCCAGTCTATAGTTATATTGGCTCTCTAAACCATTCAGTCCAGCACACAACAGTGCAAGTACTTCTGCTTCAAATAAGAAATAGGGAAAAGGGTAGTAACTATCTACAGATTCTTAGGCAGAAAAGGGGTTTTGAGTATTCATTACTGATTAAAAAAGAAAAACACCCGAACATATTAGTAAAGTGTTTCTACGCCTCACAGCTGCTTTTACATAGATGTCTTCTCATTTCTGTGAGAGTTTGTATTGCACGAAAGAATCTACTGCGCAGTTGCGCTATTGCAGTGCGTGATTGGGGACATCATGTTTTAGAATTGTTATTATTAATTTCTCAAACATGCAGTTTCCTGTGCTATATTTCGCTTCACCGTCCAACACGTAGAAAATCAATACTTTAAATTGCATTTAACTATTTTTTGGTAAATTAAAGAAAGCGGTTATCCAAGGCAATCCTTATTAAAAGTAATCTTCTCTATGCTATCAAATGCTTTTTGGATCACGAAAGCCTTCACATAGATTTAAGAGTTCATCACCTAGATGGCATGGGCTACTGCCTAAGTCTTTTTAATTTAGTACCTCGTCTTTCAATTTTTGCTGATCTTCACTTATGAGGTCGGCCTGGAGGGTAAAATAGCCAGTATTATCACAAAGTATTTGTCGAATCTACCCGAATGAATCAACCTCCATTTATTCTACCGGAGAGCGTCTGACGGTTTTTTTTTACTAAAATATGTGTCTCATAAAATCATAGGGGATGTTTTCAAGCCATGTGTACGAAACGAACCGAACATTGACGTATTTGCAACGAGTAAGCTTCGACGTGAGCATGCGCAGCCCTCGGTAAATATTTGCCACACTATGATATGAGGCACAGTTCATTGCGCTCGCGGATCTATATTTGTGATCGCTGGTACGCAAAATACACCATTTCTATCCCGTTTTACGAGGCAGAAATTTGGCTTAGGTTTTTTTTATTATATTCTTTTCGGAACATTTTTATTGCAAGGAAAATTTATTTGTTGTCTGTATTTAAAAAAATATATGAACGGCCAGTGCAGTGATACAAAACGATATCTTATTCCTCGGAGGTGACGACGCATCTATAGACTTCTTTGTTTGAGCTTGGTATTTAGTAATATATATTAGTGCCAAGCTACACTATTTTATGGCTGCATCACGAATGTGCCCGCTTGACAGGAGTAGGGTGGGACACAGCACCAGCATGAAAGATCAGCATAATGCTGCTGTGTTTCGTATGGTGAGTGACGCGAACCGAAGACCTTTTTACTAGTATCGAAGAATTCCATCTTAGTACTCAAGGTTGAGAACACATTTGAATATCTATCGGCTATAGCATCCACATCATAAATAACAGGTGAACTGTGTGGTTTGTTAGCCTTACCACAGATTAACTAATAATTACTACGTAAGCCTTACTTCTTTAAAAATAGTGTTATAAAAGAAAAACTTATTTCTCATATTAATTGCGACCTCTTGAACAAATAATGTTATTATAATATTGATGCGCGACCATAGAAAATTGTTATTCACTACACATTTAAATAAAAGTAATTAGTTTTTACGCATTTTACTTATAGAAAATTAAAATACGTTTTTTGAGTATTTATTATAAAATGAGGGTAATGAAACATATCTTTTGATAGGGCATGTGTCATAGATATATACAAAAAAGCATATATTATGTTATTGGCAGGTATAGTAAAGTGAAACATACACTAATGTTGTTTTTTCATAAAAAACGTTAAAACAAATTAAATGATTGGATTTCGAACGATACTAGGGATAATAAATAAAAGACAACTAAGTACAAAAGAGATGTTTATAAAATTTATTCCTAATAAAGCACATTCATCGTTGAACTGCCAAGATCAAAGGTTTTAACGTTTCTTCGAAGACTTTTTCCACATCGGTCTATAATCGCTCGGCCTCCTAAAAGGCCATTAGCATAAGAGCGAATCTTCCCGTCAACGCAGTCCGAAGCATATGACAAATTATTCACTTACCAGTATTTACAACAACCTGATATTAAAAACAGTGCTATTTAGTCATAAACATTCTTATAGGGACCGACATAGAGGCGAATTTGCAACGACTTGAATGTATCTGATGCAATGATACATTTGTCTTTCAAGATTTTGAAGGCACATGGTGTCTCCATATTTATTTTACAGTCTGCTGCTATTCTAGGAATCATATTCCACCGTATCTTTGCGTATTTTGGTGCAGGTGTCCAGATGTCGAACGCGACGTATTCGTTTTGCGAGATTTTCAGCAAGGGGAAGCATAATATGGAAGACTTATTAGGTTTCTGGTTGCATCTGCGGATTTATTGCCGTGGCTTTGCTGGTCTGTTTTGAGCTAAATTTGTCACCGTATCCTAACTAATTAATGTCAAGCAAGTGATTGTTGATTAATTCTGATTTTGATATACGTGTCACTGTGTTAGTAATGAACGTGATTAAGACGGACTTATAGAATTGACTTTGTTACTGTGAATAAATTTTGATGTTTTGTATTGAATATTTATTATAGTCTCATACTTTCCTGAATTATTTTCTAACCATTTATTAAAATTCGTAGAAAAAGGTTTTGTGAACATGGAGCCTCAAGAAAATACTGGCCATATAGTACAACTAGAACGACCCTCTTCCGTTGAAATTTTACAAAACCGATTTATTAAGTTATTATGTGCATTTGTTTTATTCTTTTTGTCCTCGGAGTCGGTTATGTTTTTTAAAGTAATTTTTTTATAATTGTCTTCTTCATCTATGTCTATATCTTCTCTAATACGATCGTCTTAAGCGGAAAATCCATGTTAATATATCAACTCAAACACTAAAAAGGGGACCTCGCCAAAAAATTTAAGGAATACAAGTTGGATGGCGCTTTCTGAAAGAAAATATGTCCAGTTTTGAAATAATAAAAGCTAAAAATGTATGCAAAATTAATGATATATATAGCATAAATAGGTTGGTTTTAATGAGTTTTAAAATGAGAGTAAAATTTCTTTCACAAGTATGAAAGCTTTATGTTAGATCGTTGTATAATATTTGAATGGGCATTTGGCGGCAGACTCAAAGAAATGAACCTAGCCTTCTATAAATTATTATGATTTTCTCACGAATAGCACATGTGCATGCCTAGGAACAAAAATAGAATGGAGTAGATAAAAATAAGTAATGCAGATATATTTTTAGTTATCTACTTCAATTTGGAGGAAATCATTTTCAAATACTAATTCTTTACTTTATTAACCATTGACTTTTGCCCATTTCAATTCTGTTTAAATGTTTCAATGAATAACTTAAGTGGTTTAAAAAAATTCGAAACTTAATTAAAAGTAAACTAAAATTTAAATAACACTAAATTGAATTACACTGAATAATAAAATTTTCTGTTAACTAATTAAATTATAACTAAATAAATTTTTTATATTTTTTATTTTAAAAAAAACGTATGAGTTGGGTTTTATTGGACACGAAATGGTAAATCGAAAATAAAATTACACCGATTCTTACCTATGCATTTTAATTTTAAAATGAATGCAATGTAGTATCAAATCGCTAATTTGTATTGTAACTATACATAACTAATTTATATCTGCCCGCCGTTGCCGCCCCCTGCGGTTATCTTGATAGGCTCGTTTATTCAGTTGCGTGACGTACTTTACTGTCATCAATATGTTTATTTTACATACTAGAAATGAAACAAGTTTTAGGTTATTTTGTTTTTATACTTTGATTTTTTAATGAAGAAGAACGAAAGAGGTATAGTTTATGCGTAGATTAATACCTAAATAAAACCTAAAAAACTAATTAATTAAACTTAATCTTCATCATCGTCATCATTACAGCCCTTCACAAGTCCACTGCTGAACATAGGCCTCCCCCAAGGAATGCCACAAAACACCCAGCAATGAATAAAACTTGATCTGCGGTAATAAACAAAAAGAAATTGAATATAAAGTAAAGAATATAAATTCTTTTCTTCTGTACTTTAATTCGATACATTATAATACAACTAAAACAGAAAATCACCATTTATTTTCGTCTACATATCATCTCTACAGTTTTCGAAAGGCTATATCCGATCCGCAGATTTATTGCCGTGTATTTTTTGCGCCTCTTTTGTTTATTTACTTAAAAAAGACATCGGTGTCAAGTTGCGCAAAAAAGGCGTAACGAGCTTGGAATTTTTAACGTGTCTACCGTTTTAAGTGTGAAGATCGTTTTATTAACTAATGCACTCTGCCTTAGTATTTGCGTTTACTGCTTAAGGCCATTTTCTGCCGACTTCCAAAAAGGAGACGGTACTCAGTTCGACTGTATGTTTTTTTTATGTGTGTTATCTCATAACTTGGTACTGCGTAGACCGATTTCGATGATTCTTTTTTTATATGAAAGCTGATAGTTCTCGTGTGGTCCCATATGAATTTTATCAAGATTGATTGATTGATTTAGAGTTATTCTTAAATAACTTACGGCTGTACAAAATTTTTAATTTTAAATTATTCAAACATGGGATAAACATTATAATATATTTTTTGGAAAATTTAACTTGAACTAGAGTTTTTCTATTAATTTTTAGTAATTGTGAAAACAAGCACACAGTGCTGATAAGTTTGTGTGCACGAGCAGTAATGGTAAGGTAATGCTGAGCCCATAAAAACCAACATCTATTATCAATTTAGAATCAAAATGCAAGATGGAATACTTCATTACCAGTAAAAAGTAATCCCAGTTTATCGTTACTAATCATACGAAACAGCATTGTGCTGCTATTTCACGCTAATTCTGTGCAAGCTTGGTTCTTCCCCGGTTGATATGGCGCATTCATACTGCAGCTAAAATGCAGCGTAGCTCTACGACGCTAAATAAATGTTAATCGTAACGACTTCAGCTTAACCTTCAGGGGTGACAACTAAAAGCACTAAAGAATTTAAAAAAAAATATTCCGTTCTGAAATCGGTACTAAGACATAGTCTATTAAAGAATTAAAGGTCTGACTTCAGAATGTTTTAAAATTTAGTTTGTTTAGAGTGATTATGTGCTAAAGGCAACAAAGACTAGTTCTACTATGAAAAGGTAACTCCTTATTCTATTATTTATCTTATTTCATCTAAGTCATCAGGGGTGACAATGCGCCTGTCCCTGTTAAAGTAGAGCCCCTATATTTTTTTTTACTTAATTTGCATATAACCTAATCATTATTTAAACAAAATCGCCAAGACGTATAATAAACTACCATCTAATGCAATAAATTCGGCTAATGCGGCGCTAAATTCTGCTCATACGATCTTTTGTTAGCTCTTCTGCACGCATGGAATCTAAATGAGATTGGAATTTTATGGGATTTAAGTTTTCATGCTATGATCAATAGAAGTTTATTCAACGTTGGGCTTATATTAAATATTATTTCATACCGCAAGTGTGAATTGTATGAGGGGTTTTGCTTGAAATATTGATGTTGTAAAATTATTGGCAAAGAAACTTTACGCCACATTTTTTGATTTCTTGTTTCTTTTGTTTGAAAGAAAGTTAGAATCTTTACATAAATAAGTCTTCGATACGAGTGTTTGTCTTTGAACTCCTAAACGGCTGGACCGATTTTGATGAAATGTTTGGTGTGTGTTTGAGTGGGTGGACCAATAGTGAATCTAAACCCTGGATGGTTCAGATTCACTATTTCACCTGGTAGGTTGTTGTAGAGATCCAGAAATCATCCGTGGGAAGCCAGGGCAGATTGCTATTATCAAATGAATATTATTTCAAATGAAATACCGTAACTGTGGATTATATGAGGGCTTTTACATGATATGTCAATACTGTTAGATTATCGACAAGGCAAATTTACGCCACATTTCCAATCTTCACTTTTCTTTTGCTTGAAAGAAAGTCAGAAAGGCCATCTAGACACCAAATATATTGTGGAGAATTCCAAGGAAATGTGTAGGGCAGCGCCAGCGCTACCCAGAACCCTTGTTTTTCTAATAAACAACGCATATCGACTTACCGCCGCGGTTCGCTTTACTACGAAAACATCGGATTTGTAACGGAATGTTCTGCGCATACAGATTTGTTGCACGGTGTTCGACGGTGCGGAGGAATTTTATAGTTTGTTATTTGCAAGAACAGTCAAAAGTACCTTTTTTATTGTTAAAAATTGATAAAATAAATGGTCTTTGCTTTATTATTTTAAATCCATTATTAATAGATCTTACCCATGACAAATCAGTTGGGGGAGGGAGGGTCTCTAGTATTCAAAGCCAGGGAGGATTGTTAGTCTCATATAAAGCAGTAACTAATATGAAGTAACGTCAAATGTACGCAACGTGTGTTTAATCGATCTAGAATCTGCCAGTCAAGTTTTTGATACAGCAATTATTAACAACAGTGGGAGGGACCTACGTTCTGCAGTAGACTATCTACGAACTGATGATACCGATAAAAATGTCTACGAAATAACATATGACAACCAATACAAATAAAATTAATATTATACGTTCACCTTCCCGTGTCGGTACTATAAAGGTTTCTAATACTTGTCTTCTGTTACAAGTACAACTTAAATTAATCCCGTTTGGACGCCTTCCAAAACATTCGATTAGGAATCGATTAATCGGCGCCATTGTTGCAATGACGACTGACGTACCGAATATGGGAGATGTAAGTAGCTTCCCATTAGATTTGTCGTACAGGGATAATAGAGTAGCATTGCTTTCTTTTAATAAAGACTAAACTTATGGCCCATGGATTTGCCTAATTCAAGAGGATATTAGCAATCGATTAGTTCAAATTAAAGAACTGAACTTAAGTGAAGAGGGCATAGTCTCTTTTTTATGTACCTATTCTTTATATTAAACTAAGGTAACAAACAATTTGAAAAACGGTTGACCCTGCAGGCCATCCCTGGAAGTTCCCACTTATTTTCGAGTGTAACGCTCGAAAATCTATTTAATTTCTTTTTGTTTTTATTTTTTTTAAATCTTTGAAACGGCTCAACAGTTTGACTTGAAAATCGAATCAGCTCGAAGTCTCAATGAACACTTTCGAACGCCGTATCGTCCATCTCGATCGGTTGATTCGTTCTAAAGATATCGCAATATTAACATACGTACATACATACACACACACACGCGGCCGGACATCCCAGCCAGAAATAGTCGGAACGGCTTCCTAGGACCTCAAAACGTGGAGATGTGATGAAAATTCGAATTTCAAAATCGAACCGAATTCTATAATTTAGTGCTTTTGAAATTATTAATTTTCAAAGCGTTATTAATTTTTACGTGGTAGAGCCATGCTGCAGCTATATTGTGCTTGCAGCACGAATGGGTCGGCTCGACCGGGGTAAGATGACGCTCTCATAGAATACTAGCATAAAATAGCAGCTTAATGCTGCTCTGTTTCGTATGGTAAGTGAAGAACCGGAAACTCTTTTTAATGGAAACGAGGCATTCCATCTGTGTTCTCAGGGGTGACAACGCATGTGCATTATGATTCTTAATTGAGGATAAATGTAGATGTCTATGGGCCACAGCATCCACTTATCATCACGTGGACTGTGTGCTCGTTTGTCACCCTCAGTCTATAAAAAAAGTTAAAAATAATTAGGCTACAAAATTAAGTATTCTTATCATCTCCTTTTAAATTTGACTCGGACTTAAACTCCTTTCCCAAGTCAACAACAGCTGGTTGCCAGTTCAGTCTTAGCGCTTAGCTAAAATAGGCTTTTGTACTATAATAAATAGCAGTTATTTCAAACATTTTAACCGATTTCAAAAAGGAGAAGGTACTTAATTCGACTGTATGTTTTTTATGTTTGTTAACTCATAACTTTTTTCTAGTTGAACTGGTTTTGATGATTGTTTTTATTTTATTTTAATGCCCATATAAATTGATCAAGATCTGACCAGTAGTTTTTGAGTTATCCTCCATAGTTTATATTGGAGTCAATTGTACAATTTTTTTAATTTTATCACTTGTATGTACTATAGCATTCATGTCAATCACTTTTTTATCATTAGCAGTCATGTTAAACATTTTGTTCTCGTTCGCATCTGTCTTTTTTTTATAGGATAGGGTGACAAACGAGCACACAGTCCACCTGATGGTAAGTGGTTGCTGTGGCCCATAGACAATTATCCTCAATAAAGAATCAAAATGCAGATGCGTCGTCACCCGTGAGGACTAAGATGGAATGCCTCTTTTCCAGTAAAACGGGTCTGGCTCGCTTACATACCTTTAATTTTGTAAATTATCTTAGAATTTATTTTTAACACACGTTCTTCGATCAGGCCCCAGCCTTGAGAACTTCTTCTTCTACATCATTAGACCGCTCAAGTCCACAGTTGGACATGTATTTTAATAGGATTTATCGTAATCATCACGCTTGGCATGTGGTTCCACAATCGCAGAACCAAACGTTTCACAATTTCGACTCAGCTTAAGAACATAATTTTTTAATTTCCTGTTAAATGTACTTTTTAAATTTGGAAAATCCATGTCACGTGTTTTTCGTATCCGGACTGAAAGTAAAACAGCGGAAGAGCGTCGGACGGGATGTGTAATGACGCGGGTAATTAGGTTACACAATATGAAAATATTAAAACGTAGTGTGCGGTGTAAAAACGAGTAACATTTTATTGATGATAGTGAAAGTGAAAAGTAAATTATGTAATGTCCTGCAGTCGGGATTTCAATCACGGTGGTCAGTCTTAACGTAGACTAGCCATCTGGGCAGGACAGGATTATTATGCCCGAGTGTACACGCAAACCCAGGTACACTCTCTATTCCCGCACCCTCATAGTTCGAAGAGCATTAATCCGATGGCAATCTAACGCCATCGAAGAAAGATCAGGCGCAGAAACAACGGATTAATGTACTTTCAGAGGTACGGCGGGTGAGACATCACCAACTTCCTAACTACGGGCTGCTACTGGTACTTTGATGACTGATTTTGCGGTAGTCGTGCTAACTACCGCAAAACCAACGGGTTAAACAATTGTTTTGCTTTGAGTAAAAATACATTAAGATAAAAAAAATTACAAATTGAAAGGTCACTGTGTTCATGGTAGCATGCAAATGTTAGGGTATTTCAACAATATATTTTTAATGAATTTAGTATATAGTTTCCAAATGATGTCATTGCATCAAACAAATCATTAATTTTTATTTTATTCGTGTTAATATATAAAAATCCCGTGTCCGTTCACGCAAATCTCCGAAACCGATCAACCTATTACATATAATAAAATTTTGTTAATGTGTATTGCTTGCTCCAACTTGAGAGGTAGCGTTGTTTTTATCCTGATAAGTGACGCTCAGTAATTTTTATTGCTAATTTAAGGATTTTTTTATAGGACAAAGGGTCGTCAGAAGCGACAAAGGGCAAAACAGCGTCTGTGAAATATAAGATGATAGCAGATAACGCGTTTCTTGAATTTAGAAACTTTTCTAGAATCGTACTTAGGAAAAGGGTTATATCGCCTAATGTATGTTAGCCCTGATCGAGAGTAGAAGAATACATTCACTACTACATTTCCATGTAAAGGATTGTGGTAAACATTAAATTGCTAAAGTTAAACCCATAAACAATGATCACAGCACAAACTCTGGTGTAAACCCGCACCAGGAGCGAAGATTAAGTAAATATTTATTCGGAATAACTCTCCTCGCCCTTGAACTTGCCTCTAATGGGTTAACATGGAAAAACAGGGAGTTTGGATATCGCTATACAAAAATAAACTTAGAACTTAACTCTTAGTTATTATGAAAATACAATACTATAATGTGTGCACAAAATCTATAAATGTTAACGTTCAATATAAAAAATGAGATGAAGAATAAATGCGAGAATATTCAAAAAGTGTATCTATGACCTGATGCACTAACTATTATACCTATTCCATGAAATAGAGCGTAGAAATATAGATAAGAAATAATCGTCATTTAAGTCTTGTTTAAAAAAAAGAAACATTCTCTTTTTGAACATTTCATCATTTGTTATTTTAATTATGCCACTTAATATAAAGTTAAAAGGTAAAGTTGCACAGACCTCCTCTTGCTTCTAAGGGAGTCTTGGTATAAATAAAATATAATATAAACCTACATTAATATCTATAAATAAAGCCAGCAAAAACGTCATTTCTCTACTATCCATATAATTTATAAAATGTTAAGAAACAAATTCGATGATAGTAAAATATGAGTAACGTGACAGTTTTTAACGACGCATTATAAAATATTTTCAACAACAAAAGTAACCATGTAGTTACACCTCTTACAAATGTGGACACATTTGTTGTAGTTAATAGAAAGTCGTTCGAGCCTCATGTTCTCAACTATCCGCCGCTTAATCAAAGTTCCACATATATCGAATGCAAATTTGTTTTCCAACACGGAACATTTTACTGCAAGTACGTGCAATACCTTTCCTTGTTTATTTACAGTTTAAGATTAAGTTATCTTATTAAAAACTCCCAGTAAAATTCGCAGTAATATACGCGAGCAACCCGTTTTCGATTTCCGTTGGCACCAAGGAAATCAATAATTAATTGTAATTTACCTACGGTACCTAATTACCAACGGTGATTAGGTACCGTAGGTAAATTACAATAAATTGTGAGGAAAAAAAATGCATTATTATTATCAGAGCCATTATCAAGTCCACTGCTGAATATAGTCCTCCCCAAGGAATGCCACAATGCACGGTCCTGAGCCAACTGCATCTATCAACTTCATAAAAGGAATAATATAGTGTATCCATATTGTTCCTTTTACTTAAATTTTTTTGTAGTTTTATTTATGTCTAGAACAGGAAAATGAAATTGTATACTTGGGGAGTGCTTTTAGCCGGAATGGAAGATGCGATTTAGATGTGGACAGGCGAGTCGCTGCCGGGAACAAAGTCAATGGTGCCCTGACTGCGTTAGTCAAAAGGCAAGGCGTAGTGAAGAGTGCATGCCTTGCAATACATAACGCAGTGTTGGTACCGACTTTGTTATATGGCA
This sequence comes from Parnassius glacialis, assembly GCA_033319125.1. NCBI lineage: Eukaryota > Metazoa > Arthropoda > Insecta > Lepidoptera > Papilionidae > Parnassius > Parnassius glacialis. The sequence continues at coordinate 28,936,778 of JAVANC010000025.1, read as the reverse complement.
GCGAAACCTGGGTATGCCAGAAGAAGCATAAAAGCAAGTTGAATGCAGTGGAGATGCGATCTCTTCGTAAAATGTGCGGCGTTACCATAGCCGACCGAAAGCGAAACGAAGAGATTCGTAATATGGGCAGGTTTGAAAGATGACCTTATCACAAAAATTGATAAGGGCGTGCTTCGATGATTTGGGCACATTGAGCGAATGAGTGAAGACCGAATGGTGAAGAAAATATATAGTGCGAAAGTTAATATTAAAAGGTGTCGAGGTAGACCGAGACTAACTTTCGAAGACCATGTGAGCAAATTGCTCGAAGAGGGGAGGGTCAAGAGTATTCGGATACCTAGACGTGCATGTATGAAGAAGTTAATGAATCTGAAAGAAGCGAAAGAGGTATGTAAGGATCGTGACACTTGGCGATCTGTTCTCTCTGGCTACCCCGTCAGGGATTGTGCGTGAAGATAAGTAAGTATTTATGCTTTAAAACTATTTTAGGTACTCTATTTTATTGCAATGTTTTTAGCGATCATACGTAGTAGCGCTATACTGCAGCTATATTAGTAGTATAGTTGTAGTACGAATGGGTCGGCTCGACCGGGGAAGGACCACGCTCTCACAGAAAAAATAAATGGCAGCTTGACACTGCTGTGTTTCGTATGGTGAGTGTAAAGGGCCTATTTTACTGGAAAAGAGGCATTCCATCTTAGCCCTCACGGGTGACAACGCATCTGCATTTTGATTCTTTATTGAGGATAAATGTAGATGTTTATGAGTCACAGCAACCACTTACCATCAGGTGGACTGTGTGTTCGTTTGTCACCCTACCCTATAAAAAAAGATTTACCTACTTACTACGTTACTTACGTGACTCGTACAAATAAATGGAGTGAATTTCATAAGAGCTTACGAGTATATCTTGACTGCCTCGTTGTTCTTGTGGTCGTAAACACGGTTGATAATCATGAGGTCCCGGATTCGAGTCCTGGGTGGCGTCAAAATCAGTTATTGTTTTCTGTCAAGAAATTCTTAGCAGCCCGGAGTCAGGAGGTTGTGGAGTTACAAACCCCGTGGCTTGGCACATAAAGCCGTTAGTCCTGCGTCTGATCTCTCTCTGGTCGTGTTGGATTACGGTCTTATAGGACTATAAGAGTGAGGGAATAGAGAGTGCACCTTTGCTTGCGCATACATTTGGGCACTATAATCCTGTCCTGCACCGATGGCTAGATAGGCCGCTGTGACCGAAATTCGGTCTGGAGGACATTATTATTTTGACTTATTGTAAAAGTAGAATGCCACAAAGCACGGTCCTGAGCCACCTGCATCCATCGACTTCCTGCATCTCTTACTAGATCGTCACTCTAGGTAAAGATACATACTTATACATATGTGGAACTGATAAAAGAATCTCCTTAGTTGATTTCAAGTTAATTTTAAATTATCCAACAAATTTTTAGATAATTCCGACTCAAGATGGTTATCTTACAATTTAGAAATATAGATTCAACAAAGGAATAGAATCCATTAGAACGTGAGCAATCTGGCCACCGAAAATAATTGCATTATTAAGGTATCTTTTTTTAGCGTCGGTTTTTTGTCTGTCTGCAGTAAGTAACTGTGTTTAGAGGTTAAATGCACCAAGGTAAATTACAAGTCTAGACTCCGTGAACTTCATCTATGAATTATATTAAACTTCAAGGTCTATTCGATCAGTCTATTATACTGAAAACATTAAAATCACTGCGTAATTTTTTTTAATTTCTTTTAGCATGTAATTGTTGTATTGGCATTATTGGACGTATGCCATTATAACCCATATTTAAAAAAATATAATTATTCCTGTAAAAATATACTGCTACTATGGCATGTTTTTTTTTATTTTAGAAATATAATTAAATATAATAAAACACCTTAAGTCGCAAGTAACAAAATATTATGTAATTAAAATAACATTTCAACAGTGGTAGAGCCACGCGGCAGCTTTTGCTGCCGCACGGATGGGCCGGCTCGAACCGGGGTGGTACCACGACCTCACAGAAAACCAGCGTGAAGTAGAGGTTCACCTCTGCGTTTCGCTTGGTGAGTGCAGGTGGCCGGAGGCCCTTTTTACTGGAAATGAGGCATTCTATCCTAGTCCTCACGGGTGACAACGCATCTACATTTTGATTTGTAATAGAGGATAGATGTAGATGTCTATGGGCCGCAGCAACCACTACCATCAGGTGGACTGTGTGCTCGTTTGTCACCCTTATCCTATAAAAAGAAAACCGTTTGGGGGAAGTTCAGAAGAATTATATAAAGATGTGAATACGATGATGATGATAGAAACACTTCGACTGCCTCATTAATCTAGTGGTCATTAACGTGATCAAGAGGTCCTGGATTTTTAAATTTCGGGTCGAGCCAAAAATCAGATATTAAGTTTTTCAGCCCGGAGTCAGGAAGTTGGCGGTGTTTCCCCTCCAACGTTCTGACCCCCCCCCCCCCCCCCCCCCCCCGCCCCCCGCCTCGAAAAGCACGTAAAGCCGTTGGTCCTACGCCTGATCTCTCTCCGGTCGTGTCGGATTACCGTCCCATCGGACTATGAGAGTGAGGGAATAGAGAGTGCACCTGTGCTTGCCTTGTATACACTTGGGCACTTTAATCCTGTCTTGCGCCGATGACTAGTCTCCGTGACCGATTTCGGTCTGGAGGATATAAGAAACAATTAAAAGAAGTTAATTTTATGCTGTAATATCTATTTTTTATTTAAATTCCATGTTAATCTTGATCGTTAGCATCTGTTTCAATTTGTATCTTCTGTAGATGTTATCTATAATAATTTACACGATGTACAAAAAAATACAAAAAAGATTAAAACGAAGCTTTGCGTACACTATAAATGACTTATTGCTTAGTGACTAATTAAAAGTTGAGTACTCGAACAATAAATAAAAAATTAAAGATTGTTATCTTACAATATTCTGTTTAATAGAGTCAGGCGTTACTTTGCGGAAATCCATTATATTACAGATGGTAAAAACATCATAACACCTTTAATATTCTGTTTGTGTAAATAATATAATTTTACTGGGTACGAAGCATTCCGTCTTAATTCACAGGGTGACAACTCATCTGCATACTAATTCTTAATCGAGAATAAATGTAGATGTTTATTGGCCACAATATCCACTTACCACCAGGTGGACTGTGTGCTCGTTGGTCACTTACTTACTTACTTATCGTCACGCACAATCCCTGACGGGGTAGCCAGATAGAACAGATCGCCAAGTGTCACGATCCTTACATACCTCTTTCGCTTCTTTCAGATTCATTATCTTCTTCATACATGCACGTCTAGGTATCCGAGTACTCTTGACCCTCCCCTCTTCGAGCAGTTTGCTCACATGGTCTTCGAAAGTTAGTCTCGGTCTACCTCGACACCTTTTAATATTAACTTTCGCGCTATATATTTTCTTCACCATTCGGTCTTCACTCATTCTCTCAACGTGCCCAAACCATCGAAGCACGCCCTTATCAATTTTTGTGATAAGGTCATCTTTCAAACCTGCCATATTGCGAATCTCTTCGTTTCGCTTTCGGTCGGCCATGGTGACGCCGCACATTTTACGAAGAGATCGCATCTCCACTGCATTCAACTTGCTTTTATGCTTCTTCTGGCATACCCAGGTTTCGCTGCCATATAACAAAGTCGGTACCAACACTGCGTTATGTATTGCAAGGCGTACACTCTTCACTACGCTTTGCCTTTTGACTAACGCAGTCAGGGCACCATTGACTTTGTTCCCGGCAGCGACACGCCTGTCCACATCTAAATCACATCTTCCATCCCGGCTAAAAGCACTCCCCAAGTATACAATTTCATTTACCTGTTCTAGACATTCCTGATTTACCCATATTTCACACTTCGTTCTCTCTTCGTCCCTTTCAAATACCAGAACCTTAGTTTTATTAGCATTCAAGCGGAGACCGTTAATTTCACATTCCTCTTTCATACACGTGACTAATGCCTGCAGTTCTGCCTCTGATGGTGCAATAAGCACTGCATCATCAGCATACAGCAGACAATTTACTTTAATGTCACCCAATTTCAATTTCTCGTTGGTCACCTTTATTCTATAAAAAAATACAGTATCGTACTCATCTTGTCTACTCTACAGGTAAATCGTGGAAAACTGTAATTATCCATATAACTTTTTTTCATACAGCGAATTTGAATACATTATTTGTTTTGATAAGGTATTACTATCCCTAATATTAAATAAAAAAAAAAACAATAGAAACTAAAGAAACATCAAGTTCTCAGAAGTGACATGTGTTAACGTGGTTCATTCACAGTTTTTACTTCATCTACACTACAGCTACATCACCACCTACCACCATGTGGGATTGTGGTCAGGCAATGGCTTATAATGGGTGAGAAAAAAAACCACTTTTTAATTTACCATTTATTCGGTACGAAGCTGAGACTCGAGACACTTTCTTCTCGATCGGTTGTCGATTCTACGAGCTACATAGTCAGCTGGCTGGCAAGACGGTTCTAGGATATTATAGCATTTAATCCTCAGAGGTGACACCTGAAAACCCTTCTGTAGCTTTCGTTTGGATTTCACTGAAGGAATGGGCTGCTGTGGCCACTTACTTTTTCAAGTGGTAGATCCACGCTGCAGCTATATTATGGTTGTAGCATGAATGGATCTGCTCGACCGGGGTGGGAGCACGCTCTCACAAAATACTAGCGTAAAATTGCAGCATAGTGCTGCTGTGTTTCGTATGGTGAGTGTAGAGAACCGGGGACCCTTTTTATGGCATAGGCATTCTATTTTAGTATTCAGGGATGACAACGCATCCGCATTTTGATTCTCAATTAAGGATACATTTATCTTTATATATAAAAAGTACGTGTCACGTTGTTTGTCTGCGATGGACTCCTAAACTACTGAACAGATTTCAATGAAATTTTGCACACTGTGTGCAGTTTGGTCCAATTTGAAAGATAGGATAGTTCTTATCCCGTTAAGTGACCCTCAATATATTTTATTAGTAATTTAAGGATTTTTATAGGACAAAGTCGGAGAGGGCAGTACGGCGTCTGCCTGGCCAGCTAGTATGTATATAGGCTACAGCACCTACTTACCATTAGGTGGGCTATGTGCTCATTTGCCATCCTCATTCTCTAAAAAAATATGCAAGATCGTTTGTCTCCGTTATAAAAATTTGTAACGATGCTGATAGTCAACAAAGGCCAACCAAGCAGCCGTAGCTTTTACGTTTCGTTATAAACACACACTATTTCTTACCTACTGTAAACTTGAAAGCGATATTACCTCTGTTTGAACGCCTCGTAATGCTGTTTACCATACACTTGAAACCGCGGAGAACAATTTAGTCTATTTGTGATGGCGGTGGCCACATAAGTGGCCTCTAAAGCATGGGGATAAGTGGTGTAAGTTGTTTTCATGGAAATTATCTTACAGAGCGTAACACGGACATGTTTATGCGTATTATATAAAGTATTTTGATTCAATTTCGGACATAATGGTATGTGGATCTTGTGCCCCATAGACAGAAGTCAATTAAATACACATTACTAAGGATAACTCAAAAACTACCTGTCAGATCCTGATCAAGTTTATATGGGACCACATGAAAAGCACCAGCTTTCAAATACTGGTCAGATCTTGATCAAATTTATAAGGGACCACATAAGAAGCACCAGTTTTAATCATCAAAATCGGTTCACCTAAAAAAAGTTCCGAAGTAACACACATAAAAAAATACAGTCGAATTGAGAACCTCTGTCTATTTTAGAGGTCGCTTCAAAATGGTCTCCGGTTCTCGCCAGTCATTATAAGAAATAAAGCAGAATTATGCTGCTATTTTAGGTTGGTATTCAGCATGAGCGTAGTTGAGCAGACTCATTCGTAATGCAGCCGTAATATTATTACAAAACTACCTCTACCATGTACTAAATAATAGTTTTATAATAAAATTAGTTTTTTAATCTATATTTGATCCGTAGTTAAAGTATTACTAGGTGGGAAGGAGGATGGGAGTTCGACTGAATGGGTTTTTTGAAGGAAGTCTTCTTACGTGGTAGAGCCATGCTGCAGCTATATTAGTAGTATAGTTGTGGCACGAATGGGTCGGCTCGACCGGGGAGGGACCACGCTCTCACAGAACACCAGCGTAAAATAGCAGCTTAACGCTGCTGTGTTTCGTATGGTGAGTGTAGAGAACCGGAGACCATTTTTACTGGAAAAGAGGCATTCCATCTTAGTCCTCACGGGTGACAACGCATCTGCATTTTGATTCGTAATCGAGAATAGATGTAGATTTCTATGGGCCGCAGCAACCACTTACCATCAGGTGGACTGTGCCTTCTCATGCAAAATAATAGTTTTACTATAAAATTAATTTTCTGGCAGCGTCATTACAATTGACTTAGTGACGGACACTTATAAGTAACAAAGAAGAACGATGTCACGAAATCCCGGACCACACAGCTCTTACAAAGCCGTATTTCAATCAAATTGCCCATGAAACAAAGTTTCGTTTTTACAAGATTAATGCCATATAGAGTTCTATTTGAGACATCAGTATGACGTGTAACGGAGCCGATCTGACGCTCGCTCATACGAAACATGACTAAAAGCTTGTTTAAGTCATAAGCGGTAGCGTTTCTTTATAAAAAAAAACGGCAGAACTCAGTGCACCATAGCAGTTATTCTTTAACCTTGGTTTCAAAATATTGATCATCCATCATACACCCCATCAAAAGTCCACTGCTGAACGTAGGTCTCCTTCAAGAAATGCCACAAAGCCCGGTGCTCAGCCACCTGCATTCATCGACTTCCTCCATGTACTAAGAGTTCAATACTTTATATATAAATATATTTTAATTTTTATGAAGGCTTATGTTCAGAAATGGACATTGTAGAATGTAAGCCTTCATAAAAACACGATGGCATACATATCTTGAAAAAGTTGGCACTATAACAACCCTACCCATATGGGCAATTTTGATTCTTAATCGAGTACAGACTTATATGTATCTAGGTATATTTACATGACTATGGGCCACAGCATCCATTTACGAGCACCAACAAGTGGACTGTGTGTTTGCTTATCATCCTTATTGTATAAAAAAAACACCAAACACAATTTTAATTATATACAAACTGTTTAATAGCAGTAACATTTTCACTAGGCCCTTTTTACTGGAAATGAGGCATTCCATCTTAGTCCTCACGGGTGACAACGCATCTACATTTTGATTCGTAATAGAGGATAGATGTAGATGTCTATGGGCCGCAGCAACCACTTACCATCAGGTGGACTGTGTGCTCGTTTGTCACCCTTATCATATAAAAAAACTAGGTAGTAAATCTCCTTAACTTAGGAATCCGTTAGTTCCGTTCCAGTTTGATAGGTAAGATAGCCAGCGATATTCACCTTAGTCTTTACCGGTGACAACCTATGAGTGACCTTCTTTGTTTGTATTGGATTGTAGGTACTAAATATCCATTAGTATAAAAAGTCTAATAAGTAAAGTAATGTGAAACGATAAACCCTTCCCTTTTTTGGCTTCTAAAAACAGAGGACTATCGAATCGTTTGCTTCAACTCCACATCAGTGTTATCAGTAAATGACTCGCCTCTTAAAACGCCTTACTCAAGTCTCTTATGTTTCGTTAACCGGCGGTTCCTCTTAGCGGTGCATTACCGTAACGTATAGTCTTGTTGGCCGTCCCCTCGTAGTCTGGTCGATGTCTCGTCTTCAGCCAAGGTCAAGTGATTCATTCCAGCTTGAGAAATTGTTGACGAAAGCACCGAAGATCATAAACAGCCCCCTTGATGTTCTCTGTAAACATATTTATGCGTTCATGTTTCTTACTGAGATCGTTAATGAATTGAACAGAAAACAATGGCAGTTAGCATCGGTTTGCTCGTGGAATGACTGTCTGTATATTTATAATTTATTGGTTATAATGCGAAATGTAGAAAGAATTAATTTCTTCTTGGAGAAATGTTATTTTCGATGACCTCATGAAGTAATTTTGATTGCGATGTATTGATGATATAGTTTTAATGGTGGCAATAATTAAGAAATAATGAGTTATTTAGTTCGTAAAGAAATATTTGGATTTAAGATTTCTTTTAGTGGAATCATTAAATGTGAAATCATTACAAATTAAACACAAAATTTATTAGTTTTAGTATTTATTTGAAAAATTCAATCAAAGTACAATAAAATTCGTTTAAAGTTATGTGTTTAAGTCTTGCCAGGTCAAAACTACTTAACTGAAAAATATCGTTAAGCATTAGTTTTGACCTTTTGACCAAGAATGGTAGTTAAATAACTTTAAACAAAATTTTTAACATTTAAAAAAATGTTCGATACTTTACAAAACGTTTATTGGAAATCTATTTTAGGACAAATTAATTTTTTCCTAGGCAAATCAGCTAAACGTTCCCACCTACTGCCCTCGATACATGAAAAATTAATACAATACGAAAACACGCGGAAATCTAGTTGATTATTTTGGTCTTAGGAAAAACTAGTTTATCCTAAAATCGGGTTTAACCTGTAGGTATAAAGGTGATTTTCGACTGCTGACTTCAGTCAAAACTAGTTTTTACCGGGAAACAGTTCTAAGTAAAAAGTTTATATAATATATATATATATATATATATATATATATATATATATATATATATATATATATATATTTTATATAAACTTTTTCACTCAAAATACTACATAGCGAATTAAAATAATTTTGAATCATGTATGCTATATAATATTATTTAATAAAAATTATAATAAGAAAAAACTAATTTTAATCAAACTATAATAAGAAAAAAACTAAATTAATCTTAGTACTCAGGGCTGACAACGCATCTACATTTTGATTCTTAATCGAGGATAAATGTAGATGTCTATGGCCCACGGCATCCACTTACCATCAGGTCGACTGTGTGCTCGTTTGTCACCTTTATTCTATAAAAAAAAATTAAGTACTTACATTAATTTTTATTAGACTAAAAACGAAGAAATTCACATGAGTCACAGACCAAATATTACAGATGCGCGGCAAGAGCATGCGCACAAACGGAAATACCCAATCTTCGCATTAGTCTATCAAGAGTTTCGCGCTTCAAACGTGCGGCATGTGCGAAATATGAACTTATTTAGGAAACAGCCATGTTGTTATTATAAACGAATGAACCTATTTGCTTCAAAAGGCTCCGGAAGACATTCCTTGATGTCGCATTCTTTAGTCGATAGATAATCGAATTCTTTACACGCACATCATGTTAACATAACATATTCAAGGGAATCTAGTCATGGAATATTAACTTATACAATTTTTATATAATTAAGTATTATCTTATATTCGTCTTTTAAAGCTATATTTTTTAAGTAATATAATTTTATAGCATACCAACAGTAGCCGTATGATGGGTGGATGGTAGTGACCGTAAACTTGAGAAGTCGTGGGTCTAATACAAGCATTTCTTATTTAAATAAACCTAGCAAGCTAACAGCATAGCAAAGTGGCGAAGCAATCAGCTTTGTAGCGGTTTCTAACGGTTGCCGTTGAGCAATCAGTTTCAAAATAGGAGGTTCAGATGCCTGGGTGATCAGTAATCGGTTCCTGAAAACAGAATTTGAAAATTCGAAACCGTTCTCGAGATAATTGTGGGACAGACGGACAGACATCGTGAAATTAATAAGTGTCTTCGCAAGCTTCGCCACTTAATAATATCCACCATGTGAACTATGAACTCCACCTCATTACAAGTTGAAGTAAAACTAATTTTACGTATTTTATCGCGTTTAATTTTACTTTCTTCTTTAATTCCTGACGTTTCGGACACTGCAGCAGCAAAGGTCACGCGGCCGGGGGAGGGGTAACTGGGGTATTTGACATCCTGATGTCATAGTTAACTAAAACTACCTTCAATTTGTATATATTAATTTTAGATCCGATCTACGCAGGAGTTCACGGTATCTAGTAAGTTGCTATTGTAGTCCATGGACAATTGCAGTCAACTTTAAACAAAGAAGGCTACTGTTGTGTTGTCACCTCTGAGGATTGGGCCGGAATGTCTCACAGTCTGTAAATATAGTGGCGCTCTATATCCTTCAATCTGGAACACAACAATGGAAGCGCTGCTATTTGACGGCAGAAGTAGTTAAGAGGGTGGTGGTATCTTAAATGAAATTAATTTTTACGGATTTTATCGCGTTTAATTTAACTTTTTAATTTCCGACGTTTCGGGTACTTTACAGCACCCATCGTCACGGGGAAGACTGAGGCGTTTGACGTCCCGATATCACAGTTAGCCCGGCTACCTTCAGATTTTGAATATTCATTTTTGGTCCGATCTGCGCAGAATGAGCTTATAGTATCTTGAAGTCTTGCAGTTGTATGCTTGGGTTTGGATTTAATTTTATTAATTATAGGATCATCATTATCCTGGTAAGACATGCAGGAAGTCGATGGATGCAGGTGGCTCAGGACCGTGCTTTGTGGCATTCTTTGGGGGAGGCCTATGTTCAGCAGTAGACTTGTGAAGGGCTGTAATGATAATGATAATGATGATGAATAGGATCCCAAGCAGATGGCAGCACCCATCCTGCTTCTCTATTGAAATTAGGATGTTCTTTTTATTTCAATAGCCTCGCGAACCGTCCTTGGTAGGAATCGGTGTTCTTTTGCGAAGATTTGTGGTCTATCAAATCTAATTGGTGGTGGATTGGTGGTGGGGACGATCTTCAACATTTTCACACACTGCAGACTTCCCGGAACGTCGGTGCTTCAAGTCAGCTATATGTTTTTTCAGTGATATCTATTCAGACGGCTCCTAGATAGGAAAGAAGCCTTACCACCTAGAAAAATAGAGTGTAACAACTATATTACTTGGCTAGCATGTTGTAAAAGTCAACTACTTAGATATTGGGCTTGCGATCGTGTAGGCGATGGGACTGGTGTATTAGAGGTGACAAGAGATGCGTGTTGCTGGTACTAGGTGTTAAATAAGACTTAATATATGATAATGGATAATAATAACCCCTGGGAAAGAGATGATCGCTACCAAGATATATCTAATTTGTTGTGTTGTCAATTATTATTTGTTAATGATTGTAAACTGTCCTCTTTTTCAACAAAAAATAAAACCGCAGTTAAAAGCTGAGTCACTGCGTTAGAGCTTTGTTTTAAAACTTTTAAATGGAAAAGCATAGATCTTTTTTTTTCAAACTTTCTTACAATAATAAAACTCGATTTAGTGTCGAAAATATAACTCATTTTGTTACTTATAATAGGAAAGTGCTTGACTTCAATCCCACCTGATGGTAAATGTGGATGAAAGTCTGCAGCTTTTGATGGAAAATCGTACTGGCTTAGCGTAACAAAAGTCTCTTATTCCACTCCTTTGCTGAACGCATTACAAACGACGAAGGATACCGGTTTATACGTGAATGCGTGGAATATTATAGGATGAAAGGAACAATGGTATGAAAGCCCGCCGACCACCTATTTGTCCGATGGTGGAAAGCGGAGGGTAGAATTAAGGCGTGTAATTCTTGCGTACACTCTCCGAAATGCATCCTGTAGTACACCGAGAAGCTGGCTATCCTGCTTCTGACCTCGAATCTGACAATATTGCTTTTAACTAAATTAATGTCCCCAATAAGCCTCTTAGCACGTCTCTTTACTGAGTCCAACATCCAACTCCAATTATAAAACAGTTGTAAAACAAAACTGTCTTGTCGAATCGACACCTCGCCGTATTGCGTCGCATAAAAATAAACCAAGCACGAAGCCATAGCTGCAGCGATTTGCATTGGAGGTTATCCTCTTATGGACGTATTACATACCTCATTGAATACAAACGAAACTATTATATTAATCGTTCGGTTACAGTTATACGCAACATCTATATGAATTTGGCGAGCTGGCGACGTGGTTACGTTACGCGATGTTTATATTCACTAGGGTTGTTACCGTAACCGTCGAGAAATCCGAAAAATCACTAATATATTTTTTAAAAAAAAACGAAGAAAGAAAATTATTATTTTCGGGCGATATAACCTACCTAAATAACGCTTAAATTTTTTTTCGGACTTTTTATTGCCAGTAGATAGAACATTCGGTTCTATTGTGTGCAATCAGAATATGTGAATTACAAGAATATCAGCAGATAATCTCGTATGTATTTGATAAAGTAAGTTTTTTTTTTTTATAGGATAAGGGTGACAAACGAGCACACAGTCCACCTGATGGTAAGTGGTTGCTGCGGCCCATAGACATCTACATCTATCCTCTATTACAAATCAAAATGTAGATGCGTTGTCACCCGTGAGGACTAAGATGGAATGCCTCATTTCCAGTAAAAAGGGCCTCCGGCTACCTGCACTCACCAAGCGAAACGCAGAGGTAAACCTCTACTTCACGCTGGTTTTCTGTGAGGTCGTGGTACCACCCCGGTTCGAGCCGGCCCATCCGTGCGACAGCAAAAGCTGCCGCCTGGCTCTACCACTGGTCACCGCCGCAAGTCTACTTTTGGGGTAATTATGATGGCCAGTGAACCGCCACGCGGGGAATACCGGCCCAACACTGCTCACCACTGATTTAGCTGTTGAAGGCGTGCAATAACGTGAACACTTTTGCAACCCACAATATGTCGTTTGTTTATGGCAGAAAATAATTATTTATGTTCATAAATTTGTAAAAAATCAAGAAGTATTATTACAATGAGAAACTTACACAAAAATTGTATTAAAACAGAAGAAACAAACGACACTAAAAATAACCCAAACATCTATTCATATATCGCATTTAGCACACAAAAAATACTAACCCGTAACACTGATTTTCAGCTCGGTTTTACCACAATTTTCTTTTTTTATCAACCCGTAACAACTCCTGAACATGGGTCGGGATTCGGGAACATGGGATTATATTCGATGATAGATTCTCTTATCTCGTCACCTCACGGCTAATTAATAACATATTAATCGTTTCAAACTTTAACCAAATAAATACGTTGTTGACTGAATCTCCGAATCGTTTAGATGTTCGAAACATTATTCTTTGGACAACCCTGTTACAAACGGCGATATCTTCCGGTACTAAGCATCAACACAAACATCCTTACTGCCTTTCAAGCCGTTACTGAACAGAGATCTCCACAAGAATGACAAAAACCACGCTCCTGAGCCACCTGCATCCATCAACTTCCTATATGTCATACCAGGTCGTCATTCCATATAGTAAGGCGCTGACCTACTGCTGACCTATTCGCTTACCGGTACAAGGCTGCTATTCGAGAATATTTCTTCCCCATCAGTTATCGGTTTTTCCCTACATCCTTCTTAGCCACATGGTCGGCCCATTGCCACCTCAGCTTATTGATGCGTTGGGTTATGTCAGTTACTCTGGTTCTACTGTACTGGTAACACTTGTACCTTATTGTACCTTATTCAGTATGGAAGAGCCAAGCTGCAGTAATATTATGGTTGCAGCAGGAATCGGTCGTTTCGATCGAGTAAGAACCAACCGCTCACAGAATACCAGCGTCAATGGGAGTTTAATGCTACCGTGTTTCTTAATATGGTGAGTGTACAGAGCTGGAGACCTTTTTGTACTGGTACAAAGGCATTCTGTCTTAATCCGCAAGGGTAAAAACGCATCTCTATTTTGATTCTTAATCGAGGATATATGTAGGTGTGAGTGTGCCACATCATACACTTAGCATCTGTTGTACTTTGTTTTACTTTGTCACTCTAATTCTATAAAAGAATATTGTGGATATCTGCATTATGAATTCGGTCACGCAGAGAACTCTGAGCATAGCCCTCTGCATAGCTCACTGACCGACCTTAAGCTTCCTCATACGGCATACGGTAAAGGACTACGTCCACGCCACGATTCATATGTCCTCACTGGCAGCACGCACTGATAGTACACCCTTGTTATCAAGATTTGAATGAATACAATACGAAATTACTAAACAATAACGTTTATAATCCTGTTTAAATCCCCGAACATTCATACTCTTATTTTGAATGTCAATTTCTCTCTCTCTCTACTCGTTTGCTACGTCGTAGATCTGAATGCCACTCGGACGTAGTACATTGTTTTTGGTCTAGATTTTTTTTGTGTTCATCTCGTATCACCATTATTATACTATGTCATAGGTTCTCTACTGACATCAACCTCCCCTATAAACTGCAACAAAGTCCACATCATCTCGTTTATTGTTATCTTGACGGCTCCGTGGCGCAGTGGCTTAGCAATGAGTTCCTGCGCTGGGGGGCGCGGGTTCGAATCCCGCACGGAACAAGTATTTGTATGGCCTACAAATAATTCTTCCGGGTCTGGGTGTTTGTCCTTGTGCAATTTGAGTTTGTAAACTGCCTCCACGATACAGGAGAAAATCCTAGTGTGGGCGTAACGTTAAAAGAAAGAAAGAAGAAATGTCTGCGCCAAAAATCCAAAGCGAAATATTAAAAAATCTTGTATCTATGTAGTATTAGAGAGTTTCGATGGCTCGAGGTCTTTATGGAACAGTGCCGTAACAATAAATTGCAGCGCTATGGGTCTCAGGTTCGAATCACGCACGGAACAAGCTTATTTGTAGTGTGAAATTCATGAAAAATCCTAGTAACGTTTAAAAAAAGAAAAGTATTTGTTACTTTGGGTATATAATTAGTTTGACAGAATTGGTGACGAGTAAATCGACTTCCTTACCCTGGTACACCTACGTAGTAAAGCAATACGTAAAACGAAGTACAATTAATAGTTTCAGTGGTGGCAATACTGCGACAGTTTAATCCTTGACTCAGGCTCATTACATTAGTAATTAGACTGTGGTTAGACCATAGAAGATTACTCTAAGGGTTAGACTGTGACCTTGACGAACACAAAGTTTCACAAATGACTTATGACATTTCGATGTTTAACTTTGAAATATTTGGCGGGAGTGGGCAGGAGGCATCAGACACTCAAATTCAATAAAGTCTGCCTCTGCCTAAATTAAATTCAATAGAGGCCCTTGTTATATACTCGTAAATCAACACGTTGTCTTTTAGAACTAAACTTGTAACGTGATACCCACGCCGCATTTCTGTGTTTAATCCGAACGCATGGACCTTAAATGTTTCTAATGCTATTGAATAGCAAGCTCGGTTATATTATGAGCTACATAAAATAAAAAAATAGAACATCATATTGTATGTTACATTGAAATATCGTAATACAACTCGTTCTCTCTTATTTCATGTGGCTTATGATAGTTTCGGTTTTAAACAATAGTTTACGAACTCCCTTCACCACGGCGCGGCGTCACAGTCTGCATAATTTGACATTTGCTGTCAAATTTTATACTTTAGTTCGCATATTTCCGCGGGATTTCTGTGGTGAAAGTGAAAGAGATTTAAGTTTAAAGTTTGTAATGTTGTTTTTGTGAATATTGTTGAAAATTCAGGTTATTTTTTAAGTTAGTATAATGCTCATTGCTAATGTCCTTGCTTTACCATATTTTCAAATGGAATCATTAATGTTTGATGTAAGTCTAACGCCAGGGGTTGACTACGAGAAAATGCCTTAATATCCGTACGTTCACCTTTTTTACCTTAAATATAATATATAACAAACTAGCTGTTCCCCGCTACTTCACCCGCGTGTAATTAAGGGTTTATATATTTTGCGCGGCCCCCTAATTCTTTTTCTAAAAGTAGCCTAAGTTACTCCTTATAACATTAGGTATCTGTCGGTGAAAGTCCTGTCAAAATTAGCCCAGCCATTTCGGAGATTAGTCGGAACAAACAGACCGACAGACAGACAGATAAATTTTTTAAATTTTTATTTTTGTTATAAGTATCATATACTTTCATTTGCATTTATTAAAAATTGTTATTTTGACTTTACAAACCGACACAACAATTTTATTTATTTGTATAGATAACGCAATAAAGTGTAAATAAATAAAAACTACCTATCTTAAAAAAACATTAAAGTCAATATATTATTAGGGTCGACATTTAGAATCACTACAAGTTATTCTCAAAATATTGTAACCTAGTATTATTCCATTATTCATTCTTATCCTCCTTTCCTTGACCCACGTTGTAAACAACAATAATGCGTAGTCAGATCCAACTCTCATTGGCTTAATCACCAGCAGTGACGTAAGCCGGCCGTATACGGGTGTGCAGCCGTTCCTTTCGAGCAAACTAGGTATCGTCCGGCATGCATTGTACTTGTTGGTTACTTCTGTTTTCCTGGTAGCTGTTGGAATTTTGATTCATTATATAAATATAACTGTTTTCAAAAACAAATAATTCATCATCATCATCACCATTGTAGCCCTTTGAAATTCCACTGCTGAACACACATCTATACAAATAAATAAAATTGAAGTGTCTGTTTGTAATATCAAAATACTAATTTCATATGAATGTATATACGGTACTTATAACAAAAACACTTAAATTTTTTTGTCTGTCTTTCTGTTTGTTCCGGCTAATCTCCGAAACGGCTGGACCGATTTTGACGGGACTTTCACTGGCAGGTAACTGATTTCATAACGAGTAACTTAGGCTACTTTTATTTTAGAAAAAGAATTAGGATTCCGCGCAAAAACATAAAAACCCTAACACGCGAGCGAAGTCGCGGGGAACAGCTAGTCTACCCTATAAATTGCTGGATGTAAAAAACTTCGGTTGCCATCTCGCCTGCCAAGCGTGTCAACTATGCCAAAATCCCCGGGCTATGTGAGAAACCTATGTTCAACAGTGGAATTTTATAGGGTGTAATGGATGGATGGGTAAAAAATTCAGTACATACGTTCATCAAATATTAAAATAATTAATAACTATGCAACTAAATTGGATTAATTTTGTCTTGAGTATATATGTATATTGTGTATATATGGCCTATATGCCCATGTTAGATATAACAATAAGTTTAGGCAACTCTATAAGTTGCAAATGAAAAAGAAAACAAGAAAAGTACTTGGTAAGCTAAGTATTCTAATTGACAATCTCAGTGGGTAATTAACCATAATTTTTTTATGTTTGGTTATTATGAAATTACCCTTTTAATCTAGATGGCGGGTAATTGAACACGCCAAAGCTTAATGTCGAACGGGATCAAGTTACAAACGATTACTGTAACGAGGTTTGAAGAGTTTTAAGTTGGTAATTTTATTGGTAGTAGACAGATAAGATAAAACGTTGGAAGTGAACAAGGATCTACAGATAATTTTGACGTTGCTATAATATATTTAAGAGACGAAAAATTTTGACGTCTATACTTATGGTCATTTTTATAAACATAATATAAATAAAGCTAGTTAATTGAAATATAATTCAAGTTACTTCAAATATACTGAGTTTTCTTGATTGAAAGTTTTCCTTTCTATATATATATAACGCACACGCACACACACATTCACTCACTCTCAAATACACACGCAAACATACACACTCTTCCGCACTTAAACAAATTTCGAGCGCTTTGTTTACCTTTAAATATTTTTACATTTCATACTTCTATTTTTAAGAAAGGTGGTGAATACTTCGTGACTTTTTTTAGCTTAATAAGTATATTGTAAATCCGTAATAGGCTTCAAAACCTATTTTATAAGTTTTGAATGTAAATAGATTGTTACAAGCTGTGGATTTTGTGAATAAATAAAATAAATAAATAATTATTATACATACAATATTTTTCAACAAAATGTGTTTCATATATATTATGTTTTTATTGATTATTTGTTGTTGTAATCACATCACTTTGGGTAATAAATTACTGGGTATATTCCCAAGGACCGTAAAATATTATTGATAAGCAAAACAGAGAAAAAATTACTTTATGAAGAGTATGAGGGTGCCTCTACAATCTCTTAGCCAGAGTACCTTACCACATAATTCGACGTGATCTCATATGTCTTAAGCATGCAGAGCAACAAACTTAGAGTTGCACACAAACACGAAAGGGATAATACAAATTTCATTTTGAAAAAGTTTTTTTTTTAATAATAAACAGTTTAAAAAGCATTGTAGAAGAGAATTGGTTGAACATTATCAAAATAACTGAATACTTAATATTAGTTATGATTTCAAAGTAACCTTTGGCCTCGTGGGAGGCTACCGAGGGAAGCTAAAACCTAAAACAGGAGATGGGCAGCAGATGTAAGCAGCGTCTTCCTGATAACAATGCAAGAGTAATAATAAAACAAACTGCTTTTGCTACTGATTCCCTATGAGGAAATTAATGGGGAGGCCTATGTTCGGCAGTGGACTTGATATGCTGTAATAATGATAATTATGATGAATAAAAACAATTAAACTGTTGGTTTTGGTTTCTAATTGTGTTATAGTAGTCTGCGTGTTATTGATTTTTGATTAACAGGCTTGTAGAAGTACTTGCCGCTTCGTGGTGGGCGATGTCAGGTTCTAAGTTCGCTTCCGCTAGCCAATCCGTTTGCCAAGCGAAGCGATTACGGCAATCCTACCCTAGTAACAGAGGCCCATGTCCGGCTTTGGCCTTTTAATGCAATAAAAAGGATGAATTATTGATATAAACAACATGTTGACATATTAAACTAAAATAAATGACATGGATATTTAATATCGAAGTTGAAGATGAAAAACGTGAAGTTACAGAAAATATTAAATTCGGCCTTGCCTTGCAAACCTTGGCTAGATTTTTTTATTCTTTATTATACCATTCTAAGGTGCAATCAAATGTCAGCAATTATTAGCGGTTATCCTGGATTTGTGACATCCGGGTAAACCCTGTGAGAAGAGTCCGTGACTAATGGCTTCCTACCCGCTCATTATTTGCTTAGCTGCCGACAACTAAATTAGCCGCCCGGAAGGAATCAAGGAATATATCGGAAATATTTCACGGCGAGATGACGATACCCGTGTCTACCAACCATAACCGAATATTTTTTTTTCTTAATTGGATCTGTAAATTCAAACTATATCATGTAAAATGAAAATTAAAATGGGATTACTTTAAAGGTTACAATATCCTAATCACTCTAGCATAAGGTTGACAAACAAGTACACAGTCAACCAAGCTAAACTTCATCTATTCTCCATTAAGAATAAAAATACAGATATCTTGTCACTTCTACGGACTACAATCGAATGCCTCTTTAGCAGTAGAAATGGTTTCCGGTTCTCTACACCAACCGTAAGAAACACAGCAGCATTACGCTGCAATTTTATGCTGGTATTCTGTGAGAGCTTGGTACTTCCCTGGCTAAGCCGCCTGGCTCTACCGCGTCATATTATGGCAATTAAGAATCCAGCTGATGTTGAGTAGCACTGTCAATTAAACGAGCAACCAACACCACATAAAAGGTTGTGTTACGTAAACACCCCTGAGAAATAAGATGAAATTAATCTAATTGTCATAATGAAATTGTTGACAATTGAAAGTCATTTGTGCACCATCCACTAATGGGTGATGCACAAAATGACTTTCAACACGCCGCAAACAAGTTGCCACCGTTTCTATAAAAAAAATCATCATCGGTGATCTATATCAAAAGAAATGCAAAAGGTTGATGTAACCAGCAACTAAACTGTACTAAATACATACTCAATTATAGCTTAAATTAGACGATAGGAGACCATAATAAAGTGCACAGACAATCACACACTCACTGCGCGAAATTCCGATTTATTTTTAAATTAAATATCTTCTATTTAGCTCACGGTATAGCAACAGAATAATGAACTTGATTCATTTTTTTTGTATTTAATGCCAGCATTTCTAACGGCCATAAATACATATAAATACGTTCAGACAGCACTCAGATGTGTCATCGAACGCAAGTCGTTTGCAAAGATTCAACCACGGACAATATAGGTTATTAGAACGAGGGAAAAAATAATATCATCTTTAGGTACTTATTAATTGTGACAATTGATTCATGGAAATATTGCACTCGACAAACGTCGTTATTTAAAGAGCAGATACAATTTTATGAATCTTTTGATTACACACGAAAGTTATCACTCCTTTGGACTAAATAAAATGGAAATGTCTGTTTGTAATGTCAAAATAACAGCCTTTTACTAAATGCATATGAAAGTATATAAAGCACTTATAAATTCTTTTTTAAATTTTTGTCTTTCTGTCTGTGTCTGTTTGTTCCGACTAATATCCGAAAGGGCTGGGGCGATTTTGACGAGACTTTCACTGGCAAGTAGTTGATGTTATAAGGAGTAACTTATCTACTTTTATTTTAGAAAAATAATAAGGGTTCCGTGCAAAAATGTTAAAACCCATGAAATCCAATCCTAATAAATTCCACGTGGGTGAAGTCGCGGGGAACAACTAGTTTAGAATAATATGTATCACGATTCTAAAATCAACAACGTGTATAAATGTTAGTGGTAATTAAGACTAAAAAATATAAAATTAAAAAGGATTTTAACGTGACTTAATCATATACAATATGCTCTGCGCATAATCTATCTTATTCTTTATTCTTTCTCCTATGACACCTAATTCTGTTAAGTAACGAGCAATATATGAATGTGGCCAGTAGTAATCAGTTGTTACAGTAAAGTGTCTACAAAATTTCTAACTTTACCTAAGTAAGAACAATATCTGAGTAAATGTTCACACTTTATCTGCTGGTGACTGTGTTAACGTCATAAATTACTTAAATATACGCGAGCCTGTGTAAAACTGCAGTAAGTACCACAATTTTAGCGATCGTTCGTCAAACAGTCACGCTTGGCCGTGATGAAGTAGGAGCCACAATAAAACAAGAAAGCGAAATTAAAGTGACACCTACGCCTGCGCAGGCGCAGGAAGCGCACGAATCTCATACAGTTGATATAATGAGAGTAGTCAATTATACGACGCGTGGACGGGAGACGTGCGAGTTACGAAATAAATCTCTATTATATATGCCTAGACTTTTGGTCATTTTGCGAGGCAAAGACGTATTTCGTCGTTGTGGCAACTTAAATAGAAACAGTGCTTGTGAATGCAAATCTAAGAAGTACTAATGCACGAGATTACATTTTAACAAGGGGTCATGAAAATTGCTTTCCGCATTTGATTTTAAACCTTCAAAGTTGCCTGCGTTAAGTTAAACATTGATATAATAGATACCAATCACCCGTGGCAATACGTACTGCAAAGTTACTTTCATTGATAGTGTGAAGAGATGGATAATCATCCCACCAATTGTTAGGCCTAAGATATCCAAACCGATGGCTCAGATTTCAAATAAAATATAAATGCAATCGTTGAAAAATCAGTATTCTCCCCCCCCCCCTCCAACCCCTCCCAAGTTAATCTGCATAGATTAAACGAATCGATATAATTGATGGAGATACGGAGATGTCCAAATTCCAGTTCTTATAAGATAGGTAATTGATCGATCGCTGCAACAAACGTGGTAGAGCCATGCTGCAGCTATATTAGTAGTATAGTTGTAGCACTAATGGGCCGGCTCGACCGGGGAAGGACCACGCTCTCACAGAATACCAGCGTCAAATAGCAGCTTAACACTGCTGTGTTTCGTATGGTGAGTGTAGAGAACCGGAGACCCTTTTACTGGAAAAGAGACATTCCATCTTAGTCCTCACGGGTGACAACGCATCTGCATTTTGATACGCAAACGATGATAGATGTAGATGTCTATGGGCCACAGCAACCACTTACCATCAGGTGGACTGTGTGCTCGTTTGTCACTCTATCTTATAAAAAAAAAGTTGGACAATGATGATGAAGAATATATCCAAACTCACAGAATTGAAGATACTGGTCTTTAATAATAATAATATGTCCTAATACATATAACTTATAACTTGTAATAAAAATAAACGCAAAAAAGATGACTTAGAAATGATGATTTAGAAAAAAACAATTCAAAAAAGGGGGTTCCAATTCGTATATGTACGTAGTTGGTAAAATATATATCAGGCGTAACTGTTTGAACGTGCTCAAGAAACGTGAACTCCATGAAATCGATTTCCCACAAATCAAACTAATTGAAAGCAACTAAAAGAAGCTTGCGCACGCGCTCTTCTATAAATAAAAACAAGATGGCGGGCGACCCTTCGTACCGAGCATGTGTGGTAGACAAAAAATGTTTTTACGGCAGTAAATAAACAAATTTCGTGTTACGTAGGTGAGTATAAACTACAAACAGTAACTAAGAACAGTTTTGATAGGTGAACATTTCTAGGTTGTGTATGATTTTCTAGGTGATAGTACTCTTTTTCTGCCTAGGATTCTGGGTAGATACCATTCTCTTACCTATTTCTGTCGCCAAATGTCAGTGTTTGCACTCATGTGATTCGGTCGGAAGGGTATAGAGTGCCAATATGATTACAGGATGTGAGGCATTCCATCTTCGTCCTCAGGACAGACAATGCATCTATAGACTTCTTTGTATGAAGTTGGCTGCAGGTTTCCATGGACTGCAGTTAGGGTTACCATATCTCAGGATTTGTCCTGAGATTTCAAGATTTTTAGACTTCTCAGGATTGCGGCTGGATTTTGCAAATCTCATGAAATCTCAGGATTTTTAGAAATTTCAATATAATACAGCTTACATTTTAAAGATCTCTTTAATAAAAAGTTAAACAAACTAAAAATAATTTTCCTTTGGTAATAATTCCACAATTAAAATCTAAACTTATTTATCCAAGTAGGTACTTAAAAAGTTTTATCATACGAGTACTTAATATTTGAAGATACCTTTTTAAGTAGGGTTTTCTTCTCAAACTGTAAAAAAATCTGAGGATTTTTAAATGGAAATCATGCTTCTCCGGAATTTTAATTTTTTCATCTGGTAACCCTAACTGCAGTAGCCATTTAACAAAAGACGGCCGTACGTTTATTTGTCATTTTTGTTTTATAAATAATAAAGGAAAAAAAGTTGTGTTCACAGGCTAATGTTTTTGATTGTTTGTGTATAATGAAAAAAAAAAGCTGAAGTGGCAATGGGCCGGCCATATAGCTCGAAGAACTGACAACTGATGGGGAAGAAAGGTTCTCGAATGGCACCTCGTACCGGTAAGTGTAGGGCGGCCACAATATGGAGTGACGACTTTGTAAGTTATGCAGGAAGTCGATGGATGCAGGTGGCTAGGGACCGTGCTTTGTGATGATCCTTGGAGAAGGCCTATATTCAGCAGTGGACATGTGAAAGACTTAAATGATGGTGATGATTTATAACGTGTGCCCTATAGATAGTATATACTAACTCCCCTACTACTATATATAGATAGTAGTAGGGGAGGGGATCTTTTGGAGTCTGACAAGCTGTATTGCCGTTACGCCGTCATTCCTTGTGCACTTTACGCAGCTTGTTCTGCGCCTGATCTCTTTCCGGCCATGGTGGATTATCGTACCTTCGAACTATAACAGTGAATAGAATCGGGAATAGAGAGTTGCTTGCACACACACACGTGCACTATGATCATGTGGTGTGCAAATGGCTTTTTCCAGTCGAGACTGATCGCCTTGACTGTGACGGTCTAGAGAGGACCCCCCCCCCCCCCCCACCCCGTCCCAAAGTTGTCATAATGTATACCGAAAGTTTTCTTCCCTTCGGCCAATGTTGTCATCGACATCGATGTTAAAATTTGATACTATGCCCGACTGGGCATAGTATCAAAATTTAACAAACAGTGAGGAACAATTGTCGACTGACAATTGTTTCTCACTGTTTGGATGAACAAGGAACAATTTTTTATATATTATGTACTTATAATTCTTTTGTATGTGCGTTTGTCACTGAACTCCTCCTAAACGGCTGGACTGATTTTGAAAAAATGTTTGGATACGATTGAGTGGGTCCCTGGATGGTTTAGATTCACAATTGGATCCGGTAGGTGGCGCTGTTGTCAAGATCTAGAAATCACCCGTGCGAAGTCGGGGCGGATCGTTATTATGAAATATTATTTTTAATAGATTTATGAAAATCAGCTACCGTCGACCTGTACATATTTTTATTAGTTCGATATAAGGTATATGTATATACACCTTAAAATATAAAACTAAAACAAGTTTTTTTATGAAACGTCAAATTTTCACAACGTGTGGAAGAATTTACAAGTTCTTTAATATAAATTCAGTTTCTATTTAAGGTTTGTTACTCCTATTTAATATATTTAAATTAATTTAATTCATAATTGAATCAGACATTTTATGTAAGACGACGAACAAACCACGTAATACCAATTTAAGTTCTTGCCCATATATTCCTATAGACCTTGATAAAATTTATAATAATGATTTAATATAACAAAAACCATTTAGATGACTTTATCATATGACAACAATTATTCATATTTCGGTTTTTATTTTATTTTAGGATAGCAACACTAGTTCATATTATTTAAATGTGTAACCCAGCGTACATTCGAAATCCGAAGAGAGGAAGCGGATGTGCCGGTGTCGCCTTTTTAATAATTCTATTTTATATTCGACTAGCGTCTAGGATTGCCGCGATTAAAAATAAAAATCTCTTTTCATCTTTCGTGTGTAGGTCGTACATAATAACTTCCTACCTAAAGTTATTTGCTTTTGATGTCGCCACTTCCCACAATAATGACACGTTAATCAAAATTAATATTGTCAGTTTGTTAGTATATCGTACGCAAACATCTTCATTTTTATTAACGACCCGTTTTAAGTAGAAAATACTTGCTGACTTTTTTAAACGTAGCGTTTTATTACCGCCAAGATCCACCATGAAAGTATTTTCATTGACACTATATTTTATCGGTATATCGAAGTGCTGATGTGTTTGTATAGTAGGGCTACGATGGCTGTCCGAGTACAGAACAAGAATACGAAACCGTGATGATGACGTTATATCCCCGAAACTCTTCACCGCTGCATTGGAAGACGTTTTCAAGCTTTTGGACTGGAAAGGTTACGGTATTAACATTAACGGCGAGTACATCACTCACCTTCGATTTGCTGACGATATAGTCCTTACTTATGGCAGAATCGCTGGAGGACCTAAGCATTATGCTCAATGACCTCAATAGTGCATCCCCACGGATAGGTCTTAAGATGACCATGGATAAAACAAAGATCATGTCTAATGTCCATGTCACACCTATGCCGGTAGTTGTTGGGAGCACTAAGCTCGAAGTTATGTTTACCTGGGACAAATAGTTCGACTAGATAAGTCCAACTTCGACCGAGAGGTCAATCGACGGATTCAACTCGGCTGGGCAGCGTTCGGGAAATCACGGCACATCTTCTCGTCAAGTAAACCTCAAAACTTGAAAACGAGAGTGTACAACCAGTGCGTGTTGCCAGTGATAACCTATGGAACGGAGACGTGGTCCTTCACTGTTGGCCGGGTGAAGAAGCTCAAGATCGCTCAGCGTACTATAAAGATAGCTATGCTCGGAGTTCCTCTGCGTTATGAACTTAGAAATGAGGATATCCGCAGTAGAACCACCGAAATAGCCCAACGGATTAGTAAGCTGAAGTGGCAATGGGCCGGCCATATAGCTCGAATAACCGACAACCGATAGGGAAAAAAGGTTCTCGAGTGGCGGCCTCGTACAGGCCGACGAAGCGTAGGGCGTCGCCCCACTAGATGGAGTGACGACCTGGTAAGACATGCAGTAAGTCGATGGATGCAGGTGACTCAGGACCGTACTTTGTGGCATTCCTTGGGGGAGGCCTATTTCAATGATAATGGATTTAAGAAGTACGCTTACAATACATATTATATACTTATGACATTATCACAAAAACATACACGTCATAAGTATATATACTCTCTTGTATGTATATATCAATTAGACATGGGACGAGTACTCGGTTTGGATTCGGTACTCGGCGGATTCGGCCTTTTTTTAGGGTTCGGCCGAGCACCGAGTATTAACGGCCGAGTACCGAGTACTCGTCCTTAACTATATTCCAGAGAAAAATAAAGACATAAAGCCAGTTTTTATCATGATTATTATATTAGACACATTAAAACATCAGGAACATGAGAAGCAGCAGAAATATTTAGAACGTACATGACAATCTATAATAGAATTTATTATTACTAATATTTAAAATTTAAGATTGTGATGCAAAAACACTAGTTTTTCGGCCCTATTTGGGTCTAGTTTGTAAGGGAAATAACCGCACGCCGCCCGCTATCGCGTTTTTTTTAAAGCCGAGAGCCGGCAGAGTACTCGGCCCAATATAGACCGAGTACCCGGTGGCCGAGTACTCGGCGAATCACTATTCGTTCCATGTCTAATATCAATTACAAGTGTACATAACATTCACAGACTGAGTCATGCAATTTAATTTTGTATTAAATCTTGAACTAGACCTGTCGTTGTCATAGTGGATTTTAAATACATAATTAAACAGTGTAACAGGGGTAGAGCCACGCGGCAGCTTTTGCTGTCGCACGGATGGGCCCGCTCGAACCGGGGTGGTACCACGACCTCACAGAAACCAGCGTGAAGTAGAGGTTTACCTCTGCGTTTCGCTTGGTGAGTGCAGGTGGCCGGAGGCCTTTTTTACTGGAAATGAGGCATTCCATCTTAGTCCTCACGGGTGACAACGCATCTACATTTTGATTTATAATAGAGGATAGATGTAGATGTCTATGGGCCGCAGCAACCACTTACCATCAGGTGGACTGTGTGCTCGTTTGTCACCCTTATCCTATAAAAAAAAATTAAAATTAAATAAATTTTTCTTCCCGCCTAATGGTAAGTGTATTCTGTGCCCCATAGATACCAACAAATCATATGCTCGATTCAGATTGAAAATGCATTTATTATTGTTGTTGCGTTGTCACCCCTGAGAACTGAAATGGAATGTGTCGTTACCAGTGAAAGAGATCCCTGGTTCTTGACGCTTACAAAATCTAATATTTATGCTATTAGTCAGTGTGAACGTCCTTCCCTGGTCGAGCCAGCCCATTCCTTTCACACGTGCTAGAGCTATGCTGCAGCTATATTAGTAGTATAGTTGTAGCACGAATGGGTCGGCTCGACCGGGGAAGGACCACGCTCTCACAGAATACCAGCGTGAAATAGCAGCTTAACGCTGCTGTTTTTCGTATGGTGAGTGTAGAGAACCGGAGACATAAAAAAATTAAATTTGTTTTATTGTCAATTTTAATTTTAGCCGACTTTAAAAAAGGAAGAGGTTCTCACTTCGACTATATCTTTCTTGTATATTATAACACGATATTTTCACCAATAGTGAACCGATTTTAATGAGTTTTTATTAAATATTGCTCAATTATATAGGGCCGTTTAAATTGAAAGAATGAGTTTCATCTCTAAGGAAAAGAGGTAATGAAATTTTAGTGCAACCATTAAAAGGCATTCTAGCTGCTACCTTGAGCTAGTGTTGCTTAGTCCACTCAAAAAGGTACAATAATTAAACTTTTAAAAATTCAAAACCGACTTTAGTAAATTAAAACAATATAATACTAAACTAAGCTTTTACATCCACATCCCCAATTTAATACCTTCAGGAGTTGATGCTAAGACATAGTGTATCATAGTACTAGTAGCCTCGACTTTAGAATTTATTATTAATAGGATGTTAAATATATTTTATTCTTCTTAGTTTTTTGGTTGTCTTTGTTGTTCTTTTTAGGAAGTAAGCTGAAAATAAGAGTAATTATAGGACGATTCTATATATTTAGCAAAAGACATACAGAACAGACTTGTTATAAATTATTTTATAATAAATAATTTAAAATTAAAGATTTTGTACAACCAACTTAAATATAAATTATTATGAATAACTCAAAAACTATTGGTCAGACTTTAATCATATTTATATGGGACCACATGTAAAGCACCATCTTTCAAATATAAAAGAATCATCGAAATCGGTTCACCCAGAAAAAGTTATGAGGACACGTAAAAAAACATACAGTCGAATTGAGTACCTCCACCTGTTTGAAATCGATAGAATCTAAATATGAGACAACAAATCATAGAGGTACCTTAATCAAAAATGGATTGAGACAGTTGCTAATATTATTTATAATTTGCCATTAAAACATCCCGTAACTTGATACTGGTACAAAAGTAACAGTATTTGTTTTTTTTTTTAATTACCTAATATTTATCGTGGTCTTTAATACATCACATTTCCAGCCAACACGTTCTTACTTCTTTTCGAAAATACAGGATAAAACCTTACTACTAAAGAAATATTAAACAACACAAAAACTGGCAACAATAAATATAATAACAATCAAGACTCAAATAATAGCCCCTATGAAATACTAGCTTTATCTCAAATGTCCATTACAATATTTGACGAAATTGTCAAATGGAAATAAAGATTGTAAAAAATATTCACGTAAAACGAGCCGTCGGTTTCGAGTGTCGATGTCATTTCTAAATATGATACTCTATGATTTAACAAAATCTATTACCACTGTCAAACTTATTTATCATTAAAATTTGCACCTAATGACCTATAAAATACAAACTTTCTCAAAGTTCGTTCGAATGAACAGAAAAAAATGTCACTTAGTTACCGCACTATGCAGCTTGCAATTATAAAAAATGTGCATAAATTACACCTTATGCCTCTTTTAATAAAGGTGTTTAATTTTACGAAAAAGAACCTAAATTATGAAGCATCACTTATCATGTCATATTGGTTTTGGCGCCATAAGTTTGAAAATAGCATCATTTCCTGTGAGTAAAAGACCGTGTAATTTTTACTACGTTAACTAATGCAATGCTTGTTAAATGTCTCAAAATGTTTCATTACATTTTAATATGTTTTATTTGAATTATTTATATATCAACCGCCCGCCCGCCTCCCATAATGTTTAAAAATATTTAGTTTTGACCTAACGATTCTTTTCATTGCCTGAGATTATTTATTCTGTGTCTGAGATATTTAAAGAAAAATAAAATTCAGATGCAAACGTGCAACTTCAATGACTAAAACTTGTGTCGTTAAAAGTCGAAGTAAGTTGTCGAACAAATAGATTTAATAAAATACCGTTTGTGATTTATAAAAAAAGCGAAGATTTTTGGATGTAATTGATTGTTCCCGTATATTTCTGTTCCTGGACGCATAGTTTGATTAGAACGAGTGATGGTTCGTTTTGTACCTTTACGGCGTGTATTTAGAAATTATCGGCACACTTGCTATAGATGGAATGTCTTGTTCCCTAAAAGAGGGTATTGGGTTTCTTACATACACCAAAGGAAACAAATCAATATTTTCAAAAGTCTTGTATTTAGTTAGGTTGCAGAAACCAACATTAGAACATAAACATGTAAAAGATTGCAAGATTTAAAGTCAAGGCTATATTCGTATGTCGGATGACAAGCAACTGTTGTTTCTTGGCACACTTTCAATTTCTTACCATGTTCGTAAGCATCAGAACCATACTACATGATGAATGAACAATTACGTACATGGATAGCCTCATTGATATCTACGCGGTAGAGTCATTCTGCAATTGTACGCCTGCAACACGAATGAGTCGGCTTGGCCGTCCATACTCCATCTCCACCGGAATACTAGCGTGAAATAGTATAATACGACTGTATTTTATATAAAAAAGAAAAAAAGTGAAATCACAACCTACACACTCCCCATTTTTTTATAGAATAAGGGTAACATATGAGTACATAGTCCACCCGATGTTAAATGAATGCTATGGCCTAAACACATCTACATCTACCCTCGATTAAGAATCAAAATGTAAAAACTGAGGCAGCCACAAGGACTGCCGACAGAAGTGAAAACTCAATGATATAAGAATATACATGTATATAGGTCACAACTCACAACATACATACGTCACGAGCATGTCGAGGTCATCAGTGACGCGAACCCATGAGTTTTTCTCCTGCCGAAAATCGTTCAACGCGGTTAAAAAAAATTCATTTCAATAAATAACTGTGGTTGCCAACTCGACTGTCGTTGCCAGGCGTCGCAACTATGGGGAAGACCTATGTTTAGCCGTCGACTTCTGATAAACTATGGTATGCACGATTCACATTGAATTTTTCGAGGCTCTTAGCGTTATTTGTTGACGATAAAAAAGATTAAATTCCGTCAACACTGAGCACAGTACAACCAGTACCGGAATCGGAGAGTGGAAGTCGTTAAATTGAACGGGATAACAGCTGTATTTTAAAGGGGCAATGTCAATGGCGCAATTAACTGCAGTTGTTTTGGTATTAGAGCAGGAATTACCAATCCAACATCATTAATTTATATTCCTAGTTCTGCTGTCTATGCTGAGTAAATATATCGATAAATATTATACTTATTTCTTAATATAAACTACTTCATATAATAAATACTACAATACATATATACTAGCGCCTCGGCTTCGCGTGAGTTTTGGATCTCGACAATAGTGCCGCCTACCGGGTGTAACTATAGTTAACAATCATCTAGGTGAACCCATAAGTACGCCATAAAATCTCATCAAAATTGGTCAAGCCGTTTAGGACAATAAGGAGTACGAACACACGCACACCGGAATTTTATATATCTCGTAAAGACAAAGACGTAATAATGTCGAACTAACTGACTCCATAAGGCCCTCGGGATTATATAGAGTGGATTCGTTTAATTAATTTAAATTCAGCTTCCATTAGTTTACATAATGTACACTACTTTTTTTATAAAAGTAAAAACAACCAACGAGTACACAATTCACCTAGTGGTAAGTGGATACTTGGCCCATTGTCATCTACATATATCATCGATTAAGGATCAAAAGTAGTTTTTTTTTATACATAGTAGAGCCATGCTGCAGCTATATTAATAGGATAGTTGTAGCACTAATGGGTCGGCTCGACCGGAGAAGGACCATGCTCTCACAGAATACCAGCGTAAAATAGCAGCTTAATGCTGCTGTGTTTTGTATGGTGGGTGTAGAGAACCGGAGACCCTTTTTACTGGAAAAGAGGCATTCTATCTTAATCCTCACGGCTGACAACGCGTCTGCATTTTAATTCGCAAACGAAGATTAGATGTCTATGGGCCACAGCAACCACTTACCATCAAGTGGACTGTGTGCTCGTTTGCCACCCTTATTCTATAAAAAATACAGATGCTTTGTCGTTATTGAGGACTGATAGAATGCCTTATTAATAGCTACAAAATTTAAAACTGCTGTTGCCAAGCTTGGCAGCTATAGCAAATATCCTATACTATAGTACTCTCTAGGGAGTATTATGTTCAGCTGTGGACTTTGATAGGCTTTTCTTTGATATTGTAATGATGTCCACACTGAAATACTTTGACATACTCTTTTCCGTTTCCGTCTACGATAAGCCAACCAAAGGCCGCTCCATAGATCAAACCATCTTATCACTTCATCAGTTTACCTAATCCGTGATCATATCTCGAACTTTCATAATTAAATGAAAAGAGACAGTGTTGAGTTGCGATACATGACTGTGGAAGTGAAAGTGGCTCGGTGTTGATTGTTGTATCCGATATTGCCCTATTTAATTGAAAGTAGCCTTAATTATGTGTTAGTTCCAAGTGTTTAACTGATATTCGTCCGACGTTAACCGCTAGGGAGCACAGCAGATTTAAATAATCGTGACTAATTCCTTTAGCTGTATTTGGAATGTGAAATATTGAATTTATACCTAAAGATTTTTATAGTAAATATACTATATGAGTAGCAGATAATCGATGCGTTTATTTTTGTAGATATTTATTTTATTTTAATTTGTTTTTATTGCACGCCTTATAACGCGTAACTTTATTAGGAGTTTTTTACTCTTGACACGTCAAGGTCAAGCGATTTTGAATTTACATTATAGTAAAAGTTAAGTTGTTTTTAACACGTTGCCCCATACACAGTATAAATATATAGAATATAACTGTGCCCCATACGAACATTTTTCCTGCATCATGGAGGTAGATTACATACATAAATTGTACAATAATAAACATCCAGACATGGCACAATAATTTGTAGGCCATACAAGTACTTGTTCAATGCGGAATAGTTCATTGTTTACAAAAAGCTAATGGAAATAATATACCTATGCCGTCAAAGTATTTGTACATAGAAAATCAATATTATTACAATATTCTTTATATAAACCAATTTTCAATAAATAAATGTAATATTGCATACCGAAAGCGCAAGGTAATGTTCTACTATCGCCTAAAAATTAAAATTCCAACATTTTATCGAATAAAATCGTATCTAGCAATCATATTATACATATAAATGATATAAAAAGCACATTGTTAGAAAGATAAATGATTATTAAACTTATTAATATTTTTTTTAAATCGATTAATTGCTATTTTTTAATAAAAAAAGGGTTTTAGTGGCTTATGGTGTGGATTTATCATGTCCCTGTGGCTTGTAAACACTATAACTTTTGAAAATATCAATTGTTTAACTCAATCTATTTTTTAATCTCTTCATCTATCATGTGGGAAGCCACTGAATGTAAATGGCAGTGTAATTTTGTTTTGTTTAGCTATAATTAATTTTTATCGGCTCCAAAATGGCGAAATTTTCGTTGATTTGTTTGCCTCGTATATAAATTGTTTCTGTAAATGGGGATCTACAGCCACAGAGTAGTTTAGTTCACAGAGTACCTTTGTATTAAGTTTAGTTCGGCTTGAGTCGCCATCGTGAGTGGACATTGTTTCGGTTGTTTTCAGCGGCTCAAAAACATCGCTGTACAAATACACAATATTCGAATAACCAAATTTCTTAAATACTTGATTATAATAATCATCATTTCATCATTACAGCCCTTCACAAGTCCACTGCTGAACATAGGCCTCCCCCAAAGAATGCCACAAAGCACGGTCCTGAGCCACCTGCATCCATCGACTTCCTGCATATCTTACCAGGTCGTCACTCCATCTAGTGGGGGGACGCCCTACACTTCGCTTGCCGGTACGAGGCTGCCACTCGAGAATCTTTCTTCCCCATCGGTTGTCGGTTCTTCGAGCTATATGGCCGGCCCATTGCCACTTCAGCTTACTAATCCGTTGGGCTATGTCGGTCACTCTGGTTCTACTGCGGATATCCTCATTTCTGAGTTTATCACGCAGAGAAACTCCGAGCATAGCCCTCTCCATAGCTCGCTGAGCGACCTTGAGCTTCCTCATACGGCCAGCAGTGAAGGACCACGTCTCAGTTCCATAAGTCATCACTGGCAACACGCACTGGTTGTACAATTTCGTTTTAAGGTTTTGAGGTATGTCTGACGAGAAGATGTGTCGTAGCTTCCCGAACGCTGCCCAGCCGAGTTGAATCCGTCGATTGACCTCTCGGTCGAAGTTGGACTTACCTAGTCGGACTATTTGTCCCAGGTAAACATACTCGTCAACAACTTCGAGCTTAGTGCTCCCAACAACTACCGGCATAGGTGTGACATGGACATTAAACATGATCTTTGTTTTGTCCATGTTCATCTTAAGACCTATCCGTTGGGAAACACTATTGAGGTCATTGAGCATAGTGCTTAGGTCCTCCAGCGATTCTGCCATAAGGACTATATCGTCGGCAAATCGAAGGTGAGTGATGTACTCGCCATTGATGTTGATACCGTATCCTTTCCAGTCCAGAAGCTTGAAAACGTCTTCCAATGCAGTGGTGAAGAGTTTCGGGGATATGACGTCACCCTGTCTTACACCTCTCTGCAATTGGATAGGTTTCGTACTCTGGTTCTGTACTCGGATAGCCATCGTAGCCCTACTGTACAAGCACTTCAACACTTCGATATACCGACAGTCAACTTGGCACCGCTGAAGGGACTGCAGCACCGCCCAAATTTCGACGGAATCAAAGGCTTTCTCATAGTCCACATACGCCAGACATAGTGGCAAATTGTACTCCTCGGACTTCTGTACAATTTGCCGTAGGGTATGTATGTGGTCTATGGTGCTAAAGCCCTTTCGGAAACCGGCTTGTTCGGGAGGCTGGAAGTCGTCAAGTCTGCGCGCGAGACGATACGTAATGACTCTCGAAAACAGCACGTAGACGCGGCTCAGAAGGAAAATCGGTCTGTAGTTCTTCAAGAGAGCGTTGTCGCCTTTCTTGAAGAACAAGACCACCGCGCTTCTGCTCCACGCCTCCGGTGTAATGCCACCATGGAGGACGGAATTAAAGAGCTTCTGAAGGACTTCTAGTACCGGTTTTCCACCCGCTTTCAGAAGCTCCGCTGTAATTCCATCCTCGCCTGGGGCCTTGCCGTTTTTAAGGTGCTGGAGAGCCATTCTAATCTCGCTCAGACTGACGACCGGGATATCATCGGAATAATGTCGGATAAGACTCGCTCTTGGATCGTTACTCACACTTGCGTGTGGCTCCAACGATGACGTGTACAGCTGCCCATAGAACCTCTCAATCTCACTCAAAATCTCAGGTGCCCCGGAAACGATGCTGCCACACTCGGTCTTCAGCTTTGACAGTTGGCTCTTTCTGGCAGACAGATCTCTGGCAAAGACTTTGGAGCCTTGGTTCCGCTCGATCGCTTCTTCAATACGAGCTGTATTGAAGTTGCGTAAGTCCCGCCGCATGCATTTTGAGATCTGTCTGTTCAGTTGCCTGTATGCTGTCAAATCTGTTGAAGAATGTAGCTTCATCTCCCGTCTAACAGCCATGAGATTAAGAGTGTGATCGGAGAGTTTTTGTGTTCTTCTGCGGCGGGTGTTGCAGAACTTAGCTCCGACCGCATGGACAGTTTCCACGAGCTTGTCATTCAAATCGTCCACTTCATTGCAGTCTTCTAGGCACTGAAAACGGTTTTGTAACTCGAGCTGAAAGGTTTCGGGACTTTGGATTAGAGCACGAGGGGGACGGAGCGTTGACTTCATTAGACGAGACCTCTCCAACTTAACGTTTAGGTTCAGTGTGCCTCTAACCATTCGGTGATCGCTGCCGGTTTTCACCCTCGCGATCACTGAGACATCACTGAACAGTTGTCGTTTGGTCGTCATAATGAAGTCAACCTCATTTTTTGTCGAACCGTCGGGGCTCGACCAGGTCCACTTCCTGTGGGGCCGCTTCTGGAAGAAAGAGTTCATCATAAAGAGTCCCTCTTTCTCCATGAAGTCGGCCAGCTGCTGGCCCCTTGGGTTCCGTTGCCCTATTCCAAATTTCCCCACTTTCAGCTCACCGTTCTCTCTTGTGCCTAGTTTTGCATTGAAGTCTCCCATTAACACCGTATATTGGGTTTTGGAGGAATGCATGGCTCTAGAGATATCCTCATACATTTCCTCCACCTCCTCATCGGGGTGTGCCGAGGTTGGTGCGTAAACCTGTATGACCTTCAGCGAATACCGTTTGGTGATTCTGAGTATAAGGTACGCAACCCTCCTCGACACACTCTCAATCTTTACAACGTTGTTAACGAGAGACTTGTGGACGATAAATCCGACACCTCCTTGGGACAGATGGTCGCCCTCCCGGTGATAGAACAAGTTGCCGGATTCGAGGATTACCGTGTCCTCCCCCTCTCTTCGGACTTCGGATAATCCTATAATATGCCAGCGTAACTTGTCTATCTCTTCTTCCAGCTCCACAATCTTCTCGTCAGTCCTCAGGGTCCGTGCGTTGTATGTTGCCAGGTCAAGTCGTTGTAGGTGGCAACCGAACCTCCACCGGAGATTCTTAGCACCCCCTGCCCCGCCGTTACACGTATAATAATAAGAGATTTTTTTATTACAATATTTAAAAGCACAGAATAAATAATAGTAGTACGTACTAAAAGAAAGTAGTATATTTTTTTTTGTCATGGGTGACATTTTCATGCTTTTCGAGGGTGTCGAAACCGATAGGGTTGTCGAAATGTAAATCCAAGATGGCGGCCGCAATAGGTATCCATTTTTTCATCATGGGTGCCATTTTCATGGTTTTCGAGGGTGCTGAAGCCGATAGTGCTGTCGAAATGTAAATCAAAGGTGGAGGCTGCAATAGGTATAAATTTTTTATCATAGGTGTCATTTTCATGGTTTTCGAGGGTGTTGAAGCTGATAGTGCTGTCGAAATGTAAATCCAAGATAGCGGCTGAATTAGGTACCAATTTATTCATCATCGGTGTCATTTTCATGGTTTTCGAGGGTGTTGAAGCCGATAGTGCTGTCAAAATGTAAATCCAAGATGGCGGCTGCAAAATATATCAAGTTTTTCACCTTGGGTGTCATTTTCATGGTTTTCGAGGGTGTTGAAACCGATAGTGCTGTCGAAATGTAAATCCAAGATGGCGGCTGCAATAGGTATCAATTTTTTCATTATAGGTGTCATTCTCATGGTTTTCGAGAGAGTTGAAGCCGATAGGGTTGTCGAAATGTAAATCCAAGGTGGCGGCTGCAATGGGTATCAATTTTTTCATCATGGGTGTCATTTTCATGGGTTTCGAGGGTGTTGAAGCCGATAGTGCTTTTGAAATGTAAATCCATGATGGCGGCTGAAGTAGGTACCAATTTTTTCATCATGGGTGTCATTTTCATGGTTTTCGAGGGTGTTGAAGCCGATAGTGCTATCTAAATGTAAATCCAAGATGGCGGCTGCAATAGATATAAATTTTTTCATTATTGGTGTCATTTTCATGGTTTTCGGGGGTGCTGATGCCGATAGTGCTGTCGAAATGTAAATCCAAGGTAGCGGCTGCAATAGATATCAGTTTTTCCATCTTGGGTGTCATTTTCATGGTTTTCGAGGGTGTTGAATCCGATAGTGATGTCGAAATGTAAATCCAAGATGGCGGCTGAAGTTGGTACCAATTTTTTCATCTCGGGTGTCATTTTCTGGTTTTCAAGAGTGTTGAAGCCGATAGTGCTGTCGAAATGTAAATCCAAGATGGCGGCTGCAATAGGTATCAATTTTTTCATCATGGGTGTCATTTTCATGGTTTTCGAGGGTGTTGAAGCCGATAGTGCTGTCGAAATGTATTTAAACTACTTTAATAATTCCGTATAATCATGTTATACGTAATTTTTTTATTGCGCTTAAGGTATGCCCAATTGGATTTACCAATATTTATTTTATTCATTTGTAACTTACTTGAAATTAAAATAAACGTAGTTGTAAAGTACGGAACAAATCACAATTATTATTTCAATTCATTTTAGATTTTGTTTAAACCTTTAGTGCCATTTCCTGTAGAGGTCATTTGAGGTCAGTGGGGTCCACGTGCGGTGCAGTTCCTAAAGGAACTCTATCTAGGAATGGTCGTTGCTGCTGGTGATAAGAGGGCTAGTTCTATTCTCGCTCAAAGGCTAAGTATAGCCATTCAGTGAGGAAACGCAGCCAGCGTTCTTGGCACAATACCGCAGGGATTAGGACTGTATGATAACTAAGTTACTAGTTTTTTTTTATTATAGTTTTTAATATTGTATTTAAAAATATAAATATATTTAATTTTTAAAGCTCCCATGAGCCTCAAATTCTTTTTCCTGCTTTATTACATGTAATAAAATAAAATAAAGAACTTAGGTGGAGTACGGTCCCGGACTCGGAAAACAATGTATATTTTTAGTTTTCATACATAAAATATATATGTACATTTTATATATCGGAAAATATACTACTGAACTGAACTAGAATACTGTATATTCGTATATGTCAAGATTCCACTGTGTGCTAGTTTACGGGGTAGATCCACGCTGCAGCAATATTATAGCTGCGGCAGGAATATGTTGCCTAGACCGATGTAAACACGCACTCACAGAAACCGGCACGTAAATGGAATCGGATACTTTTTCCTGGTAACGTGGCATTTCATCTTAGTCCTCAGGGATGACAAAGCATCTGCAAGATGGGTATCTGCATATTTATTCTTAATCGAAGATAGATGTAGGTGTCAATGAGACACCGCTTACACTCACCATCAGGTGAACTGTGTGCTCGCGTATCACCTTTATCCTATTTAAAAAAATGATATGATAGTAACAAATTCTCATCACTTGCTAAAAGTGAAATAGTCGACGTCGTTTGTTGAGAAAAATTTGATTTCAGAAAAATTATTAGTTGGGAACGCTGACAAACAGAAATAAATACGGACGCTAAAAGATAAATAACACAATTTGTATGAAAAATGGTTTTCAGAGACGCGTTCTCGAATCAGATTTACAAGTTGCTAGCTGGTTAGTGCTCCCAAAATAGCATCAGTGGGACGATCACTTCTGGTGCCGTGGACGGAGAAAGAAGTTGCAATTTGCATAAGACTGATAAACTCATTGCTCATCAAAACGTAATGATGACTTTAGATCAAATATTCATGTTTATTATTTATTTATTACAACCCCCATTAATTTGCCCATAGCTGCTACGCTTATCAGGCGATTTGACGCTTTTTTTATTGTGTGCTAGCTGTTCCCCGCTACTTCGTCCGCGTGGAATTCATTACGATTGGATTTTATGGGTTAAATTTTTTTTGCCAGTGAAAGTCCCGTCAAAATCGGTCCAGCCGTTTCGGAGATTACACGTAACAAACAGGCAGGCAGACAGAAGAAAAAAAAATTAAAAAATGTTTTTTGTTATAAGTATATAATTTCATATATATTAAATAAAACGCTATTATTTTGATATTACAAACAGACACTTCAAGATACCGTAGTGGCTTATCTTACGACGCTTCTATACGACATTTTTTTTTTACTTATGATTAGCCAGTGCTTGACTATAATCCCACCTGGTGGTAAGTGGTGATGCAGCCTTAGATGGTAAATCGCACTGTCTTAGAGTAACAAAAGCCTATTCACTCTTGCCTTGAAGACGCCCAGATTGTATTCGGACGGAAAGATAGGTAGACGCCGGCAAATTATTCCACTCCTTTGCTGTACGCATTACAAAAGACGAAGCAAACCTTTTGGTCTTAATGCGTGGAATATCGACGACAAAGGGCTGAAGACCCTTCGACCGCCTGGTTGGTAAAAAGCATTACAGTTTAAAAATAAACTGAAGAAAGAATCGAACGTTCTATAAAATTATTAAAATAATTTAGAAATTAGCAAGTCTAATGATTAAGTAGTAATTAAGAAGCAAGTGTGGAAGAAACGCTTGTAATTGATCAATTTTCAAATCAAGGATCGAGTGACACATTTTATTTTAAAGAATAAAGGTGAAAAACCAGCACACAGTTCACCTGATGGCAAGCGGGATCCCATAGCATAACCATAGCCCATAGACATCGACAGCTACCCTCGATTTAAAATCAAAATGCAGATGCGTTATCACCCCTGAGGAGTGAGTTGAAATGCTTCGTTTCGTGTGGAAAGGGTCTCCGGTTCTCCACAATCCCTTTTCACACTTTTTACTTTTCCCTTTTCACTGAAAACGAGGCGTTCCTTCTTAGTCTTCAGGGGTGACAACGCATTTCCTTTCTAATTCTTAATCGAGGGTAGATGTAGATGTCTATGGATCGCAACATTGCCTTATCATCAGGTAGACTGTGAACCGCTTGTCATCTTTGTTCTATAAAAAAACATCATAGACAAAAGTAAAATAACAGCGTTAGAAAGCAAAAAGCAAGTCACCGGCCTTCTAATATTTGAGAATGGTAACTTGACCCGTTCGATCTGAAAAACAGATCTGATATTTATATTTTATTAAAGGTGAATGACAATAAAAGAGTCATATATAATATTAATATACATCTCGCCACAGATACAGCGGCTGAGCAGTAACAATTCCAAAGATCACCCACGCGAAATAAATCTCCTTGGATCGGCTCCAAGCAATCAAAAACCCATAGAACATTGAATTACAAAAGATTCGAGTTTCATATCGTCTTGTTATATCGTTTGCGATTATTTCGCGAGGAATCTTGATTTGTTTGACATATAGCGTTGTTCAACCATTAGTGTGATCGCTCACATCTTCCGAATTTGATCGCACTTCAAACTGTTTTAAGTCAAATATCTTGTGTTATTTTACTGGTGCATTTCTTAAGAATTGCTGCGGTTAAAAATTGTTATTTAAAATGCAAACACTTCAAGCATAATAACAAAATACAAGCATTGTTCTCGGTTACAGTTATAATAGGGCAAACTATTTTTTTCCGCGTCCTTATTCATTTGGATTTTAATCTCATGATAATTATTAAGAAACTTCAAAGGCTATGCCATGTAGAATGTAGATGCGATGTAAGAAAAACTACGCCATATTATTTCGTGGGTGTCGTAAGAGACGACAGGAGATAGGCAGCAGCATCTCTCTCATTACAACTCAAAATAGAAAAAACCTGGGGTTGCTAACGCATATGGCAAGCGTGGCAACTACAGCAAATATCTCCCTGTGGGATAATCTATCGGCGAGGCCTATGTTTGGCAATGGACTCTTGATATGCTGTAATGGTTATGATGAAGGGTGGGTATTAATACTTTTTACTGACCAGTTTTGACGTTTTAATTCCGAATTGACGAAGCAGAACTTAATTATTTTTCAAATGTTTGTCCATGACGACTTTTAGTAGGAACTACTTTAGGTAAGATAACTTTTAAAGTTATAAGAGGTGATATTTACATAGACATGAGTAAAACTGTTTTTTACGGATTTTATCGCGTTTATTTTATTATTTTTATTCCCGACGTTTCGAGTGCTTTTCAGCAACCCATGGTCACGGGGGGGACTGAGATGTTTGACGTCCCGATGTCACAGTTAGCCCGGCTACCTTCAGTTTTTTAATATTAATTTTTGGTTCGATTTACGCAGAA